>CM033738.1:16294363-17494363 GCA_019671005.1 Hibiscus mutabilis | reverse complement strand
TATTCTCAAATTACTCAAACAACAATGTAAGTAGAAATAGATAAATAAGAAATAGAAATAATGGGATGAAAGATATGTAGAAGGGGTGTAGGAAGAGTGATAGTTGTGATTATGGAAGAAAAAAAAATAAAAGATGAAAATGTAGGTGAAGATGATGGGGTGTTGGCGTTAAGATGAAGAAATTCAAAGGATGGATTGTGACCCCTAACTATAAAGAGTTAGGAACCAGCAATATAATAAAGTGGAAATGAAGTGGTAGGATATGGAACGTGACCCACTAGCTATAGATGAGCTAGGAACCAACGCTATAACAAAAGGGAAATGGATGAAGACTACAAGACTAACTTGAAGCCGATAAAGTTCCACAAGAGAACAAGAATGAAAGCAATCTTTCAAAGATGTTTTATATATTCAAAAGTGTGTCTTAAATGATCCTAAAGATGCCTATTTATAGTAGAAGTAGGCAGAATATGAAAAACATGTGTTACAAGAAGGATGAATGCTCATCTTAATGCACTTGAATACACATGAATGCTTTGTCCTTTCTTCTCATCTTCAAAGCTGATTAGTTTAGACAAATTGAGGTTGAATTTAGTCATATTTTCGTCCAAATTAAGAAGGACTCTTGGGCTGCCTTGTTTTGCTATCATATGAAGAGAAAGGGGATGAATGTGGACAAGGATGAATGTAGACATCCTTGCTGTCCAGCTTAAGTGCAACTCTTCATCTTCCAAGCTGATTAATATGACTTGAATGTCATAAAAAGGTGAGTTTCATCCAGCCTTCATTTCATGTCTCCTCAATGAATTTTGAAACCCCACTTGAATGGTGATAACATCAACCTTGAATGCCTTGAATTTGCTAAATTAAGATGGCCATCAATTGCTTGTCTCTTGGTAGAAGATGAAAGAACTCTTCCTTGGCTCAAATTCATTCAAATCATCCATGCATAAAATTCCCGTAATAAAAATTTCAGCCTGCACTGTCTTCATAAATCATTCTAATCTCAAGCTCCCGATATCGGATTGAGGTGATTCAAAAGGCATTGGAAAGCTAAGAGATGGAGGAATAACGTCCAATTGATTTCTGGATCCAAACACGTCTGTATCGCATCCAGAATTGGAAGACATTCTGCTGATATTCTTGCATCTGGTAAAACCGTTCATCTTCCCTCATGCACCTAGACACAAAGGTAAACTTTATTCAATCTTTAATTGAAAACATGCATGTAAACAATTAAGAGTTAGTTTAATAAATGAGCTAGTTTGATGAATGAACTAGTTTAATTAATGAACTAACTTTATTCAATGAACTAATAATCTTGAATGAACTAGTTTAATCAATGAACTACTTAGTTAAATGAAGTGTATAACTAAATGAACTACATGTTTAAATGCAACGCATGCTTTAATGAACAACATGTTTATTGAATGCAATGAATGTTATGCAAACTTTAAATACTCATGCAAATTCATGCATAAGCAAAGTAAAGTGTTCCTCCCTTATTATTTCTTCTTTCTCACGTCCCAAGCTTGATGTAAACATATTTTCCATGGCTGCTTGGAACTCCTTGGCCCTTGCTCGAGTAATGGGGCCACCTGGGTACTTCTCTGGGTCTTTGCCATTGACGTTCATATCACACTTGACCTACCTTGTCAACGCCATCCAAAGCCATATTATCTCCAATGGCTTCATGAAGGGTCAGAATTAAAGGTAAACAAACGTGCCTTAATCACTTTTACTATGGGTAAATATTGTGATGACGTTTGGTGTGATGTTATCCCTATGCAAGCATCTCACTTACTTTTAGGACGACTGTGGCAGTATGACCGTGTGTGACTCACCATGGTAAGTTAAATAAGTATTCCTTTGTATACCATGGCAAAAAGTATACCTTGGCTGCACTCGATCCAAAAGAGGTGTACAAAGATCAGATGTGAATGAAGAAGTTTTGTTAGGAGGTGGGAATAAAAAAAGATGAAAAAGAAAAAAAGAATGAAAAACAAAAGGCAAATACAAAAGAGGCCAGTAGTGATAAAAGCCAAATAAGTATAGGCCCATGGGTGGTGAGTGATCCTAAATGTGAGAAAAAAAGAGTCTCAAAATATTTATGCGAGAGAAAAAGAAATGAGGCAAGCCCCCTTCCTTAAACAGCCTTGCATCCTCATCCGCTTTAGGGAACAATTTTTTTCTATCACTAACAATAACAAAAGTTTGCCTAGTGTGTTTGTTTCTCTTTTGCAGGATTTCAATGATGTTTTAGGTGATCCACCTGACGGTTTGCCACCCTTAAGAGGAATTGAACATCAAATTGACCTAATTACGGGTTCTTCTATTCCAAATAGACCAGCATATAGATGTAATCCCGACGAAACCAAGGAGATAGAAAAGCAAGTGGAAGAACTACTCAACAAAGGCTACATTCGTGAGAGTTTAAGCCCTTGTGTCGTTCCAGTACTTTTGGTGCCAAAGAAAGATGGTTCATATAGAATGTGTGTCGATTCTCGGCCGATCAACCGAATAACAATCAAGTATAGGCATCCTATTCCACGATTAGATGACATGCTTGATGAACTCTACGATGCATGCATCTTCACCAAGATTGATTTGAAGAGTGGTTATCATCAAATTCGAATGAAAGAAGGAGATGAATGGAAAACCGCTTTCAAGATAAAGTTCGGTTTATATGAATGGACAGTTATGCCATTTGGTTTGATCAATGCCCCTAGCACATTCATGAGATTGATGAACCATGTCCTTCGGGAGTTTAGAGGTAAGTTTGTTGTTGTTTATTTCGATGATATTCTTATATACTCTTCTTCTTTTGATTTACATATCTTTCATGTGAGATCGGTCTTCGAAGTTCTCTGAAGAGAACAATTATATGCTAACATGGAAAAGTGCGTGTTTTGTAGTGAAAGTCTTAGTTTTCTAGGCTTTATAGTAAGTGCAAAAGGTATCCATGTTGACAATGAAAAAGTCAAAGCAATTCAAGAATGGCCCACGCCATCATCCATAACCGAGGTGAGATCCTTCCATGGCCTAGCAAGCTTCTACCGTCCCTTTGTTGGCCCACGCCATCATCCATAACCGAGGTGAGATCCTTCCATGGCCTAGCAAGGTTTTCATTGGGGTTTGTCAAAGAACAACCATTGCCAAACACCAAAACAGTAAATCATCAAAAAAAAAACGTAGGTTTTCATTTTTCTAAAACACAAGAACAAGAATGTGAAACACTAAAAGGCATAGGCACATTTCTTTTACAAGAAAAACAACCAATCGCTTACTTTAGCGAGAAGTTAAAAGGAGCACATTTGAACTACTCAACTTATGATAAAGAGCTCCTTGCATTAGTTCGTGCACTTGAAGTTTGGCAACACTACCTTCTTCCAAAGGAGTTCATCATACACACCGACCACTAATCATTGAAGTGGCTAAACGGCCAATGTAATTTGAGCAAGAGACATGCTCGGTGGGTGGAGCTTATTGAAACATTCCCTTATGTGATCAAGTACAAAAAAGTAAGGATAATGTAGTAGCATATGCACTATCTAGAAGGTATACCCTAATTACTCAAATGCATGCTACTATATTGGGATTCGAACATATAAAGCAATTGTATCCTAATGATCCAGATTTCAAGGAAATTTATACTCATTGTTTAAAAGGTGCTTTTAACAAGTTTTATCTTGTAGATGGGTTTCTTTTCCGAATAAACAGGTTGTGTATACCAGAAGGCTCCATTAGAGAATTGCTAGTCCATGAATCACACTCTGGAGGCTTAATGAGGCACTTTGGCATCTCCAAAAAGTTAGAAATGGTAATGGAGCATTTTTTTGGCCACATATGAGGAAAACCGTGGAAAGGTATGCGCATCTTGCATCGTATGTAAACAAGTAAAATCCAAGGTAAGTCCTAACGGTTTATATACCCCCTTCCTATCCCTTCTTTCCCTTGGGTCGATTTATCTATGGACTTTATTCTTGGATTACCTCGTACCAAAAAGGGTCGAGATAGTATTTTTGTTGTGGTCGACAGGTTTTCAAAGATGGCTCACTTCATACCATGCCATAAAACGGATGATGCAACACATGTAGCCGATCTCTTCTTTAGAGAAGTAGTACGACTTCATGGAATTCCATGCACCATCGTTTCCGATAGAGATGTAAAGTTCATAAGCCATTTTTGGAAGGTTTTGTGGGGAAAGATAGGTACCAAACTTCTTTATTCTACTACTTGTCACCCACAGGCGGATGGACAAACCGAGGTAACAAATCGGATCTTAGGTGCATTACTCAGAACTGTTGTCGGTAAGAACACAAAAACTTGGGAAGAATATCTACCTTTTGTAGAGTTTGCCTACAACCGTTCTATTCATTCATCCAGCAGTTATTCTCCATTTGAAGTAGTTTATGGTTTTAACCCTTTAACTACATTAGACCTTGTTCCTTTACCTATTAATAATATTAGCAACTTAGATGGCAAAAAGAAAGCGGAGTTAGTTAAATCCATTCACACTAAGGCAAAGCAAAGAATGGAAAAAACATATGAAAACGTTGCTGCCAAAGTCAACAAAGGCCGACGCCAAGTTGTCTTTGAACCAGAAGATTGGGTTTGGTTGCACATGCGTAAAGAAAGATTTCCGGACCATAGGAAATCCAAATTGGATCCACGAGGAGATGGACCATTCCAAGTCCTTGAAAGGATCAACAACAATGCATACCGAATTGATCTACCAGGTGAGTATAATGTGAGTACAACTTTTAATGTTTCTGATCTTTCTCCCTTTGATGTTTCAGATTCGTGGACGAATCCTTTTGAGGAGGGAGGGGATGATACATGTACCACAAGGCAATTCCAAGGACAAGATGGACTTACTTTTCCACTTGGCCCAATAACCCGAGCCAAGTCTAAGCTAATCAAGGAAAAGCTGAATTTGACCGTCCAAGTATTCGTGAGCCAAGGATTACAAGCTGCCATGAAGAAAGAAGAATTTCTTGAAGGAAGTCCACACTTAACATCCTTCAAGAATAATTGGGTCACAAAAACTCAACTTGCTGCACCTTTGGAGATGGATATCCATGAGCCTTTAGATGTCCATTAATTAGCCCTTTTATTGTAATTAGACCCAATACTTGTTACTATAAAAGATTGGGTCAGATTTTTATTTTTAGCCCAAATTAGGATTTACAAGTGTTTTTAGGCCTAGTTAGCTTTTTAAACAGCCCACACATGCCTCCTTGCCCAAGAACCAATTTCTTATCATCTAAACCAGCCCAAATACCCTTAAATTCGTCCAAATAAAGGCCCTATCAACTTTTACTTGCTGCCCAATCAAAACAACTCTCATCAGCCCATTACTTGATACCCAAGCAAACCAGCCTTCATCAAGTTTACTTGCTACCCAAGCAACCAGCCCTTATTAGCTTATAACTTGCCTTATCACCCTATCCCTTGCCACACAAGCACAAGGAGTTTAAAGGTTGTTATTTTATTATTATTTTTAATTAGATTAGGTTTTCCTTGTTTTAGTAGAAGTTAAATTACTTTGTCTATCCTTCACCTATAAAAGGATGAAGCCTCCATCATTGTAAGACAGATTTTCTTTGATTTATGAAATATTTAGTGAGTTTGTTTTTGCAAGTGCTGATTACTTGTGCCTTCGAAGTCTTCTTCAACATAAGTTCGACGTGTTCTTGTGAGGGAGATCATCTTCACACTCTTGTTTGCCTAGATAATCGCGTCTAGGAGGGTGGGTTAGAGTCGCTTGAGGTTGCTTGCTTAGATAATTGAGTCTAAGAGGGTGCCGAGGATAAAACAACATCAACAATTCGCAAGCCATCTTCAACCTTCACACCATCTTCCATAATTCCATAAACAAAACTGGAATTTTCAGATTTGTTTTACCTATCTTCTTCTTAATCTTTTCTCATCTTTTTATTTATATTCTTATTTCTTATCATCTAATCCTTCATCTCGTCTTTCTTTCTTTAAATTTCCAGCCTTGAATCTGAAAAATTCAAGAAAATCCCTTCTCTTTTCTCTTGAATTTTCAGATCTGCCCAAACTTCCTTGATTGAGTCTAGAGCTCCTAGTTCTTAAAACAAATTGATTGAAGGCTTCCAAATCCAAGATTGCGCTACTCTATCACCACATGTCATCCTCAAACAGACGGCCAAACTGAAGTGGTGAACCGAGTGCGATCAACCCTATGAGATCCATTGTCTAGAAGAACATCAAAACATGGGAGGAATACTTACCACATGTGGACTTTACCTACAATAGATCAGTTCAATCAGTAACAAAATGCTCGCCATTTGAAGTGGTATATGGTTTTAATCCTCTAACTCCTTTGGATCACTTACCTTTGCCTCATGAACAGGTTATGAACAAAGATCGTAAAGCTAAGGCAGAGTTTGTGAAGAAATGATAGAGTAGCACAATCGTGGATTTGGAAGCCTTCAATAAAGCTGTTGCAAAAACTAGAAGCTCTAGACTCAATCAAGAAAGTTATGCGCAGATCTAAAAGTTCAAGAGAATTGAGAAGGGATTTTCTAGAAATTTTTAGATTGAAGGCTGGAAATTTAAAGAAATGAAGGTAAGGTGAAAGATTAGAAGATGAATAATAAGATTATAATTAAAAGATTGAAAAAGACAAAGAGAATGATAGGTAAAACAAATATGAAATTTCCAGCTTTGTTTATGGATTATGGATTGTGGCGTGGAGGTAGTAGATGAAGATGGCTTGGCAAAATAGAAGTTGATGTCCTCGGCACCCTCTTAATCGCAATTAACCAAGCAAGCAACCTCAAGCAGCTCTAACCCACCCTCCTAGACATAATTACCTAGGCAAGTAGGAGTGTGAAGATGATCCCCCTACAAGAACTTGACGATCTTATATTGAAGAAGACTTCTAAGGAACAAGTTATCAACACTTGCAAAAATGAACTAACTAAATATTTCATATATCAAATAAAATCCATTTTACAAGGGTGAAGGTTTTATCCTTTTATAGGTGAAGGATAGCCAAAGTAATTTAACTTCTACTAAAACAAGGAAAACCTAATTTATTTAAAACAATAAAGAAATATGGTATACTAAATTGTATTTAATCTAACGGCTTAAGAGAAGGGTGGCTGGTTCCTAAAGTATATAAAACCCTAAAAAATCAATTTAAATGATAATAAATACATTGAGCTAAGTTTAAATCGTCCAAAGCCTTATATGTTAGTGATAAAATCCTAATTAGCACCATCTTTCTTCATGACTTGATCACACCATTGAAGATCATCAAGGCTGATTCTAAGGGAGTTCTACCTTACTTTATCTTTTATTACCTTCTTTATGCATTATATATTGTTATAAGCATGATTTTGCATATTAGGATTATCATATGCTATCATTCATTTGCATAATATATGATATTCATACATAGTCTATGATCCACATCTTTACATTATGCTTATACCTTAGTTAATCATGTTTCACATTCATTTACTTAAGTTTACAATTTCATTTTTATATACTTATTATTTCTAGCTTCTTGATAGCTGGTTTTTCTCATCAAGTCATAGGTGTAAGGTTTGAAAGAGGCAGCTCGGATAGCTTGTACAAGTTTAAGGGATAATCACAACACTCAAGCTAGCTCAAGGATAGATCAAACAACTCAAAGGATAGCTCACATGGATCAAGTTAGCTCAAGGATACTTAATTCAGCTCAAAGGCATCAATAGGAGCTCGAATTAGCTCACAACTAAAGGGAGTGCTCGGATCAGCTCAAAACCTAAGGAAGACATTCTAAAAGAGCTCACAAGCTTGAAGGACTAGCTCACCTAGCTAAAGTCAGCTCGAAATAGCTCAAATCAGCTTGAAGATTGAGCTAGCTAGCTCAGCTCAATCCAGCTCACTTCAGCTCCAACTACACATGCCAGCTCACTACCCCAAGGGTCATGTCCCCTCCTACGGGACATGTCCCTAGCTAATTGGAGGGAAAACACAATGTGCGGCAAACAAAGCCTTTTGCGCCAAAACCAAGTGGAGGGAGACACCAACATGGCCGAATCATCACCAACCCTTTGGGGGAGTCACGACCAGCTTTTGGAGGGAGACACCTACCTATTTGACCACCCCACCCCTTCATCCATGCAGTGCCTTTTCGGCCACACCCTTAGAAAACTATAAATAGGGCATTTCATTTCATTTATAAACACACCTCAAATTCTATCAATCAAATTACTTGTGAGAATTTTTTCTCTATTTTTGTTCTTTTTAGAACTTTATCGACTTATCAAGTATTTGTGCTTGTGGCGTCAACCGTTCTATTCAATTAAAACTTTTGGTTCCTATCTCTTTATAGAAAGTGGGTCAAAGTCCCTTTTACCACCCCTTAAAGATATCATATAAGGTTATGCTTTAGGCTCTCTATAGCCTAGGTCCTTCCTTGATTCTTTAACATACTATCACCCCATATTTCACCCTACCATTATCACTATCCTTCATCCATCTTCTCGCCCAAATTACCCTACATACACCACCCACTACCCTTCACCAAATATGCCCAAAACTCATCATTTTTCCACACATCCATATCACCTTACTTCATCTTCCATTTAAGCCTATCTTGCTTGCAGGTTTCTTGCTTCATTCCTAGATCCAACAATCAAAGAAGCTGTCACCAACAACATCAAGAATGACTTTACATCATTTGGTATCAGAGTTATTTGTGGAAGAAGCAAGTGCATTAAGTGAAGCCCGATTCAAGAAAAGCAAAAAGAATTTGTAAGTGACTATCGTTGTTATTTCAATTTGTTCTAAAAAAGAAAACAGATTTGAAAAGTACAAAAAAAGAAAGTTTGGATAGCACAAGTTCAAGGGTGAAAAGCACAACAACATCTATTTTCAACATCAAGCCTGAAGCGATTTTCTTCAAGACTTTGATTGTTGGTCAAGAAAGGTTGTGAGTTTCTTGCCAAGTAAGTAACCCTTTCTTCTTTTCCTTTTCTATTCTAAACTTAACTTTACACCATATTTTCTTCATTTTCCTTTTTAAACTAACATTTTAGCGACGCACAAGATACAAAACTTGCCTATGTTTTGAGTAAGTTCCACAAAGAACTTCACAAGAGAGAAAGGAGTGGAAAAGGGCAAATTGAGAGTGTGAGATCAGAAGGGGATAATAAAAGCAAAATAACATCCAGAGTGCAAACACGAACGTTGAGTGGAGTGAAATTTCCTTGGAGTGAATTTGTGAGGTTTTTGTTGAGTGCAAATTGGTAAGGTCTTTTCATTTTGTTTCCTTTATTTTCACTAACAATGTCGCAAGATTCTTGCCCATCTACTTCCAACATGGACCTTGTAGTCAAAAGGACGCTGATGTGATCTCGTCTTGGAATTTACTGAGATGCTTGATTTGCCCAATCGAAAATGAAGTAACTTTGTGTTGTAAGACTTGCAACAGTTTTCGAATGGTTTAAAAGATGATGTTGTGTAATGATTTAAAGGTGATGAGAACAAAGATTATGGAATTTTAGATGGTTAATGTGATCGATGGTGGTGGTAGAATTGGATGATGGAAGATGGGAGGTAGTTTAGGACTTGAGAATTGAACCACTAAAAAAAGTGTGACCCGAAACCTATAACAGTCTCTAAACGAAATAAGGATCTTGACCCACTAGTTAATTAGAGCTAGGAACCAAAGATATCAAAGGTTTTGACTCAACAAGCAGAACTTGAAGGATCGATAAAGTTCTCAAAAGAACGAAAAAGATAAAACTATCAATTTTTCTGAAATCAAAGTGTGTCTTACAATTGAAATATCATCCTCTATTTATATAGGCTTTACGAAATGAAGTGATCAGCCAACATTTCTAGGGTGGTGCAAAGGGATAATGAATTAAAAAAGAAACTTTGAAATGTGTGCCTTTGCCGCCCAATGTAATTATAAACAAACATGTCAATTTTCATGTGAATGTAAGCAAACAGGTCACATGCAAGCACCTCTCTAGAATTTTCGTCCATTGTGAATGTAAGCAAGCATGTCAATTTCCATGTGAACGTAAGCAAGCACCTCCAAAGCTAAGCAAGCATCTCAAGCAAGCACCTCTCCAATTAGTCACAATTCTCTGAATCACCCTAATGACGTGATACATGAATGAGCACAGTCAAATTACTTATATTTGACAAGAAGTTGAAGTTGTTCGATGCAAACAACAAGGTCCAAAATGATCTATGCATAGGAGGTGTGAAGAGATGCATTTTAGATAAGAAAGTGAAACTGTTTTGCAAAGCTGGAGCATCAGCCGACTTGAAACGAATTTTCAGATGGGATCCATGCATTTTTGGGTCGAGTTTTCTTCTAACAATTTGACCGTCATTCAGTTACCTTTCCAACAAATCTTGAAACTCTTCAATCAGACATTGGAAGCTCAAGATACGTTCATTTTACTGAAGACTATGCACGCGGAAAATTGGATACGGTTTTAACTACGAGATTTTGTAAATTCATCCCAAAAGCTAATTTATAAAGCTTTTGGACGAATTAGACTTAGCCCAACCTAATTATTAACATTTAAATTATGTTTTTAGGGTTTTATATACTTTAGGAACCAACCACCCTTCTCTTAAGCCGTTAGATCAAGTCCAATTTAATGGACCAAATTTCTTTGTTTATTTTATTCATTCTTATCTTTAGGTTAAAGCCATCCTTCATCTATAAAAGGACGATGCTTTCTTCTTTGTTTTTTCAGATTTCATTGATTAATAAAAAGTTCTCTTTTGAGATTTTAGTATTCTTTGAATACATGTTTGCAAGTGTTCGGTAAACTTGTCTAGAAGCCATCTTCAACGTTTCAACCGGGTTGATTGTTGTTGATCTTCACACTCCAGGTTGCCTAGTCAATTGCGATTAGGAGGTTCAGTTAGAGCCATATCACGGAGGTTACCTACTCAATTGCGAGTAAGAGGGTTCCGCGGGACATCTATCAAACCATCACGCCATAGCTATCTTCTTCTTCAACTCCATTGTCGCCATCTCCATAAACAAAGCTGAAAGTTTTCAGATTTGTTTTATCTATCTTTATTTCTACCTTTTTCAATCTTTTTATTTTCATTCTTATTATTCATCATCTAATCTATCATCTTCACATTGTTTCTTTAATTTTCCAGCTTTAATTCTAAAATTTTCAAGAAATCCCCAACTAGTTTCTCTTGAATTTTCAGATTTGCGCCTAACTTCTTTGTTCGAGTCTAAAGCCCTAGGTTTACTTCTAAGTAACCAAATGGAAGATTCCCACGTGCCAAGGCAGCCTCTTATTATTTGGTATCAGATTGGGCCTATTCTTAGGCAAAATTTTGACGTTTTTGGGTGAAAATTTGAAAAAATAGAAAAATCGGAAAAAATCAAACGAATGAATTTTGAGCCCAAAATTTCCAGATCAGATCTCTACTATTGAAGGAGTATTCACACAAAATTTCATAATTGTTTGACATCAGGAACACCTCGAACAAAGTGGATCAAGTTGCTGCAAATTTCAGGGTTTTTTCAGGTTTTCTGATTTTCTTTCATTCTTAGCTATTAGTTTTCCTTTGTTTTAACTTTTTTTTTATTCTTATACATCTTCTAACACCTTCTTGTTTCTTGTGTTAGTAGAAATTTAAAAGTTGCATAAATTCCCTCTTCCTTGCAACTCAATTCAATTGGTGACATACCGTTCCTTGGACTCCTAGAGCCTTTGTTTGGAGTGAATAACGGTGAGGATTTGGTTCGTTTTTCTTTCTTTTGTGAAATTTTAGGATGTGTTACACTTGTCACACTAAACCTTCTTTGGCTATATCAATGCACAACATCCCTCCATTCGAAGGAACATCCGACCCAGATGCTTATTGTGAATGGGAGTACGAGATTGATGATATGTTTTATAAGCATTGCGATAAGATAACCTGTTTGTTAGCTATCCGAGGATTCACTAACCAGGCCTACTATTTGGTGGAATAGATTAGTGAAAGACCGAAAGTTTTATGGCAAGTGACAGATTGATTCCTGGAGTGAATTAAAGCGGGTCATGAGGATTCATTATGCCCCACCAGAATATTATGAGTACATCGAGAGAAAGCTTCAACGGTTGACACAGGGTACAATGTCCGTGGAAAAGTACTTCAACACCATGCTAGTACTTATGCACCGAGCTGATATCATTGATAAATAATGAGACATGGTAAAAAGATTCTATTTCAGATTAAATGAAGAGATTGCCAACAACGAATTCCAACCATATGAAAATCTGATGGATTTCGTCGAACAAGCAATCCGAATCAAACGTCAACTACAAAAGTCCAAAGCCCATCAGACGACATACTCTTCCATTGATAAAGGTACATCTCAACCTTCGCCTTTTCATAACCATACTAATACCCATGTCGAATCTAGTAGCACTAAGCTGAAGGAAGAAAAATCATTCCTAGTCCAAGGGGAAAGTGGCGACCAACCATCGCTGAGTCTTGTTGATGACGTGAGCACACAACACACTTTTACTTTCTCCTTGCCCTATGATGACAAAGATATCCATGATCCGGTAAAGCTGTCGTGAGTCTAACCTTGCCCGTTGATGTTGACAAAATTATTCCATATGATCATCAAGCAGAAAACACCTACGAAGGTACCATACAATCAAAAGTTAAGAATGCGCTACCTTGCGATGGATGTAACAAGCCCAAAGATAAGGAACTTGTTCTTCACAATGCAACTGGAGATGCCACACAAGGACCCTTCGACACATTCTTTTACATGGTACTTTTCTAAAATCCTTCCATTTTTTGGGTAAGATTCGAGGATGAATCTTTTTGAGGAGTGGGGGAGTGATACAGGCATGAACGCGTTCAAATTACTCATATTAGACAAGAAGTTGAAGTTGTTCGATGCAAACAACAAGGTCCAAAATGGTCCATGCTTAGGAGGTGTGAATCTGCATTTTAGATACGTTCATTTTACTGAAGACTGCACAAGCAAAAAACTGAATACGGGTTTAACTACGGGATTTTTTAAGTTCAGAGTAAAAGCTAATTTATAAAGCTTTTGGATGAATTAGACTTAGCCCAACCTAATTATTAACATTTATATTATGTTTTATGGTTTTATATACTTTAGGAACCAGCCACCCTTCTCTTAAGCCGTTAGATCAAGTCCAATTTAAGGGACCAGATTTCCTTGTTTATTTTATTCATTCTTAGCTTTAGGTTAAAGCCATCCTTCATGTATAAAAGGATTATGCTTTCTTATTTGTTTTCTCAGATTTCATTGATTAATAAAAAAATTCTCTTTTGAGATTTTAGTATCATTTGAATACGTGTTTGCAAGTGTTCGGTAAACTTGTCTAAAAGCCATCTTCAACGTTTCAACCGGGTTGATTGTTGTTAATCTTCACAATCCGGGTTGCCTAGTCAATTGCGATTAGGAGGGTCAGTTAGAGCCATACCACGGAGGTTGCCTATTCAATTACGAGTAGGAGGGTTCTGCGGGGCATCTATCAAACATCATGCTATAACCATCTTCTTCTTCAACTCCATTGTCGCCATCTCCATAAACAAAGCTGAAAGTTTTTAGATTTGTTTTATACATATTTATTTTTACCTTTTTCAATCTTTTTATTTTCATTTTTATTATTCATCATCTAATCTATCTTCTTCACATTATTTCTTTAATTTTCAGCTTTAATTCTAAAATTTTCAAGAAACCCCCAACTAGTTTCTCTTAAATTTTCATATTTGCGCCTAACTTCCTTGTTCGAGTCTAAAGCCCTAGGCTTGCTTCCAAGCCATCAAATTGAAGGTCCCAACGTACCAAGGCAACCTCACATCATGATGTGTCTCTTCATTGTCCTTGCATAACACCTGTAACTACGAGAAATATGATCAGAAATAAAGAAGGTAATATGATGCATGCTAAATATAGTAAATATATGTTATATGATTCAACGAACTCTAGTGCTGGTAAAATAAACAATAAACAACATAATAAAAAACATGTGCACACTAAAACTATAATAATCAAATGGAACATATGCATCATAAATAAACATGCAACACGTTGCATGGACTCCCTTTCACGTTGCATGAATCTTCCACGTTGCAGGGCATTGATTCAACTTCGTCAGCTGCAATAATCTTCCATGCATGATTGCACTTGTTGCTGACCGCATCTCTAAATTTCCTTGCCCTTGCACGTGTAATGGGGCCTAAGGGAAATTCCCTCGGGTCCAATGGTGGTGGTGACACCATGATCTCATCATCCTCCCATTCTTGAGAGTAATTTGTCCTCAAATCGTTACCTTGCTCAAAAAGAGAAAATTCCGAGATGTTAAAAGTAGCACTGACACCAAACTCTCCCAAAAGATCTATCTTGTAGGCATTATCATTGATCTTCTCCACTACTTGAAATGACCCATCTCCTCTAGGAGAGAGTTTATATTTCTTTTGTGCTAGAAATCGTTCCTTCTTGAAGTGTACCCAAACTCAATCGCCGGGTTCAAAGTTGACTCGCTTTCGCCCTTTATTTGCTTGTTGTTTATATTGCTTTGTTATTTTCTCAATGTTGTCTCAAACCTTCTGATGAAGCTTTTTCATGAATTCAGCCTTGTTTTTCCCGTCTACGTTTAATGCTTGATCAATGGGCAAAGGTAACAAATCCATAGGAGACAATGGATTAAACCCATATACAACCTCAAATGGTGTGAATTTGGTGGTTGAATGAACTGATCTGTAGTAAGCAAATTCCACAGTGGGAAGCTATCTTCCCACGATTTTGGATTCTTGCTAATCAAAGACCACAACAAAGTTGAAAGTACTCGATTTACCACTTCGATTTGGCCATCAGTTTGAGGATGACAAATTGTAGAGAACAATAACTTTGTCCCAATCCTGCTCCATAAAGATCTCCAAAAATGACTCAAAAACTTCGTATCTTGATCTAAAATGATTATCCTTAGAAGTCCATGTAAACGCGCAATCTCCTTGAAAAACAGAGTAGAAATATTGGAAGCATCATCAGTTTTATGAAACATAATAAAGTGTGCCATTTTTGAAAACCTATCGACAACCACGAAAATGGAATCTTTGGCATTCTTTGTTCTAAGAAGTCCTAAAACAAAGTCCATGGAAATGTCAACCCACGGCTCTTTAGAGATTGGTAATGGCATGTACAACCCTTGAGGTTGAAGTCTTGATTTCGCCCTTTTGCAAGTGATACATCGCTCACAAATTTGTTTCACATCTTTTTTCAATTTTGGTCAAAACAAATGCTCTTGCATGATGTTTAACGTCTTGTTAACTCTGAAATGTCCTATATGCCCCCCGCTATGGGCTTTCTTCACTAAGACCTCACGCGCACTACTTTGAGGGATTCAAAGTTTTCTTTCATTGAATAAGAACCCATCATGCCTGTAAAACTTGTCAAACGTACCTTTCTCACATGCTTTAAAGGTCTCTCCAAAATCAAGATCAGTAGCATAAAGTTCTTTAAGAAATGCAAATCCAATAAGTTTAGATTCAAGAGAATTAAGAAGTACATACCTCTGTGACAAGGCATCAGCAACAACATTCTCTTTTCCCTTTTTGTACTTGATGACGTATGGGAATGACTCAAGGAATTCCACCAATTTGGCGTGTCTTTTGTTGAGTTTGTGTTTTCCCTTGATGTGTTTCAATGACTCATGGTCCGTATGCACAACAAATTCCTTCGACCATAGGTAATATTGCCATTGTCCAAGGCCCTAATCAAAGCATACATTTCCTTGTCATATGTTGGATAGTTCAAGGTTGCTCCATTTAGTTTCTCGCTAAAATATGCAACTGGACGTCCCTCTTATGATAAAACAACACCGATTCCTACACCTGAAGCATCACACTCGATCTTGAATGTCTTATCAAAGTTTAATAAGGAAAGAAATAGTGCCTTTGTTAAGCACTCCTTAATCTGATTAAAAGCATGTTCTTGCTCAATATTCCAAAAGAAACTTGCATTCCTTTTAATCATGTTAGTTAAAGAAGCAGCAATGGTACTAAAATTAGGAATAAACCTTTGATAAAAAGTGGCCAATCCATGAAATCTCCTTACCTAGCTAATGCTTGTAGGCATCGGCCAGTCTTCAATTACTTTTACCTTCTCATGATCAACCTCCAAGACTTCTGAATTCACTAAAAATCCTTGAAACACAAGTTTGTTTGTACAAAAAACACATTTTTTTAAGTTAACATACAATTTCTCCTTTCGAAGTGTATTCAAAACAAGCCTAAGATGTAATTCATGATCCTCCAAAGAATGGTTGTATATGAGAATGTCGTCAAAATAAACAACACAAAACTTACCAATATAATGCTGTAAGACATGATTCATCAATCTCATAAACGTGTTAGGTGCATTTGTTAAACCGAAAGGCATCACAGTCCACTCATACAAACCTTGTTTTGTTTTGAATGTTGTCTTCCATTCATCACATTCTCTCATCCTGATTTGGTGATATCCGCTTTTAAGATCAATCTTTAAAAACACACTAGAACCACTTAATTCATCCAACATATCATCTAGGCACGGTATAGGATGTCGATATTTTATTGTGATCTGATTGAGTGCTCGACAATCCACACACATGCTCCATGATCCATCTTTCTTGGGTACGGACAGTACAGGAATGACACATGGGCTTAAGCTCTCTCGAATATAGCCTTTTCCCTTCAATTCTTGTACTTGTCGTTGTAACTCTTTTGTTTCCTCGAGGTTACTCCTATATTCTGGTCGATTAGGCAATGTAGCACCAGGCACAAAATCAATTTGATGTTTTATGCCACGAATAGGTGGTAAACCTCCTCGAATCTCATCGGGTAAAACATCTTCAAAATCATGCAAAAGAGAAACAATAGAAAAGGCAATGTTGCATCGAGTTCGTTAGTGTTCAAAAAATTCTCCTTGTATAAAAGCACAAGAAGTGTTTGCCTCGCCAAAACATATTTTTTTAATTTCACTACCCCTCACATATTCGCTCATTTTAAGCTTCTCTCCACCGCTTTCAATTTCACTCTTTCCCTTCCCGCTTTTACTAGTACTTACTATTTTTCTCTCATTCTCTCGCTCATTTTCCTCTCATTTTCTGTTTCTTTTTCTTTTAATCATTGGAAACCCTTTCAAATGTAATTGATCATTGTGTACTTGTTGTGGTGATAAAAGGGTTAGCGTGTGCTTTTTTCCTTCAAAAGTGAATAGGTATCGATTGTTATATCCATCATGATTCACTATTCGATCAAACTGCCAAGGCCTCCCCAAAAGTAAGTGGTTGGCGTGCATGGGTACAACATCACATAGAACCTCATCCTTTGTATCTACTGATGGAGAATGGTACGAGTACCTGCTTGGTCACCTTTAATTCCGCACCATCATTAAGCCATTGAAGCTTATACGGATGTGGGTGTTTTGTTGTCACCAATCAAAGTCGGACCCATTAACATGCCACCAACATTAATACAACTTCCTCCATCGATAATCACAAAACATGCCTTCCCATTGATATATGAAAGATATTCTCTCGTTGTTGGTCGCCTTGCACCATTTGTGTATTTAGACTCCTCTTCACAATGAGCACTTCTCCTTCAGTGGGAGGGTCTAAGTCTTCATCATCTTCACTTATGGCATCAACTTCTTCTTTTTTTGATTTGGATTCAATCTCCCCACTTCCTCGAATCACCATAGTATGCGTATTTGGGCACTGACTAGCTACATGTCTCCTTCCAAGACATTTGAAGCATTGAATATCCCTGGATCGATTTGGTGTAGCTTGTGGCTTTCCTTTGTTTTCATCAACAGTCTTGTTGGATTTTGAAGTCCCCATTTAGAATTTTGACTCCATTTAGAAGTAGAAGAGTTATTTCGGGATGTACATTTACGTTTAAATTGTTGTTCCACCTTCATAGCCAAGTGAACCAATCTTCTAAGCCCACATAGTATTGCAAATCCATGGTGTTGGCTATGTCTTGCTTTAGACCCGAAATGAACCTTGCCATGGTAGCTGCAGTGTCTTCCTCCATATTGGCTCATATCATTGCCATCTCTATCTCTTTAAAATAATCTTCCACACTTATGTTGCCTTGTTTAAGGTTCTAGAGTTTTCACATTAATTCTCGATGATAGTAGACTGGTATAAATCTCTTCCTTATTATGCCTTTCATTTCCTCCCACGTGGACACCGGGCGTTCTCCATTTTGTCGTCTGTTCATGGTTAACTGGTTTCACCAAACTATTGCATAATTAGTGAATTCAATGGATGCTATTTTTACCTTCTTTTGCTTAGAGTAATTTTGACAATCGAAGATGTGTTTGATCTTCTACTCCCACTCAAGATAAGCCTCTGAATCTGTTTTCCCTTGAAATGGCGGAATGTTCATCTTTATATTTACAAGGTTATCGTCAAACCTTTCTTGATTCCTCCGATGCAGGCGTTGGTTTTGTACAACGACGGAATGTTCGGTGTCTCCACAATCTGCTCAATTTCCTCTTCTTCGACACCTTGTCCTAGGTTACCTTGCGTTAGAATGGTTGGGGCTCCTACAGATTTCTCTTCAATGCCGTCAATTTGCTCATGTATGGACTCAAGTTTTTGATCCATAAGTTGTCCCAATTCTCGAACAAGTGCTTGAAACTATAGTCTCGAGATTCCTCTTATTTGTCCTTCATTAGACTCCCCAATATTCTTATCTGCGTTCATGGCTCCCTGTTCACTCCAAAAGAAAAAGAAAGAGGAAAAAGAAAAAGGAAAAAAAATCACTCGTTCTTTTCAGCTTTCACCCTCAGATGTACTCACTATCTTGTGCCTTTTAATGTTCTTTTTATCTCAAAAGTTCTTGAATCAAACTTACTCAAAATACTTGCTGAATCGGCTGCAAAATAAATGTTAAGTTTTGGAAAGATATGGTGCATAATGTAGGCTTAGAAGAAAAGGATTACGGTTCAAAGTTTGACTATTGAAACGAAGAAATAAAAATTCTAAAACAAGGAAAAATGTATCAACCCTTGTTATCGATTTACTTTCTTTTTTTTAATCTATTTTTTTTACAATAATTCTTTTCTTTTCTATTTTCTTTTTGTTTTTTTAACAGCAAAACACAAAGGCTTACTTGATTTAGCCTTCTCATTAATTCCTAAGTGTAAGGTTTGAAAGAGGTAGCTCGGATAGCTTGTACAAGCTTAAGGGAGAATCATAACACTCAATCTAGCTCAAGGATAGATCAGACAATTCAAAGGATAGCTCACATGGCTCAAGTTAGCTTGAGGATACTTGATTCAGCTCAAAGGTATCACTAGGTGCTCGGATTAGCTCACAACTAAAGGGAGTTGTCAGATCAGCTCAAAACCTAAGGAAGACATTCTAAAGGAGCTCACCTAGCTAAAGTCAGCTAGGAATAGTTCAAATCAGCTTGAAGATTGAGCTAGCTCTTTTAGCTACCTAGCTCAGCTCAATCCAGCTCACTTTAGCTTCACCTACACATACCAGCTCACCACCCCATGGGTCATTTTCTCTCCTAAGGAACATGTCCCTAGCTAATTGGAGGGAAAACACAATGGGCGACAAACACCAATGGAGGGAAATCCTTTTTGCGCCAAAACCAAGTGGAGGGAGACACCAACATGGCTGAATCATCACCAGCCCTTTGGAGGGAGTCACGACCAGCCTTTGGAGGGAGACACCTACCTATTTGGCCACCCTCTAGAAAACTATAAATAGGGCATTTCATTTCATTTGTAAAAACACCTCAGTTTCTATCAATCAAATTACTTGTGAGAATTTTCTCTCTTTAGTTCTTTTTAGAACTTTATCGACTTATCAAGTCTTTGTGCTTGTGGCGTCAACTTTTCTATTCCCTTGATACCTTTGGTTCCTATCTCTTTATAGATAATGGGTTAAAGTCCCTTTTACCACCCCTTAAAGATATCACATAAGGTTCGAGTTTAGGCTCTCTATAGCCTAGGTTCTTCCTTGATTCTTTAAGATACTATCACCCCATATTTCACCCTACCATTATCACTATCCTTCATCCATCTTCTTGCCCAAATTACCCTACATAAACCACCCACTACACTTCACCAAATCTACCTAAAACTCATAATTCTTTCGCACATCCCTATCACCTTACTTCATCTTCCATTTAATCCTAACTTGCTTGCAGGTTTCTTGTTTGCTTCCTAGATAAAACAATAAGTTATTTCTCCTACAATGATCACTTTAGAACCATCAGGTCCTTAAAGTACCAACCTTTTCTTCTTACATTTTACATCTGCATCGTATGCAGATAGCCAATCCATTCCAAGAATGACTTCAAATTCATGGAATGGAAGTTCCATTAAGTCTGCAGGGAATTTAATCCCTTGAATTTCTAATGGACATCCCTTGCATATTCTAGTTACTCGTGCACTATGTCCAAGAGGATTACTGACAATCACATTACTAGATGGCCATGATTTATTCCAAGTGTTATTCAACTTTCAAAATTACCCTCAAAGTTTCAAAATATTTCAAAAATGCCATCTATGGCAAATGTCCAATTTTCCCTCCAATTAGTTTTTATTTACAACAAGTCTTGAAAATTGTCATTCCATCAAAATTGAACCAAATTGGTTCCAATCCCACCGACCATGTTCCAAAATATCTTATATTTTTATTTATGGCATTTATTTGATCCAAAAATTTGAATCACTTAATACGATTTTCAAATTTTCTCCATTTGAATTTTTAGAGCTTTATAGCCACTAATATAAGCCTCGTACCAAAAATCTGGTTAACGCAAAAGTGTCACTCTTGGGGGTGAACTATTCATTTACGAGGTTAGATTACATAACTTTTGGAAATTACACTTTGGTCTATGAACTTTTCCAAAGTTCACACTTTAACCCCCCTAAACTTTCAAAAATTACAATTTGGTCACTAGTCCAAAAATTGGTATATTACAAATGGTGTATAAGAAGAGGACAAATTCTGATTTTTATGTTAAGTGATGATTATGATGTATAGTTGATGATTGGGGGCCTAATTGCAAAGTTTTAAAGCTAGAATCCTTCAATTGTAAATTGGTGACTATTTCGACAAATTAGAGAACAAAGGGTTGAAATGTGACAATTAGGTATTTGAAGAGTACTATGTTGGAAAATTTTATTTAAGTGGTTTAGATGTTGATTTTGAAGTGAATAGTAGCTTGTATTCACTTAGGGACCAAAACGGCAATTTGTAGAATATAGAGGACCAATTCGGCTTTTAAGCAAAAGTAAAGGAAAAATTATAGAAAAATAGGAAATGGATTAATTGGATCAAAAACATTCCTTTGGGGACCAAGAAGACAAATCGGCTTGAGGTTTAGGGGCCAAAAATGTCATAAAGTGTAAAGGGTGAAAAAAGTAAGGATCGGGCTTAAATTAACTATTTGAAGCTTGAAAAAGTCCTTAGGGACTAAAATAAATATTTTAGTAAAGGTTGAAAGCTTAAGGTAAAATGTGAGAAAAATGTGATTCGAATATAAGAAACTTTATCGGATCAATTACATATTTAATGGATAGTTATTTTATTTACTTTCCATTATTATATTTAGAGTGAATATGTTCTAACATATACTTGAAATGGTATATGTTATTTTATAATGTAGCTTTCGATACGAATTGGGACCGTACTAACAAAAATGGAAAGGAAAAGGTCAAGAGTGAGATCAAGTGATAAAGTCGACTTCATTACAAGGCCAAGGTGAGTGCATTTTTACTTATTTATATATACATGTGATATGAGTAAGTGCATTTTACTTATTTATATATACATGTGATATGAGTGAGTGCATTTTTACTTACTTTATATATGTGATATGAGAGAGACTTGCGAGAAGTCGACCTTGATATTAATAAAAATGTATGTTGATCAAAGTTATGTAAATGGCATGAGATATTAAATGGCATATGTGCTACATTGATATGGCATAATGATTTATATAAGATAAATCGAATTTTAGATTTTGGGTATGAACTGCCCATTATCGAATTATGAATGATAGTATTGACGGATTGGATATTGAGTTTGAAAATATTATATTTTTATGTCTGAGTACTAGTGTGAGTCTTTGGTATAATTGGATATCCATAGAGTCCTAGCAGCTGCGTCCTAGCACTACGGTGCGTTTCAGTCACTTCGGTGATGTTTAGACACTTCGGTGTCGACTTATAGATGCTACGACGTTGTTCAGACACTTCGGTGTTGTTAGCACAAAATGTGCGATTATGAGGAGCAAAGAGCGTCCTTGAGTACGTACTCATCTCAATCGCTTCGACGATGCAGACGCTACGGCGCAGTGGACACTACGGTGTAGTGATGACTCGCGTACCATAACATCACATGATTTTGTACTTTGGGCTATAATACATGAAATGCATTTATGCAGGCAGTTAAGTTAAAAAGCTTAATGTATATTTGATTAATAAAATAAAGGTTTGATGCTATGATATAAACTACAATTGGGATGTATGAACTGCTCCAGTATGAACATGTTCTACATGACATAAACTGTTATTGGGATTTCTTGCCATTTTGCAAGAATTGTTTTAAACGTTGCCCTTGGTAGTATAATATTAAGTATGACAGTATTCTGGTATACCATAAGAGTCTATCCGGCACTTAATTGTGTCCATAGTTATTTGGTACTTAATTGTGTCCACCGTTTGCACCTAAGGAAAGTGGCTAGTACTCTGAGAGTACACGACTCGTTTACTCGTCTCTTGATATTTACCTTGGGCCATAAGATTTTACAGTACAGTTACATGACTTTACAGTACAGAATTATTACAGTACAAATTTCTTACATGATTATTCCTGCATTACAGACTATATGATTTTATAGAGTAACCTTGCTATATGATTTTACAGAGCAACCTTGCTATTTGATTTTTTTCATTAAAGATTTATTACAGCACAGATTTATTATAGTACAGGTTCATTACATGAGTATCATGCTTTACCAAATATCATGCCTAATACAGATATTTCATACTACAAATAATTTTATACCGTATTTTACATGTTACATATTTCTATGCCTCACTAAGATATACTCAGCGTGTATTTATGTTATACACGTAGGTGATCGGGATTAGTAGATGACAGGCTTTGCTTCATCATCATCCTGTATAGAAGATAATCGACAGGTATTTCGGTAATCATGACATCCGTCTTTTGTATGTTTAATAGTGGCATGTATTTAATAAATCTATCTATTTTGATAAAGTAATTACCGAGGCCTATAATAGTGGCGGCGTAAACTATTTTAAATTGATTATTATATCTACAGTTTGGTGTTAAATAGTCTGATTTCATATATTTTATACGAATTAGATATTGAATAATTTTATTAGAACCTTTTGTAAAATAAATTATTTTAGTATGTTTGTATACTTTATGTAAAAAGTTTTATAATTGAAACTCGAATAAATATTTTATATCGGTATTAATTTAAAGTTAAGTGTGCTTATGTTATAGAAAAATTAAGATGGGTGACCACTGGGAAGTTTTTCAAAAAAATTTTAAATCACCCCAGATTTTGGTTAAAAGATCTATTTTAAAAAGCTGTGACATTTCAAACTCGTGTCCGATGTACGGTCACGGGAAGGGGTGTTACACATAGCATACTTTAGTGAGAAACTCAACAGTGCCTCACTAAACTATCCAACCTATGACAAGGAGATGTATGCCCTCATTCGTGTACTTGAAACGTGACAGCATTATCTATAGCCCAAGAAATTTTTCATCTATACAGATCATGAGGCTTTAAAGCATATCAAGGGCCAACACAAGTTGAACAAACGACATGCCAGGTGGGTGGAGTTTCTTGAATCATTCCCTTATGGCATCTATTATTAGAAAGTTAAAGACAACAATGTGGCACATGCATTATCAAGAAGGTACATACTTCTCAACTCTTTGGATTCAAAATTACTTGGATTTGCTTTCATTAAAGACCTTTATGCCACTGATCTTGACTTTGGAGAAAGGTATAAGTTATGCGATAAGGATACAGATGGGAAATATTACAAGCATGATGGATATCTCTTTAATAAAGGTATGATATGCATTCCTCAAGGATCCATACAGGAAGTCTTGGTTAAAGAGGCACATGAAGGCGAACTTATGGGACACTTTGAGGTGAGCAAGACATTAAGCACCTTGAAAGAACATCTTTTTTTGCCAAAGATGAAAATAGACGTCAAAAGGATTTCTGAGAGATGTATCATTTACAAGAAGGCTAAGTCAAAGGTCATGACCCATGGAATGTACATGCATTTACCTATTCCAAACGAGCCATGGGTAGATATCTCAATAGATTTTGTGCTAGAACTTCCAAGAACAAAGAACGGAAGAGACTCAATCTTTGTGGTTGTGGACAGATACTCCAAGATGGCTTATTTCATACCATGCCATAAGAAGGATGATGCAACACATGTGGCCAACCTATTTTTCAAAGAAATGGTGAGACTTCATGGAATTCTGAGAACTATTGTTTCAGACCGAGATGTCAAGTTTTTGAGTCACTTTTGGAGAACTCTTAGGGGAAAGATAGGGACAAAGTTGCTAATCTTTGCAACTTGCCATCCACAAATTGACGGCCAAACAAAAGTTGTAAACCGAGTGTTATCCATACTATTGAGGTTTATCATTTAGAAGAATATCAAGATATGGGAGGAATGTTTTCCATACATGGAGTTTGCTTACAACTGACTTGTTCATTCCGCAACAAAATGTTCACCATTCGAAGTTGTGTATGGATTCAACCCCTTAACTCCTATGGATATCCTACCCCTAACTTACGAGCAAGTTGTAAACAAAGATGGAAAGAACGAGGCGGAGTTTGTGAAGAAGCTTCATCAACAAGTCCGAGAGAACATTAAGAGAAGAACCAGACAATACGAGCAGCAAACCAACAAATGATGCAAACAGATTACTTTTGAAGTAGCTAATTGGGTTTGGGTTCATTTCAGAAAGGAAAGGTTTCCAATTCAAAGGAAATCTAAGTTGTTACAGAGAGGATATGGTCATTTTCAAGTGGTTGAGAAAGTAAACGAAAATGCCTACAAATTGAATATGCCCGAAGAATACAGCGTGAGTGCAACATTTAATGTTTTAGATCTTTACCCATTTGAAGACATTGCTGATTTGAGGACAAATAGCTTAAAATAATGGTGGACGATGTGAGCATGCCACCACCAAATCTAGAAGTCAAGCCAGAAGAACCTTGTTCACACCTAGCCGAAAAGTCAAGTGCCCATTCGGCCACACCTTTTTTTTCCCTACATAAAGCCAATCATTTGGCATTTGTAAAAATCTCATCTCATTTATTTCAATACAATTACTTTGTGAGAATTTCTCTCTAAATTGTTCTTTATTGAACTTTATCAACTTATCAAGCCTTTGTGCTTGTGGCATCATCCTTCCATCTTGATACTTGTGGTTCCTAGTTCTCTAACTAGTGGGTCCAAGTCCTTGTTACCACCCGAGCATTGAACTTATAAGGTCTGGGTTTATGCTTTCTATGGCATAAGTTCTTCCTTGTTCTTTGTTCATACTATCTTCCTTTCATCACCTTCATCATCTTCCTTACACCATCTTCATCATCATCCCATAACCTTCACCAAAACAACCCACACTTCCTTATATCTTCTTTCTTCATACTTCATCATTTCTAAGCTTACCTTACGTCCATTATATCTACCACCCTTAAACATTCTTTTGCATCCTACTTGCATTACAAGGATTACTTACTTATTTCTAATGATAGGGAAACAATCAAGCCAGCATTCTTCACCAACAACACAAGAGTGCGCGTGCATCAATTAAAGTCTCATTTAATAATATGGATATCCACCATAAATAAAGATATTCATAACACTCCTCCTTGGATATCTATGAAGATAATGTGCCTCGTTAAAACCTTACTAAGATAAAAAAACCTTGTGGGGAACATTTTTCTTAGTGAAGGAAAAATAATACACACATCTTTGATACGCATAACATGTTGCCTCATTAAAAACCTTACTAGGAAAACCCATTGAGACAAAACCTCGGTTAAGGGAAAAATATTGCAATGCGTATTTACTCCCCCTCATGAAAACATCACATAAGATCTTTGAATCTTTACAATTCAATCTTTAATACAATTTTCAAACATTGAAGTAGGGTATGCACTAGTGGATAAATCGTCCAAATTATTGCTTGAAAGGATTTATCGAATACTATTCTTTTGAAGATCATAAGGGATAAAACTTAGAAGAAATATGTTTCGCTTTGTCACATTTGATGTATTCACCTTTCGATTCAGAAATAAATTTTGCATTATCTCCGCACAAGATAGCTTTCATATTATCTTGTGAAAGAGATTTACATATCTTTTGGATATGTTTAGCCAAACACATTTTTCGGCTTTTCCTCGTGCATAACAATTATTTACATGATTGAAGAGGCATCAAGTTTTGAAAGATCTAAAAGTAATAGTCTCGTAGCACTTAGATAATACTTTTGGACCAGCTAAGATTTCAGATCAATTAAGATATAGTGTTTTTGGACCAAGAATATGCTCACCCATTTCTCGAGGGTGGAATGAATCTTTTTTTTACATTAAGCGGCCTGGCAACCATATAGGTGCTCAATGGATGTGCGTTATGCATGTAAAGTCTCTTTAAATATTTTCCTATGTATGTCGATTGATGCACAAAGATTTCATTGTCAGGGGAATCTTTTCATGAGTTCCAATGATATTCAAATCATCAACATACACAACAACAATAACAAATCCAGAGCTAAACCTATTAATAAAATTGCTCGGGGAAATTGAATCATTCTTATAGCCTTCTGCTAATAAGTATTCACTAAGGCGATTATACAACATGCACCAAAATTGTTTTAATCCCTAAAGAGATATGTTCAATTTGATTGAATAATGTTTTCAAGAACTTTTATTAACTACTTCTGGCAGTCTAAATCCTTCTAAAAGTTTCATGTAAATGTTATTATCAAGAGGCCTAAACAAATAAGTTGTACCAACATTTATTAGGCAGAAAGTAAGTTTTTTTCTTTTATTACCAGACATAAAAAATCTAAAACTAGTTGCATCCACCACTGAGGAGTATGTTTTCTCATAATCGATTCTAGGTATTTGTGAGAATTCTTGTGCAATCAAGCGAGTATTATATCTCACGATTTCCTTTTTTATTTCTCTTGCTCACAAAGACTCATTTGTATCCACGGGCTTTACACCTCTCGATGTACAAACTATAGGCCCAAATACTTCTATTTTTGAAAAAGATTTTAGTTCTGCTTCAATTGGCTCTTTCCCTTTTGGCCAATCATTTCTTTATTTACATTGTCCAATTGACAATGATTCATGACCCACATCATCATCTAAAATCTTTAGTCCTATACTGCATGCAAATGTATTATTGACGTCAATTTGATTTCATTTCCACTTATTACCAAACATGACATCCTTTATTGAGATCTCTTTATTATCAGGTACCTAAGTCATGTATAATGTCTCTATTGGAGACCTTTTAATCTCTTTTAGAGATTTTCATAATTTGTTGATTCCTCGATCGAACCATCATAAGATATAGCTCTTTTTCTTTTTCGAGGATTTTTATCTTTAGAACCTACTTGTCTATCACGCTTTAGGCATGAGTTAGACTCATTAGCAACTACAGTTTGTCCTTCCGGAACATCAATTTTAATCAAAGCGTTCATAGCTAGTATATGTGACTTAGTCACTCTTTTAGGGTAAACAAAAGCACCTGCAATTGATTTGCTTAGTTTTGTAAATGACTTATCCTTTGAACTCCAAGTTCACATTGTTGAGTATGTGGATCAAAAAGAGAGAATGATAATTCATTTCAACTTATTTCTTTTTCCAGCTGTGTATTTTCTTTCCCTAATATTGGAAAAACTGACTCATTAAAATGACTGTCAACAAATGGAGTTGTAAATAAATTCCCTATATAAAGCTTGAGATATTTAATTATCGAGGGATATTCAAATTTGACATATATTCCCAACCTCCTTTGAAGACCCATCTTTGTGCGTTGTGGTGGAGCAATTAGAACATGTACCACACACCCAAAAATTTTAAGATGGGAAATATTTGGTTCCTAACCAAAAACCATTTTTAATGGGGGAGAACTTATGATAATCTGTTGGCCTAGTGTGAATTAGTGATTCTACATGTAAAATGGCATGTCCCCAAATAATAATGATCTTGCAATTAATTGTATTCGTTTAATAAATGATTCTGCAAGACCATTTTGTGTAGGAACATGAGCTACATGATGTTCAACACTTATTTCAATTGACATGCAAAAAACATCAAAAACCTTATAAGTAAATTCATCAGCATTATCAAGACGAACTACCTTTATAAGGGAATCTAGAATATGTGCTTGCAAATTTATCAACTAAGCAAGTAACCTCGCGAACACCAAGTTGCGGATTGATAACTATATTACGTATGACCATCTAGTTGATGCATCGATTAAAATCATAAAATATCTAGATGGTTTGTAAGAAGGGTGTATGGGCCCACATATATCACCCCGTATATGTTCCAGAAAATTAAAAGATTCATAATTTATCTTAGATGATGATGGTCGAATAATTAGTTTTCCTTGAGAGCAAGCATCACATGAAAAATTTTACTTTGAAGAATTTGTCAGTTCTTCAATGAATGACCACATGAAGTGTCAATAAGTTTTCTCATCATAATTGAACCGGGATGGCCTAACCGGTCATGCCAAATAATAAAGTTATTAGTAAACTTCTGGTTTACAATAGCATGAGCTTCAATTTGTACTAATTCTTTTGTAGTACAATCTGGATGACAATGCATGTTGCTAAAATTTTCTTATTGCCTTAGGTTATACTCGTAATATGGAGATAGTCAACATCCCATTGACTAATAGTCTCAATATAATATCTATTTCTATGCATATATTTAAAATTCAATAAAGCCTCTTTGAGACTTTAACGAGTATAACGCAATGTGAATATGGAATTGAGTTCTTCTTGGCAATAACATAATTTCTCTTCTGGATCCTTCTATGATATTAGTATTTCTAGATATAGTGCTTACATTATTCCCTTGTATTTTAAATGGGAAAATATGCATAATTATGCACCTTTCAATATGTGCTTTGTTTCATTCACTTCGATGAATAAAAAATATTGAATATAGCACATATCAAATCAATTATCTATCAAAGATAATGTCCCAAGAATTTATAACTCTTTCGAAACATTGATATTTTAGTAGTTTGAGATATAGTACTCAAATTTTTCTCTTGCATTTAAATGGGAAAATATTTCTTATGCTTAAGTATAGTATGAGTGCTTGCACTGTCTGCTAAGCATCAATTGTCACAATTTATTGCATATTTTATTCCGGAAGTAATCGTATTCTTCAAAGGATAATAATGTTTTAAAATATTTAAATATATATAATATTAAACATGAATAAATAATATGCAAAACAAATTAACATAAAGAAAAATAAATTAAAAGATCAATTATTCCTTTTAGAAGTTATAAGGAAATAAAATAAAAAGGCAAATTATTCTCTTCAGGGGTTATGAGGAAATCAACAACATCCAAGTGAGTTATACCAGCAACGCCATAATTATTTTTGTAAAAAAAATTTGTTTATATTTTCTTTCTTGTGTCATTCATGATTGTGGATAAAGGTCTATAATGCTTCAGCGTTTGACAAGTACGAGATCAATGGTCTATAATATGACAATGATAACATAAAAATTTTAATACGATCTCTAGCACTCTTTTCATCCTTATAATCCACTTGTGGTGGGTATAATTATTCTTAAAATGATCATCTTGTTCATGTCTATGCTCATGGCCTCAATCGTGACCACAATTGCTAATGTAACATTTTTTCTTTCTGCTATAAAATGTCACATTCACTTCAAGGAATGGAGAGGAGCCAATAGGTCTTTAAAACCTTTTTCACGATATTGTATATGTAGGACAACATTGTTTTCGTGAAAGGTGAAGCATGTTTTTCTAACATATCCTCATCAGTGATACTCTAACCACAAAATTTCAATTTAATTTGAAGTATTCACATAGCTTAGTTTTATTCACTAACCATAGAGTGAATTATCATGTTTGCATTAACTTCATGGAATGAAACAAATCCAATAATTGCATGGAATAAACATCATGCTTGCATTCATTTTAGGGAACGCCTCCTATAAAAATTCTTGTCAAAATGAATTTTTTCACATGAACTTGGAACAAGTTTATAGTTGTGTTTTTCGATGCAAAATAATTATTGTTTTCATGTAAATATAGACTTTAGAACAAATCTAATCGAATAAACATAAACTTAATATTTTTTATGTCAACCCATAAAAATCAATGCTTTTACCTTTGATATTTATGATCACAATTTACGTGAGCCTAACCTTCATTTTTTGGAGCTTGAGAATGATTGTATCACACTCGATTATCATTGGCTTATCGTGAGGGATTTCTCTAAGTTGTGCACAATAAGACATCATCGCCCAATTTCAATTCAAAACTTTATCACCCTCAATCATGGCTTGTTATTTCACCATAAATTAGCGTTATCGGGATAGTATACTGAGCCACCATATTTTTTAGAAAAAAAAACAAGTTAAAAGATAAGGGAAAGGAAATTAGTAAATGAAAAAAATTCAGGGAGAAGAGCTTATCTTCTATTCACCCAAAGAATAGAATTATTTCCAGTAACCTCTTTGGAATTTGAATGGTGGGGACCTGATTGGTGTAACCTTTGGAATGAACATCGCTTGACAAGAACCATGGTAATTGAGAGAGATCGTGTTGATAACATATTGTGAATAAAATAAAAAAGAACAAGAGAGATAAACAAGAATAAAGGTGAGAGACAAAGAGAGAGACTTGTATTATATTCTCAATGTAGAGTGTACAGTGATTTCTCCAAACTCTATATTTATAAGAATAAGATGGAAACCCTAATTCCAATGGGTATTAAACCCTAATAATAAAGTACATTAAAGTCTCATTTAATAATGTGGATATCCACCATAAATAAAGATATTAATAACATATAAATAATTTTCTTACTCATCCGCAAGCATAAAATCATAATATTTATTAATAATTAAAAGTTTATTTGTAAAATAAATATCTTTTTTCAAAAAATATTCATTATCCGGACAATATTCCCTCCTTAGTCTCTTGCTTGGGTCCTCTGCGTCTTCGTGGGACTTATGTTTCTTTCATTGTTGTGGCATTTTCCCATTTTTCTCTTCCACGACAGTTTTTCTTTGTTCCCCTTGCTGAGTTTGGTGGAAGGTTTTTTCGGTTGAACTCCCTCTTGGGTTCAACACATCAAGGAGACTTTTGTTTACTTTTGCTTTTTGATTTTCTTTGTAATTGTTACTTTTGAGGGTTTTGGGGTCCTCTTTGTTTTACTCAAGCCTTATTAGTTTAATAAATTCAACCGATGATAAATTTTGTTGATGTCCAAAACATTAGACAATGAACAGGAGATGGAGATGGAGGTAGAGTTGGGTATGAAGGTAATGGTTAATACAGTTTGTAATTGTTCACCCATTATGATGTCGGTGGAGAGCCACTGAAGATAATGAGAGGTTGTGCAGAGGTCTTGAGTGAGGAGAATTGGTCGTCCCTTCACTCTTCGTGATAGAGTAGCATAATCTTGGATTTGGAAGCCTTCAATCAAGTTGTTGCAAGAACTAGGAGCTCTAGACTCAATCAAGGAAGTTTGGGTAGATCTGAAAATTCCATAGAAATGAGAAGGGATTTTCTTGAAATTTTCAAATTCAAGGCTGGAAATTTAAAGAAAGAAAGACAAGATGAAGGATTATATGATAAGAAATAAGAATATAAAAAAAGATTAAAAAAGATTGAGAAAGAGATAAGTAAAACAAATCTGAAAATTCCATCTTTGTTTATGGAATTATGGAAGATGGTGTGAAGGTTGAAGATGAAGATGGCTTGCGAATTGTTGATGTTGTTTTGTCCTCGACACCCTCTTAGACGCAATTATCTAAGCAAGCAACCTCAAGCAGCTCTAACCCACCCTCCTAGACGCGATTATCTAGGAAAGCAAGAGCGTGAAGATGCTCTCCCTCACAAGAACCCGTCGAACTTATGTTGAAGAAGACTTCGAAGGCACAAGTAATCAGCACTTGCAAAAACAAACTTACTAAATATTTCATAAATCAAAGAAAATCTCCCTTACAATGATGGAGGCTTCATCCTTTTATAGGTGAAGGATAGACAAAGTAATTTAACTTCTACTAAAACAAGGAAAACCTAATCTAATTAAAAATAATAAAAAAACAACAGCCTTTAAACTCCTTGTGCTTGTGTGGCAAAGAATAGGGTGATAAGGCAAGTGATAAGCTGATAAGGGCTGGGTGGCTGGTTCCTAAAGTATATAAAACCCCAAAAACATCAATTTAAATGATAATAAATATATTGGGCTAAGTTTAATTCGTCCAAAGCCTTATATGTTAGCTTTTGGGCTAAATTTTACAAAATCTCGTAATAATCCCGTATCCAGTTTTCTACATGCGCAGTCTTCAGTAAATTGGACGTGTCTTGAGTTCCTGATGTCCGATTGACGCATTTCAAAATGTGTTGGAAATTAAACTGAATGACGGACAATTTGTTAGAAGACAACTTGACTCAGAAATGCTCGAATTCCATCCAAAAACTCGTCGCAAGTTGGCTGACTTTCCAGACTTTACAAACAGATTCAATTTCTTGTCCAAGATGCATCGTTTTTGACCTCATATGTGTGCACTATTTTGGCTTTTATTGTTTGCATCGAACAAATTCAGCTTCTTGTCCAATATTAGTAATTTGACCTCGCTCATGCATGTATCATTCCCCCACTCCTCAAAAGGATTCGTCCTCGAATCTAAATCGGCAATGAGAAAACAATCATCAACTTCAATTGAAAAGGCTTCTTTGTTGTATGTGGAGCGATCTAATTGAGCTCCTCTCAATGCTTCAACAAAATCCTAAAAAAATAAGACAGCACTACTCGAACATTGGTAAGGATTAATCAAAACAAAATCACTCGCCGCGTTCTTTTTCTTGTCTTTTTCTTTTGGGCTTTGTATGACTTTTACCTCATATGTATTTTCACTCACCAAATTTGGGCCATTAATTTGACTTTTTCACTCTCGGCCTCTTTACTCTCAGTCTTTTGTATCTTACATCCCATATCCCTCTCACAAAATTTATCATCAATGTACAATTTCTATAGAGGAGAAAGTGTTTCTAACGAAATGATAGGACAAGAATCAAATGAAGGGCTAACTACACTTACTTTCTTCGTGAGGAGGTGATGAGATTATAGCAAGTGAACCTACTACTTCACGTGAGGGATTAGAAGCATTGTCATATTGTCTAATGTGTTCACTATCACTATCATTTTGTTTGGGAGATGGTTCTTCTCTAATATCAACATTTGCACAAATGCTAGAAGTAGAAGTACGAAGAGAATCATGTGTACCTTCTGGTTTTGGGATGTCTTCATGGTTGGTTGCCTTTGTGTGGTCAATTAATTCAGCCTTTTGTGCTTCCAATCTTTTTCGTTTTATTCTCTCACACTATTTTTTTGCTTTCGCTATTTCTTCATCTACTTTTTCCGGCTCTATTGTAGCAAACGAGAGCTTCTGGCCTTGGTGCACAACCGAGTATCCATTTGTATTGATTCGATGGACAGCGCCATGATCATTTTTCCAAGGTCTTCCTAATAGCAAGTGGGTGACTTCCATAGGAACCACGTCACACCATACATCATCACAATAACTTCCAAGAGTAAAAGAGATTAAACAACGTTCGGTTACCTTCATATCCAGTCTGCTATTAAACCCTTGAAGATGATACGGCTTAGGGTGTTCTTGGCATGGTAGATCGAGTGCATCAACAATGAAGCTGCTCACTAAGTTTACACGACTGTCACCATCAATAATTAAAGAACATATATTACCTTGTATCTTACATCGTGACCGAAAAATATTTATTGGTATACGATAACGAGTGTTGAAAAGAGAATAAAACATCCTAATTGCTTTAAGAATCCAAAGAAAAGGTTAGACACCAAGAGAATAAAACATCCTAGTTGCAATGAGAAAGAAGAGTATGCAACTTTTAGTCCTACTAACACAAGGAAACAAGAAGGTGTTAGAAGATGTGTAAGAAGCAATAAAAGCTAAAAAAGTGAAAACTAATGGCTAAGAATGAAAGAAAATTAGAAAAATCCCCGAAAACCCTAGAATTTTGCAGCAACTTGATCTACTTCGTTCGAGGTGTTCCCGATGTCAACAAATTATGAAATTTTATGTGGTGACTCCTCCAAAGGTGTAGATCTGATATGAAACTTTCAGCTCAAAATTCGGTCATTTGAATTTGACGAATTTTCCCTAATTTTCAAGTTTTTCACCCAAAAAGGCCAAAATTCTTGTCAAGAATCGTCACAAATCTAATACCAAATGATAGAGTAGCACAATCTTGGATTTGGAAGCCTTCAATCAAGTTGTTGCAAGAACTAGGAGCTCTAGACTCAATCAAGGAAGTTTGGGCAGATCTGAAAATTCAAGAGAAAAGAGAAGGGATTTTCTTGAAATTTTCAGATTCAACGCTTTAAAGAAAGAATGACAAGATGAAGGATTATATGATAAGAAATAAGAATATAAAAAAAGATTAAAAAAGATTGAGAAAGAGATAAGTAAAACAAATATGAAAATTCTAGCTTTGTTTATGGAATTATGGAAGATGGTGTGAAGGTTGAAGATGAAGATGGCTTGCGAATTGTTGATGTTGTTTTGTCCTCGGCACCCTCTTAGACGCAATTATCTAAGCAAGCAACCTCAAGCGGCTCTAACCCACCATCCTAGACGCGATTATCTAGGCAAGCAAGAGTGTGAAGATGATCTCCCTCACAAGAACTTGTCGAACTTATGTTGAAGAAGACTTCGAAGGCACAAGTAATCAGCACTTGCAAAAACAAACTCAGTAAATATTTCATAAATCAAAGAAAATCTCCCTTACAATGATGGAGGCTTCATCCTTTTATAGGAGAAGGATAGATAAAGTAATTTAACTTCTACTAAAACAAGGAAAACCTAATCTAATTAAATAAAAAAAATACCAGCCTTTAAACTCTTTGTGCTTGGGTGGCAAGGAATAGGGTGATAAGGCAAGTGATAAGCTGATAAGGGCTGGGTGGCTGGTTCCTAAAGTATATAAAACCCTAAAAAATCAATTTAAATGATAATAAATATATTGGGCTAAGTTTAATTCGTCCAAAGCCTTATATGTTAGCTTTTGGGCTGAATTTTACAAAATCCCGTAATAATCTCGTATCCAGTTTTCTGCATGCGCAGTCTTCAGTAAATTGGACGTATCTTGAGTTCCTGATGTCCGATTGACGCGTTTCAAGATGCGTTGGAAAGGTAACTGAATGACGGACAATTTGTTAGAAGACAACTTGACTCAGAAATTCCCATATCCCATCCAAAAACTCGTCGAAAGTTGGCTGACTTTCCAGACTTTACAAATAGATTCAATTTCTTGTCCAAGATGCATCGTTTTTGACCTCCTATGCGTGCACTGTTTTGGCTTTTATTGTTTACATCGAACAAATTCATCTTCTTGTCCAATATTAGTAATTTGACCCCGCTCATGCATGTATCACTTCGTCTCGAGAGGTATTTATAGTCGAGAGTAGTTGTTTGATGAGACTGGGTTAGGCCTAGTGACGACTATCAATGGGGCACCGGGATGAGGCATGGTCATCGGCTGATAGGCTTTTCAGTCTGGTCACATAGGTTAGCAAATTAAACCTGGCTTGTAGACAGTACATTTAGTTGGTGAGTCAGATGGAGCTGATGGCTATCATGTTCTCTGAATAGGGGCTTCGAAGAGCTGGTGGATAGTCATTCCTGAGGTGTTGATAGGCAGAGGCATGGTAAGTGGTAACTGTGGGTGAAGTTATGAAAGTTCTTTAGTAGAGGTATAACACTTGCCCCCCTTAGTTGAAGGAGTGCCATAAAGTGGCACAAACTGAGATTGGAAGTCAAGGATCATGCATGTAGCCACTTTGTGGTGCGCTTTTAATGGGGTCGTTTCCCAAGGATATAGGCCATCATTAGCATAATATAGGCGGTTTTGAGAACTTGTAGGCGTGGTGTTCCCGGGTTGTTTGATGAAAGGAACGCGGATTATGGACTTTTTGAAGCGTCCTTTTGGCAGGCTATAAATTAGGGAAAGATGAAATCCCTAGTTTCTCTTTAGATTTTTTCTCTTTGAATGTGGTAAATTTTATTTCTGTCGAGCTTCGTTTTTTTTCAAATTTTGTTTAGATGGTGAGAGACGTGAAGGCTATAGCAAAGAAATTGAGGCAAATTGGTTGACAGATGTGGTCGGGACTGAGCTGGAATGTGCAACGAGTCAAGATGAAGCAACATGATTACTAGAATGTCATGGGCTGCGGTGGTCGAGCTTTGAGTTTAAGTTTGAGATTACGGAGGGGTCGTACACAAAGACAGCAACGGACGAGGTGAGTCAAATTTTTGACCGCCCAAACCACGAACTAAAAATTCAAACAGAATACCTAAACCTGACGCTCCCTAAAATAAAATATTAATATACCTGATTCAAATCTGAATCAAAAAATAAAAATATACTCAGACCCGCCCCGATTCAGTCCGACCATGTATTATTTTGTTTAAATTTTCTTAAATTTTCTCACAAACTAAACATCATCAAACTGTGTGCATAAAACAATCCTTAGTGAACATTATCAAATTTTTACTTTGTAATACCCCAAAATTTGCTAAGTTTTTTAAGAGTCATTTAGCACTAAGATAAGGGCTTAAAAGCTAACTTAGTGACTAAAATGACAAAATATAAAAGTTAAGATTTCTTTAATTATGGATTCTAGGAAAGGAATTTCTGAGAATTTAGAGTACCTTGTGATAGAGGATAAGCAAATTAGGGTACTCGCAAAGTTTGGTAATAGTCCAAGGCAAAATTGGAATGGGAATTCAAGGTTAAAGTTTAGTGACCAAAATGATAAGTTTTCAAAACTTGTATGGTACAAGTCGAAATATGAAAAGTTAAAGGACCAAAGTTGTAATTTCCTAAAAGTTAGGTTTTTATTTCATAAATAATAGAGCACCTATTGGTGTGGACTGAATGTCTAATTACTGGTTTGATCTGATATTTTAAATATTGGGAAATCACAGTTAAAGTTTAAGTGGAATTCGGATACCTGGATCGAACTGCAAAGTTAAGCGTGCTTAGGTTAGAGTAGCACTAGGATGGGTGACCTATTGGGAAGGTCTCATGTCAGTACTGTAGATTGATAAAAAGGAATCAGTCTGAATTAATATTATTCATATGGATAGCCGATTAAGAAATATTAAGAGAAATTGTATCCAAAAAAGATTTCGGGTAATTTTCGGTATATTTGGATCGAGTCAAAATTTTAAGTTTGACTTCATAAATATGGAATATTTTATTTGATAATATTATTTATTTTTCAGATATGGAAATAAGGAATTTTTAGAATTTATTTGATAGCCCAATGAAAGGGAAATTGCAATAGAAGTAGTAAACGAATATCGGGAAATCGGATCGTATAGAAATTTTAGAGGTTGTTCCATAAGTCACAGAAAATTCATAAAATATAATTTTATGAATAAATTATTAATTGGTTGATTGTGATCTAACTAGAATAGTTAGATTTTTACAAAATGGCAAAAATTAGTGATTTAAGTGACTAGTTTTGGTAATTTGATAATTTGGTCACAATGGCAATTTTGAAATATTTTGAAAGTACCATGGGAAATATGGTAATTTACCATGTGAAAGCATTACTCTAGTTTGGTTAGAGTTGAATGGAATTTGGCAGGAATTGAACTAGAATGGCAACTTGTAAATTATGATTCAGTTGGAGGTTAATTTTGGAATAAGGACTAAATTGAATAAAAAAATCAATTTATTAATTACATGTGACATAAATTAAAAAAGATGAACAAAATGTTCATCTTATTCCCCTCCAATTCGAAATACAAGAGAAAATAGAGGGAAATACACAAAATTTTCTCCTACCATTTTGAAGGCTCCCGAACAAGATTCAAGGTATGTTTTGGGTAGAAAATTGATTTGTTTTCAATTCTCTTACATTTGAAAGTAATTTTATCAAGAGTTATGAAGATTTGATTATGTTCTTAAAGTGAGAGAAAATAGGGTTTCATGTTCCATGTTTAGATTGAAGCTTGATCTATGAAAATCTAGTGTTGTAGAGATGAAATCAAGTTTAGATTCTGATTAATTTCATGTTTAAAGATTAAAAACCCTAACCCTAGAATTTGGGATTTTATTTAGGGTTTTGAAATTGATGATGAAAATGAAAGATTGATGATATTAGAAGCTTGATTTTGATGTTAGAATGAAAAATCCTCAACTAGTCCTTTAAGTGACCATTTCGGAATACATGAGGAAATTTGGAGATATATTTTGAAAATTATCCTAGTGATGGATTTGAAGAGATTATGAATTTAGAAGCTTGATTATGGCATTAGGACCAAAATAAAGTCCTTGAAAAGCTTAGACACCCAATTTGACATATAGGAATAAATTGGGGTTTTAAGTGTTAATTTTTGGAAATGAAGAATATATGTTGGAAAAAAATATTTTGAGCATATTAGAATGTTGTTTAAATGAAAAACAACATTGGAAAGGTTTAGTGACCAATTCGGTCAAGGGCTAAAATAAAAGGAAAATTTTGAGAAACATTGTAAAAATGTTGGATTGATTAATTAGTACAAGTTTACAAATTTTTGTGTGAAATTAGTGATAAAAATGTCACTTTAACAAAAGTTAGTGGATTGAAGGGCATCGAGTAAAAGTTAATGGAAAATGTTAGAATTATGGAGTAATTGTGATTCGGGCTTGAATAAATTGCAAAAGTTACAAAATGGTCACTAGGGACCAAAATAGACTTTTCAGCTACTAAGGGAGAAAAAGAGAAAATTTTTGGAAAAAAATTATATTCGAATAATTATACTAGTATTTTATAGTTAAGCAATGTTAGATTAAAAATCTAACATGAATACTGTTATATATGTTCAAATGGTATTGTACAGCTATTGATGAGGCTAAGGGTACCAGATCAAAAGAAAGCAAGGAAAAAGTATCGAAATAGCTTAGTAAGGCTAATATCATGCATGACCTAGGTGAGTGCATTTGTACTTATTTATTATATATGTGATATGAATGATTTCATTATATGTATTTATGACATATTGATAATTAGGATAACTTGCGATGAACCGGCATTGGTATAAATAAAAATGTATGATGGCTTATTGATACGATGATTGTAGCATAATGATTTACTCAAGGTAAATCGAATTTTAGATATTTGGATATGAACTTTCCATTAACGAATTATGGATAACATTGAAGGATTGGATATTAAATATGAAAATATTATATTGTTATGACCAAGTACTAGTGTGAGAGTCTTTGGTATAATTGGATATCCATAGAGTTATAGCAGATGCAATCTAGCACTACGGTGCGATCCAGACACTTCGGTGTTGATATTAGATGCTACGACGTTGCAGTCACTTCGGTAATGATTAGACACTACGGTGTCGACTAGCACAAAAAGATGCTATAATGATAAGCAAAGGGCGTCCTCGAGTACGTACTCACTATCATACGCTACGGTGTTGTAGACACTATGGTGTCGTAAGATGACTCGTATACCATAGGTTCACATGAAATTGCATGAGAATCTTTGGCATAGTTGGATATCCATAGAGTCATAGCAGCTGCGACATAGCACTACGACGCGAGATAGACTATTCGAGGTCGAGATAGACTCTTCGGGGTCAAGATAGACTCTACGGAGTCAAGTTAGACTCTACAGAGTCAGTTCAAACACTACAGTTTTACATAGCACAAAATGTGCAAGTATGATGAGCAAAGGGCGTCCTCGAGTTCGTACTCATATCGGTCGCTTCGGCGATACAGACACTACGGCGTCGTAGACACTACGGTGTCATGATGACTCACGTACCATAGCATCACATGATTTTGTACTTTGGGCTACAAAATTTGAAATGCATTTATACAGATAGTAAAAGCTTATCGTACACAAGACTAGTAAGACAGATCGAATCCTGTGGTTTGAATATTATATTGGTTTAATGAACTATACATGTAAGGTAGTTCTATGCATGATAAAATGTTTTCAACTGCAATTGGAAATCACGTGCCATTTTGCAGGAATTGTATTGCACTGTTATATGGCTTGATATTTACTTTGGGCCATAAGATTTTACAGTACAATACATGACATTACAGTACATAATTATTGTTGTACAAAATTTCTTACATGATTATTCATGCATTACAGATTAATAATCATTGTTTACATTATTATGATTATGCCTCAATAAGTTATACTTAGCGTGTGTTTTGTATCACACGTAGGTACCTTGGACTAGATAGTAGAGGAGGAGTTGCACATCGTTGGATCAACCTGAATTATCAGTAAGTATCACCACACCCTAGTCTAGTGGGGCATGTATAAATATTAAATAAGTGGCTATTTTGTATGATCTAGAAACATGACTTAGTTTGAGGAATTAAGAATATTAGAAAAGATGCTTCAAACGATTTTAAAGTTAGTTGGTTGTTTACAGCGTTGTGATTTTAAAAATCAAGAAAGGGTCTAGGCAACACACATAGTTTTCACCCTGAATTATATTTTCTTTTTAAAAACTGCTTAAAGTATTTTATAAACCAATTCACGGTCAAAACTAGGTGACTCTAGACATATTTGTAATTTAGTAAAAAACGAGAAAGGGCCAACCACTGGACTAGATAAGCAAGAATACTATAAAAAATTTACAAGTCTGAAAATCAGTGTAAATTAATTAATAACATCTTTAATGTGTGTTTGAATATTGAATATATGTTGAGGGTATTACATTTAGTGGTGTCAGAGCAAAGGTTTAGCCAATTCTTGAGGTTAAATTGAGTCCAATATGATTTTGCTAAAGTGTACATGCCCCTAGGATGTGATGTTACTGATGTATTGCTTGCATAACTTGATGTAGTTCCTCAATAGTATGAATAAGACTCTAATGGCTATAAGAAAAATAAGATATTTTTATATTTCGTCAGTTGATGAATTTCGAGGGTTAAGAAAATACCCATAATGGATACAACACGGTGAAATAAATATGGTAGTTAACTCATATCCAAGATGAGTTATCTGTATAATATACGCACGGATGAGGACAAGTATGATTCGGATATTATAACAAGAACTTTCTACTTTTTAGTGAATCTGTGTTTGTTTAATTTGATCCTGGTTCTACTCATTCGTATATTAGCTCTAAACTAGTTACTAAAAGAAGAATTTTATGGAGACTTTTAGTAGTGATGTGATTGCTAGTAATTCGCTTGGTCATAGTAATATAGTGACCCGGATATGTAAGAATTGTCCCTTAGTGAATCAAGAGATTGAATTTCCAGCGAATTTAATGGAGCTACCATTATATGAATTTGAGATTATCTTGGGATGGACTGGCTATCTACATTGATGCAGATGCTAAATGTAAAAAGAAGCAATTAGTACTTCAAGGACTAGATGGTTCTAAGGTGGTTGTAGTGGGAGAAAGAAACGATTGCCTAAGCTTAGTAATCTCTACAGCAATGACTCAGAGGATGTTAAATAATGGATGTGAAGCTTATGTAGTTAATGTGGTGGACACACAAGTATCAAACAAGAAATTGGAAGATATCCCAATTGTGCGAGAATTTCCAGATGAGTTGCCAGGATTACCTCCAGATAGAGAGGTACAATTCAGAATAGATGTGTACCCCAGAACAGAGCCGGTATTGATGGCACCTTATAAGATGGCGCCAACTGAATTAAGGGAGCTGAAAGCTCAATTATAAGAGTTATTAGATCAGGGCTATATTCGACCAAGTGTGTCACCATGGGGAGCCCCAGTATTATTCCTAAAGAAGAATGATGGATATTACGATTGAGTATAGATTATCGACAATTGAATAAGGTGATGATAAAGAATAAATATACATTGCCAAGAATTGAAGATATATTTGATCAGCTTAGAGACGCTACTGTATTTTCAAATATCAACCTTCGATTTAGTTATTATCAGCTAAAAGTTAAGGAAGAAGATATATCAAAGATAGCATTCAGGACATCGCTATAGATACTACGAGTTTTTATTAATGTCTTTTGGACTAACAAACGCTCCTACCGCATTTATGGATTTCATGAATAGGGTGTTCAACCCTACTTGGACTAGTTTGTAGTGGTGTTTATAGATGATGTCTTGGTATATTCTAAGACTGAAAATGATCACGATCGACATCTCCAAGTGGTATTACAAACATTAAGAGATAAGCAGCTTTATGCGAAGTTTTCCAAATGTGAATTCTGGCTATCCGAAGTAACTTTTCTTTGACATGTCGTATCTGCTGATGGAATAAGAGTGGATCCCAAGAAGGTACAAGCTATTCTTGAATGGGAAGCACCAAAGAATGTCTCGGAAGTCAGAAGTTTCTTGGGATCAGCTGGATACTATAGACGATTTGTCCAAAACTTCTCTATCATCGTCAGGCCATTTACTCAGTTGTTAGGGAAAGGTGTTTCTTTTGTATGGACAGAGAAGTGTCAAGAGAGTTTCGAAAGACTAAAGAAAGTTTTGATTGAGGCACTAGTATTAATTCAACCAAGCCAGGAAAATAGTATATTCTGTATAGTGATGCATCCTATAATGGTTTGGGTTGTGTATTAATGCAAGAAGGACGCGTTGTAGCTTATGCATCGCGATAACTCAAAACTCATAAAAAAATATTATTCAACTCATGACTTGGAGATGGCAGCATTGATTTTTGCACTGAAAATTTGAAGACATTATTTATATGGTGAAAAGTGTCATATCTATATTGATCACAAAAGTTTGAAGTACTCGATGACACAACAATATTTGAATCTGAGACAACGAAGATGGTTCAAGTTTTTAAAGGATTACGATGTGGTTATTGATTATCACCCTAGAAAGGCTAATGTAGTAGTAGATGCTCTTAGCCGGAAAACATTTTTTGTTCTACGCGCAATGAATGCACAACTATCTTTGGGACAAGATGGTTCTTTAGCAGCAGAATTTCAGCTTAAGCCAACTTTTCTGAATCAGATTAAAGATTTACAACTTTCGAATGAGGAATGCTTGAAAAGAAGAAACAAGCTGACTCTGGAAAAGCGCAAGACTATGAAATCAAGTCTGATGGTTGTTTATACTATCGAGAAAAGTTTATATTCTTGGCAATGGTGAATGGAAGAAAGAGATTTCATTAAAAGTTCACTATTGCCCATTAACTATGCACCCAGGAAGTAATAAGATGTATCAAGATTTGAAAACCTGCTATTGGTGGTCGAGAATGAAAAGAGCAATCTCAAAGTTTGTAGCAAAACGTCTGATATGTCAACAAGTTAAAGCAGAGCATCAAGTACCTTCTGGACTGTTACAGCCTATCTCCATTCCTTAGTGGAAAAGGAAAAAGTGACTATGGATTTTGTAATAGGGCTACCAGTTACGCCCAGCAAAAAGGATTCAATATGGGTTATCATAGATCGTTTATCGAAGTTTGCACATTTTATTCTAGTCGTGTGGATTATTCAATGGCTAAGTATGCAGAATTGTATATCAGAAAAATAGTACGACTACATGGTGTCCTAATATCGTTTGTATCGGATAGAGACTCGAGGTTTACCTCGAGGTTTTGGGGAGCATTACACGAGGTATTAGGTACTAAATTAAATTTTAGTACTACATTCCATCCATAAACGGACGGGCAATTAGAACGAACGATGCAGATTTTAGAAGACATGTTGTGAAGCTTGCATTATTGAGTTCACTGGATCATGGGAAAGGATCGAAATATTCATATTGACCCAAAAAAATAGGTGGGGTTGATTTAACCCAAGAAATGGAAGATAACGTGAAGATTATTCAGAATAATCTTAAAGCATCCGCGAATCGACAAAAGGCATATGTAGACAAAAAGAGAAAGGATTTTGAATTTCAAGTTGAAGATAAAGTATTCATGAAGGTCTCACCTTGGAAGAAAGTACTATGTTTTGGTCAAAAAAGGAAACTAAGTCCAAGATTCGTTGGACCTTATGAAATTCTCAAAAGAGTTGGACCAGTAGCTTATCAATTGGCCTTACCTTCAGAGATGAGCAAGATCCATGATGTATTTCATGTATCTATGTTGCGAAGGTATCGATCAGATCCATCGCATGTTATCACTCCAGAAAAGATTGAATTGCAACCTAATTAACATATGAAGAAGAACCAGTGGATACTTTATCTTATGAAGTCAAAGAATTGAGAAATAAGAAAATTCCATTGGTTTAAGTCCTTTGGAGGAACCACAAAGTGGAAGAGGCAACTTGGGAGACCGAGGAGAAAATGAGAAAGTAGTACCCGAAACTATTTAAATCAGGTACGTGTTAAATTTTGAGGATGAATTTTTTTAAGAGGGGGAGAATTGTAATACTCCAAAATTTGCTAAGTTGTTTAAGAGTCATTTAGCACTAAGATAAGGGCTTAAAAGCAACCTTAGTGACTAAAATGACAAAATATAAAAGTTAGAATTTCTTTAATTATGGGTTCTAGGAAATGAATTTCTAAGAATTTAGAGTACCTTGTGATAGAGGATAAGCAAATTATGGTACTCGCAAAGTTTGGTAATAGTCAAGGGAAAAATTGGAACGGGAATTCAAGGTTAAAGTTTAGTGACCAAAATGATAAGTTTTCAAAACTTGTATGGTACAAGTCAAAATATAAAAAGTTGAAGGACAAAAGTTGTAATTTCCCAAAAGTTAGGTGTTTTATTTCATAAATAGATAGAGCACCTATTGGTGTGGACCGAATGTCGAATTACTGGTTTGATCCGATATTTTAAATATTGGAAAATCACAGTTAAAGTTTAAGTGGAATTCGGATACCCGGATCGAACTGCAAAGTTAAGTGTGCTCAGGTTAGAGTAGCACTAGGATGGATGACCTATTGGGAAGGTCCCATGTTAGTACTTTAGATTGATAAAAAGGAATCAGTCTAAATTAATATTATTCATATGGATAGTCGAATAAGAAATATTAAGAGAAATTGTATCCGAAAAATATTTCGGGTAATTATCGGTACATTTGGACCGAGTCAAAATTTTAAGTTTGACTTCATAAATATGAAATATTTTATTTTATAATATTATCTATTTTTCAAATATGGAAATAAGGATTTTTTAGAATTTATTTGATAGCCCGGTGAAAGGGAAATCGCAGTAGAAGTAGTAAGTGAATATCGGGAAATCGGATCGAATCAAAATTTTAGAGGTTGTTCCATAAGTCACAAAAAATTCATAAAACACAATTTTATGAATAAATTATTAATTGGTTGATTGTGTTCTAACTAGAATAGTTGGATTTTTACAAAATGGCAAAAATTATTGATATAAGTGACTAGCTTTGGTAATTTGGTCACAATGGCAATTTTGAAATATTTTGAAAGTACCGTGGGCAATATGGTAATTTACCATGTGAAAGGATTACTCTAGTTTGGTTAGATTTGAATGGAATTTGTGTGGTATTGAACTAGAATGGCAACTTGTAAATTATGATTAAGTTGGAGGTTAATTTTGGAATAAGGACTAAATTGAATAAAAAAATCAATTTATTAATTACATGTGGCATAAATTAAAAAAATGATGAACAAAATATTCATCTTCCCCTCCAATTCGAAATACAAGAGAAAAATAGGGGAAAATACACAAAATTTTCTTCTAGCATTTTGAAGGCTCCCGAACAAGATTCAAGGTATATTTTTGGTAGAAAATTGATATGTTTTCAATTCTCTTTCATTTGATAGTAATTTTATCAAGTGTTATGAAGATTTGATTATGTTCTTGAAGAGAGATAAAATAGGGTTTCATGTTCCATGTTTAGATTAAAGCTTGATATATGTAAATTTAGTGTTGTAGAGATGAAATCAAGCTTAGATTGTGATTAATTTCATGTTTAAGGATTTAAAACCCTAACCCTAGAATTTGGGATTTTATTTAGGGTTTTGAAATTGATGATGAAAATGAAAGATTGATGATATTAGAAGCTTGATTTTGATGTTAGAATGAAAAATCCTCAACTAGTCCTTTAAGTGACCATTTCGGAATACATGGGGGAATTTGGAGAAATGTTATGAAAATTATCCTAGTGATGGATTTGAAGATATTATCAATTTAGAAGCTTGATTATGGCATTAGGACCAAAATAAAGTCCTTGAAAAGCTTAGACACCCAATTTGACATGTAGGAATAAATTGGGGTTTTAAGTGTTAACTTTTGGAAATAAAGAATATATGTTGGAAAAAAATTATTTTGAGCATATTAGAATGTTGTTTAAATGAAAAAAACAACGTTGGGGAGGTTTAGTGACCAATTCGGTCAAGGGATAAAATAAAAGGAAAATTTTGAAAAACATTGTAAAAATGTTGGATTGATTAATTAGTACAAGTTTGCAAATTTTTGTGTGAAATTAGTGACTAAAATGTCACTTTAACAAAAGATAGTGGATTGAAGGGCATTGAGTAAAAGTTAATGGAAAATGTTAGTATTATGGAGTAATTGTGATTCGGGCTTGAATAAGTTGCAAAAGTTACGAAATGGTCACTAGGGACCAAAATAGACTTTTCAGCTACTAAGGGAGAAAAACAGAAAAATTTTGGAAAAATTTTATATTCGAATAATTATACTAGTATTTTATAGTTAAGCAATGTTAGATTAAAAATCTAACATGAATATTGTTATATATGTTCAAATGGTACTATACAGCTATTGATGAGGCTAAGGGTACCAAATCAAAAGAAAGCAAGGAAAAAGTATCAAAATAGCTTAGTAAGGCTAATATCATGCGTGGCCCAGGTAAGTACATTTTTACTTATTTATTATATGAGATATGAGTGATTTCATTATATGTATTTATGACATTGATAATTAGGACAACTTGCGATGAACCGGCATTGGTATAAATAAAAATGTATTATGCTTATTTATGCAAATAGAATGAAATATTAAATGGCATGTTGATACGATGTTTGTAGCATAATAATTTACTCAAGGTAAATCAATTTTAGATATTTCGATATGAACTGTCCATTAATGAATTATGGATAACATTGAAGGATTGGATATTAAATATGAAAATATTATATTGTTATGACCAAGTACTAGTGTGAGAGTCTTTGGTATAATTAGATATCCATAGAGTTATAGCAGCTTCAATCCAGCACTACGGTGCGATCCAGACTCTTCGGTGTTGATATCAGACCCTACAGCATTGCAGTCACTTCGGTGATGATTAGACACTACGGTGTCATAAGATGACTCGTATACCATGGGTTCACATGAAATTGCATGAGAATATTTGGCATAGTTGGATATCCATAGAGTCCTAGCAGCTGCGTCATAGCACTATGGTGCAAGATAGACTCTTCGGGGTCAAGATAGACTCTACGGAGTCAAGTTAGACTCTATAGAGTCAGTTCAAACACTACAGTTTTACATAGCACAAAATGTGCAAGTATGAGGAGCAAAGGGCGTCCTCGAGTACATACTCATATCGGTCGCTTCGGCGATACAGACGCTACGGCATCGTAGACACTACGGTATCGTGATGACTCGCGTACCTAGCATCACATGATTTTGTACTTTGGGCTATAGAATTTGAAATGCATTTATACAGATAAGTTAAGCTAAAAAGCTTATCATACACAAGACTGGTAAGACAGATCGAATACTATAGTTTGAATATTATATTGGTTTAATGAACTATATATGTAAGGTAGTTCTATGCATGATAAAATGTTTTCAACTGCAATTGGAAATCACTTACCATTTTGCAGGAATTGTATTGCACTGTTGTATGGCTTGATATTTACTTTGGGCCATAAGATTTTACAGTACAATACATGACTTTACAGTACAGAATTATTGTTGTACAAAATTTCTTACATGATTATTCATGCATTACAGATTATTAATCATTGTTTACATTATTATGATTATGCCTCAATAAGTTATACTTAGCGTGTGTTTTGTATCACACGTAGGCAGCTCAGACTAGATAGCAGAGGAGGAGCTACACATCGTTGGATCAAGTTAGCCTGCATTATCAGTAAGTATCACCACATCCTAGTCTAGTGGGGCATGTATAGATATTAAGTAAGTGGCTATTTTGTATGATCTAGAAACATGACTTAGTTTGAGGAATTAAGAATATTAGAAAAGATGCTTCGAACGATTTTAAACTTAGTTGGTTGTTTATCGCGTAGTGATTTTAAAAATCAAGAAAGGGTCTAGGCAGCACGCATAGTTTTCACCCTGAATTATATTTTCTTTTTAAAAACTGCTTAAAGTATTTTATAAACCAATTCAGAGTCAAAACTAGGTGACTCTAGATAGATTTGTAATTTAGTAGAAACCGAGAAAGGGCCAACCGCTGGACTAGATAAGCAAGAATACTATAAAAAATTTACAAGTATGAAAATCAGTGTAAATCAATTAGTAACATCTTTAATTTGTGTTCGAATATCGAATATACGTTGAGGGTGTTACATACTTTTTAGCTATGAAAAACTTCAAATGACTATGATTATGAAAAACATCTGTATAAAATTATCAATCGAAAAGCATTGATTAAATAGAAATATGCAAAATAAAATGGCTATGAAACCCTAGACTAAAATAAGTTGAGAAGATATTTCAATGTCTTAGCTGAAATCACCAATCAATGACCAAATCTTGGATTGTCAAGTTATTGCTACAAAAATTTAGAAAAATAAAAGAAATAAAATAAAGAATAGAATGGATAATTGAAGAAATAAAGAGTTTGGTGAGCAAAATAAGAGGAAGTGAAGGGGGAACGGTTGGGAAAGGGAAAGGAAAGCATGGCTTACGGTTCACATAAAATACATATATATATATAATGACAGCTTTGTAAATATCATAATGTATAATAATAATTTTGAAATTATAACCCAATTGGGTTGGTGATTTTTCATCGTACACCCGACCCCGAGACTCTATCAAATAACCCATCCTAACTTGCCCTGAACCTGTAATTCAAAAAAGAAAACTCACCCCTATAGGGTCAGGTCGGGTCAGAACCTGCCGTGTACGAATTTTTTTGCCAACCTTAGTACAGTTTAAAGGTGAGGGGGAGAAAGAAACTTTTCAATGGTGTTATTTTCCTATGTTCTTGTTTGAGGTTAGGTTTTCTTTATGTTCGGCGAATAATGTTTGTGTTGGTAGCAGATTATTTGGAGGTGTCTACAGAACATATGGTTCGATCATCTAAAGGCATGGCTTCGACAATAATAGGAGCCCTAGTATTACAATCATCGGAGGTTGGGAAAGATGTTGTAGATCCTTCTCCCAATTTTTATAGAGCCCATTATGCTGACACCGCTTGGCTAGATGCCAAGTTACAACACTGCGATGCGGACAATAAGATACACTCGGCTCTTACTGATGTTAGGGTGGTTTGTGCCTGTCAAGAGAATGAGTTGGCTACCAAGGAGAATGAGCTTTCTGAGGCTAGTAACAAGATTGCTTCAATGGTCGAAGAGATTAAGGCCGTGAAGTAGCAATTGGCGAAGGCCCATGACAGTTTGAGGGGAGCTGAGCTACAAGTTGTCAATGAGCAGAGAAAGTATACTATTACTAAGGCAGAGGTTGATGTATAGAGGGAGGTGGCCGCAAAAGCTGCTTCAGAGAAGGAGGAGATAAAGGGGGCCCTAGTTCACATTCAATGGGAGAAGGAAAATTTGAGAGAGACACTGGAGCGGAGGATTTAGCATCTTGAAGAGAGTGTTGAAATAGAGAGAGTTGTGAGGGTTACTATTGAGGGAAAGCTGTGAGAGTTTAGTGGTTATGCGGACTAGTGTGAACGCAGTCTTGTGTTTGCGGTTCAAGTGGCTTTAGGGGGCAATCAATTTAAGTGGTTTAGTCCTTTTGTTACTGTTGAGAGATAGTGGAGGTAGAGGTAAATTTTGATGTTTATAACCTATCGGGTAAGCCTTAGGAATATATTTGCATAGGGCTATTGTCCTACATTCGTCAAGAGGTAGGTGGCTTGCCTTCTACTCCAATGGTCAAGATCTTGTGCTTTAAGGCAAGAGACCTTTTAGAGGTTGGTGGAGGGAATCTTTTAGAGGTTATGCCATAGGATCTCATAAGGGTAATCTTCATGTAAGCCTAGGAAGTTATTTCGATGTTAGATGGTTACACATAAAATGGGTAGAGGTATCTCAACACCCTTGAAGGATTAAACATAATACGGGAGGAGATATCCCCACACTCTTATGGAATTAAACATAATATGGGTGGAGGTATCTCAACACCCTTGGAGAGTTAAACAAAATTTGGGTAGAGGTATCTTGACACCTTGAAAGAGTTAAACATAATTTGAGTTGAGATATCTCGACATCCTTGAATAGTTAAACATAATTTGGGTGAAGGTATCTCAACACCCTTGGAGAGTTAAACGTAATATGGGTGGAGGTATCTCGACACCCTTGGAGAATTAATTGCAGGTGTGCAAGGAGACCGTACGCTCTTATAGAAATCGGTGTAGGTTGAGCATAGGCATTTTTCTACGAATGTATCTCATGCCCTTTAAGAAACAATTATGGTTCGGATTGAGGCAACTCACACTCTTGTAGAAACAATTATTAAGGAGTGGAGCTATCTCAACACTCTTGTAGAATCAATTGCGAAATGAGTGGAGGTATCTCCATACACCTGGACTACTTGTCCTGAATTACGCGAAGGCATCTCGTCATTAAAGGCAACCGTGTGTTTGTAGTGATCATATTCCCCATTTGGCATAAAACACGAGCATGTCATTATCTTTGGAAAGTCGCAATGCCATTAGCATTGAATAGACTAAGCCATCTTCATTCTTCAAAATCCATAATGACCATTGACGATTGGGAGAATAAGTCAGAGGCATCCATGTGTTCGTAACAACCACATGCTTTAATTGGCATGAAACATGGGTATCTCAACATCTTAGAGAAACGCAATATGGGTAAAATTGAATGGACAGAGTGAACTCATTATTTTGTAGAAATAGTCATTAGTTGGGCGAAGGAATCTCGAAGCACTTTAGAGAAATAGTTGTGATTTTGGGTGGAGCCCATCTCGACACCCTTGGAGAATCAAACATAATGGAATGAGTAAAGCTTATCTGAACACTCGTAGATAAGCAGTTGTAGAGTGGCGGAGGTGCCACATTAGTGGGGGGGATATTTTTTACATGTTCGAATGAGTGATTCTGTTAGAGAACGTAGTTGTGGATTGTTTGGCGTATGTATACATTTATTTAAACAGACACCTAGGCATTTATCAATAGTATTAGTACTTTCCTAGGACTGTACCAAGCTCCTATAGTGTTTTTTAAAGAAACAAGGGGTTTTTTCCTATTACCTGAAGGCTTGAAGAATAGTGGTTTCGAGACAATGGTATTTGTAGCAAAGAACAACATGGACAGAGATTTTAGCATTGTATTAATTCCACTTTCGCTCCATTATTGGGAACCAACCTCAACATTTCCTGCACAAATAGGCAGCTTAAAGGAGCAGGTTACCTTTCAAATCATAAATTCTACATGTACATCAGGGGACATATGTTCTACATATCTCTAAGTCTCGAACCACCTGAGGTGGCTGGAACTATTTTTACATATAGAGTTATAAAATAAATAGGGAGGGAAGGAAGAGACGGGCCAGTGGTGCCCCTTTTACATGGTTGCTCGGAGTCCTCTAAAGGGTCCCTATTATTCGTGGGTTGATCTTTGTGGCTTCTACAGGTTCCTCGCGGACTGACTGGAGATGATAACTTTTGATATCCTTTACGAAAGCTTATGAAGTTGTCTCTCCAATTTTGCCTTCGCGGGGCAGTCGGCCATTTTCTAGGCTTTGGTGTGTTTTTGAGATACACCTTGCACGTACAGTGTGAGTGTAACACCCTTGCTAGTATTTATTTCCCAATACTAATATAGAGTTTCACATGATGTTTAAATCAAATTTTATGCTATTCATACAAGTCAAAATAATTATTTTGCATTTTTCCCTTTTATCACATAAAATCCAATTACAAATTTTTAAACCATCAAATTAAACCCGTTTTCAGGCGGCAACTTGACAGTTTAAAACTATACTATATAATTAACATAATTGCTTAAAAACTGCCTAAAATAAAAATCATTTTAATTTCTCTAAAAATTTATTTTTATAACATTACCCGATTTTCATTACTAGTAATTTCTTTAAACTAGCATCAAATTAAACAAAACTCAATATCGTATACTAACCACTTATCTAGATATAATATTACAATCCATATCTAGACTAGTTTAAAAGAGCTACTATTCATTGATACATGCCAACTAGAAAACATCAAAATACATCAAGGATGTAATTACCAATACTGTATATATATTCCATTGGATAGTGATGCCTTACTCCTTACTCCGACCCGGATTTCCTACCTACGCGTGAAAAACCATCACACGCTAAGTATATACTTAGTGAGGCACTATATATATATATATTCAATAAAAATCAATATGCTTAAATTTATAATAATAATCATGCAGTTTGATCACTAATCATTTATCTCCCTTATGTTAAACACATATTAACATAATATAGTCCGGATTTACAATCATGTTAACTTCCTTGCCATTTCCTGAGAGTTTATCTACTCTCAAATCATTATACCATTATTATACAGTAAATTATAGCCCAAAATAACTTGAGTACACGAGTCAAAAACTGTACTGAAGTACTAAAGAACCGCACTTAAGTGCTAAATAAACGTACCTATGTGCTAAATAACTGCACCTAAGTGCTAATATACTGCATCGAAGTGCTAAACCGCTAGACTCTATGCCATGCCAACTATACTCTATACCTCAATAACTTACTTGGGCATACTTTTCAATTTTTGTAATTAATTCATCCATGGCAATTATAATCGAATACTTGGGTAGTTCATATCCTAAATATCGCATAAGCATATTATAATCAAATTACCTATGATCAATGCATGTAACCCTTCTACCTTTGACAATTTCTACTATGTTAAATATCAAGATAAATATAATCATCAAGCATATAATATTATCCATACATGTAATGCACTCACCTTGACACTTTATAAGTTGCCAATATGTACTTAGCCTCACTAAGCTTCAGCTTTGATCTATGTCCTTTCCTCGATTGTTAGTTCGATCTCAATTTTGATCATGATCTACATGTGTATTAACAAGCCACAAATACATTTCAAATTATATGTTAGTATCATACTAACACATAAATACAATAGGAATAATTTTCCTACAATTATTCCTATAATTGTTCAATCTTAGTTCCATGACACCAGTCATTATACCTTTAATACCTTGAATTCTTTTCAACTTTTAATCAAAGAATAATCAAAACTTCATTCTAATAACAATTTAAGCATAATGTTTCCATGAAATCAATTTTTCACTTTAGTCCCTAATTTTCCCCAAAATGTCGAATTGGTCCCCAATCTTTCCAAGATTTTCGAATTGGTCTTTATGTTTTTACAAACTTCTAAAACGGTCCAAATGATATCTTAAAGCTTGTAAAATCATAATTTCATCATATCCAATCTTATGGAAATTTTTCCATAATTTCTTCTAATTTCTCTTCTTTGACCGAAATGGTCCCTTACTTTCCAATATTTCCATTTTGGTCCTAAATTATCAAATCAAGCTAATTTGATCATAATATCATCATTTCTAATGCTAGAATAATTTTCACAATAATTTCCTCTTTATTTCCAATTCTAACCGAATTGGTCCTTTATTCTTTCTAAGGGAAAATTTTCATTCTAACATCAAATTAAGTCTTCTAATATCACAAATCATTCATTTCCATTATTTACTCAATTCCCTAACCAAATCCCCAAATTCCGGGGTTAGGGTTTATAACCTTTAACATAGAATTAAACAAAATTCAAGGTTGTTTTTCATGTTTACAACACTTGAGTTACTTCAATCAAGCCTTAATTCTAACATGGTTCATGAAATTCCAATTTCTCTCACTTCAAGAACATGAACTATTCTTCAAATCACCATGCAAAATTACTATCAAAAGAAAGAACATGAAGCATAGATCATTTTCTTCTAAAACAACATACCTTGATTCTAACTTTGAAGCCTTCAATTTTCCAAAGAAAATTTCTCCCCTTTTGTTCTCTTGTCTTTCGAAATTTCCCAAGAAAGATGAACTAATTTTGTTCATAATTTTCCTTTTTAATCCACATGTGAAATTACTAATTTAGCCTTCAAATCCAATGGCTAAATTTAATCTTATCATAAACCAAGGGCCAAGATTAAATCCATGTGATTTTCATCTTCTAAAAATGCCCTCAACATTTCAAAATATTTCAAAATTGTCATCCTTGCCAAATGACTAATTTTCCCTCAACTATTCACAATTTCATCTAATTTGCCATCTTGTAATAATTCAACTAATTCTAGTTAAATTCCAACTGGACGTATTAGAATAAAATAATATTTTATGAATTTTCCATAACCTTTGGGACTGTCTTTAAAATTCCAATTCGATCTGATGTACCCATAATTACAGAGAATTTTTATTGGATACAATTTCCCTTATAAATCTTATAACAATATTCCATAATGAATCTTATTAACTCACATTGAATCCGTTTTATCAGTCAAAAATACTAACACGGAACCTTCCCAGTAGGTCACCCATCCTTGTGCTACTCTGATCTGAGCACGCTTAACAATTTTTATTTTGATCCAAATATCCGGAAATTTTCTCGAACTTTAACACTTTATAGCTCTTAATACTAAATTCGTATCAAAAATCCGAGTAACACGAAAATATCATTCTTGGGGTGAACTATTCATTTACGAGACTAAAATACATAAGTTTTTAAAATTACAATTTAGTCCTGAACTTTTCGAATTTTTACACTTTGGCACCAAACTTTTTTGAATTTTACAATTTGGTCACCAAACTTTTTAGATTTTACATTTTGGTCACCAACCAAAATTTTTGAGATATTACAATTATCCCCTCTTAAGAAAAATCGTCCTCGAATTTTCCTTATGTACTAGGTTCAAAAAGATACGGATATTGTTTTTCATTGATTCCTCGGTTTCCTAAGTGGTTTCCTTTATTTTGTGATTTCTCCATAAAACTTTGACTAGATGAATCTTTTTATTTCTTAACTCTTTTCTTTCCGAGCTAAGATCCTCACAGGCTTTTCTTCGTATGTTAGATCCGGCTGAATTTTGATTTCTTCCGGTGTAATGACATGCGAAAGATTTGATCTATACCTCCTCAACATGGATACATGAAATACATCCTGGATCTTATTCATCTCGGGTGACAATAATTGAAAAATATCTTTCACGAACCGCCGATAATAACTAGCTAATCCTAAGAAACTTCTTACTTCAGAGACATTCTTAGGGACTTTCCAGTCAAGGATTGTTTGAACCTTCTCAGGATTAATTCAAATTCCTTCGGCTGAAACTATATGTCCAAGGAAAGTTACTTCCAATAACCAGAATTCACATTTTGACAATTTTGCATACAACTTCTTTTCTCGTAGGATCTAGAAAATTACTCAAAGATGAGTATCATGCTTCTCCTTGGCTTTAGAATAAATCAATATATCATCAATGAATACTACCACGAATCGATCCAAATACGACTAGAAAATTCGATTCATTAAATCCATAAATGTCGTCGGTGCATTTGTAAGTCTGAAGGGAATTACTACAAACTCATAATGCCCATATCTAGTTTTGAAAGATATCTTTGGTATATACGCCTCCTTAATCTTTAATTGATGATACCTCGATCGAAGATCAATCTTAGAGAAAATTGTTACTCCCCTTAGTTGATTAAAAAGATCATCAATTCTCGGCAAATGATACTTATTCTTTATCGTCACTTTATGAATCTGACGATAATCCACACATAATCTCATTGATCCATCCTTCTTCTTTATAAATAGGACTTGGTTTTTCCCTAAGGTGATATACTAGGCCGTATAAAACCTCGGTCTGATAATTCTTGTAACTAAGCTTTCAACTCTCTAAGCTCTGTAGGAGCTATCCTATAAGATGCTATCGATATTGGTGTTGTTCCAGGAAGCACCTCAATACCAAATTCCACCTTTCGATCGGGAGGTAATCTCGGTAATTCATCCGAAAAAACATCTGGAAATTCTCGTACCATTGGTATATTTTCCAGATTTATTTTTATTTCTAGAGCACTAATCACATTGTTCAGATTATTTGGTCTTTTGCCTACAAATACCATCTTTGAGCCGTCTGGCTTCTTTAAGATTAACCCTTTTATATCGGCATTCAATAATAGCATCATATGCCGATAACCAATCTATTCCAAGAATAATCTCAAATTCTTGGAAAGGTAATTCCATAAGAACATCAAGAAATTCTACTATTTGAATCTTTAGAGGATATTTCTTGCATATTCTACTCACTTTGGCACTTTGTCCTATTGGATTGACTGCAACTACTTCACTCGAAATTAGTTCTATCGGACATTTCTTTCAAGTATTATTTAAGAACTAATGTAAGAATGAGTAGAGCCTAAATCAATCAATGCAAAGATAGGTCTGCCAAAAAGTTTGATCATACCTGCTACGATCTCTGCATCATCCTGATCCTCAACAGTTTTGATGTGATATACTCGAGCTGTAGCCTTGCTCTCTCGGTTAGGTGTAGATGCAGATGTTCCCGGTTTACCACCTTTATTTCCTTTGCCCGCCTGGTATACAACAATAGGCTGATTTCGATAAAGTTCTGGATAATTCTTCTTGAAATGACCAGCTTGCCCACAATGGAAACATGCCCCAGTCAACTAGCACTGACCAGGATGCCTTCTACCTCAATGTTCGCATTCTATAATAGGGTGAATTCCAAAACCTCGAGTACCCGTAGTACCCGTCTGGGATTGCTTCGATTTTCCTCCTGCATACCCCTTCTTAACTGAAGAGGCTGATACTGCAGGATACTGTTGTGGAATTCTTTTATTGCGTTTAAATGATGATGCAGCAAATGAACCTCCAAACCCCTTTCCAGTTTGAATTTGCTTCTCATTTTTTCCTCGAGATCGACTTTCTCCATGGCCTTGGCTCAGTTTACCACCTCTTGAAAAAAAGTGAAGTTACGGGAGACCAAAATCTTTTTATATTGAGAATCCAACCCAGCTATAAATCTGTTTATTCTGGACTTCTCAGTTGGAAGAAACTCTATTGCAAATCGGCTTAGTCTATTGAACTCGCATTCATATTCATAAACTGATTTGCCATATTGTTTCAATTGTAGAAATTGTTGTCTCATTTCCTCGACAAATACATCTCCAATATATTTTTCCTTAAATTCCTGTAGAAAGAATTCCCAAGTAATTCATTCTGGAGGTACTTGTGCAGTTATCACGTTCCATCATACGTTGGCTTGTTCCATCAAAAGGGATACTACTCCTTCCAATTTTCCTTGATTATCACAAGGAATCCTGCTTAACATGATCTTGATATCATTTAACCAATATTCGGCAACCATAGGATCTGCATCAGTATCACCTCGGAATTCTGGTGCCCTAATTTTCCTTAATTCCTTTGGGACTGATACTGGTGCCCGTCGATTTATGATTGCCTCCAAAGACTGCAGAAATAAGCCTTGATCCTGTATCGGCATATTTCTTTGCTACCGAGCTTGATGCTCTACATTCTGTTGAGCCGGTTGCTCTACATTTTGTTGAACCTGAGGTGGGTTCTGATTCACCTCATTACTCCCACTCTGAGCAGGCATGTCCTGCTCAATTCCCTGACGGGATTCCCGGTAATCTGACATTTGTTCATGTCACGATCATCTATTATGAGTAAAGGAGTACATATTTTAAATAACAGGCATCACCATAACTCTATACAAATATCAGTAATTCATGGCATCCTAGTGGCATGTATTTAACTCTAACTCTCTATAGAGACTCATTTCCTATCCAGAACCGGCTAAACCTGTAGCTCTGATACCAATAAATATAATACCCTTACCGGTATTTATTTCCCAATACTAGTATAGAGTGTCACATGATGTTTAAATCGCATTTTATGCTATTCATACAAGTCAAAATAATTATTTTGCATTTTTCCCTTTTATCACATAAAATCCAATTACAAATTTTTAAACCATCAAATTAAACCCGTTTTCAGGCGGCAACTTGGCAGTTTAAAACTACACTATATAATTAACATTATTGCTTAAAAACTGCCTAAAATAAAAATCATTTTAATTTGTCTAAAAATTCATTTTTATAACATTACCCGATTTTCTTTACTAGTAATTTCTTTAAACTAGCATCAATTAAATAAAACTCAATATCGTATTCTAACCATTTATCTAGATATAATATTACAATCCATATCTAGACTAGTTTAAAAGACCTACTATTCATTGATACATGCCAACTAGAAAACATCAAAATACATCAAGGATGTAATTACCAATACTGTATATATATTCTCTTGGATAGTGATGTCTTACTCCTTACTCTGACCCAGGTTTCCTACCTACACGTGAAAAACCATCATACGCTAAGTATATACTTAGTGAGGAACTATATATATATTCAATAAAAATCAATATGCTTAAATTTATAACAATAAAACAATAATCATGCAATTTGATCACTAATTTTTTATCTCCCTCATGTTAATCACATATTAACATAATATAATCCGGATTTACAATCATGTTAACTTCCTTGCCATTTCTTGAGAGTTTATCTACTTTCTAATCAATATACCATTTATTATACAGTAAATTATAGCCCAAAATAACTTGAGGACTTGAGTACACGAGTCAAAAACTGTACTGAAGTACTAAAGAACTGCACTTAAGTGCTAAATAACCGCACCTATGTGCTAAATAACCGCACCTAAGTGCTAATATACTACACCGAAGTGCTAAACCGCTGGACTCTATGGCATGCCAACTATACTCTATACCTCAATAACTTACTTGGGCATACTTTCCAATTTTTGTAATTAATTCATCAATGGAAATTATAATTGAATACTTGGGTAGTTCATACCCTAAATATCACATAAGCATATTATAATCAAATTACCTGTGATCAATGCATGAAATCCTTCTACCTTTGACAATTTCTACTATGTCAAATATCAAGAGAAATATAATCATCAAGCATATAATTATAAAAGACTTCTCAAAAGTCATTCAGATCAAACATAATATTTTCCATGCATGTAATGCACTCACCTTGACACTTTACAAGTTGCCAATATGTACTTAGCCTCACTAAGCTTCAACTTTGATCTATGTTCTTTCCTCGATTGTTAGTCGATTTTGATCACGATCTACATGTGTATTAACAGGCCATAAATACATTTCAAATTATATGTTAGTATCATACTAACACATAAATACAATAGGAATAATTTTCCTACAATTATTCCTATAATTGTTCAATCTTAGTTCCATGACACAAGTCATTATACCTTTAATACCTTGAATTCTTTTCAACTTTTAATCAAAGAATAATCAAAACTTCATTCTAATAACAATTTAAGCATAATGTTTCCATGAAAATAATTTTTCACTTTAGTCCCTAATTTTCCCCAAAATGTCGAATTGGTCCCCAATCTTTCCAAGATTTCTGAATTGGTCTTTATGTTTTTACAAACTTCTAAAATGGTCCAAATGATATCTTAAAGCTTGTAAAATCATAATTTCATCATATCCAATCTTATGGAAATTTTTCCATAATTTCTTCTAATTTCTCTTCTTTGACCGAAATGGTCCCTTACTTTCCAATATTTCCATTTTGGTCCTAAATTATCAAATCAAGCTAATTTGATCATAATCTCATCATTTCTAATGCTAGAATAATTTTCACAATAATTTTCCCTTTATTTCCAATTCTAACCGAATTGGTTCTTTATTTTTTCTAAGGGAAAATTTTCATTCTAACATCAAATTAAGGCTTCTAATATCACAAATCATTCATTTCCATCCTTTACTCAATTCCCTAACCAAATTCCCCAAATTCTAGGGTTAGGGTTTATAACCTTGAACATAGAATTAAAAAATTCAAGGTTGTTTTTCATGTTTACAACACTTGAGTTACTTAAATCAAGCCTTAATTCTAACATGGTTAATGAAATTCCAATTTCTCTCTCTTCAAGAACATGAACTATTCTTCATATCACCAAGCAAAATTACTATCAAAAGAAAGAGTATGAAGCATATATCATTTTCTTCTAAAACAGCATACCTTGATTCTAACTTTAAAGCCTTCAATTTGCCAAAGAAAATTTCTCCCCTTTTGTTCTCTTGTCTTTCGAAATTTCCCAAGAAAGATGAACTAATTTTGTTCATCTTTTTCCTTTTTAATCCACATGTGATAATTAAATGAATTTTAAATTCATTTAATTAGTGAAATACTAATTTAGCCTTCAAATCCAATGGCTAAATTTAATCTTATCATAAACCAAGGGCCAAGATTAAATCCATGTGTTTTTCATCTTTCAAAAATGCCCTCAGCATTTCAAAATTGCCATCCTTGCCAAATAACCAATTTGCCCTCAATTAATTATCCATAATTTCATCTAATTTGCCATCTTGTAATAATTCAACTAATTCTAGTTAAATTCCAGCTGGACATATTAGAATATTCATAAAATAATATTTTATGAATTTTCCATAACCTTTGAGACTGTCTTTAAAATTCCAATTCGATCCGATGTACCCATAATTACTGAGAATTTTTATAGGATACAATTTCTCTTAGAAATCTTATAACAATATTACATAATGAATATTATTAACTCACATTGAATCCTTTTTATCAGTCAAAAATACTGACATGGAACCTTCCCAATAGGTCACCCATCCTTGTGCTACTCTGATCTGAGCACGCTTAACGATTTTTATTTTGATCCAAATATCCGGAAATTTTCTCGAACTTTAACACTTTATAGCTCTTAATACAAACTCCGTATCAAAAATCCAAGTAGCACGAAAATATCATTCTTGGGGGTGAACTATTAATTTACGGGACTAAAATACATAACTTTTTAAAATTACAAGTTAGTCCCTAAACTTTTTGAATTTTTACACTTTGGCGCCAAACTTTTCAAATTTTACAATTTGGTCACCAAACTTTTCAGATTTTACATTTTGGTCACCAACCAAAATTTTTGAGATATTACAGTGAGCTTGTCGACGGTTGGAATATGTGAAGTGTTCCCATTACGGCCATTGTATCGACACCTTATGGTGAGGGGATGCCAAACTTTCACCGGTAAATCTAGCGAGAAGTTGTCACCCCGTCGACACCTCATCGCAACCCTTAGATATGTATGGTGAGAAGTTGTCGTCCCATCTTTTTTGCTTCTTTCTTTTTCGCGATCGAGATGACCCTTAACGGAGGAGATCGCCACTGATTCTTTTGGTCAGAAAGATCTCCACGCTCATCGCACCAATTATTGATGTCCAAAATGTTAGACACCAAACAGAGAGGTGGAGATAGAGGTAGAGATGGGTATAAAGGCGGTGGTTGATGGCGGTTTGTGGTGGTTCGCCCATTCTAATGTGGGCAGAGAGCCATCAGAGATAATGAGAGGTTGTACAGTAGTCTTAAGTGAGGAAAATTGTTCGTCCTTTTACTCTTCGTCTCTAGAGATATTTATGGTCGAGAGGCATTGTTTGATGGGACTGGTTTAGACCTAGTGACGGCTATTGATGGGTCGGTAGAATGAGGCTTGGTCATCAGCATATAGGATTTTTAGTCTGGTCACGCATGTTAGCCGATTAGACCTAGCTGGCAGACTCTTAGCTGATGATTAGATGGATCTAATGGCTATCATGTCCTTTGAATAGGTGCTTCGAAGATCTAATGGATAGTCATTCAAGAGGTGTTGACAGGCGGAGGCATGATAACTGTAGGCGGAGATGTGACAGTTCTTTAGCGGAAGTATAACAATTTCAAAATATATGTATATATAAATATATGAACCTTTCTATTATAAAATTTATTAAACAAGTTTTTTGACCAGCAGTAATTGTAACACCCTTACCAGTATTTAATTCTTAATACTAGTAAGGAATGTCACCTAATATTTAACCGTATTTTATACTACTCAATTTAATCAAAAAAGTAGTTTTCCAAAAATTTCAGTTTATCGCGTAAAACCAATTACTAATTTTTAACCTGTCAAATAGCTTCCGTTTTCAGGCAGCAACTTGACAATTTATAACTACACATTTTATTTAAGAAAACTGCCTAAATTAAAAATGATCTTGATTACTCTAAAAAATCAAATTTATAACTTTACCCGATTTCTATTACTAGTAATTTCTTTAAACTAATATAATCAACATTAAAAGTAACCATTTATCTAGATATTAATATTACAAACCATATCTAGACTAGTTAAAGCGAGCTACTATTTTTTTATACATGTCAACTAGAGATAATCAAAATACATCAAAGATGTAAATTACCGATACAACTATTATCCCTCTAGATGATGATGCTGATACTCCTTACTCCTGTCCGGGATTACTACCTACGCGTGAAAACCATCACACGTTAAGTATTTACTTAGTGGGGCATTATAATTATTTAACATGAATCAACATGCTTGAATTATAACAATGATATAATAAACATGCAGTTTGATCACTATTCCTTTGTTTCCCTTATGTTAATCAAATATTAACATAATATAATCCAGATTCATAAATCCTATTAATATCCTTGACATTATCCGAGAGTTTACTTACTCTCTAATTTATTAACCAATTATTATCAAATAATTTATTGCCAAACATAGTTTGAGGACTTGAGTACACGAGTCAAAACTGCACCGAAGTGCTAAGAGACCGCACATAAGTGCTAAAGAACCACACCTAAGTGTTAATAAACCGCACTGAAGTGTTAAACCGCTGGACTCTATGGCATGCCAACTATACTCCATACCTCAATTACTTATTTGGGCATATTTTCCAATTCCATATTCGATTCATCCATGGAAATATAATTGAATATTGGGCAGTTCATACCCTAAATATAACATAAACATACATACCTGATATATCTAGTGACCAAATGCACCATAGTTCTACATTTGACAATTCTCAATATGTCAAATATAAGTTCATGATATAACTATCAAACAATTATTAATCAGGTAGACTTATCACAAGTCTTCCAAATGATAATCATAATATTATCCATGCATGAAAATGCACTCACCTCGACACTTTATACTTTGTCAATATCCAACTAGCCTCACTAAGTTCAATTTTGGTCTCGTTCCTTTCCTCGATTGCTAAATCGATCTGGATTTTGTTCACAGTCTACAAATGTATTAAAAATACCATAAGTACATTCCAATTTATATGTTAGTATCTTACTAACACATAAACAATATAGGAATAATTTTCCTATAAACACCCTAATATGTTCCAAATATTAGTTTCATGTCATAAGTCATTTCATCCTTAATACCTTGTATTTCTTCCAACATTTACTCAGAGAATGATTTATAACTCATTCTAACATCTATTCCAGCATAATGCTTCCATGAAAATAATTTTTCACTTTAGTCCCTAAATTCTTCCAAATTGCCAAATTGGTCCCCAACCTTTTCAAAATTTCCGAATTAGTTCCTAAGGTTTTACAAACTTCTAAAATGGTCCAAGTGACATTTTAAAGCTAGTAAAATCATAAATTCAACTTTTCCAAATTTATGGAATTTTTTCCATAATTTCCCCTAATTTTTACAATTTGCCGAAATCATCGCTATGATTTTCCAAGTTTCCAATTTGGTCCAACTAACACTTAACCATCATTTCCAAGCTTTCACAATCATTCCCAAATCAAAATCAATCCAATTTCAACTTTTCTACCAAAACCCTAACTTTGAACAATTTAGGGTTTAGCTATTTCCATGTAGTTTCAATCATTATACAAGCTTTAATATGATTCCACAACATCATATTCATCAAAAACTAACCTTAGTTCGTCCTAATTCAACATCCCCTTTATCCATCAATTTCTCAAAACTAAGGTTTTAAGTAAGGAAAGCATGAACAAATGGTACCAAGAGATAGAGAATTTCATGTAGATTAATTTCATGTTTCATGCCTTCATCAAAATGCCAACTAAATAAGCTTGGAAAATCAAGAAGAAAATTTTTCTTCTTACCTTTGGGGTGTTAGAAACTTGGCTGAAATTGGGGGAGAAATCTTGAAATTTCTTTTCTTTCCAATTTAGCCACTTGTACTTAATATATTAAAAATGAATTTAAATTCATTTTAAAGTCTAATGACCTTTTTACCCTTGTAATCCAAAGCTCCATATTAAGCCACATGTCTACCTACCAATCCAAGGGCCCAAAACAATCCAAGGAGTTAGTGATTACCAACTTTACCCTTGCCATCTTCAATAATTACCATCTTGCCATTTTTCATCCAATGGCTAATATTACACATGGAAAAGTAATCTTTAATCCAATGATCCATATTAATTTCCATTAAAATAAGGCATGAAAATGACACTTCTACCCTTGCCTTATTTTAATAAAACATCTCCTAAAATATCTCATAAAAGATTTCTCATTTATTCGATTAAATATGATTATCCGTATTTTTCCCAAACTTTAAAGCTTTATAGCCCTTAATACAAACTCCGTATCAAAAATCTGGGTATCACAAAAATGCCACTCTTGGGGGTGAACTATTCATTTACGGGACTAAATTACATAACTTTTGAAAATTACAACTTAATCCCAGAACTTTTCAAAATTTACACTTTGGCGTCAAACTTTTCAAATTTTACATTTTGGCCACTAACCAAAAATTTGAGGTATTACAGTAATTGTTAATATATTGGCGTGTCAGTTAACATATGATGATATTAATAACTTTAATATATATGACGGTCTATGTGGACAATTTTATTGTCATAACTATTTTTGTTTTAAATGCCACATTAGAAAGTAACTAAAAAGCCCTTGAACTTTTTAAAAAATCAATTAAGTCTTTTATCGAGAAATTTATCCAAAGACACCATTATTATCTTGAAATGATATCTTGGTACCCAACTTTTAAATATTAAAAATGAGCATTAAACTTTAGATTTTGTTACAAAATAAACAGTGACCCATTAGTTGTCATTAAGGGGAGAGGTGTCATGCTAAAATTAATCGAAAATGTCTTATTTGGTCTCTTATCTTAAAATATTGTTTTGTTGTTTTTATTAATAATTGTAAGCAATAATTTTAAAAATAAAATAAAAATATACAAGAATTCACAATTTATTTTTAAAATTGTAAAAAATATTTTCCATAATTATAATTTTGTGAATATTTTTAAATAAAAGTAACAATAGAAAATATATTTCATGTCCAATCATCTCAATTACGTCATTGTAATCACTTAGGAATATTTAAAAAAAATTATGCGCAAAACTTCATATAAGACAATTTCTACCAATTGGAAAAAAAGTTAATAATTAAAGGAAGCCATAAAGCAGAAACTCATCACTAACTCTTGCGCATCAATTCTAAAAACGGTCAACTGTCCTTGAGACCCCTCTGTTTCTTCACCTTCTCGCTTATAACCCTCAAAAAGTTAATAATTAAAGGAAGCTATAAAGCAGAAACTCATCACTAACTCTTGCGCATCAATTCTAAAAACGGTCAACTGTCCTTGAGACCCCTCTGTTTCTTCACCTTCTCGCTTATAACCCTCAAAAGTCCAATAAACTATATTATGCTCAAACTCATCTACATGATCCCAATTTATCCCAAATGACATCCAATTACCTATTTACTCAACTAATCAACCTTGGTCAACACCGATTAGTCGATTCAAAAATTCAAGTCGTTACATGTTTGATAATCAACGAATTGATATTTATTTCTAATTATTGCTATTCTTGCAATCTCGAGTTTTGAGGATATAATGTGCACAAAAAATAAATAAATAACATACATAAATTTTATAAAATAAAACTATCCATATAAATTATAATAATTATACAAAAATACTACCCTAAGAGCATAAAATTGCACAAGTATTCATTCATCCTCCATTGGTAATCCCACCTTCATAAGCTAACAGTGGTCCATCTCCACTAGTGGAGCTAGGGGCGTGGCAAATTCCACTCAACTCGAAAAAAATTGAATTATTCGGCTCGATTCGAAAATACTCGGATTTTTTTGGCCCGGCTAGTATTTTTATAAACTCGAATCACACAAAAAAATTTAAATAAAGTTTAAAATATAAAATGGAAGTTCGAATAACTCAAAATTTATAGTAATTTGAACAGAAACTGGAACAACTCGACTAGAAAAAAATTTAACTAAAATTTGAGTAATAGAATATGATTCTTCAACTCGACTAATTCAAAAATATTTTACTTGACTAGACTCGATCGAATGTCCACCCCGGTTGAGATGCAATCTACTCATCTCTATTATCTTTCTCATTTCTTAGATCTTTCAGCATTAGGTAATATCTTGGTTTGATGTGATCTGATTGTTTACAACAATGACATGCAATTCTCTTATATTGCCTATGTGGTTGCTAGTTTCTGAGTTGGTCTTTAACCATTGATTTGTGAATTCTGAGAAAGGCTCTTGCCTCCTAAACACTGATTTTTTTAATGCTGAAAGGTAGATTTTTGCTTACTTTCATTTTGGAATTAGCTTGGAACTCCATCTATTTCAATGGAGTGAGAGGAACTTTAGAGTGTTTCAAGCGATACATACTAGGGCAAGATTTAACTCTGTGCATTAAGGAGGTGGTCAAATGCAGACTTCTGGGTAAGCATGTGAATAGAGATAGTAACATTAATTCAAATCTTTGTATAGTTAATTGCAGAGGGATAATTGTTATTGTGGAGTTATATACTGTAGCAGGTTTGTTGTTTTTGGATAAATAAAAACATATTTATCTAAAAATAAATTGAGGGAAAATATCCTGGCGGTAAAAATGAAAAAAATTCACAAGTGTCTAATTTTTTGGGTTTAATTATCTAATTTAGGGTTTAGGGATTTAAGTGTAGAGTTTAGAATTTAGGATTCATGGTTAGAATTTAGGATTCATGGTTATGGGTTAGTTTTTAGGATAACATGGTTAGGAATTTAGGTATTGATATATAAACCCTAAATTCTAACCAAGTCCCTTAAATTCAAAACTCGTCTACTAAAACTCCTAAATATTATACCATAAACAAAATCCCTAAGCCCTAAAACTAATGTGATTGTGGAAACAAAATTTCCACAAATGCTTGTGCATGGAATAATTACCCATAAATTAATGGATAATTATTTGATACACTGGCAGTTGAAACTTTTAGTTTCCACAAGAGCCTTAGTTTTAGGGTTTATGGACTCAATTTAGAGTGTAGGGTTTAGGGTTTAGATTTAGCCGTTTTGAATTTAGTGATTGTGAATTTAGGGTTTATGGTTAGACTTTAGCGTTTATATGTTAAAACTTAAATCCTCATATATTACCCTTAAACCTAAATCCTAACCCCTGAACCCTAACCCTAATCTTTAAATTCTAACTATTATCCCTAAATTCTAAACCCCTACACCTAAATCTATAAACCTTGCACCTCAAATTGAGTCCTTAAACCCTAAAATTAAGACGTTTGTAGAAACTAAAATTTTTACCTCCAATATATTAAATATAAATTCTAAATTAATTATAAATTTATTCTTACTTTTTAACATTCATGTTTTACTAGAACTCTAATCCTAATTTTGTCCGCGGAGGCAGGCACATTATTATTAAATATACATTACCACGCGTAATGACAAGCCAAGCTCTAGAAGTGAAGGGTTAGGTTAGATAATGAATGGGGTCGTGATTTTTGAATTTGAGCTGCCGAGGATGATGAGCGAAAGGCCAAAGAGCACACGCGTTGAGCAAAGAGCAGCAAAGCAAGGGAGAAGCAGCCACATGGGCAAACGTGTCGAGCAGATAAAGCCTTAGCCGTCCAGTTTTTATATTCTCAACTTCCTGTCTGCGTTAGGGTTGATTTATAACCGACTTTATATAGCCCTAAGCTGCTCATTGATTGGACCCCCACTCCATTTCGCCCGGAACTTAAATACCTTCATCCATTCATCTTCAACCCCATTTTCACATCTGCAACTCATCATTCATCGCCTTATCATACATAAATCATATGTATATCAAGCAGTTCAATGTTGGTTTTGTAAAGCCTTGACAAACTAAGCCTTTTCAGCTAAATTATCTTCTTCCTCGTTTGAACCAGGTATGTTACATATACTTGTACGTACATACATATGATCTTTCTGGTTCAAGGATTCTTAGACAATTCAAGCTGAATGTATCGTTATGTCCCATCCCATGCATGTCTTTTGTAGGAGTAGTTAATAAGGCTTTGTTTTACATTTGACTAAATGTCATATGGTTAATAGAATAAATGATAATTTTAAAAACAAATACAGATTTATTCCTGTCGGGTGTATATGAATTGTAGTACCAAATATGTATAAGCTATTGGTTAACCTAAAAGATTCTGTAGCATTTAATTTGCTTCTCCTCCACCCACATCTATATTCGACTTTAAGAAAGTACGGCACCATTTTGACAAAATCTCGTCACTTTTTGAAGTTTTGATTTAAGCAATCAAAGGGTAGCTTAAAGAATATGAAAAGACTTAGTTAGAATTAAGGTTTGAACACATCATTTACTATTATTTATCAACAACAAAAAAAAGTTTAAAACAAGATTTTCAATTTTCATGGTATCTTTCTTTGTAACATCTGTTCTGTTCGTTCGGTCTGATTGTACTTGTCACATCAATCAATATTACAGAGGCAGAGAATTAAGAGCTTTTCATCACCAAAAAAGAAAATGGTGATGTCCGAGTCCGAGGTTGGCGAGGTCGAATCGGCATTACGGGCGGAGGATGAGCAGCCTAAGAACCACCCTTTCTCAGAACTTGGAAGACATTCTTCAATCTATTCTCTAACACTTGATGAGTTCCAGCATACACTGAGGGAGGGAAGAACTTTGGGTCAATGAACATGGACGAGTTCCTTACCAGCATCTGGAACGCTGAAGAAAACCAAGCTATCAACTCCAACAATAATCAAGACAACTCGGGAAATAAACAAGTTGATACCCGTGTTCATTCGCCTTTGAACGAAACATTAAGCAGTATAGGTATAGCTAAGCAGCCTAGTCTGCCAAGGCAAGCCTCACTTACGCTTCCTGCACCGCTGTGTAGGAAGACAGTCGATGAAGTTTGGTCCGAGATACAAAGAGGGCAGCAAACACAAGGACAGAGTGACAATAGCAATGTGCACGATGCCCATGAGGATGCCAGTACTCAGCGGCAGCCAACTTTTGGTGAAATGACCTTGGAAGATTTCTTGGTTAAGGCAGGGGTAGTAAGGGAACAATGCATGCCACCACCGCCGGTACCGCCTCCACAGCATCATCAGCCACCACAACATGGGTTGTATCAGACAAATAATAACCCTACGGTTGGTTCAGGTTTTGTTTCCAGGCCTGTTAGCTTTAGTGGGACTGCATACCAGACAATGCCTCCAGGTTTAAATGATGGTAAGACTGGTGGTAGGTACCAGCCAGCTGCACCACCACTGACAGCTGTTTGTTATAACAGGAAGGTAGCTTCTCCTGGTGGCTATGGTCCGGGAAAAGCAATCGGAATAGTGGCACCGATGAGTCCGGTCTCATTGGAAAGAATTTGTACCAATCAAATTGATAATCCAGCTTCACAATTCGGGATGGAGATTGGTGCAGTACGAGGAAGGCAAAGGATCGTTGATGGTCCAATAGAGAAGGTAGTTGAGAGAAGGCAACGTAGGATGATTAAGAACAGGGAGTCAGCTGCAAGGTCAAGAGCTAGAAAACAGGTATGTATCAAATTGATAATACTGTTTGAGACATGTATGTGCCGAAAACAGGTTTCCCATAATCACAATTTTACTGGTGCCCTGGCCTAACTGTTACAATAACATGACCCCAACAATTTTGAATACAATACAATGAGAATGCACATATTTTCAGGTTCTAGTTGAACTATACATGTGTATATAGATGGCAATTGGTGTCGCATAGTTATGCATGGTAGATTCATTCAACTTCATGATATGGAGTAGGATATGCAGAGGCTTAAAGGACATGAATACACATGCTCAATTTTTATATTAGCTTACTAGGAAGAAAGAAAATGAAGCTTATTGACTCGATCTCGAATGTTTTTGATATCTCAGTAACAAATTATTGAAGAAATGAAAATATGCTACCCTGAAAGTACCTGTCTCTTACAAGGTTGGTTTGGTTTTATACAGGCATATACAGTGGAGCTAGAAGCTGAATTGAACCAATTGAAACAAGAAAATGCTCACCTCAAGCAGGCTCTGGTAATCAAAACTTCATTGTTTTGTCATTTTCATCAAATTTGATAAGTTTTCATGGTAGCTTTTATCATCTATTATATAAAGAACTTACTACCATCTTACTTGTATCAATAGCAGGCAGAACTGGAGAGGAAAAGAAAGCAACAGGTAAAGTATTCGTTTTCTTTTTCTAAGCATGTCCCTAAAATAGTTGGTACATAGCATAGAAAATCCAAACACTAATGGCAACAATATCTACCCATGTAACATGTATGAATTCCACACATGATTCATTTTTCACCTTTGTCCTTCCTAATGTGAATGTATTTTTCATGCAGTGCTTTGAGGAATGGAAATCAAAAACACAGACGAAAGCTCGAAAAGCTAAAGAAAAACTAGGAAAGATAAGAAGAAGCTTGAGTTGTCCATTGTAAAGCAAAAAGATGTCGAACGCAGTTAAACAGCTCGAAAGATTCATAAATGAAGATAACACCAGGAACACTATAGTACAAAAATCTATTTGATAGAACTTTTCTCAAGACACCTAAGATAGTCTTTCATCTTCCAATAACTTGAGTGCAACCCTTATCTGAATAATATCATATCAGACGCATTCTCCCTCTCCCTCTTCAAGAAAGGGAATTTTGCCTTAATTGACTGATGCGTTTAACAAAGCACAAAGCAGAAAGGTCAAATAACACTTCAAAAATTCATTCATTCAAAATAGCCCTGAAGATGGCGTAAATGGAAGTAGTTATCTGGCAATTGGCTACCATACTAGTTCAATCACAAAACCCTAGGTCTCAACTTCTATCTGCCAGTACTTTGCATTGCTGGTGACTGAAGCATAAACGAACATATCATAGCGTGATCAACATACACTATGATGTTGTAGATATAAAATGTACATCAAAAGTACGCCAATAGCAAGCATTTCCAAGGGGTTAGTAACTACGAATTCTTGCTGCAATATAAAAGAACTTTATGTAGTGCAACAATTACAACAACAATGGATGGAATATACATAAAATGATTTTCAGATGGCAAACTACCATGTGAGATACGGAAATACTAATACAATTAGTTGGCAGCGACTGCACAAAACTAATAACATTACCTTTGAGTTTATTTTGAAGGGAAAATTTGAGAGCTCTCTGGAATCAAGTAGGTTATTTCAAATCTTAGCTTATTAAAAGATTTTCAAAATCCTTTAACTATCACCCTGTTTAGCAGTTCCACCACTAGCACCACCCGTTGTCATGAAAGATTCACCGCACCCGCATTGACCTTTTGAGTTTGGATTGATAAAGACGAACTCAGATCTGTGACGGAAAGATCGAATACCAAGATCGAATACCAATCAAAATGCAAGCAACGATTACTGTAACACAAAGCATTGTGATTCATGCAGAATTATGTTAAACTTTGCTGATAGCAAAGCACCCTACATGGTGGATGCTTCTACGTGCAACATTCCAGATTATCCAGTTAAAAACTCTGCTAAAGAAGATACTTGTTTTCCCTACTACAACCGCCTAAATTCATGAAAGCACACTGAAAAACCGTAAGAAAGAAGCAATGAAGGTGGATGACGACTGGTTGAATGACTAGAATATGTGGCCATTGTACGAATGAGTTGCTACTCGCGAAAGAAGCAACGATAGGCAAGAACAGCCATAGAGTCAACACTAGTTAGGAACATAATGAACTATATGACTCAGATTTTCAGATTGTTAAGAAAGATATGGGTATCTTCGATCTTTTAAGTTTTTTATATACTTGGAGAATCGTATATGGTATGTGAATTGTGTTGAACAACAGATGTTGTATACGGGTATTTTAAGAAACATGAAAAGTCTGGAATTCAGGGGGAAAAAGAACTGAAAACCAATTTGGAAGAGTTGGTGATTTGTTGAAACAAAAATTTCTACTTTTCCACCCATGGATAAAAAACAAACACAGTACATTTCCCTGACTACTGATCAACCAAATGCTAGTGCTTTAAATCTAATTTAAGTTTCTCAAATTAATTGATAACACAAAGATACATTATTCAGCTAGCAAATGAAACAAAATAATAGGGAAAAGACATAGAATAAAGCTCCTAAAAGATTAAAATATGAAATACCTGAGTTTATCATCCACAAAATCCATCTCGGTTCCAATTACATGCATCAAAGCTTTAGGATCAATCAGTATTTTCACGCCCTTGTCTTCAACCAATTCATCGAACTTTCCTTTCTCATCTATCGGTCAATTCCATAAAATTAAAATAAATTCCCAAAATATGAAATCATTTCACAACTATAAAGATACCTAAGTCAAGAGTATTATAATATAAGACGAACCGGCGTAGTTTGAGGGTGTAGATAAGCCGTTGCAGCCGCGAGCCTTAACACCCAATCGAAGGAAGGGTCTATTGCGTGGTTGAAGAAGGTGACGTATTCTGGAGGCGGCTGCTTCGGTCAAAGACAGGGCTTGCCGCCTCATCGCCGCGGGCCCGACTTTCTCGGCGACTGTCGCGAAAAATCGAGAAGCCATAAGTATCTCTCTAAACAACGTGGCGCAGTGGAAAAGTGATAGGAAGGGAGAGACCAACAAAGAATCTTGCGCGCCGCCCGAAAGGAGGAAGAAGCTTGGAGGTGAACGGATGCCGTCGCATTCAGAAAGGGAAGAAGCTTAGCCTTGGCTTTTGGTGCTGCAGTTGTTGAAGAATGAAAATGGAAAGGCCCCTCAGGGATATGAAATTAAAAATGTCTAAACAAGAGGATCGAAAGATAATTAAACATTTCCTCAAGGACTTGTATATTTTCTCTTCACTTGAGAGACTGACAGGAAACTTGTTTTCCATAAACCATTGTAATGGTCATTTTTATTTTATAAGTTTTATTCATTGAATTTAAAAAGTGATATTTTGATCATTTAGGTCATCGTTTTATATGCTTTGATCATTTGTGTTATTGTTTCATAATATTTTAGCCACATAAACATTACAAGTTGATAGTTTGAATAGGACACATTAATAAAAAAGATTAATTTTTAATTTAATGCCTAGATTTAAATAAAATATTAATTTAATCTAAAATTTAGATAGAATATAAATTTAACCTCTGCACTTTAAATGAAAAATCGAATTTAACTCTTGAATTTAACCAAAGTCTCTAGTCATCGATTAATGCTCATCACCATTGACTGCTATCGACTGTGGTCGTCGAGCACCGTCGGACTCACTTCTTTTGATTTACTGAATGCAAATTTGATATAACACAAAATCAATAAATATATATTGAAAATCATAAAAATCGATAAAAGAATTATATATGGGGTACCCTTCTAAAATTGATCGATTTTTATTTTATTTTTGGATGTATATTTGATTGTCAAACAGGACATCAAATTTGGGGAATTTGACGTATTTTTGATGAAATATATATCGTATTTGTGTTCAGGAAGCCAAAAAAGAGTGAATTGAAAATTTTAGAGACGAACGGCCATCGGCCATCTGTGATGGGCGGCAGTGGTCGACAGTGACTGGCGACGAGGACACTGATCGGATTCATGGGTTAAATTGATATTTTATCTAAAGTTTACAATCAAATTAATATTTTATCTAAAGTTAACTCATTTTTTATTTAATAGAGATGTATTACGCTCATGCCGGAATTCGAACCATACAAGATGGGCAATATAAATATCCTTTATATTAGTCATTTTTGTAAGCCTATAAACGAACCGAAGGAACACGAACGAGGGGTATGTTCACGTTCGTTCGTTTAATTTTAACCGAACAAATGAACGAACACGAACAACTAAACGAACATAATTTTTTGTTCATGTTTGTTCGTTAAGAAATGTACATTGTTCGTGTTCGTTCGTTAAAATGATAAATGAACATAAATGAACACAAATGAACGAGCATAAACAAACATATGTGAATAAATTTAAATGAACATGAACGAACAAAAATTTGCGAGTAAATTTATTTATTTTTAAATATAATACTTTTGTTATATAAAATAATAAATATAAATGGACACATGTCAATAAATTTAAACGAACGGGCTACTGAACGTTCACGAACGTAAATGAACGAACAAGACCTTTGTTCGTTTTCGTTCATTTAATTAAGCGAACAAAAAATCTTGTTCTTGTTTGTTTGTTCGTTTAATAAATAAACGAACATAAATAAATTTCTCGCCGAATAATTCACGAACAGTTCGATGAACGTCTGGTTCGTTTACAGCCCTACATTTTTTTGTCAAAATATATCTTTATTTTAATTAATTATGAAAATAAAATTCATTAAAAAATTATTTATTTAAATGAATCAAATGATAAACTATCTAACTGATAATGGTGCGACTAAGATACCCTTGAACCTTATAAGCCCCAGTTTCTTTAACCATTTTAGTACTTGTCTATCGTCCGAAAAAATTGAATATTCAAATTTTGAGAACCGACATTTAAAAGTTTAAATCTGAACATGATTCGGTTTGACAAAAAAACTCATATATTTAAATTTTATATTTTATGACATTATTTAACATTCTCTAGACCTCTATTATATTCCATATATATATATATGATAAACATCTTAATTCTTAAATCCAACACTCAAAGAGGTTAAAATAAACACATTACATGTTTCAATAACACATAAAACAAATAGTAAAGGTTCAAAATAAACCTACTACAATACTCTCAACTCTCAACATAATAATAATAATAATAATAATAATAATAATAATAATCATTGTAAAAAAATTAATAATATATGTGGTAATAAATATGATAAAATAGAAAAATATAATGTATAATAATTATTATAATAAAATAAATTTCTATTTACTACCCTAAAATAATAGTAGTGTTTTATAATAATAAAATATAATATAATTATAAATATATATATATATAATCCAATAAATAAATGACAAAACTAATACCAAATAAAAAATAAACATGCTAATGGATCAAATTGAATAAAAATAGAACTTGAAAGGTAAAAATTATAAGTAATTGTGCAAAATTTGAATATAGTCAAAAGTGAAAGACCAAAATAACAATTAAACGTAATATAACACAAGTCCCTTTGTTTTTTTTTCCAAATTTTTAGATAATCTAAAATTCAAAATATTTTGATTCGATTTTCCATTTTTTTCTCAAATATTAATCTGAATTATCGAAAAATAAAAAACGAATCGAATATCTAAATTATTGGATCAACTGATTAGATTTACCCCTGTCGCAACCTCTTTTAAAGGGGTCTTGATATTTTTTTTTTTAAAAAAAGACAAAACAACGGAGTCGCCACCAATCTTTTTAAAAGGTATGATTAGATCACCTAAAAACGGGTTATTTTAATAAAATCATTTTATTTCATTAAAACAACATTTTTGTCTACGAAAAACACAAAAACGGGTTCGGGAGTCGGTTACGTGTGGAGAAAGATTAACACCCCACAACGCCCTAAAATTGGTACCTAGCCGATTACAAAACGTTTTAATGTTAGAATTTGCAAGTTCACATGGAATTTAACTTATTGTCCATTTATGAATATGGTTCCATTTTAACGGCCCCACTGTCCGAAGAATGAACTCTAATCACCGCTAATATTTCTGGCGCTAACCTGTCATCTCCTTTTGGTAGGACACCGCATTAATTATGTTTCACTTTTATTAACAAGCAAACTGAGACAATTAATGTGTGGTAGCTTTTATTTATCCTATGTTAGTGATTATTAGCCTAAGGAATTGTCTAAGTAAATTTTATCTATTGGGGTTTAAATATAATTAAGTGTGTTTTATTAATTTGATGTGAAGAGAATTTTATTCAAATTTGAGGCTCTAACTAGGATCTTAAGAACCTAAACTTAGGAGTTTTTACCTAAACTAAAGCTTTAATTAAAGAGACTAGTATTTTAAAATATTAGGAAAAATAATTAACAAATCATAAAAATATGAAATTAAATGAACACAAGAAAAGTAATTAGGTAAATAAAAAATATACTATCATTTTAAAAAATATTTCCTAAATCGAATTAACACTAGGTACATGAGCCAATTTTATAAAATTTTACAAATAAAAAACTTAATTAATAGTAAAACCTATTTTAAAAAAAAAGGTTTAATAATAACTAGAAAATTTGAATTGGAAACAAATAAAAAATGACCAAATTAAACAAAGAAATAAAACAAAGGCAAGATTTTAAAGGAAATGTTGACCAAATTGAAACGTTTGAAAATATGACGCTTTGCGGAATAAACAAATAGGGCGGAGGGATTTAATGAATGTAATTAACCTAATTTATTTTAAAATATGTGGGTATAAAATCCAACTTTTATAAACACCTTTTATTTTTTTCTTTTAAAGATTTTGGATCAAAGGCTCCTTTCTAAAATTATCTCAAGTGTTCATCATGTTCTTCAAGCATGAAGAACTCCGGTAGTCCACCACCATATTGGCAGCCGCCCGCCTCATACCGGCGACGGAAAACCATATTTTTCAGCGAGATTCGAATCTCGATTTAAAACTCAAAAACAAAGGTAAGAATATATATTCGAATCAAACATAAAAAAATTAAAATAAAAACGAAAAAAATACCTAAGCTTGCTTGAATGCTTCTTATATTTCTCTTGAAAAAAATCAGTACACAATGTAGTACTCCTCCAATTTTCAGTGTATTTTCGTAACAATTCTTGGTGCCAATTTCAAGAGGGGATGGGTGATTTATATAAGGGTTTTACTACCAAAATTACAAAGAAAAAAATAGAAATAATCCCTAAAATTCGGGTGAAATTATTTCCCAAAATTTTGATTTGATTCATGCTTCCTTTTTCATTCGAATACAGCTCAATCTTTTTTCTTTTTTTTTTCCTTTGCTGCGTGTTTTGCAGCTGCCATTGTTTCTCCATTTGATTCAATTTTGAATCAATTACTTCCTTCAAATTGTGCAGGCTGAAAGCTGGAGGCAGGAAAGCATGCAAGGATGACGCGTGGGGCCCACATGTTAGGTGTTGACCCTCTTTTCCTTCATGATCTAATCTGGACCTTTGGATCTTATTTGGATCCAAAGGTTAATAATTTGCTACACATGAGGAAATAAAAAAAATCAATTAAGTTTCTATATTTGGGCTAAATTTAAAAATTAAATGACCCTTATTTAAATTAGACCCTTTATTATTTTTATTGGTTTTATTCTAATAATAAGACTAGTTACTATATATGATTAATATAATAATAATACCCTAATAATCATAGTAAATAAATAAATATATAAATAAAATGGAGGGTGAAAATTTAGTGACAACAACTGCCCCTCTTTGCTCATTCCAGTAAAACAGGGATAGAGCAAAGAACAAAAGGCACTAATTTTCATTGATTGTAAATAAGGTTTCATTCTCTTTGCGCCTGAATGGATATGCGGGTTCTATTCTCTTCATGCTCGAATAGATAAACCAAGTTCCACTCTCTTCATGCCCGAATGGATGGACGAGTTCTATTCTCCTCATGCTCGAATAGATAAGCAGGTTCCACTCTCCTCGTGCCCGAATGGATAGACGAGTTCTATTCTCCTCATGCTCAAATAGATAAGCAAGTTCTACTCTCCTTATGCCCGAATGGATAGGCGGGTTCTATTCTCCTCACGCTCGAATAGATAAACAGGTTCAAAAAATGGTTCCATTCTCCTCATGCACGAATAGATATGCAGGCTCTATTCTCCTCATGCTCGAATAGATAAGCAGGTTCAAAAAAGGGTTCCATTCTCCCATGCACGAATGGATATGCAAGTTCTATTCTCCTCATGCTCGAATAGATAAGCAGGTTCAAAAAAAGGGTTCCATTCCCCTCATGCACGAATGGATATGCAGGTTTTATTCTCCTCGTGCTCGAATAGATAAGCAATTTCAAAAAATGTTCCATTCTCCTCATGCACGAATGGATATGCAGGTTCTATTCTCCCCATGTTCGAATAGATAAGCAAGTTCAAAAAAAAGAGTTCCATTCTCCTCATGTACGAATGGATATGCAGGTTCTATTCTCCTCATGTTCGAATAGATAAGCAATTTCATACCTGTCAAACAAACACTATAATTATGATGAGTATGCTCCTAGAGATGCCTAACACATGAATGCATGACCTTTTTGTTCATTTTTTGTTCTTAAACCTTTCTCTTTTATCTTTTTTTAGATTTTTCCTTTATACTTATGGGATTTCTCGTCTTCGCTTCTGTGCGCATTTGCTTGTTCAACCCAGATAGACAATCATGCTAGCTATTTGTTATTTGTATCTATTTACTTCAGAGAAAAAAGTCTGAGCTTTGCACATTTTCTCACTCAATCTTGCTTTCCTGGTTGGGAGGATTGACTTTTTATCCTTATATTCTTCAACACTCTTTTAGCCTTTGTCTGGTTGAGAGAAAAAAAGTATCTTACATTCTCCCAGAAGCTTGAATGAAAGCTTTAACATCACTGGACATCTCTTCCATTGTCTGCAAAATTATTCTCATTGTGGGAGAAGATTTAGCAATCATGTTGCAATAAAATAATATCAAGTATCCTCGAGGCTTCTTGTGAGTTCTCAAATGCTTGCCCTTGCAGGGCTCTTTGAACCGCTTGCATGTAAGTTCTTTCAACAAACCTTATTTCTACCTTGAACGTCTTTGAATGATACTAGCGTTTTCTTAGCTTCCTCTTATGCTTATTAACATTGACGGCCTGACATCCTTGGCCAATGCAAATTGCCCTACTCTGGGCGTGCCCCACCGGCCAAAACTTCTTAAGTTGGAACACCAAAAATTGCCATGTGCTACCTTTTCCAAGTCGATGAGGTATGAGGACACGAAATTCCTTCCAAGATGCCAAGTTTCCAAGAGATTTATTTGCTTCTTGCCTAATCCATAAACTATTCGAGCCGCCCTTTACGGTTTTTCAACTCGAATCCTCTTTTGGTTTCAAGACGCCCTTTGCAGGTTTTCATCTTGAACCCCTCTTTTTCTTTTTTCTTTTTTCATATCTAAGGCGCCCTTTGCGGGTTTTTGCCTTTCGATAATTTTATTTTTTTCTTTTTTTTTCTTTTTCATTTTTCTTTTTTTCATCTTCTTTTGAAGCATAAAACTTCTGAATTCATCGGATTATGAAGCTCATTTCTATCCATCTCGACCAAGATCAATATTCTTTTTGAGAAAGCCTTCTTTTAGTTAGTCGTTCATTTTCCCTGAGAATCTCTTTGAGTTGGCAAAATTTTTCCTAATACGAAATTTTTTCTTGGATGAACTTTTTTCGTGAACTCATGTCGTTCTTCTCTGATTTCCCTAACCATGGCATATGACTTTCAACACCTTTTTCATTGGACAATTGAACTGATCATATCTTGCTTGGACCCACTCTGCTTCTCCTAGTTTTGCTTCCATCAAAACACGAAGAGATGAAATTTCAACCTTGATTGGCAACTTAACCTTTTACCCCATAAACTAATGAAGGCGGTGTTGCCCCTATTATCTTTTGATGCGATGGTAAACAATCGCTCCTGGATTTTGGAATCAATATAAAAAAAACCTTTATTTTTTATGAATCCATGTCACTTTACTTGTAATATGCAAGAAAATGGTTAGCAGTGAGGATTTAAAGAAAAATAAAAGGCTAGAAATGAGGATTTAAAAAAAGGCTAGAAATGAGGGTTCAAATAAAAAAGTCATGGCAAACATGGAAAAGAGCAAAGTTAGATGCCCCAAAATTCATAGTATGAATGATTCATGAATCCATCAACCGGATAGAGTCCCGCTTTTAGGTGGCTCACTTTAACTCACCCTCTCCCCAAATTTTAGTTTTCCTACTTTTCTAATCTCAATCAGATATTAGAAGTTTGGGGTCCATGAAGAAAGGTTAACTCAATTAGGTGGAATGTATTCTGAAAACAAACTTCTTTCCTCAGATATTCATATGTGATCCAAATGGTCTTTTAAGGCTTGTAATGTAGGCTAAGCTTGGGTTACAAAAAAAAGATATATAGGCTCAAATACATGCTTAACGGTGATTAAACTAAGGATCAATCTTTCTTGATGAATTATCCATTCTTTTATTCTTTGGATCACTCTAGACTGCCCATTTTGGGTTTTCACCCTAGAGCTCATTTCCCTTTCTGGCACATGTCTCATATAAAGGATTCCGCACATGTTTTTCTCCTATTTCAAATTTTTCTTCGTATTCCAGCTTTCATTTCTTTCTTTTCTTTTTCTTTTTTTACTTTTTGTTTTCCTTTTGCTTTTTGTCCTTTTATTTTGAATTTAGGACATTCTTGATCTGACATGTTTTCTTTCTTGCTTACGAACAACCTTTCATCCTCTTTGCCCCCCAGTGTAGGGAGTGATCATTGGTTGGGGTTCAATCACAAAAAAAAAATCCAGCTCAAAAGGGGACCACAAAGGATTTTTCTTATTCGTGAAGGAAAATAAAGGAATGCCAAATGTAATTTCACACACAGATATCATTGAAGAGAAGCCGTCTTTAGTTGGTAGATGTTTTAGAGTTATCACTTTATTCAAAGACCTTAACAACAATGTCTGAGAGGAAAATCACTCAAAATCTGTTTATGGGATCTCCCATTAATCTTGAACACAATTTATTGCCCTTCCATCTCGGTATTAGATCTAATAATCATTCATACAATCAATAATGGGAATTCTACAAAGAATATGTATTTTAAAAGAGAAATTGATGAAAAATTGAAAAGAGAAAACATGAAATGTTTGCCACTTGAGAAAATTAAAGGGAATGCATCTTCTACACAAGTAGAATAACATAAAAGCCCTTACAAAAGATCCCTAATGCTTGCGGGAAAAAGCAAAGGGTTGGTTCTAGGTATGACTCCACCATTTTCCAGTAAAATCATTGATCATTATTCCAAGAAAGCATGGGTGAATTCCAGCATAGCTCAAGAAGTATACTTTTCGACAAGATTCTACTATTGAAGTTGTTCAGGCTACAAGGTACTCATCATATTTCTTTCCTTGATTCCCAAAGTGAGTATAGGTAATTCCTGACAGGTCTTCAATGGCATCAGTTGCTTTCTCTTTATATAGGTCCCAAAACCCTAACATGACTGCTATCTAGGTAACAACATCCTAAAAAGCTCGCGTATTCTTACGATTTAATTCTGAAGCTGACGACATGTCTTCAATGACCATTGCTTGGGTATCGTGTTTATGTGAAATTTTCCTCTTTTATTTTTTTAATTTTACCATAAATAATTCCTTTATTATATATGAATGTATGTAATAATTTAAAAAACATAAACCAATGCAAATAAACAACAAACATACAAAATGCAAATGCATGAATACAGGCGAAGGGCCATCAATTCCATTAAGATAATTGCTCTAGAAGTAGTTCTTGTTGGATGCCAAAAGTTCTTATTACAAAAGATTTTGACTTTTCTAAGAGTACATCTCAGCCCGAGCACCCAACTCCTTGATTTCTTCAATCAACCATAGGAGTCTTGGTCCCACTTCTCCCACTGGCCTAATGTAAAAGTGAAGAGCCGTAGCTTATGTAGCTAACATCATCACAAGCTTAGCTACGTCTTGTATCTGGGTCATGACGCTCTTGTTAAATTTATCTCGTTCTTAGAACCTTCTGGCATTCTCTCTAAGTCGAGTAAACCAGTAGTCATTGCCCTCTTCGTTGATATCTTCAAGAACCAAAATCTTCGTTCTGTGCTCCTGAATAATGCTTTTCATAGCTTTCACTTGATTTTTTAATGTATCATTCTCACTAAGACTAGCCTAGAGTTCAATATAAGTATGATGATTCTAGAACCTGTGCAACGAATGATTCAAGTCTGTTATCTTGGCTTATAACTCAGCAACGAAGGCATGGCTCTATTTTAGCTTCTTACTGGTCTCATCACATATTGTCTGTAACTTAAACGAACGGATCTTGTTGTTATGGGCCTTCTCTTCCATGCAACTATATTTTCTTTTTCTTTTTCGAGGACCCTTTTGTTATTTTCATTCTTGACCTCTTGTTTTCCCTTCTTCTCCTCTATCAGTAATCATTTGTATTTTTCAACTTCTCTCTTGTCGTGCTCTTTTTCTTTTACCACAGCTTGCTCAATTTCTTGCCTCCATTGCTCTGGAGTTTTTCTCAAATCGGTATTTTGGACTGTAGCCTGAAATTTGAGAAAATCTACCCTTTAAATCTCAAATTTTGCTTCTAGGTCCTTATACATCTTCACTACCCGATCTGTCTCTCCCTTATACTTGTCTACATCTAGATTTGCCTCAAATAAGTCATTCGTATGCTGGCTTTGTAGGTCTTCAATCTCAGCCTTGGCCCTTTTCAATTTGGCTCTCAGAATATCAGCTTCAAACGGGACCACCTTTAGATGTTCCTCCAAGGACTTAGCCTGCCCCGGAGTAGGTGGCAAGATTTTATCATTCACCCTGACATACCTCCATATGTCATAGTCGGGGGTAAACATACATTGACTGTCATGTTCAATCTCCATAAGGTAATAGTTCTTCTACGAGTCATTAATAGTTTGGATCTTCTCTTTGAATTCCCCCTCGAACTTAAACTCAGACAAACCAAGACCGGTAGTGAAAGGGATGAACTGTCGAGATCCATATTGTCGTGACACCAATAAAGGAGCACAACCAATTCCACCCCATAGGCCTAGTAGCATTAGATGATCATACTCTCTACACTTGTACAAAACCTTGGTATGACCCATCCACAAAACTCTCCATACGATATCCTGATCCCGCCGGTCTTTGAAAATGTCAACCTATTTGCCCTTCTTAGCTATCGGCCATTCTTTTTCCAGAAACTCTCTGAGCGAAGAGAAGTTCAGGGAAAACATATTAGACAGAGTCAAAGTCAGACACTTCCATAAATGACTAAGGCCATAAACCTGGAGCAAAGGGGCACACCATCCAAAACGCACACCTTCTATCTTTCGGCACGCATTTAAAGAGATGAAGGTTTTTGTTAGTACTGCTAGCACCGGATTAACATCCCTCTTCAACTGTTCAAAGAAGTCTAATAAAGCCACATCAATATTACCCAAGACCTTCGGGAAGATAACCATACCGTAAATCGCTATAGCCAAGAGATCAACCCTCTTTTTCATATCCAGATGATTAGGGATTATGTTTCGGATGCTCAACCAAGGAAATGAAAAGATACCTCATCTTTTCTGTATCAGACCTTTAACCCATTCATCGTTCATGCCGGCAAAAGATATGAGCCTCAAGTGTGCATTCTTATTTTTAGGGGGTTTAGCATAAACCCAATTCTTCTTCACCTTGCGTAGATTGAATAATGCAAAGTATTCTTCGAATGTGGGCATAATGTCCTCTTTATTGAAGGTAAAACAACAATATCCCGGATTTCAGAACTGCACCAGGGCCTTGAGGAATTTCAGGCTGTAAACTTATCTTTGTCAGTAAACTCACTACTAATTCATAATGCACTATTAAGTTCTCTTCGTGTTTTTGTGAATTTTAGGCTATTGACTCATAGAAGGTGATTAGCGGTGCTAGGTTGTATGGTGAACTCTACACCATTCAAGGGCAGCCATCTCCACATAGACATGCCAACTCAAGTTGTTCATCTAAATTGAAGTGTTTTCAAAATACTGGTTTGAATTCTTCTAAAGGCATTTTGCTATACTATTACAGGTTAGGACACCCCAATTTTCATTACCTTACAAAAATGTTCCCTAGTCTATTTCTTAATACAAGTTTAAAACTATTTACTTGTGACATCAGTCCCCTTGCTAAACACACAAAAAATACATATAGAACATCCCTATACAAATCATCTCATCCTTTTTTCGTTGTACACAATGACATTTGGGGTCTTTTAAGAGTAAAAAATATAGATTGCTCTACGTAGTTTATTACCTTTATCGATGATCATTCTCGTCTTACTTGGACTTTCTTAGTGAGAGAAAAATCTAAAACTGAGAGAATGTTTAAAAATTTTCAAAATATGATAGAAACTCAATTTAATAGAAAAACCCATATTCTTTATAGTGATAATGACAGTGGGTATTTCATTAGATCTTTAGGATCCTACCTTCAAGAAAAAGGGATCATACATATCATCTCTTGTGTTGATTCTCCTCAATAGAATGGGGTAGTCGAAAGAAAGAACAAACATCTTTTAGAGATAGCTAGGTCCTTTTTTTGCTAGTGTTCCTAAATTATTTTGGGGGAAGCTATTCTTACTGCCACATATCTCATCAATATAATACCAAGCAAACCCTTAAAATTTCAAATTCCTCGAGATGTCTTCCCTAAACAGTTTTTTCATTTTAAACCCCTTTTGTCTAATCTTTCATTACGAGTCTTTGGGTATACTATCTTTGTCACATTCGTCATCCCTCAAATTTTAAACTAGATCCTAGAGTGTAACGACCCAGATTTTGGATTAGCGAATCGGGTCTTGGACCCGAGTTTGGGCCTTGGGTTCAGGGCCCAAATAAAAATGTGTAATTAGGCTTATGGGTAAAAAGGGGAAAAGAAAATTAAAAGAAAAAGTTAGTTTGAATTTTAAATAAAGGTTGGTAGTTGAAAAGAAAGAGAAAAAAGATGATGGAGGAAAGAGAAGAGAAAAAGATGAGAATGGTGGGAGAGGGAGAGAAAGAGAGAAAAGTTTAGGGTGAGAATTTCAAACTCTTATCTACGGAGATCTAGGCGTCCGATCGCGACACCACCACCGCCATTGTGTTCATCTCACCGAGACGAGTCCACCGGTACCAACATCATCACCGTCAGAGTTACCGTCGAAAGAGGTGAGAGAGAAAATTTTGGGCTGTGCTGTTTAAGGGGGTTAGAGGGCTCAAATAAAGAAATAAAGGCCACCACTGAGTTCACCGGTTTGAGAACTGTCAGCCGGTGAAATTTGGTCTCTAGAAGCTACTAGAGCCGCCGTCACGCGCCGCCGCTGCGCGTGGGCGTGACCCTACACCAGAGGACCGAGTTGCTGAGTGGACTCGGCCCAGCTCGGCTGAGTCAGGCCGAGCTGACTCAGCCTGAGCCAAGTCAAGCCGACCGCCACCGACTGCTGTTGCTACCATCATTGACCGCTATCAGCCGCCATTGACCATTGACTATCGTCAACTACCGTTAACCGCCGTCTGCCGCCATTGATCGTTGACCATCGGCGTTGACTTTTTTTGGGAGACCCTACCATAGGGTTTCTTGACGTTTCGAATCTAATGGCGCAGTTTGTTTTGCCAAATTCGAACCCGGTAAGCTATTTTTACGTGTTTAACCCTTCGCTTAGCATAGAAAGCGTATAGAATTTAAGCGTTTTCATAATTAATGATATGCAAGGATTAATCGGGTCGGATATCAGATCAAGTGGAATATTTGAGAGCTAGGATAAGGATTTTACCAATGTCAGCATAAGGTTAGTACACCTCAAACTCTAAAATGCTTCATGAGCATCTTTAGTGTAAATACCTTGCATGTTAGTGGTTGCAAATTAGGAGATGAGTAATAAGCATGTAATGATGTGGATATTCGAGGCTTGGTAATTATTGAGAATGTTGAGACTATTAGGAGCCTTAGAGACCGTATAAGATTGTCTAGATATTCGTATGATTACCTGATTTATGATTGCTATGTGGTGATGCCTTATGTGCCAGTGGAATGAATTAATATGTTCGATTGAATATTGGTTAGGGGCAGTGCTGATAAATATTCGATTAAATACTTAAAAATCAGTAATTAATAGTAAATGATTTAAATGCGCTAGTAACAAACTATAATGACTCTCATAAGCTTTGGAGGTAGAATAGGGCCTCGTAATTAATATTGATGTTGCCAGGCTCAATGGACTAATATCGGTAAATACTCGATAAATTGCTTATGAAACCGATAACTAACACTAATTGGTTTAAAGGTCGGTTTGAGATGGAAATCGATGAATATAATTAATAAAGCAGTTATTACTGTAGTCAATAAGATAATGTGGATTGCCGGAAATAATTAGTAGGAATGAATTATATTACTCTTACATAAATCGTAATAACTCGGTAATGCTTGATTGGTTGTAATAGCAACGATAAGGACCCGTGGTGGGTCGTGTGATGGTTGTGTACCAGGTAGGGCACTTGAATAGATCTGCGGTGGATCGTTTATGGTTAGGAGCCAGGTAGGGCACTTGTTTGGTTAAGAGTTTATTTGGTGGGGTCTGGATACCCAGTGAGTGAGTGTTGCAACACATGAAGGCTATCCGATGTGAGAATCTAGGTGATGAAATGAAGGCTATCCGATACGAGATTCTGGGTGATGATATTTGCTCAATGTAAGATTTCAAGCCCTGCTCGATATAAGATTTCGAGCGAAGACTTGATGTGAGATTTTGAGTATACCGCTCGATGTGAGATTTCGAGTAGCTCAATGTAAGATTCTGAGCATAGGTGGGTTTCCCAGTGTCAGGTGACATTGGGCCTCACTCCTAGTTTGTTTATCTATATGTTTATGTTGTTGAGATGTTGTTTATTCTGTGGCATGTGTTTAGGCGATTATAGTAGTGCTATATGTTTATTTATCTTTCCTTATTGCTCGTACTAGCTTGCATGCTTACATTTATGATTAGCATGAAGTACAGTAGAGTAGATGTGTACCACTAAGCTTTGTAAGCTTAGCGCCCAGAATCGTTGTTTCCGTGCGTAGGTTGATTGTTGGATCGTAGAGCACTATCAGATTGAGATTCTAGTACATGGTAATCTTCAGAGTACGGTATTTGAGTCTAGTGGGCTATGTGTTTATAGGACCTTACATGTGGGAGTTTGTATTTATTATTTGAAATTGTATTATTTAAATTATACCTTCAAATGTTTTAAATTTAAATTAGAGCTTCATTGAAATATTTTATTTATGTATATTTATTTTAATCGTTGGCTCTAAATGATATATGACTTAATTGTTGGGTTGATCCTGTTTGAAAATATATTTTATGGTTTTGGGTTTGGGCTTGTGTCCTAAATGTGACATCCGGGTCGAGGGTGTTACATTTAGTGGTATCAGAGCTTAGGTTTAGCCGATTCTAGGAAACCCCTGGGTAGTATTGGTATTTTAGTAAGGTGTCTAGTGAATACAAGCCCTTAAACTAAATCCGTACTCCTTAAGGCTGGAATTCTAATAGTGCACCTAATGTTGCGACGTCGAGATAGTTATGATCGTGGCTGTGAGGACCGAGTTAAGTGCGGGATAATTAGTGGTAGTGATCCCGGGAGTGGGGTCACCTTAAATTGTCGAGATGCAAGTTAGTCAAATGACACCCGAGTCGAGAATATGTTCCTTTCATGTTGTATGAGTGGCGTCTTCATTGTGCGTTGTAGTCACCCTAAAGTCTTCAGATTCGTTGTAAGAGTTTGCAGCGAGGAATCTTCATCATTTTGTGTGGATAAAGGTTTTGTTGCGGGAATGGATAATCTGCTCCCGAAATGGATCGGTGAGTGCACGTTGGTTGGATGACCCTTTTATCTGTTTAAAAATGAGTCTTTGTTCATACTATGAGAGTATCATTGTCAATCTTAAGGGCATTCCTCGAAGATAGTGGAATCAGTATCCATTAGTTCGTCTGGGTATGGCCGAAGTTAGACGTTCTACCGGTTTAAAGAAAAGCTACCTTCTTAAGAGTTGTTGCACCGTAGGAATTGTTCCGTTTAATCAAGTGTAGAGCTAGCCAGTGATGTCAAGAGTAAGCTTGAGGGTTCGAGACCTCGATGGAACCCAGCTTTTAGAAATAAAAAATTGGATTATCGCCCTTTCATTGTGATCTTTGCAGTGACAGTTTCGAGGATGGCAACGAGGTTGTGAGATAGGTTTGACCGAATCGATAGGTGTTAATGTGTGCAATTTGATGCTCGGGGGCTTTTAGATTACTGGAGTGTTTGTTTATGCTTCATGGATGAGTCGATAAGTTATCTCCCTTTCAGGAACATGAGTAGATATTGAGGTAAGACTGAGTTAGATACCGGTGTCGTCGTAGTTGCCAGAGGATATCGACCCAGTTGAGTAGTTGGAGATTTAGTTTCGGAGGAACAACTTGAATAAGGTCATTCACGTCTAAGTGATTTGCTCAAGGGAGAGCCAAACTTGTTCTCTAGTAAAAAGTTGGTTCGTGAATGAGCTGCCCAAACCGTTGATAGTTTGTTAAGCTATCGTAGAAGATCGTTACCCATTTTTAAAGGTGGATAACCTGTCTAACCGAATGTGAAGTGCATGTGTGTTTTTTTTAGATTAGTTTGGAAGGGTGATGCTTATCGCTATGTGTTGAGGTTAGAAAATTTGATAAATGGATTTTGGAATAAAGATATTATTTTCTCTTTAAGTATGTTGCAATGGCGGGTAATGTTTGTGGTGACGTCGAGGTGTATCAATGAAGATAGGTGAGAGCCACAAGGTTGTCTCTTGAATATAAGATGATACCTTGCATGACAAGTGTGGAAGTATATGAATACGAAAAGATTAACGTTGAAAGATGATTATCTCAAGGACCGTGTATGTGGGGAAAGGTTAATGGCATTGCAATCAGTTAAGGAAGCTAGGATCGAAACTTCATAAATACTTTTGATCATATCACACTTTATCTGGAACGTGCCGAAGGACATTGGTGGAAAATCTAGCTATGTGAGGCCGTTTTGTTATGACAGTAGGTGGACCTGATTGGAGTTGAATGAGATTTTGAGGTTTTCGAAGATGTTTTGTTGTACCGTTAGAGCTGTATTTTGCTGTTAGAAGAGAAAGGTTGTGTTCTCCACAATAGTGAAAAGTTTGAGGTACTTGATCTCTATGGAAATTTGCGGTATCGATGATGACATGGGATAAGGTATGTTAGAACTGTTGACGGTATAGTTGATTACCATCTAAGCAAAGTGAGCTAAATAATTAGTGGATCGTACCGAGTAATAAAATTTAGAGTATCATGCTGTCGTATGAGGCTATCCTAGATAATGGTCAGGTAAGATAGGGTCGATACTTGCTCTATACAGTATTGATACCTGTGTATCTGTTAGCACGTTTTGAGTTAAGGATTGGCTTGTTTTGGGAGCCACGAGAAGAAACATCTGATTTTACTTAAGATGATACAATGTTATGATTGAGTTTACGTCCGATGGTTGTCTATAGACTTTGAAATCTTATGGTAGGTGTTTTGGAAAAGACGTATCAAGGTAAGAGAATTCTCCTTTAAAGTACAATGGTCAGTATACGGCAAATTTTGAGAGCGGCAGTTGATGTTAAGCTTCGTCACGTGTTCAGGGAACAGTGTGGAATTGTCTGTTGAGATAGTGATAAGTTGCTGCTTGCTATCAGTTGAGAGATAAGTATTGAGTTCCTTATAATTGTGGGGATGCTTTGGTATTCATCGGTGAAAATTTAATAGGTGGCCGAGGTTTTTGTACAGGATGCGTGAGTGCACAGTTTCGTTGAGTAATGATATAGTGCCTGGATATGCACCGTGTGATAAGCTTTCAACAAAGGTGTAAGCCACAGAAAGTCTACTTGGTTTGTTTGCTAGTTGGGTTGTACGGCACAACGAGATGTTCATGTCACCTTTTAGCACAAGATTCGAGGTTGATGGAACCTTTTTTGGTGGGCCTTTATTACGACAATAGTTTTGAGTGGTATTACAGAGGATGTGTTCTTTAGATACGTTATGATTCAAATAGTAAGACCCTTGCGAGAATCGAGTGAGTGGGAGCTATGTTAGTTACCGATTGGGTTCCATACTGAGTTTATGTGAATGCTTGAACCGAGTTTGGGTGTCGTTTATTTTCAAAAGTTAGTGCCCAACAAGTGATGTTTTGGAAGAGAATGTCGTTAGAGTTAGAGTTCTCCATTAGGGAGTTACCATAGGAATAGTTGTTTAGTTTGGATGCAATGGCTGTTTAACCTTCTGTCCTTTTGATCGTGTGTTGTAGTAGAAGAATTTGTGTGCAACAATCTTTTGGGATTTTACAGAGTAAGTTAAGTTTCTTTGATGAAGCATCTGTGTGACGTTTTGTCAAGGCACCGTCAAGTTTTGGCTTGTCGTTTGTGATGTACCGAACGAGGATGAAATCCACCATAGAAAGAAATCAGTTGAGGTTTTGTTTGTACCATTAGAGGGCATGGTCGTATTGATAAGTGTTGTGAGAGATCAGAGTGGCACGACAGGAGATCTAAGGATGCCGAAGAGTTGTGATGGGTTTGGTATCTTTACGGTTATGGATGCAAATTTCGATGGCAAAATTTCTTTTAAGGAGGGGAGAATTGTAACGACCTAGATTTCAGATTAGCGAATCGGGTCTTGGACCTGAGTATTGGGCTTTGGGTTCAGGGCCCAATTAAAAATGTGTAATTGGGCTTAGGGGTAAAAATGGGAAAAAATAAAACGGAAAAGATAGTTTGAATTTTAAATAAAGGTTGATAGTTGAAAAGAAAGAGAAAAGAGATGATGGAGGAGAGATAAGAGAAAAAGATGAGAATGGAGGGAGAGGGAAAAAAAGAGAGAAAAGTTTGGGGTGAGAATTTCAAACTCTATTCTACGGAGATCTAGTCGTCTGATCGTGACACCACCACTTCTATTGTGTTTATCTCGCTGAGACGAGTGTACCGGTACCAGTATCACCGCCGTCAGAGTTGTTGTTAGAGGGCTCGAATCAAGAAGCGAAGGCCACCACTGAGTTCACCAGCTCGAGAATAGTCGGCTGGTAAAGTTTGGTCGCCAGAAGCCGCCGAAGCCGCCATCACGCGCCCCCACGCAGCGCCTCTGCGCGTGGGCGTAGCCCTACACCAGGGGCCTGATTCACCGAGTGGACTCGACCTTACTCGGCCGAGTCAGGCCGAGCTGGCTCAGCCCGAGCCAAGTCAAGCCGAGTCGACCGCCGCTACCGTTAGCCGTCGACCATCGTCGCCCTCAGCCGCTGACCGTTGACTACCAACGTTGACTTTTTCTGGGGGACCCTACCCTTGGGTTTCTCGACGTTGACCGTCCGCCGCCTTTGACCATTAACCGCCGTCAGCCGCCGTTGATCGTTGACTGCCAACGTTGACTTTTTCTGGGGGACCCTACCCTTGGGTTTCTCGACGTTCCGAATCCAATGGCATAGTCTGTTTTGCCAAATTCGAACCTGGTAAGCTATTTTTACGTGTTTGACCCTTCGCTTGGTGTATGAGATGTATGGAATTTTAATGTTTTCATAATTGTTGATATGTGAGGATTAATCAGGTCGAATATCAAATCAAGTGGAATATTCAGGAAGCTAGGATGAGGATTTTAGCGATGTCAACATAAGGTTAGTACACCTCGAACCCCGAAATGCTTCATGAGCATCATAAGTGCAATTGCCTTGCATTTTAGTGCTTGCAAATTAGGAGATGAGTAATAAGCATGTGATGATGTAGATATTCGAGGCTTGGTAATTTTTGAGAATGTTGAGACTATTAGGAGCCTTAGAGACTGTATAAGATTGTCTAGATATTTGTATGATTACCTGATTTATGATTGCTATGTGGTGATGCCTTGTGTGCCAGTGTAATGAATTAATATGTTTGATTGAATATTGGTTAAGGGCAGTGCTGATAAATATTCGATTAAATGCTTAAAAATCGGTAATTAATAGTAAATGGTTTAAATGTACTAGTAACAAACTATAATGACTATCATAAGCTTTAAGGGTAGAATAGGGCCTCGTAATTAATATTGATGTTGCCAGCTCAGTGGACTAATACCGATAAATACTCGATAAATTGCTTATGAAACCGGTAATTAACACTAATTGGTTTAAAGGTCGGTTTGAGATGGAAATCGATGAATATGATTAATAAAGTGGTTATTACTGCAATCAATGAGATAATTTTGGGTTGTGTTGTTCAAGGGGGTTAGAGGGCTCGAATAAAGAAACAAAGGCCACCACCGAGTTCACCGGTTCGAGGATAGTCGACTGGTGAAATTTGGTCTCCAAAAGCTGCCGGAGCCGCCGTCACACTCCGCCGCTGCGCGTGGGTGTAGCCCTACACCAAGGGACTGAGTTGCCGAGTGGATGTTACGCGTAATAAGTGCTACGCAATTGTGCAAGTATACACGTTGCAAGTTATAGTATAATTGATATCGTCTCCACAGGGATTGGTGCCACTTCAAGAATCTAGTCTGTTGCACTGTAAAAAGTAAAAACAAAAATAAAGGATTATAGGAGTTTTAACTAATAACTAAACTAGAAGGCAATAAAGTAAAAGAATAAATGAGAACAAATGAGAGAGATAGCCCAGGTTATCGTGGGTTGAGGTGTGATAGCCGATTGGATCGTCTTGGTAAAAGAGTGCACGGGCAACTCAGTTTCTGTGGCAACTTGCATAACGGGGTTGCCTTGGCATCTAATCGATGGTTGCCTGGGCGACTAGTTGGGCAACTACTTGGGCGTCTGGGCAGCAATCTTCAAGGTTCGGCAGAGCATTCTTCAATGGTTTCTTCTTATCCCTAAGTCGAAACTCTAGCTACTTGTGCATGCCTTGATAATATATCCCTGCGTGAATCAAGGGTGAACAACAACCAATCTTGCGCTCCTTTTAGCCGTTGAAATCCTTGACTTATTCCTAAGCCGGATTAATCTTCACCATCAATAGATTGAATAAAGATCATATTCATTCGTTTCTTGAATCTAACTCTCCCGATATTAGATAAATAGATGAAGTTACGAGATCCTCTCCCAATTCACTCGCAAACAAGAATAAGAACCAAGAATGAATAAACCTTGAATAGAAAAGTGCAAACTCTTATTACCTAAACAAAATCCAATAGTTTCTCACAACCACAAAACATAATAACCATAGCCAAATAGATTTAGTTCATGGCTAGGTTCCAAAGAAACACAAGATAAATAATCCCTATCATGAACCTAATTGAACAAGAAAGAAAAAGATGAAGAATTGAAGCTTGTCGAAATCCCCTTGCCCTAGATGCTTGTCGAAAATTCTCTCCTCTTGCTCTCCCCTCAAGTTGTCGAAATTCCCCTCTAATTTATAGGGCTATGTCAAAGTCCTTCTTTGAGAAGGAAGTTAAGTTGGAATTAAATTATCTTTAAAGAATATAATTCTTTATTATAATTATATTCCTACTAGAACTTCTCCTATCTTCTTGGAATTTAATTCTTCTTTAATCTCTTCATGGAAATCAAATTCCTTTGGGATTTGGCTTTGCTCCACGTCATCTTGGGCTTGTCTAGTCATCAATTTTGACTACCATATCACCTTGTTCTTTGTCGACAATTGCCCTGGCAACTGGCTCGGCGTCTCCTTCATGCATTGCCCTGGCAACTAGCTCGACATCTCCTTCATGCATTGCCCTGACAACTAGCTCTGGCCTTGCTTTGGCAAATGATCCTGCACATACACACAAAACACACCAAAGCAGCATCTTTTCCCACAAAAACTACCAAGTTATGTAATCAAGTTTAACGTTGGAAGGAAACATGGATTAATGCATGAACGGCTAATTATGCAACTAATATGAGCCTAAGTCTAACAATAATATGAGTAAAAAGGGTAAGAAAAATAGTACTTTTGAACACTTATCACACCCCCAAACTCGAACTATTGCTTGTCCTCAAGCAATGCAAACTAATAATTACCTGCCAAGACGTTAATTTTCACAAACTTAGCTTTGAACTTGATTTCAATTCTCAGAACTGGGGCACAAAGTATGATTGGCTTTTTATTTTTCGGAAAACTTAGGAGTTACTCGGAATCAAACTATAATGCTTGTGAGTGTGTGCAAAGTTGTGTGCAAGTTGATTTTTCGGATTCTATGCAAACAAGAGGTTTTCAAATTACTTCATTGGGTTCTTTTTAACTTGTTTTAACTAAAGCCAGTTTTGGGCACCTCTAGTGTTTTGTTTTTAGTTTTATTCGACTAGAGCCGGTTTTGGGCACCTCTAGCGATCAAAATTTTTTTAGCACATACTAGAGCCAGTTTCGGGCACCTCTAGCAATCAATTTTTTTAGCACATGCTAGAGCCAATTTCGGGCACCTCTAGCATTCATCCAATTTTTATTCTAATCCCCCAATTTGTTAATTATCAACCGAAGTTCACTAGAATTCCTTAAATCAATCAAACCACAACAGTGTTTCATCAAATTTAGCATCATAGTAAAATTCTAAGTTTTTCCATGGTTATCCTAAAATAAAAATTCTATCAATTAAGTGCATTGGCAAAGTCATCATCGGATATTTATCAAATCTAAGCAATTCTTGTTCCAATTAAAGGCATGGCAAGCAATTTATGTATCCTAAATGTAATACTTAAGATGAATGTAACTAAACATGGTAACTACTAATAACAATCCCCCCCAAACTCGAGTGAGGCATTGTCCTCAATGCATGCATTAAAGGCAAATAAAAATAACGAAAAATAAAATGCATACGAGGACTTACTTCGAGAGTTCGTCATCGTGGATGATTAGTTTCCTTTTGGTCGGTGTCTTGATTCTCTTGCTTGAACGCGATGGTTGTTTTCTTGTTGCCGGTGGTGGAATCGATCCTCGTACGGGGTTGTCCTCATCGTCCTCTTCATCAATGTCGTTGACTTTTCGCTTGGAGGATTCAATTGATGCGGTCTTTGTTGGTGCAATGGAGGACTCGTCCGAATCTGAAAAATTAGAAAATGATTCCGTAGGAGTTGATTCGGGCATAGGTGCTTTACCTTTGGCTTTTGCAGTGGTTGCCGGGATGTCTTTAGCTTTGGTTGCCGTGGCATCTTCAAGGTTGGTTGCCGAGGCATCCTCTGTTGTGATTACCGTGGCAAGTAGTCGGTAGTGAATTTCCTTAGCATAGTGGTTGTGAGTCTTGTTGTGGAAAAGAAAACAAAGAAAACCTAGAAACTAAAGATAATGAAGAAAAATAAAATATCTCCTAAAAATGAAAATGAAAATAAAAAGAAAAAGAAAATATTAAAAGGAGAGCATGCTCATGCATCTCCTAAAGTGACCACTTCTTTGTTACGTTCCACATGGGCGCCATTGTAGTGTTTCAATCTTTGTCCATTAACTTTGAATTCATGTTTGTCAGTGATGGACTTGATTATCACGACACCATGGGAGAATGGTTTGACAACTTCGAATGGTCCTGACCATCTTGATTTCAGCTTTCCCGGGAAAAGTTTTAGCCGAGAATTGAATAGGAGAACTAGTTGCCCTGGCGTGAATTGTCGTGGCAATAGTTTCTTGTCATGCCATTGCTTTGTTTTCTCCTTGTAGATTCATGCATTGTTATAGGCGAGTGCACAAAATTCTTCTATCTCGTTGAGGTCCAACAAACACTTTTGTCTAGCACTTTCCCAATCCATATTCACGGTCTTGATTGCCCAGTATGCCTTGTGTTCGATTTCCACCGGTAGATGGCATGTTTTGCCATAGACAAGTCGGAAGGGGGACATACCTAAGGGTGTTTTGAATGCAGTGCGATATGCCCAAAGCGCGTCATCTAGTCTTAATGACCAATCCTTCCTAGAGGGATTTACAAATTTCTCGAGTATACCCTTCAATTCCCGGTTGGAAATTTCTGCTTGCCCGTTGGTTTGTGGGTGGTGTGCCGTGGCGATCTTGTGTGATACGACGAAGCGTTGCAACATCTTGGCAATAAGACTGTTGTCAAAATGCTTACCTTCGTCACTGATAGTTGCTCTCGGTATCCCAAACCGTGTAAATATGTTTTTCTGTAAGAATCGTTGCACAGTCTTGGAATCGTTGTTGGGAACTGTAGCTGCCTCAACCCATTTAGACACGTAGTCGACGACAAGTTAAATGTAGAGATTGCCGAATGAAGATGGGAAAGGTCCCATAAAATCGATCCTCCATACATCGAACAATTCCACCTTGATGATGTTTTGGAGCGGCATCTCATGTCGTCTAGAGTTATTGCCCGTCCTCTGGCAACGATCACATTGCTTGTAAAAGTCTTGGGCATCTTTGTACAATGTTGGCCAATACAAACCGGATTGCAAAACTTTGGCCGCGGTACGAATTCCTCCAAAATGTCCTCCATAGGGTGAAGAATGGCATTGCCGGAGTACATTCTGTTACTCTTCTTCAGGGACACATCGGCGTATAACCTGATCTGCACATTGTTTAAACAAAAGTGGCTCGTCCCAAAAGTAATGCTTAGCATCATGGCAGAACCGCTTCTTCCCTTGGTGAGTAAGGCCATAAGGTAAAATACAACAAACAAGGAAATTAACTAAATCCGCGTACTAGGGTATTGCCGAGGCATGTGCTTCCGTGGTGACTGCTCCCAAAATTGCCAAAGCGTGCGCGTCAAGGGCTGTTGCGGCATCGAGAGTTGCCGAGGCGTCTAGGGTTGTCGAGGCATGCGCGTCCGTGGTTGCTGAGGCAACTAAAAGTTGTTCATCCGGGAATGCATCGCATATCTCTAGATCCGCGTCCTCCTCCCTATTGCGTTCTAAACGTGATAAGTGATCGGCCACTTGATTTTCTGTTCCTTTCCTGTCCTTAATTTCAATATCAAATTCTTGTAAAAGTAATATCTAATGAATCAAACGAGGTTTGACATCCTTTTTAGCAAATAGATTTTTGATTGCCGAATGGTCCGTATGAACAATTACCTTTGTACCAATCAAATAGGATCGGAACTTGTCAAATGCGAAAACTACAGCTAGTAACTTTTTCTCCGTTGTTGTGCAATTCACTTAAGCACTATTAAGAGTTTTACTAGCGTAGTATATCACATGGAAGGTCTTACCTGTGCGTTGGCCTAGGACTGCTCCTACCGCGAAATCACTTGCATCACACATGAGCTCAAAAGGTAGCGTCCAATCTGGTGGAACGACAATGGGTGCCGATGTAAGCTTTTTCTTTAGGGTTTCGAATGCTTGGGTGCAAGAATCATCAAAATCGAAGACTTTATCCTGTTCAAGCAAATTTCACAAGGGTTTAGTGATTTTAGAAAAATCATGAATGAACCTCCTGTAAAAACCTGCATGTCCAAGAAAACTTCGAATTCCTTTAACCGAACTTGGTGGGGGTAATCTCTCGATCACGTCCACCTTGGCTTTGTCTACTTCAATTCCCTTGGATAAAATCTTGTGGCCGAGCACTATTCTTTCATCTACCATAAAATGGCATTTCTCCCAATTGAGGACTAAATCAGTTTCTTCACCTCTTGCCAACACCCTCTCTAAATTGCCGAGACAGCTGTTAAAGTCATTACCAAAAACAGAAAAATCATCCATGAAGATCTCAAGGAAGTCTTCGACCATGTCTGAAAAGAGTGTCATCATGCATCTTTGGAAGGTTGCCAGGGCGTTACACAATCCGAATGGTATCCTTCGGAAGGCATAAGTACCGTATGGGCATGTGAAGGTTGTCTTTTCTTGATCTTCTAGTGCTATGGCAATTTGATTGTAACCTGAATAACCATCAAGAAAACAATAAAATGGTTTACCTGCAAGACGGTCAAGCATTTGATCAATAAAGGGTAATGGGAAGTGATCTTTCCTAGTGGCTTTGTTTAGCTTTCGATAATCCATACAAACCCTCCAACCGGTCACAGTCCTGGTTGGAATGAGTTCATTGTTTCATTACTTACCAATGTTATACCTCCATTTTTCGGTACACATTGTACCAGACTTACCCATGTACTATCAGAGATAGGGTATATAATGCCGGCGTCAAGCCACTTGATGATTTCTTTCATTACAACCCCTTTCATGGCATGATTCAGTCTCCTCTGGGCCTCAATTGAAGGTTTGTGATCATCTTCCATCAAAATCTTGTGCATGCACACTGCCGGGCTAATTCCCTTCAAGTCGGCAATTGTACATCCTATTGCCTTTTTGTGTAGTTTCAACATCTTGATCAGCTTCTTTTCCTGCTTAGGCTGTAACTTAGAAGAAATAATTACAGACAATGTATTATCAGTTCCTAAGTATGCATATTTTAGTTTCTCTAGCAATTGTTTCAACTCAAGAATCGGTGAGTGTTCAACAGAGGGCTTTTCGAGTTTACCTTCCTTACTTGAGTAATCCAGTGGTTCAAAGTATGTACCTGGTCGATTGACTAGCCAATTTGCCTATTCTTGTTGTTCCTTATCGACCGGTTCTTCATACTCCTCAGGTTCTTCTTAATCGGCAATGTAGTTACCGAGGCAACTAAATTCCTCGTCGAAGTTAAACTCTGCCGTGGCATGAAGAAGTTGTCATTCTTCTGGATCATCGGCATGCCTTAGTGTTTGGAAGACATTTAGTTTAAATTGCTGGTCATTCACCCTCATTGTGAGTTCTCCCTTTTCAACATCTATCAAGGTTCTCCCTGTTGCTAGGAATGGTCTCCCGAGAATGATGGGTGCATGCTCATCTGCTTCACAATCCAAAACAATAAAGTTAGCGGGAAAAATAAATTTATCAACTTTTACCAGTATGTCCTCGATTTTTCCCTCTGGATGCACATAGGATCTGTCGGCTAGCTGTAGCATAACTGTTGTAGGTCTTGCCTTCCCGATTCCTAGTTTCTGGAAAACCGATTTAGGCATCAAGTTTATGCTAGCCCCATGGTAGCATAATGCTTTCCCGACATAGTGATTTCCAATAGAACAGGGTATTGTGAAACTTCCGGGATCCTTCAACTTGGGTGGCATACGATTGTGCAACATTGCCATGCATCCCTCTGTTGCGGCAACTGTTTCAAACTCTCCTAGCCTTGTGCTCTTGGACACAATGTCTTTAAGAAACTTGGCATAGTTTGGCATTTGTTCAATTGCTTCCACCAATGGCAAGTTGATGTGGGCTTGCTTTAGGATATCAAGAAACTTCTTGAATTGATATTCTTGCTTTTGTCGCTTCAACCTTTGTGGGAATGGTGGTGGAAGTTGGATATCTTCGATTCTTTCATTGGTTTGGAACCTGATTGATGGCATTGTCGGGACAACTGGAGTTGCTGAGGCATTATCAATTGGGGTTGCCGAGGCATGCTTATCATAAGTTGCCGAAGCATCCTTAACGTCGGTTGCCGAGGCATGCTTATTGCCGGTTGCCGAGGCAATTCCTGGTTCAACATCTGAGGCTTTGCTGCTAGGTTCGTCTTGATCTTTTTGTGGAGTTTTGTTTGATGAGCGGGTTTGAGTCTCTCTAAGTTGCTGGCCACTTCTAGTGGTGATTGCCTTACATTGGTCATGGCCAGTTCCTCTTGCGACTTCAGTATCGCTAGGTAAACCTCCTTGCGGTCTAGTATTTAGAATTTGAGTAAACTGTCCGACTTGATTTTCCAATAATTTGATTGCCGCCTCTTGGTTTTGCAATCTCATCTCGGTCCTGTCAATAAAAGCATCAGTTCTTTTTATGAAGTTACTATTCTCAGCCATATAAGATTCAGTTTTCATCATAAAAGCATTTAGAGAATTTTCCAAAGAACTAGATGTTGTCGGTTATTGCTGCGGTAACTGTTGCTGTGGCATATTCTGCTGAAATCCCGATGCTTGTGCATTCTGATTATTCTGGTTTAGAGCATTGTTGGGATTACTCCATGAAAAATTCGGGTGCTTCTTCCAAGCTGGATTGTATGTATTGGACATCACATTGTTGTTCCGATTGTAATTCCCCACATAGAAGCTGGATTCCGGATTCTACATACATTCAGAAGAATCATGGTTATCACCACATAACTCACAAAAAGAATCCATTACCTTGACCTCATGTGTGTTGTTTGGTTTTTGCATGTTCTGGACCATCTTGGTTAAAGTGGCCAACTGTGCCGAAATTGAATATGATGATCCTAGTTCATGTATTGTGGCTTGGCGTCTAACTCCTCCTCTTCTAGTAGAGGGGAATTGATAATCATTCTTGGCCAGCCTGTTTAAAATTTGCATTGCTTCCTCCGGTGACTTATCTAGAAGTATGCCATTTGCCGAGGCATCTAGCATCATCCTTGTTGGTGTATTCACGACGTTGTAAAACATTGTTACTTGAGTCCACACCGGGATTCATTATCTGCCTGCCGAAAAGAAGTAATGTCGTTACGAAGCTTATCAGTCAAATTTGTAGGATTAAACCGAGCAAGGAAATCACGACAAAGATCGGTCCAAGATGCTATTGATCCGGCAAGAATGCTATTCAACCATGCTTTCGCCCTATCCCTCAGTGAATAGGGGAATAATCTTAATCGTAAGACATCGAGGGTGACTCCGTGTATTTTGAACGAGTTGCAAATCTCCAGGAAAGATTTCAGATGTTGCCGTGCATCTTCAGTTGTTGAGCCGCCAAATTGACCAATTGTGTTGATCATATTAAACATTACCGGTTTTAACTCAAAGTGGTCGGCTTCAATTTCAGGTGCGACAACTCCTGGATTAAGTCCATCAAGATCTTCTTCAAGATAGTCTCGAAAATTTCTGTTTCGTGCAAGGATCACTCCTCCTCCTGCTGTAACATCTTGATTCATATTGCCGTCTTGATTAGCCATTGCTACTCTTATCCTTCATCGAAGTCTTTGTAAGGTTCGTTCGATTTCTGGATCAAAGGGATATTCTGGTGTAATCGGTCTCGCCCTGGTCATATACCAATGCAAAACCAAAGTTTGTTAGCCCCTTTGAATCTTAAACAAGAAAAGTAAAAAGAAAGTGCAAGAAAATAAAAACAAAGTCGCTATTGCCAATCCCCGGCAACGGCGCCAAAAACTTGTTGCGCGTAATAAGTGCTACGCAATTGTGCAAGTATACACGTTGCAAGTTATAGTATAAAAGATATCGTCTCCACAGGGATTGGTGCCACTTCAAGAATCTAGTCTCTTGCACTGTAAAAAGTAAAAACACAAATAAAGGATTATAGGAGTTTTAACTAATAACTAAACTAGAAGGCAATAAAGTAAAATAATAAATGAGAACAAATGAGAGAGATAGGCCAGGTTATCGTGGGTTGAGGTGTGATAGCCGATTGGATCGTCTTGGTAAAAGAGTGCACGGGCAACTCAGTTGCCGTGGCAACTTGCACAACGGGGTTGCCTTGGCAACTAATCGATGGTTGCCTAGGCGACTAGTTGGGCAACTACTTGGGCGTCTGGGCAGCAATCTTCAAGGTTCGGCAGAGCGTTCTTCAATGGTTTCTTCTTATCCCTAAGTCGAAACTCTAGCTACTTTTGCATGCCTTGATAATACATCCCTGCGTGAATCAAGGGTGAACAACAACCAATCTTGCGTTCCTTTTAGCCGTTGAAATCCTTGACTTATTCCTAAGCCGGATTAATCTTCACCATCAATAGATTGAATAAAGATCATATTCATTCGTTTCTTGAATCTAACTCTCCCGATATTAGATAAATAGATGAAGTTACGAGATCCTCTCCCAATTCACTCGCAAACAAGAATAAGAACCAAGAATGAATAAACCTTGAATAGAAAAGTGCAAACTCTTATTACCTAAACAAAATCCAATAGTTTCTCACAACCACAAAACACAATAACCATAGCCAAATAGATTTAGTTCATGGCTAGGTTCCAAAGAAACACAAGATAGATAATCCCTAGCATGAACCTAATTGAACAAGAAAGAAAAAGATGAAGAATTGAAGCTTGTCGAAATCCCCTTGCCCTAGATGCTTGTCGAAAATTCTCTCCTCTTGCTCTCCCCTCAAGTTGTTGAAATTACCCTCTAATTTATAGGGCTAGGTCAAAGTCCTTCTTTGAGGAGGAAGTTAAGTTGGAATTAAATTATCTTTAAAGAATATAATTCTTTATTATAATTATATTCCTACTAGAACTTCTCCTATCTTCTTCGAATTTAATTCTTCTTTAATCTCTTCATGGAAATCAAATTCCTTTGGGATTTGGCTTTGCTCCACGTCATCTTGGGCTTGTCTAGTCATCAATTTCGACTACCATATCACCTTGTTCTTTGTCGACAATTGCCCTGGCAACTGGCTCGGCATCTTCTTCATGCATTGCCCTGGTAACTAGCTCGGCATCTCCTTCATGCATTGCCCTGGCAACTAGCTCTGGCCTTGCTTTGGCAAATGATCCTACACATACACACAAAACACACCAAAGCAACATCTTTTCCCACAAAAACTACCAAGTTATGTAATCAAGCTCAACGTTGGAAGGAAACATGGATTAATGCATGAGCGGCTAATTATGCAACTAATATGAGCCTAAGTCTAACAATAATATGAGTAAAAAGGGTAAGAAAAATAGTACTTTTGAACACTTATCAATGGACTCGGCCCAACTCGGCTGAGTCAGGCCGAGCTGACTCAGCCCGAGCCAAGTCAAGCCGATCGCCACCGACCGATGTTGTTGCCGCCATTGACCGCTGTTAGCCTTCATTGACCGTTGACTGTCGTCAGCTGTCGTTGACCGTTAACCTTCGTCTACCGCCGTTGATTGTTGACCGCCAACGTTGACTTTTTTGGGAGACCTTACCATGGGGTTTCTTGACGTTTCAGATCTAATGACTGTTTTGCGAAATTCGAACTCGGTAAGCTGTTTTTACGTGTTTAACCCTTCGTTTAGCATAGAAAGTGTATGGAATTTAAGTGTTTTCATAATTATTGATATGCGAGGATTAATCGGGTCGGATATCGGATCAAGTGGAATATTTGGGAAGCTAGGATGAGGATTTTAGCGATGTCAGCATAAGGTTAGTACACCTCATCATAAGTGTAAATGCCTCATGAGCATCATAAGTGTAAATGCCTTGCATGTTAGTGGTTGCAAATTAGGAGATGAGTAATAAGCATGTAATGATGTGGATATTCGAGGCTTGGTAATTATTGAGAATGTTGAGACTATTAGGAGCCTTAGAGACCGTATAAGATTGTCTAGATATTTGTATGATTACCTGATTTATGATTGCTATGTAGTGATGCCTTATGTGCTAGTGGAATGAATTAATATGTTTGATTGAATATTGGTTAGGGGCAGTGCTGATAAATATTCGATTAAATGCTTAAAAATCGGTAATTAATAGTAAATGATTTAAATGCACTAGTAACAAACTATAATGACTCTCATAAGCTTTAGAGGTAGAATAGGGCCTCGTAATTAATATTGATGTTGCCAGGCTCAATGGACTAATACCGGTAAATACTCGATAAATTACTTATGAAACCGGTAATTAACACTAATTGGTTTAAAGGACGGTTTGAGATGGAAATCGATGAATATGATTAATAAAGTGGTTATTACTACAATCAATGAGATAATATGGATTGTTGGAAATAATTAATGGGAATGAATTATATTACTCTTACATAAAATGTAACAACTCGGTAATGCTTGATTGGCTGTAATAGCAACGATAGGGCCCCGTAGTGGGTCGTGTGATGGTTGTGTGCCAGGTAGGGCACTTGAATAGATCCATGGTGGATCATGTATGGTTACGTGCCAAGTAGAGCACTTGTTTGGTTAAGAGTCTTTGTTTGGTGGGAGCCGGATACCAGTGAGTGAGTGTTGCAACACATGAAGGCCATCCAATGTGAGATTTCTAGTGACGAAATGAAGGCCATCCGATACGAGATTTTGGGTGATAATTTTTGCTCGATACGAGATTCTGAGCCCCGCTCGATGCAAGATTCTGAGTGAAGACTCGATGTAAGATTCTGAGTTTACCGCTCAATGTGAGATTCTGAGCATGGGTGGTTTTCCCAGTGTTGGGTGACATTGGGCCTCACTCTTGGTTTGTTTATCTATATGTTTATGTTGTTGAGATGTTGTTTGTTCTATGTCACGTGTTTAGGAGATTAAGGTAGAGCCACATGTTCATTTATCTTTCCGTATTGCTCGTACTAGCTTGCATGCTTACGTTTATGATTAGCATGAAGTACAGTAGAGTAGATGTGTACCACTGAGCTTTGTAAGCTCAGTGCTCAGAATCGTTGTTTCTGTGCGTGAGTTGACCGTTGGATCGTGAGATCGTGGAGCACTATAAGATCAGAATTCTAGTACATGGTAATCTTCAGAGTACGGTATTTGAGTCTAATGGGCTATGTGTTCATAGAACCTTACATGTGGGAGTCTATATTTATTATTTGAAATTGGATTATTTAAATCGTACATTCGAATGTTTTAAATTTAAATTGGAGCTCCATTGAAATATTTTATTTATATATATATTGTAGCGATGTCTCTTTTTATCGCTAAAAAAACGAGGTTTTTCGAATATGTTTTTGAAAGGTGTTTGTGATTCTTTTGGATATAAAATATTTATTCCGTGGGGTTTTTTTAAAAACCGCATTTTTAAAAAATGGAGTCGCCACCGGCCACTTAGGTAGGCCGGACACCATAAAACCAGGGATTGAAAAAAAATATTGGGTTCAGGAGTCGGTTACGGATGGGGAATGATTAGCACCCCCACACCGCCCAAAATTGGTACTTTAATAATTACCGCTTTATTAATATTGGATTTTCCGGATTAAAGTGACGATTATTTTAAAATTCGGTCATAATTGCGAATAAATTTTAAGGGCCCCGTTATCCGAGAATAAACGCCCAACCACTATCACTACGCCGATCGCCCCCCGTTTACGCTTTCGGATAAAAGGGCACCGCATTGACAATTTATATACCATATGCAATCTTAGTGACAAAAATATAAGACATAGCGGATAATTTAAAAACAAGAAATATTCACATAATGTAATACTAATCTAACATAAATGAAATACGTAATTAAAATACACATACACATACCAAGCTTAATATCGATAAAAGCAAACTTAACATGCCACAATAACAAGGTAGGTATAAATACATATACTGAGACAAAACACATATTTCAAGAAGACATACATATTAGAAATAAAATATATTTCAACATATATGGGACAATATATTATACATAAAAAAGGGGTAAATATGCTAACATGTAACCTAAAAAAACAAGAGAACATACACACATACAAAAATACAAAATATACCATGTACGAATCAACTAGAACATAACATGCTTAATATGAATAACCGAACAAAAAGGTACATAATCATTAAAAACCTAACACACATATACATTAACATAAAAATACAAGGCATATACGAGGGATATATAATAAGATAAGAGACTACATTAACATATACGATTATAATACGAACATGAGTACTTACATAGAAACATGACTGAAATGAAAGAAAAATAAAAGTCAGTGGCAGAAATTAAAGAACAATAATATGTAATTTAAAGACGAAAATGCGAAGTAAACGGAACCTAAAAGGATCAAAACTGTAATTGGACCAAGGGGCAGACCCAAAATGAAAAGTTCAAAAACGCGGGATGGTTAAAAGTGTAATTTTACCATTTGAAAACTGATTCGATGTAATTTAGGGACTGGATTGCAAGATTTTGAAATACAAGAGGGACCAGAGTTGTAAATATACCATGCGACAAGACAAAAGTGAAAATATTGGAAACGCTGGGGGATTTAGTATGTAATTTACCCATTTAACGAAATAATAATAACTATATAAACCCTTCTTTTAGGCCGAAACCAATTTTCCCCCATTTTGTTTCATTTTTCGGTTTTGTAATAACCTTTTGTTCTTCATTTTCTCTCAACTATCCCCTGAAACCCAGAATCCGGCGGCCAGCCGCCGTGCTCTCCGCTGCCGGCCGCCGCTAATCGGTGCCGACGAGCCTCAGTAAACCTACCAAAATAACCCCCATGTCACCCTCGACACGAATCCAAGGTTGGATTCAGAGGAAAAGCCTTCATCTGCCCTAGATCTAGGAAATACGAAACGAAAAACCCATTTTTTAAACCCAAAACGAAACTACAAGGGGTCTCCCCTCCCTTCAGTTCACCGTATTTGGCTTGGGGAAGCCGAAAGGCTTGTCACTGATGAGGGGAGACCCACAAACGGCAGTGGTAAGACAACTCTCTCTCTTTTTTTTTACCTCTTTTGTGTATGCATGCAAAAGTAAAAAAAGGGGAAATGAGTATTTACCACTTGACTGACTTTGGTATTTCGATTGTAACTTGACTGGTTCGATTACAACTTGTTCTTTTGATTACAACTTTGTTCTTGTCTGTTACCACTCTCTCCCTGTTTACAAAATATTTGTTTCGTACATATATATGCCTGTCTTTGGTTTTGGTGCAAGTTGCATATTATTTGCTTTTTCAGATCTGGACTGCTAACTGACATTTCTTTTCTTGCCGTGTTTTGACATGTTCTGAGCGCGGTGGTTGAAGGTCGGCATGGTGCAGCATGGTGGCGGTGCGGGGGTTCTGCCTGCGGCCAGACGTGTTCTCGGCCGTTAGATCAGATCTGATCTAACGGCCGAGATGGCTTGAAGGATGAACGGCCCAGATGAAGCTTCGATTTGGTGTAACGACTCCAGATCGTGCCACGTGGAGCTCAGCAGTCGAGGAGTCAGAGTGCGTGGGGCTCACGCACGCGTGGGATATCAAAGCGTCCGCGCGTGGCACTCGAACGGTCCATACGTGTAGAGCACGCGGCTGGCAGATATTTTGATCCTTGGTTAGATCGTGGCCGTTGGATCAGATCTTGATCCAACGGCCCACAGTCACCTGCACACAATAAATGTAATTAGATAGGGTTTGGGTTTGGGCCAACCGGGCCTTGTAATTATTTGTAATTGGACTTGGACTGTAATTTATTTATTTGGTTTAATATATATTTTTTGGATTTCATTTTATATATTAGCCCAATAATATTAGTAATAACATAATTACAATACCCATACGATAATACAAACGTATATACTTATGCAAACATTAATTAATATAACATACTAGCATACGTACATATAATCATACACATAATTAACATAACATCTATATACATTAAACAAATACGCTCGTACTCTATAGATACATACGCGACACACATACACCATTAATACGTATACATACATAGCTTATAATATACATGCACACACCACACCTTATATATATATTAGTAACACTCATGCAAATAATAAACATATAATATAATATGTATACATGCAACACTAATATGTATTTACAGGTAAAAATGAGTGATTACAGTTGCCCCTCTTTGCTTGTTCTCATGGAATGGGAGACAAAGCAAAGATTCATAAGCACTCATTTTTATCAGACTTCCCTGTTTGTAGCTTTGGAAAAACGTGTTCTTTTGGACATCTCCGCTCTTCCTTAGCTGAATCTTCGGGCTCGTAAGTTCTTCCTATATAGAGCTTCGTCACCTTCCGATCTTGGAGCTACAGGCTCTTCCTATATAGAACCCTTCGCTCTGAAGCCTTGAGTTATGAGTCCCTCCTATATAGAACTTTTCACTTCGAGATAGTAAAGCTTGGAGTCCTTCCTATATAGAACTCTTCGCCTTTGGTTATTTTTGAGATTTTGGATTTAGGGTTCTCCCTCTATGGAACCTTTCACTGGGGCTTGAAAATGTAGGTTCCTTTTTTTTTACGAGGCTGTTGCCATTTTTGGACCTACGCTACTAAGGCGACCACATCATGCCCGAAGGACTTATTGATGGCCCGAAGGACTTATCATCATGCTCGAAAGACTTACTGATGGCCCGAAGGACTTACCGATGACCCGAAGGATTTAACATCTGGGTCTCACGCCGCTATGGCTGCCGTTCTTTAGGGACTCACGCCGCTATGTTACCGCACCATGCCCAATGGACTTACTGATGGCCCGAAGGACTTATCACCACGCTCAAAAGACTTATTGGTGGCTCGAAGGACTTAACATCGTGCCCGAATGACTTACCGATGACCCGAAGGATTTAACATCTGGATCTCACGCCGCTATGGCTGTTGTTCTTTGGGGACTCACGCCGCTATGCTACCGCATCATGCCCGAAGGACTTACTGATGGCCCGAAGGACTTATCACCACGCTCAAAAGACTTATTGGTGGCCCGAAGGACTTAACATCGTGCCCGAAGGACTTACCGATGACCCGAAGGATTTAACATCTAGATCTCACGCCGCTATGGCTGTTGTTCTTTAGGGACTCACGCCGCTATGCTGCCGCATCATGCCCGAAGGACTTACTGATGGCCCGAAGGACTTATTACCACGCTCGAAAGACTTATTGGTGGCCCGAAAGACTTAACATCGTGCCCGAAGGACTTACCGATGACCCAAAGGATTTAACATCTGGATCTCGCGCCGCTATGGCTGTCGTTCTTTGGGGACTCACGCCACTATGCTGCCGCATCATGCCCGAAGGACTTACTGATGGCCCGAAGGACTTATTACCACGCTCGAAAGACTTATTGGTGACCCGAAGGACTTAACATCGTGCCCGTAGGACTTACCGATGACCCGAAGGATTTAACATCTGGATCTCACGCCGCTATGGTTGTGGTTCTTTCGGGACTTTGGTAAATTCTTCGATAATTCTTCAAATACCTGTTTAGGAACAAGAAAAATTGACATGCCCCTATCTATATGATGCATGCAATGTTGTACTTTCTTTCTCCTCTTTTTCTTTTTTTAATCGTTCTTTGGGGACTCACGCCGCTATGCTGCCGCATCATGCCCGAAGGACTTACTGATGGCCCGAATGACTTATTACCACGCTCGAAAGACTTATTGGTGACCCGAAGGACTTAACATCGTGCCCGTAGGACTTACCGATGACCCGAAGGATTTAACATATGGATCTCACGCCGCTATGGCTGTGGTTCTTTCGGGACTTTGGTAAATTCTTCGATAATTCTTCAAATACCTGTTTAGGAACATGCAAAATTGACATGCCCCTATCTATATGATGCATGCAATGTTGTCCTTTTTTTCTCCTCTTTTTCTTTTTTCTTGTTTCTTTTTCTCATTTTTTTATTGTTAATCTTATGTCTTGTAAAGTCATTCTTCGGATTTCTCTATTTCCTTTCCTTTTGCGGTGTGCTTCATTTCTGTCAAATTTTGTTCAATGAGCACCCGCTCTTGTTCTTTTGCACGAGCACCCCTTTTCTTCTTCTTCTGGTCTCTGCCTGCTTCACCAACAAACACTATATCATGCGTGTGCAGAGATTCTTACTATTCTTTCTGTTCTGCATTGCCCCATTCGATCGTGCTCGGCTACCCTCCAGTTCTTTTGACCCAACATTCTGAGTGTTTGTTAATTTCATCATCGGGGTGAGCGAAATACTTCTTAACCTCAATCTTCTTGTTGCCTCTTGACGGGCACCATTCATCGATCTCTGTGCTTTAATTCTTTGGAGACTCACTGTTTACTTTTTACCGTCCCCTCACTTTGTAAGCTCATTCTTGTCATGTTTCGCCCTTCATTTTCTTGAACCAAACAAGGCATCGTGGCTGGAATTCACTTCTTATTCTTGAGCTGTCTGACACCTATGCTTCTGTCATCATTTTCATTCTATGCATTGTGAGGTCGTTTCTGGTTAGGGGCTCCAATAGTATCCGCAACCTTGTGTTCTGGATCTTACCCCTGAAGTAATACATGGAAATCTTTATTGCTTTAACTTGTCAATTTGTTGATTGGTGTTCCACTGAAGGGTATCATTTAGATTAACATACAAGATTTTGAAAACACAGCATAGGAGCTCTGGATATCATGTGCAAGAGTGGCTTAGATTCAACCACTTGGTAATTCAAAGATGTGAAGTCTTCCCTGGTGACTCGGTTTATCCTCATGATTACCGCGTTGCTGCAGAGTACTACTCTTTCTCAATTCTCATTATCTACTCCGCCCCCAAAAGGGTTGGCTTGTATAACCACTCGAGCGCAAAAATATTACTCTAGGAATAGAGTTCTGGGTGGTGCGAGTTTTAATTTTACCTATGCTATCGCCTATTTTCTTTCTTTTCTTTTTCCTTTTTTTCTTCTTTTCATCATTTTTTCCTTTTTTGTTTTTTTTATCATTATTTGTGGAAATCAATTCGTCACAGTCCTTTGTCTTGAGGACAATGATGGAGCAAACAACACTGCCCCAAGTTACTCGGCATAGTCACGATTTGAAAATATTACCATCACTCATGAAGCTAAGGTTTCTTGAATTGGATGATGTATCTCCACCCTATCGCTTCAGCGGAGTGCCCCAAAATTTTTCCATACTCTTATCCGAACAAGCCTATTACCAGGTTTCGAACATAAGAGTACTTTTCTATTATTATTTCCTCTTTCATTATTTTTCATTTCTTTCTTTTTCTTTCTTCCCTTTTTCTTCAATTCTCCCCCTTTTTAATTCTTATTTTCATTTCTTTACTACCTAGAAGATTATGCCTAGAGTTTCAATTTCAAGCAACTCTACATGGTTGATATTTAGAGCTTTTTCGTCATTGAATATCATCGAAAGAGTAATAATCTTGCTTTGCTGACCAGAGTCCGGTGGGGAAGATCACACATCATCATTGTCACGACATCTATCTAATGTTACATCTTGCAATTGATATCCAGCATCCTACAACGGCGAGAAAATATCTATGTGCTTTCAAAACATTATATGTTAAGCGAAATGTGTTCTTTATTGAAATAAAAATCAACAAACATGCCCCATCACAAAAGATCTTTACCACATGGGGGCCACATGTAGTGGAGTTGATTCCTTGTATTACTTCAGGAAGGTATTTTAATGTAGAGACATCTCTGGCTTCTTCAGCACTATGTAGACTTGCCCCTCATTCTTGGTCTTCCACTGCTTGATCAGCTCTTGTGTCAGGGTTCCATCATTGACCAGCTTCTTGATTTCCTCCAATAAAGGTCTACATCTTCTGGTGGAATGCCCTGGTGCCCCCATATGGAATTCGCATGTGCTACTCAAGTCAAAACTATGGGCATACGGATTAGGTGCAATTTTCATCGGTCTAGGAACAAGATAGTGACCCCCTGCCAGATGAGGCCAAATGTCTGAGATAGATGTTCCAAACACTTCCAAATTTGCGCTCGTCCGAGGAATTTTCCTTGATGACCCCGATTTGTCAGTCCGTCTCCTTCTTTTACGGCCACGCGAACCTTGGAGATGACACTCATTTACCTCTCCATCCTTATCTACCTTATCTTCGCTTCGGTCCTTAGACTTAGGCCTCAATTTTCCTTCTTTGACTGCGTATTCTATCCTTTCTCCAATCGTCATGAAATCTTCGAATCTGTTTCTCGATTTTTCCAACATCATATCGAAGAAAAAAAAGGGAAGCGTTGCATGGATCAAGGGAGTCAACTCTTCTTCTGCTATAGGAGGCTGGACTTGGGTCGCCAAACATCGCCACCTTAATGCATATTCCCTGAAGCTTTCACTCGGCCTCATTCTCTCATTCTGAAGAAACTGGCGACATGGTGCTAAATCTAAAGCATATTCATATTGACTCAAGAAAGCATTAGCGAGGTCACCCCATGACCTAACTTGGTCTCTGTTCAAACGGTTATACCACACTGCTGCTGGTCCCGTCAGGCTATCACGGAAATGGTGGATCAACAATTCTTCGTTCTTCATGTATCTTTCCATTTTTCTACAAAACATGGTTACGTGAATCTTCGGGCAGCTGGTTCCGTCATACTGCGCAAATCCGGGAACCTTGAAATCTGGAGGAATGACCAAATCAGGGACTAGGCAGAGTTCCCTCGTATTGAAGACATTTATCTTCTCTTTCTTCTTAAGCTCTTTCTCGATTTTTTCTTCTAACTGGTCAAGCCTCGACTCTTCAATTCGTTCCATTTTCTGATTAATTCACACACACATACTGGCATCAAACCCCAAGTATTAAATAATAAAGTGTCACACGATGATAAAATTATTAAACAATGCACAGGACGTGATGCAAATGCAATGCATGAATGCAATAAAGCATCGATTCCGCAAGTGATTTGTCCCTATAGGACATCTTTCATTCAGACCAAGAGGTTTCATTACATCCAGTATTAAGGTTTTACAGATAACGGTGAGCCCTGGCACCTAATGTCTTGACCTCATTCAACAGTCCCGTCAGCTTTCCTTCGCGGTCCAATACTGGATCCATATTCTGGCTTATTGGTGCTGCTGCATCGGCTAAATTTGCTACCTATTGAGCTACTTGTCGGGCTTGAGTCGTAACCATCTTCATGTCCCGGTCTTTCTCCCGTATTGTTTGCTCGGCCTTTTGTAGCTTAACGGTCATTGCCCCAGCACGGATCTCACTGGTATGTAAAGCAGTCTCGAGCCTCGCTATCTGTTCTTTGAGTGCTGCGTTTTCCACTTGAAAGGCTTGTGATTCATTCCTTTCCTGCTGCAGACTTGATTTCAGGATATCTTCCATGGCCAGACTGCTTTCCAACTCATTTTGGAGAATGTCGCGTTGGCCCTCAGCTTCTTCCAGCTTCTGTGATAATGATCTGACTTTATTCTTACTATTCTTGCATTTCTGCTTCCAGCGTTCTGAACCGTTCCTCAGCTGAATCATACCATTGACCCACTCTTCCGCGGTGTCACCCAGACCGAAACTCTTGAATTCAAAGTGCAGCTTCTGGTACTCGTCTTCTACATTCTTTAATTTCATGCTCAGATTGTGCCTCTCATGCTCGAGCTGGTCGCGCTTGCGCGCAAGTTCATCTTCTGAGACGCTTTTATTCTTGATTCCTAACTTTATCCCGCTTGAGTGACCCACTTCTGTGTTATCCAAACCTTGGGCTGGGTATTGACCTTCCTTCGACTTTGCCCCTCGGGCAACGGCTGGCTGGCTGAAGAATCGGGGTTGTCCGTCTTTGAAACCCAAAATTCCCATTCTGATAAGATCTCGAACTCTGTCCTTCAGGGCCCTACAATTTTCAGTGTGATGACTCGAATCGCCTATGTGGTAGCTGCACCAGACACGACTGTTGTAATCTTTCGGATAAGGAGGTTTTCTTGGTACAGACTTCATTGGTATGATAAGGTTCCTTTCGACAAGCAACGGAAGTAACTCGGTGTATCTCATGGGTATAGGATAATGTCTTCTGATGTCATTAGATTCTCGAACTTCCCCTGGTTTTGCCTCTGTTCCCTGGGTATCTACCCCAGATATGCTACTTGTCTGCTTCTTGAGATTGATCACAAAGGGATTCGATTTCTCATATTTAACGGTCTTGTCTATTTTGACATTCTGACCATTCTGTTCCACATTCTGCTCCCCGAACGAATCTTTTCTGAGTTCGACATGTTGCTTGACTTTCATCATGGCATTCATCTGGTCCATCATCTCAGACATCTGCTTCTTTAGTTCTTGTATTGCATCTTGTTTGTCACCAGAATTGACACTGCTTACTGAATCTGTTCTGGTGTCCTTGAATGGTTCTTCTTCGGCTGTCCCTGGCCTAGTCTTGGGATGGAGCTCTGGGATTGGACCCCCTTCCTTCAGGTCAAAGAACCTTTGGTCCATCATGAACAATATTCTATTATGGGAGAATCACTCGGGAATCAATGCCCACACACACTAATGCGAATGCAATGGTATGCAAAAACAAAGCAAAAGAAAACAAGTCAGTACCGGACAAAAATGATAAGTACGTAATAAAAGGGCAAATTAAATGCGATAAGCAAACAAGGCAATCCTATTTACATTCCATCTAAGACACCTAGGTTATCTGCATGGCTCTAACAGGGTAGGTTTCTATGTATTCTCTACATGCAGTGTTGGTTCAAGGAGGTACCCGAATTGTCCTTGCTGTCCTCTACTAAGAGTAGCAAGGCCCCCGATCATCACCCATTATAGGCTCCTTTCAACCGGGTTCAATTCAGGGGGACCCATTCGCTTATGCCCGTATGAAGGAACGATATCCTTACGAAAGCATAAGGTACTCGAGCCCCGAAGGTACTTGCTAGGCCCATACGGGAGAACGATATCTCCATGAGAGCATTAGCGTTTTCCCCCCATTTAAAAAAAACGGGTTTATATGCCAAATTTTAAATGCATTAAAATAAACGCGCAATTATAACCGAATGTTAATTTAATAGTCACTTTAACCCGGAATTTCCAATATTAGTAAAGCGATAATTATTTTAAAAGCTTGACTCTCATTTGTTTTTGAAAAACAAAAAATCTTCCCCAGTGGAGTCGCCATCTGCAGCGATGTCTCTTTTTATCGCTAAAAAAACGAGGTTTTTCGAAGATGTTTTTGAAAGGTGTTTGTGATTCTTTTGGATATAAAATATTTATTCCGTGGGGTTTTTTTAAAAACCGCATTTTAAAAAAATGGAGTCGCCACCGGCCACTTAGGTAGGTCGGACACCATAAAACCAGGGATTCAAAAAAAATATTGGGTTCGGGAGTCGGTTACGGATGGGGAAGGATTAGCACCCCCACACCGCCCAAAATTGGTACTTTAATAATTACCGCTTTATTAATATTGGATTTTCCGGATTAAAGTGACGATTATTTTAAAATTCGGTCATAATTGCGAATAAATTTTAAGGGCCCCGTTATCCGAGAATAAACGCCCAACCACTATCACTACGCCTGATACTGGCCCCGTTTACGCTCGGATAAAAGGGCACCGCATTGACAATTTATATACCATATGCAATCTTAGTGACAAAAATATAAGACATAGCAGATAATTTAAAAACAGTAAATATTCACATAACAGAATACTAATCTAACATAAATGAAATACGTAATTAAAATACACATATACATACCAAGCTTAATATCAGATAAAAGCAAACTTAACATGCCACAATAACAAGGTAGGTATAAATACATATACAGACAAAAACACATATTTCAAGAAGACATACATATTAGAAATAAAATATATTTCAACATATATGGGACAATATATTATACATAAAAAATGGGTAAATATGCTAACATGTAACCTAAAAAAAACAAGAGAACATACACACATACAAAAATACAAAATATACCATGTACGAATCAACTAGAACATAACATGCTTAATATGAATAACCGAGCAAAAAGGTACATAATCATTAAAAACCTAACACACATATACATTAACATAAAAATACAAGGCATATACGAGGGATATATAATAAGATAAGAGACTACATTAACATATACGATTATAATACGAACATGAGTATTTACATAGAAACAGGACTGAAATGAAAGAAAAATAAAAGTCAGTGGCAGAAATTAAAGAACAATAATATGTAATTTAAGGACGAAAATGCGAAGTAAACGGAACCTAAAAGGATCAAAACTGTAATTGGACCAAGGGGCAGACCCAAAATGAAAAGTTCAAAAACGCGGGATGGTTAAAGGCGTAATTTTACCATTTGAAAACTGATTCGGTGTAATTTAGGGACTGGATTGCAAGATTTTGAAATACAAGAGGGACCAGAGTTGTAAATATACCATGCGGCAAGAAAAAAGTGAAAATATTGGAAACGCGGGGGAATTTAGTATGTAATTTACCCATTTAACGAAATAATAATAACTATAAAAACCCTTCTTTTAGGCCGAAACCAATTTTCCCCCATTTTGTTTCATTTTTCGGTTTTGTAATAACCTTTTGTTCTTCATTTTCTCTCAACTATCCCCTGAAACCCAGAATCCGGCGGTCGGCCGCCGTGTTCTCTGCCGCCGGCCGCCACTAACCGGCGCCGGCGAGCCTCAGTAAACCTGCCAAAATAACCCCATGTCACTCTCGACACGAATCCAAGGTTGGATTCAGAGGAAAAGCCTCCATCTGCCCTAGATCTAGGAAATACGAAACGAAAAACCCATTTTTTAAACCCAAAACAAAACTACAAGGGGTCTCCCCCTCCCTTCAGTTCACCGTATTTTGCTTGGGGAAGCCGAAAGGCTTGTCACTGATGAGGGGAGACCCACAAACGGCGGTGGTAAGACAACTCTCTCTCTTTTTTTTACCTATTTTGTGTATGCATGCAAAAATAAAAAGGGGAAACGAGTATTTACCACTGGGCTGACTTTGGTATTTCGATTGTAACTTGACTGGTTCGATTACAACTTGTTCTTTTGATTACAACTCTGTTCTTGTCTGTTAACACTCTCTCCCTGTTTACAAAATATTTGTTTCGTACATATATATGCATGTCTTTGGTTTTGGTGCAAGTTGCATATTATTTGCTTTTTCAGATCTGGACTTCTAACTGACATTTCTTTTCTTGCCGTGTTTTGACATGTTCTGAGCGCGGTGGTTGAAGGTCGGCATGGTGCAGCATGGTGGCAGTGCGGGGGTTCTACCTGCGGCCAGACGTGTTCTCGGCCGTTAGATCAGATCTGATCTAACGATCGAGATGGCTTGAAGGATGAACGGCCCAGATGAAGCTTCGATTTGGTGAAATGGCTCCAGATCGTGCCACGTGGAGCTCAACAGTCGAGGAATCAGAGCGCGTGGGGCTCACGCACGCGTGGGATATCAAAGCGTCCGCGCGTGGACTGCACGCGCGCGTGGCACTCGAACGGTCCATACGTGTAGAGCACGCGGCTGGCAGATATTTTGGTCATTGGTTAGATCGTGGCCGTTGGATCAAATCTTGATCCAACGGCCCACAGTCACCTGCACACAATAAATGTAATTAGATAGGGTTTGGGTTTGGGCCAACCGGGCCTTGTAATTATTTGTAATTGGACTTGGACTGTAATTTATTTATTTGGTTTAATATATATTTTTTGGATTTCATTTTATATATTAGCCCAATAATATTAGTAATAGCATAATTACAATACCCATACGATAATACAAACGTATATACTTATGCAAACATTAATTAATATAACATACTAGCATACGTACATATAATCATACACATAATTAACATAACATCTATATACATTAAACAAATACGCTCGTACTCTATAGATACATACGCGACACACATACACCATTAATACGTATACATACATAGCTTATAATATACATGCACACACCACACCTTATATATATATTAGTAACACTCATGCAAATAATAAACATATAATATAATATGTATACATGCAACACTAATATGTATTTACAGGTAAAAATGAGTGATTACATATATATATATATAAATTTTTATTTTAATCGTTAGTTTTAAATGATTTGCAACTTGCTTGTTGGGTTGATCCTGTTTGAAAATAAATTTTATGGTTTTGGGTTTGGGCTTGTGGCCCAAATGTAACATCCGGGTTGAGGGTGTTACATAGAGCCCTTAAGTGTGTCTTCTTAGGTTATTCCTCCACTAAAAAGGGCTACAAGTGTTACTCACCCGTCACCAAAAACAACCTACATTTCAATGGATGTCATTTTCCGTGAAACCAAAACTTATTACCTTAAAACTAAAATTCAGGGGAAAGTCTAGAAGAATCTCATATTTTGGATAAATTTCAACCTTCTATATTCCAACGCACTATACCTATATCCTCTAATCCTATTGATCATTCTTCAGAACCTATACCACATTCTTCTTCATAGCCTATATTCCAACACATTATATATGTACCCAATGATACTATTGATCCTCCTTCAGATTCTATACCAGTCTATACCAACTCGATCTACAGCTCGGGTCGGCTTAGCAGGCTGGCTTGGCAGTTTAGCCCAATCGGCTCAGCCCAGTCGGCTGATTATCCCCTTAGCTACTGGAGCACGTCTACGTGTAGGCGGTGGTACGTGCGGTGCATATGATGGCCTTTAGTGGCCGTACACTACCGATGAGCTCTAGTCCAACTTGTCTTCAGCCGATGATCTCAACGATGGTAACAGCTCACGACGACATATGACAAAACAAGTGTTTGAGTATTTTTGATTATTTTTCCTTCATACTTTGATGAGTGACAGCAGCAACGACGACATGATGATTACCGTCGGATGCGTTTTGACGAGCTCTCTCCGATGACGATGGCAGTGTCTATAAAAATGGCTTGGACGGTGGTAGATCGAGGTCCAAACCCCTCTCTCCTCCACTTTTTTCCTATTTTTCTCTCTCTCCAGCATAACCCTACCTTTTTTTTTCTTTTCCTCCCCTCAATCTTATCATCTTCTTCTTTTCAACTGCCCTAACCCTCTTTTAAAATTTAAAACTCCTCTTCTCCAAATAATGGGCCCAACATAAAAGCCATTATCTTAGAATTTCAAGATAAAGCCGCATAACCTTGGCCCGAGACCTGATTCACTAACCTAAAATTTGGGTCATTACACATCAAGAATGCTTTTTTTGAATGGAAGATTAAAAGAAGAGGTATACATGTAAATTCCTCATAGAAGGAACAAGAAGTAGATCAAAAAATTGTTTGCAAGCTGGAAAATCATTTTACGGACTAAAGCAATCCCCTAGAGCTTGGTTCGAAAGGTTTACTAAAGTTATTACAAAAATGGCTATAAATAGTGTCAAGCAGATCACACGCTGTTTGTAAAAATAACTTTAGGTAAAAAGAAATCAATTCTGATTGTATATGTTGACAATATCATTATTACATTTAATGATATTTGTGAGATTAATAACTTGAAAAAGCTATTTTCAACCGAGTTTGAAACAAAGGAGCTAGGCGGCCTTAGGTATTTTTAGGGATGAAGGTAGCAAGGTCTAAAGCTGGTATTGTTATAAACTAAAGAAAATATGTTCTTGATTTTCTTTCAGAAACAGGAATGCTATGGTGCAAACCAGCTGAAACACCAATAGAGGCTAATCGAAACTACGAATAGAAGAAATGTGTAATCCTGTATACAAAGAGCAATATCAAAGACTTGTTAGAAAGCTAATTTATTTGTCTCTTACTCGACCAGACATAGCTTTCTCTGTAAGTATTGTTAGCCAACATATGAGTGATCCAAGGGAAGAATACCTCGAAACTATGTATAGAATCTTGAGGATGACCCTTGGACACAGCTTAATCTTCAGTAAGAATGAAAACAGGTTAGTAAAAATATTTACTGATTCAAGTTGGACATGTAACTGACAGAAAATTTACTAGTGGTTATTGTTCATTTGTGTGAGGAAATTTAGTCACATGGAGGAGCAAGAAGCAACCAATGGTGTTCAGAAGCTAAGTCTGAGTATAGAGCTATGGCTTTGAGAATTTGTGAAGGAATGTGGCTATAAAGATTGTTGGCAGAACTAGAACTTAAGCATTTTGAAGAGTTCGAGTTGCAAAGTGATAGCCAGTCAACTATAAGCATTGCCAAAAATCTGATTCATTATGGCAGAACCAAACATGTGGAAATTGATCGACATTTTATTGTTGAAAAGGTCAACGGAGGAACAATTAAACTAAATTTTATTCCTACAAAGAACCAGCTAGCTGATGTTCTTACCAAAACACTATTTGGATACATTTTCAACAAGTTTACATCTAAGCTAGGACTTTACGATGTATACTTCCTAGCTTGAGGGGTGTAGATTGCATAAAATTAGGGAATTATATTCCCAAATATCTAGCTGCTGATATTTAGAAATTATTTCCCTAATATTCTAGTTAATATTAGCTGTAAATTAGGAACTAAATTTCTGCTATAATTTTGTGTGATTATATCTTTCCTAGTTTATGTCTTCTTTGTAAACTATAAATAGGTCTTACTCTTATCAATAAAAACATAGAAAATGAGAAGAAAATTTACCTTTTCTTCACAAAATACATGTTATTTCTAATGTAGATTGTAAAAAATTAAAGAATTATATTTCCAAATATCTAGCTGTTGATATTTAGGAATTATTTCCCTAATATTCTAGTCAATATTAGCTGTAAATTAAGAAGTAAATTTTTGATGTAATTTTGTGTAATTATATCTTTTCTAATTTATGTCTTCTTTGTAAACTATAAATATGTCCCACTCTTATAATAAAAACATAGAAAATGAGAAGGAATATTACATCTCTTCACAAAATACTTGTTATTCACATGGTACCAAAGTATGTCGATCCATCCGGTGAAGTCGACTAATTTCTTTCTTTGATATTCACCTTCGTTCAATCACCTTCCAGTCATCATACCGCAATTCTCACATCCTAGCAAGATATCTAGTAGTGTTCTTTTTAATGGTTCTATCTTAGTCATTTATTATAAAAGATAGGAAAATGTTATAGTTTAGCCTTGAAAAAATTATCTGGTTCTATCTTAGCCATCCACTGTAAAAAGATAGGAGAAGATGATCTAGTTTAAACTTAAAAAAACTAGATAATATTTTCAAGGGATTCTACATCAAAGATCCAAACCGAGCCGTTGACCCTGTCACCAGTCGCCGTTGACCACACCGTCGTCGCTGTTGACTGGCGTTAATCGTTGACTACGTTGATTTTTTAAAGGACCCTACCCGGGGGTTTCTCGACATTCTAAGTCTGTTGACGCAGTTCGTTTTGGCAAATTTGAACTTGGTAAGCTATTTTTACATGTTTTATCCCTTAAAGTAGTCCGTTAATGTAAAATGGCTTATGCAATAGTATTTGCTTTATTCGAGGAATTTGTGAACTCGAATGTTGGGGTTAAAGAGATGTTTAGAGGAGCTCAGATGAGGATTTATAGCTTTGGCTTAAGGTTAGTACACCTCAAACTTCTAATTCTTCATGAGCATTATAAATGTGATTGCTTTGCGTGTTAGTGTTTGCCAAATAGGAAGACGATAAATAAGCATGTTTAGAGACCGATAATCACGAGACTGATTTTTATGAGATTTATATGTATGAGATGTATGATGAGTTTGAGAATATTGGAGAATTGTGAGGGATTGAGAGACCGTATAGGGTTGTCTGAATATCTATATATTTATCTGATTGGTTAATTTTGCATGTTGTGTTGCTTGAGATATGAATTTGACATGTTCGATGAAAATTACACTTAATGGACTGATAATTGGTAATACTCGAATAAATGATTATAGAACTGGTAATAAATATTAATTGGGTGAATGCATTAATAAACCAACTTTAATGAATTTCACAAGTTTTAGGGATCAGATAAAGCAGGGTAATATCGTAATTCGGGGAAATTGTATAAACTCATAAATAGGGCATCAATATGAGCTTTGTTCGTACCGGTACGCGTTTGGGAGTTGTATCAATATGGTTGTACTTGTGGAAATTAAAGACATTTAGTAGTCAATTTTAGTATCGGTACGCGTGTGAGCATCGATACCCAAGAGTATCATATCAATACTCGTGTATGAGTACCGGTACCCGATAAGAAAAATAATCTCTAAAAGCAAGTTAAAGATAGAAACTGATGTGAATATTAATATTTAAATTATACCTTTAATAAATGTGATAATATAGATTAATTGAGCCAATGAACGAGATTAATTATATACTTCTCCATAATGTACTAACAACTCAGTAATGTAAAATAAATAATGTAATGATGATTAACAATAATAGAGGGATCATTGGGACCGCGTTGCTTGCATGTCAGGTAGGCATTTAGTTGGTTGAGTCTTCTTGATTCATTGCATCCGGATACCTAGTGAGAGTTTGAGTGTGTTGTAACACCATGGTTGAAGATTTTTGAATATAGGATCCTGATATTTTGTGGACGTGGGCCTCATTCGAAGATGCTTGATGAAAGATCCCGAGTATAGATGTAGGATCTCGATGTTGTGTGGACGCGGCCATTATTCCTACGTATGTAGGATCCTAATGCTGTATAGACGTGGGCCTCACTCAAAATGTAGGACTCCGATACTGTATGAGCGTGGGCTTTACTCAAGAGTATACGATCTCGATATCGTGTAAACGCGAGCATCACTCTAGGTTTGTAGTTTGACTTGTGTGCTTTCACTCGGATGATCTAGTGAGATCCCGAGTATGGTTAGGCCTTGTGGGCCATATATGATGTTTTGCTATGATGAGAGCATGTGTTTAAGCGACTAACGGTAGCACCATGTGTTTATTTATCTCTCTTTATTGGTTGTACTAGCTTGCATACTTATGTTTATAAGGTTAGCATGAAGTATAGTAAAGTAAATGTGTACCACTGAGATTTGTAAGCTCAGCGGCATGAATCATTATTTCTGTGTGTAAGTTGATCGTTGAATCATGGGATCGATGAGCACTATCAGCACGAGATTCCAATATGTGGAGGCTTTCAGTATGGTACTTTTTTTAGTGTGCTATGTATTCATAGGACCTTACGTGGTCGAGTTTGTAAATTCTTCTTTTGAAAGTGTATTAATCAAATCAAATGTTTAAATGTTTTAAATTAATGTGCAGCTTATTTGTAACGATTTAAATTGTTTATCTATGTTTTTAACTATTAGATCTAAATATTTTTTAGAAATACCTTATTGGGCTAAATCTAGTTTGAGAAATTTTATGGTTTTTGGGTTGGTCTTGAGGCTCAATTGTGACACTCGGGTTGGGGGTGTTACATGATGTCTAGTTGGTGAAGTTCCCAATCCTCATTAACATCTAAAGATAACAACACTCTTATTGTATTCAACTTGGCTAATTGGGCAAATATTTCTTGGTAGTCAATTCTATAGGATTATGTAAATCCTTGGCCACCAACCTCGCTTTGTGCCTTTCCATGCTTCCATCAGACTTGTATTTGACTGTGAACACCTATTTACAACCCACTGGTCTCTTTCCTTGAGGAAGATGAGTTAGTGTTCACGTTTTATTGCTTTCAAGTGCGCTAATTTCCTCTTCCACTACTTTTCTTTATCTAAGATCTTTTAGGGCCTCATCTATTGCCCTTAGAATTTGAATCCTATCAACATTAACAGTAAAGATCTTGAAAGAGGACATCAAATTTCCATATGCAACATATCTCTGTATGGGGTTATTTGTGCACTTTCTTAGTCGTTTCCTTTGAGCAATAGGTAAATCAGTTGTGTAATATCACATTATTTGATTAATGACCAAAACGTAAAGAATCAAAAGTTAGTGGTTTTAGTTCAGTGACTAAAACGTAAAGTTTTAAAGTTTGGTGACAAAAGTGAAAAGTTGAGAAAAGTTTAAGGACCAACATGGTAATTTTCCCAATAATTAGTTTTATTCCATAAATAGATAGATCATCTAAGGGTGTGGATCGAATATAAAAAAACTATGGTTTGATCTAATGTTTCTATTATTGGGAAATTATGGTTAAAGTTTAAGTGTAATTCGGGTAATCGTATGAGCTCAGAATTTTATAAAAATTTGAAGGAAGTCTTAAAAAGACCCGAAGAGCATAGCATCGAAGTTTTGAATCATTTTTTAAATCATTTTATATTTGATTCTATTTAGTATTTTGTATAGGTGGTGGAATGGCATTTTTTAAAATAAATTATTTCATTAATGACATTTTAGACATTTCACCTATACTTTTTAATGAAAATTTATTATGGAAGAGGATAAAATATAGGTGTTGGCTTGTGATTGGTTATAACTAAGGGGTGAAATAGTCATTTGACTATTTTAGAGATTTTTATTTTTATATAGCCAAATTAGAAGACATTTGGCATTAAAATTAAAGATAGAAAAGACTAGAAATTTGCTCATCTTTCTCCCAAGTAGCCGAGACCCCTAGCAAGGTAAGAGCTGAAATTTCAATTCAATTTTTGGCTTGATTTACTTGGTTTTTGGTTAGAGACATGAAATAAGAAATTGATCTCCTTTGAATTCTCTATCTTTTGACATAAGTTTTGCTTAGTTTCCATATCTCTAAGCTGAGTTTGATGATTAAGGTGGTTGAAGAGCATGTTAAGATTTCATGTTTTAAGGCTTAATCAAGTTGGAAATGGTGTTGTAGTGTTGTTTAGATGCTTGAAATGATGAAAACTTCTTGATAAACCTATAGGGACCACTTCGGCAAAATGAATAATATTAGGGGAAATTTTGTAAAAATTATTTTGATGATGGATTTGATTAGAATGATGTTTTCTAAGTTGAATTATGTTGTTGGATTGAAGAAAACATCATTTTAGGACCAAATTGTGAATTGTGTAAATTGGGTGAAATAAGTGAAAAATTGGAAAATATAAAGAAGCATGGGTATGTTGTTTGCTACGATACAATGATCATTTTGGTATTAATATTTTTGAAAATGGAGATGAAATGTGGAAGTTTCCAAATTTTAGTTTATAAACCCTAAGAGAAAGAATTTAGGGTTTAAAGGGAGATTATCAAACTATTGGTTGTAATGTGTAATTTGAGATGAGATTAAAGTATTGGGAGCATGGTGGTTACAAAGAAGTACTTGGTTGAAAATATTAATTTTTCCATATTGGTATGTACATGTATTAGTAAAGGTTGACATGTACTTAAGGTTGCTTGTGTCATGTATTTAATGTACAAATAGATAACAATCGAGTTCGAGTACAAACGAGTGAAGAAAGAAGATAGAAAGTGCAATCGAGCTTAATGAGGCTAGTATAAATTATAACTTTGAAAGTGTCAAGGTGAGTGCAATGCATGCATAGCATGATTTTTATGTCATTCATTATATAATTGACATGTTAAAAATATGTCCAGAATTGAGAATACATGCATGGATCACTACTTATCCATGGAATGTTATTTTACGTATGAATTGCTTAAGATGTATATATGTTGCCATGTATGAGATTATGATTGATATATAGCCCAAAGTATGAGATAGGAAATTAAAAGTATAGTTGGATATTCATAGAGTCATAAACAGCTGTATAAACATTTTAGCACTCCCGGTAGAGTGCAATTTATTATAAGCAATTTAGGTAAAGTGCAAAATAATTAATAATTGTATACTCCGGTAACTATACAAAAACACTTCAGTGTTAAGCACTTCCAATAAAGTGCACCTAATATACTATACTCAAGTAAGTATAGGGGATGACTCGCATACCAAAAATTTCCTTAATTCAATACTTGGGCTAAATGAATTGAAAAACATGTTAAAAAGGCTTGAAAGCTCGATGATGAATATGGAAACGGTATTGGTAAGAATCAAGGTTATTACCATGTAATATGTTACTATATATATATATATATCATGTCATATATGTTAAAATGCATAAAATGGGAGGTGGCCATATGCATTGTCACTATAATATATTGATACCTATGTTAAATTGCATTTGAATTAAATGTTGTTGCCTCACTAAGTATATGCTTAGCGTATGATGACTTTCATGCGTAGGTTTTAAAGGATCTTCGAGTGAAGAGTAGCCGAGCATCACTTTCATATTTTGGGAGGTATATCTCCATACTCATAGTAATGTAATGACATCCATCCTTTCTTTTGGAAATGTACTAGATGGCATGTATAATTAGTGGGGTTGTAATAACTTATCACTAAATATGGTGGGTTAATAGTTGTTGAATATGGATGATGGACCTAGTAAGTCCTATTATGGTTATAAATGGTAATGAACTAAGTTTTTAGTAAATATGGATTCTAAGATAGAAAGTTTAAAAATCTGCCCAGAAATGTATGCAAAAGCAGTGTGTTCGAAAAATCAGCATAAACTCCACAATTGAAATTAGAAAGTGAATCTTATATGTATGAACTAAAAATTTTGTATAGTTTCTTACAAAATTAGCGGTGACTGATTTCGAGTTGTATGTAAAATGTTATGAATTTTTATTCGACGGAAGGTCAGAAAACAGGGTAGCAGAATTTTTGAAATTCTGGGTTGTGACGTGAATCTAAGGATTTATTTGAATTTTTGTGTAATGAATTTAGGCTAATAATTTATATGGTTAGAAAGCTTAATGAATCTAGTTTAATTAGAAAATTTCGGAACGAATTTTTGATGTCTATAAAATGTTTTATAAATTTTTAAGTAAGGCAATGCAGGCTGCCAATTTTCTATATTAAGAAAATATAAGGGTTTAATCTTTGTTAGTAACATCACTGACTCGTATTTGGTGATAAATACGGGAAATGAATGTTACAAGTTGTATCAATAAAAGGAACATGGATTTTATTATGAGATATATCCATACCTTCTAAATATTTTGAGGCAATATGACTGAGTTCCAGCTCTCGATAGTCTTCAAGTTGTATAATAATCTCTTTGGTGGGTATTTGTATCCTTTTATATTCACTAGGTTTCCTTTTCTTAAGTTGCTCTTGTTGGGTTCTTTGAAGAGCTTGTTGGGACTTTAGTATGTGTACCTATCAACTTGAGGGGCATTGTAGATTCTTGTGATCACCGTCCAATGGTGACAGATTTCAACTAGGAAAGTATGGAAAACCCCAACTAAGCCTACATCTTCCGCATCAGAAATTTTAATCAAGAACTATTTCAATTTCTAGTCCTGATATTCCAACTGATGCATCAATCATCTCAAATGTACTATAAGTTGAATGGCAGCAGCTACTCCTAGACTTGAATGACAGAGGAAAGCAAGAGACATCTCAAAATGGAAGAGGAAAGCTAGAAGATATCTCATGAGGGATGTAGAAACTAGCAACAACATCCGTAAAGAGATACAGAATCCAGCAATAAAAGTTGCATTTTATCAACAATGAATGCGCAAGAGCAACATTTTGTCTTGGTTGTTCAAATCAATGACTCCTGAGAAATTGGAGCATTTTTCTCTAAGAAACAACACATGAAATTTGGGTTGCTATCAAAGAGACTTTTTTCATCAAAGATGCTGATCTATTTGCATTTGAATGTAAAATCTTAGACTTTATCTCAGAGAAGGTCATCAATGGAGAAAATTTGCTCCCATAGAAAAACATCACATCCAAGATCCAAGCTGGTACTCTACTATGTTTACTCACCAGCTTGAGGGAGACTATAGATAGGGATGTAAGAAGCTGACCCGACCTGAAAACCCGACTGAAACCTGCTCGAGTCAGAACCTGGTTTGACCCTAGGATGTGATGACCTGAAACCGATCTGTAACTGACTGTTTGACCTGAACCCGAGTTGGACCTATTACTGTAGTAACCAAACCCGACCTTTATCTGACTGAAAAATACCTGAACCCGAATTGAACCGGTTACTGTGGACCTGAAACCCGACCTGTACCCGATTGAAACGAACTCGAACCCGAGACTAACCTGGCAGATAATCGATATTATCCAACTGAATCGACCCAAGATTCGATTTTACCCGGCCTGTTTTGAACCCGACCTGTTGTTGACCTGAACTAATATTGACCTAGCTTGAATTACCTAACATGTAATTGAGGAAGCCTATGATTTGATGATTTGATGAATTTGACGTGTTGATAAATGTAAACTATTAAGTGTTGGTAAATGTAAATTATTAATTTTTTAAACCAATTTAAAGTGTTAAATAATCTTTTTGTTATATATACATATATAATCAATTAAAAATAAAAAAAAGGAAAGATTGGATTTAGATATTCATTTGACACTACTAAGTTTGAAATTTTATTAAATAATTCAATGCTTAGTAATAATTCAATATGCTTAGTAACTCATTCAATATAAATTATTTGTCAAGTTTGAACTAAATTAAAGTTTTAACTTTCATGTTGATGTTATCATGTGTACAATTACATGTTTACATCCATATCAAAATTGTGTGTATAATTATATTTAATCAAAGTTTATTATAGGTTATAATAATAATAATGTCTGAATTGAATTAACTTATTAAACTTAGAATCTAATTGAGCTAAACTAAAATCTAGAAGCATAAATCATGGACATAATTAAAAGAATTCTAAAACTAAATGTGGAATTTCAATTAAATTAATCTAAGTTGGGACTCAATTGAATTAAACTAAAATAATTGGTAGAAAAAGACAATTGGTATAAAAGAGGGAAAAAGATAAAATTTTGGAGGGAAATAAGCCACCCATTTTTTTAGATTTGAGATTAATATACTTTTAGTCTAAAAATTTTAGAGGGATAAAAGCCACCCAAAATTTTAGAGGGGATTAGGGGAATAAGCCACCCAAAATTTTAGAGGAAATTAATGGAATTTCTATTTTTGGTAATTAGTCTAATAATATTTTTGTTTATTCTAATCCCTACTATTTAATTTTTAGTCAAAATTGCCCTATATTTATTTATATTTTGACAATATATTCCAATTTATTCTAGTCCCTAAAATTTAATTTTTACTCTAAATTAACCCTATTTATTTTTTTTTTGTATTTTATTCTAGTCCCTAAAAAGTAAAAACTTGCCCACCCATTTTTCAAGTTGATCTGCCCGCAGCGCGCCCATATTTAAAATACAATTTCCAATTGTTGTAACAAATGGAGGGAATCTTGCCCGCCCATTTTTTAATGGTTATTAGTGGATTAAGCCATTACTAATTTATGAGCTTTACACTTAAGTCCCTTTTTTATTCTTTAGTTTTAGTTCGATTCATTTTAGTCCCAATTTGAGTTTAGTTTACTTAGACCTTTAGGTTTAGGTTCTTTTTTAATTAGATCCTCCTTCATAAAATTGTTTAATAATTAAAATGTTTGATGAGCTTTTGAAGACCCAATTTATTTCGGCAAGGATGAAAAATGGCGTCGACAATTATAATGTATTAAATTATAATTATTAGTGTTTGGGGTTGTAGGATTAGTTTTGCACTTTAATTATTGGTGATTGTAAGATTTAGGTCTTTCAAATTATTTGCTCAGATAATTCTATGAACTACATACATATTTAGATTACTAACTAATATAAGTTGTCTTCCGTATTATAATCAACCTTATAATATAACTTATATTCTGTTAAACCATATATAATCAATGAGCCGATATTTACTTATCACTTTATCGCTTTACATGCAATATCAAGTTTGAGGTCAATGCACATCATAAAGTAGTCTATAAATAACATATAAAAATTTTATTTATTTTATTTCAGTTCAAATGATTCAGTAATCACATAAATTACTTCACTTAAAGTACAAAACTCCAACAATACCTTAAGGAATGAAAGTAAACACAAGAACTCCGATGGTGAGTAAATTGGAGAAGTCTCTATATGGCTCAAAACAATCTCCTAGGTTCTAGTTCGAAAGGTTCACCAAAGTCATAGTTAAAAATAGCTATAAACAGTGGCAGAAGGTTCACCAAAGTCATAGTTAAAAATGGCTATAAACAGTGGCAGACATATCATACATTGTTTGTGAACGTGACTTCAAGAAAGAAGAAGGTCATCCTCATTGTGTATGTAGATGATATCATCATCGCTAGAGATGATTGTGTTGAAATTAATAATCTGAAGAAAACGTTGGTCAATGAATGTGAGACTAAATATATGGAAAGTTTACGATACTTCTTAAGGATGAAAGTTGCGAGATCAAAAATTGCTATTATCATCAACCACGTAAAATACATTTTAAACTTATTGTCTGAAATAGGAATGTTGGAATGTAAGTCCGCAGAAACTCCAATGGAAACCAATATGAAGTAGAGAAGAAAAGAAATGGGCAGTGCAGTAAATAAAGAACAGTACCAAAGACTGGTAGGTAAATTAATTTAACTTTCTCTCACTATACCTGATATTACATTTCTCTATAAGCATGGTGAGCCATTATATGACGGATCCGAATTAGAGACCGTAAATAAGATTTTAAGGTATTTAAAAGAGACCCCTAATCATGATCTAACTTTCAGAAAAACAAAAGATAGACCAGTGAAATTTTTTACTGACTCAAGTTGGGCTAGAGTTGACTGATAGAAGATCTACCAATAGTTATTGTTCTCTAGTTTAGGGCAATTTGGTCACCTGAAGAAGTAAGAAATAATTGATTGTTTCCAGAATTAGTGCAGAAGCTGAGTATATGACCCTTGCACTTAAAATTTGTGAAGGTATATGGTTGAAGAGGTTGTTGGTTGAGTTAGAGCTAAGTCAAGACAACAAGTTTGAGCTACTTAGCGATAGTCAGTCTGCAATTAATATAGTTAAAATTTTATTTCACCATGATAGAACAAAGCATGTAGAGATTGATCAACATTTCATCTCAAAAAAAAGTTAATAATGGGGTAGTAAAGCTGAACTTTATTCCTACTAAAACCAGCTAGCTAATGTCCTCGTCAAAGCAGTGCCAAGAGTTATCTTTGATGAAATCACACTCAAGCTGAGAATCTATAATGTAACTTACCTGCTTTAAGGGAGTGTAGACGATAAAGACTTAAATTATTGTAAATATTATCTATTAACAGTTTAAAATAAAATCTAACTTTTATCCTAAAGAATAGACAAAACTTAAATACTAAAGTAGTCCTAGTAAAATGTAACCTCTTGTACCAAGTCTTCTATAATAGACTTTCACTTGTATTTTTTGTAATGAGAAAAATCTAAATGAAACACATTGTTTTAATTCATTTCTTAAAAGGTTTTCTTGGATGATTACCCTATACTTTTGAGATATAATCTTGGAATCTAAAAGCTCTCCTAACCGTCAATGAGATAATTATATTTTTTTTTTAAATCTTTTTTGTTTAGTAATTTATTCTTTATTTTGATCAACAACGACCTGACAAAGGAAAATCAGGTAACTAAAGCCAAAAGGAGTTTCAAGCGCTGTAAATCAACTACAAAAACAGACACCCTCTCCCATTTCTCCCAATTTGAACTCTACACCCAAATGCCTTTGCTGAACTTTGCTGGTTCATGGTTTCTTCCACTCTACATACCAACCAGGTCTTTTCATTCCCTCTTTCTCTTTATGACCCAAAAGCTATCTTCTCTTTTTTATTCCACTTTGATGCATTTTATTTAGTTTGAGCACTTTGTTTTGTTATGAGAGATTATGGTTCTGAGTTCCAGCTGCAAAGGGTGGACTTTTGTTATGAATGATGAATCTGATTGCTCTGAACTCTAAAGTTGAAGCAGCTTGGGTTGTTTTTGCAACTTTTTGATGTTATATATACTTATAATTTTTACAGTGTATTTGCGCCTTTATTCTGGGTTTTGTGGCTTATGTTATCTTTAATTGTAAGTTGACAGTAACACTGCCAATTATACACTGATAGTGCTTTAGCTAAAGGTCTTTTACCCCCTCTCTAAATGTTTTTGAATGTGCTTTTAATCATGTGTTTGATGCAGGTGTAAGAAAAATTGATTGTGCAACTTGAAATTCAAACTATTCTGGACTCTGAACTTTCTGGCTTGTCCTCATAGCTTAAGTAAATCTGATTTGTTAGTGCTGGTCTTAATATGGCGACTGCTACATCGCCTTATTTTACACCTGCGGAGAGTAGATCAATGGGGGTACTTAATGTTCTTGGAGGCAGTGTGTTAAAGGAGAATCCTCTAGTGAGATTTAGCTGCCTTAAAGTATGTGATGGAAAAGGTGGATTTTCATGTGCTAGTCGAAGGGCTTCCATGCCAAATTTTAGATGTTCAGCCGACCCTCACAGTGTCAGTCGGTATCAAAATAAAGACCCTTTTCTGAATCTGCATCCTGAAGTTTCAATGCTTAGAGGTGAAGGGAACAATACAATAACCAACCCAAGAAAGGATAGCTCTAGTGGAAATGTCATCGAAAGCTTAGGAGACATGTCTGGTTCAAGTAGTTATAATGAAGCTAAGATCAAAGTTATTGGAGTTGGAGGCGGTGGGTCAAATGCTGTTAATCGCATGATACAGAGCACAATGAAGGGTGTAGAGTTCTGGATTGTTAATACCGATGTCCAAGCCTTGAAAATGTCACCCGTCTTTCATGAACACCGTTTGCAAATTGGTCAGGAGCTAACTAGGGGTCTTGGTGCTGGTGGGAACCCAGAGATTGGCATGAATGCTGCCAAAGAAAGCAAGGAGTCAATAGAACAGGCTCTTTATGGTACTGATATGGTTTTTGTTACAGTAAGTTCCCAACCATCTATAGTTTTAAATCATTTGGGTAGAATCAGATTAATACTTATTACTGATATTAATCTGATTATATGATTGTCTTGATCTAAACTGTCTATTTTTATGAAAAAATATTACAATTAGTAATACAGAAATTTGAGCAAAATGTACTATGCAACAAGAAAATTAGTTTTATATTATGTTTGCTATTATTAACTAAACTAGCTAAAGAATATTTGTCAAATAAAATATTACAATCTTCCTTTTTACAGTGAATATTCATTGATCATATGATAAATGCAAACTATCTGGCTACTTATACTTGGTTTCTTATTTAACCTATCCAATCAAATTTAATGTTCAAAGAGTTATATACAAAACCTTAGTGTCAAGAACTGGGAAAAAATATGTATTATTTCTGCAACAGCGAGCTCAACTGGTATTATGTGCTAAGCATCAGGTATGTTTCAATAGACATTTAAGTTAAAAATCAATACATTTTTTGTGTGAATTTTATCATACTGTTTCCTGGAGTTTGATTTGTCTTGTAATTGATGATTCATGAACTATGTACTTCACAATTCATTTTCTCCATTGATACTTTTGATATTTAAGTTGTCGGTAGCAAAATCTTTTATTCTGGTACTGCGGCATAGGGTGTTTGGTATCTTGTTATTTGCCAAGTTAAAAAATAGGACCAGGACGTGGGATCTTGGTTTTCCTTTATCTTCTAGTATCTTCCTTTAACATTTTACCTAGGACTTAAGTTTGTTTTTGCAGGCTGGAATGGGTGGTGGAACCGGAACAGGTGGAGCTCCTGTAATTGCAGGGGTTGCAAAGTCAATGGGTATATTAACTGTTGGTGTTGTCACAACCCCTTTTTCTTTTGAGGGAAGAAGGAGAGCTGTTCAAGCACAGGAAGGAATTGCAGCTCTAAGAGAAAATGTTGACACACTAATTGTTATTCCAAATGACAAGTTGTTGACTGCAGTTTCCCCGTCTACTCCAGTAACAGAAGCATTTAATTTGGCTGATGATATTCTTCGACAAGGTGTTAGAGGTATCTCTGATATAATTACGGTATGAAATTCTTCAAGAAACCATCAGAACCCTTCTGTTCTAACTATTCATGATTGAGTATCAAAATATTTAGACAAAAGAAACATAACTGTAATGTCATTTTCTTTCTTCTTCTTTCATAGTCCTCAAAAATTGGTACTTCCCTTCTTATTTTATTCATGATCTTATGGGAATTTTTTGTGATAAATTACAAAAAAACTAGTGATAGGAACCTTTTTCCACCTTAAAATTTCCTTGTTTATTAGATGGCAAGGATGGACTAGTAGTTTGGTGATGCTTTTCTATCTCTTTTCCCCCCTTTCAATCTGAAGTTTATAATTTATAGGCTTTGGGTGGTTAAAACTAGTGTGGTCCTTTTATATCCTTTATCCATATGATACTTGAGAGTCGAGGGGTACACTTTTTGTTGACATGGCTTGAACCTTTTCTCCGGTGGTTATGCTAACGATACCTAATTTTTCCGGTGTTCATATGTTTTCAGATGAAAGTTGTAAGGTCTCTGTAGGTTAGAAAGTCTAGTAACTTCGGTCATTGTTACTGCTAATACTGATACCTGGGTTCTGGAATGGAACCTTCGAGCCTGTAAAAATCAGTATATTTGCATGACTACCATTCAAATGTGCTATGTTTGGGCTGCACAAACGTGCAAGTGTTATGAGCTTTGGACCATACCTCTGCACTCTAATTGGTTGCGAGTTTCCTGATTGCAGATTCCAGGGCTAGTCAATGTGGATTTTGCTGATGTGCGAACTATAATGGCTAATGCAGGTTCTTCACTGATGGGGATAGGAACTGCAACTGGTAATTCAGAGATATACTTAGCATTTTATCTTCAAGATTTGAGGTTCCTACACTTTTCTGAGCCAAATAATAAGGAAGAATCAGGGAACAGAGAACGTGCATAAAATGAAAAAGTAGAGGTTTCTTGGGCTTTACCTCCTGATTATGAACCTTGATGCATGAACTTGGCAACCATCTTTTTACATGTTTCTCACCTGTGTTTTGGAAATGCTAGAGATGGTGCAGATTGCATTGAAGAGAATGCGCTGCAGCAGCTTTGATTTTGAATGCACGAAGTTCCTACCTCCTCTTTTTTTTCTTTCTTTCCTTCTGGCACTCCCTCTTTCCTTTTTTTCCTTTTACTGGCAGTACCTATTGATGTTTTCTGGTGAAATAACTAATTTTCACATGACGGATTTTAAATTGCCTTTTCCATTGACTTGTTAAATTTTCTGCTTTGTAGGAAAAACAAGGGCAAGAGATGCTGCACTCAATGCTATCCAATCACCTTTGTTAGATATTGGTATAGAAAGGGCTACTGGAATTGTCTGGAACATAACTGGTGGAAGTGATTTAACCTTGTTTGAGGTAACCCTCTGTCTCTAACTCCCTTAGTGTAAGTGTGATACAGCGGCGGCTATGGGTTGCTAACTGGAAATTAACCCCGTAGTACCTATATATTTCACTTTTTCTTTTTCTTCTTTTTTCATTTCCTGTATATATGTGAGTGGAACCCTTACAGGAAAGAGAAGATTTCTTGAAGCCTGAGCACACCATATGTGATCATGGCATACTCCTTTACAGAGGGAGGCAATTGTAGGAAATGTCACACCTTCAGCCACTGATTGCTTCAGAAATATGTTTTGAATTAGAGATCTTCTAGGCCTAGCGTTTGCATGATTGTCCCTTGAGCTAGTTGTATTTCTCAATGATTACATGCAAGAGTGATGTGCTGTCTACACAATGTGTTATCTTTTAAGACTTTTAGCAGTTGCTCACAGCATCTTTAATTATCACACCGCACACCAATAACCAGAAATTGTCTACCAATTGACTGAAATATTATACTCCAGAGACCTTGGTTATCTTTAATGTTCATCTTATTCTAGATTATGCATTCATATTTTATTTCTCCTCTGATGCATCATTTGACATGTGATAAATATCTGTAGGTTAACGCTGCAGCTGAGGTAATATATGATCTTGTGGATCCAACTGCCAATTTAATATTTGGAGCCGTGGTAGATCCATCGATCAGTGGCCAAGTAAGTTGATGCTTGTTTAAACTTGTTCATTCCAAGGTCCAGACTCAGAAAGAGTCGTCAGCATCTCTGTATCATGATCACCATGCTTTGAATAGGCCTACCGTCTAACTGTAGTTCGTCTAGCTGTAGTTCTAATCAAGCATATATTATAACAGTAAATAAATTAAACATTCAAAAAAGTAGGCTTCAATCCTGGCAAGAAATGGACTTCATGGATGAACTTTACTGTGTAGGCCACATGTTGGGCCGACAAGGGATGCCTTGTCATGGTGTTCGTACGTCTTAGCAATACCAGCAAATTATCTGAACCATCTCTACCAATGAGATAGGCAATAGACTGCTTCCTGCAAGCTTATTTTGTCATTCTTGAATTTTCAATATGTAAGGTAAATATGCAAATCAGATGCAGAATTTACATTGACATTAAAGCGAACTGTTGAATTGATAACGAAAGTCATATTAGGATGATCATACTCTTCATTAGGATAAATATATGAATCATGTTTGTACAGACCAACAAGACCACTTTCTGCAACATTCATGGTCCTCAATAAGAACTATTAATTTGATGGCAAACATCATTTTGGGTCTCTATCTAGGTAAGTTTAACTCTGATCGCCACGGGATTTAAACATCAAGAAGAAAGTGGTGTTGGAATTAACCAGTGGCCGTCTTTCAATGAAGGTGGTTCAGTGGACATCCCCGAGTTCCTGAAGAAGAAAGGACGTTCGCGTTATCCAAGAGCTTGATTCGTTTTCTGCATAGTGTCTCAACTCTCGACCAATGTCGTTACGCCTCACTCTCAGATTCCTGACCTCATTAAGGTTATTAGAGTAGAGAATGTGCTGAGTGCCATGTTTCAATAGAAGTAGCTTGTGCAGGGTGCATTTTGGTGAGAAAGTAAAGATGAGATTATTATTATTTGGTGTTCCTTATATATAATCAAATGGTAATGTTAGTTTTGTTTATATGACCCTGTAAGGGCAGTTGGATTTCAGAATATACTTTGAAGAAATTAAAATCAATGTTGCTTAATAGCAACACCATTATGAAAGAATGCTTTCAAACACAGTGCTGGTAATCTGTAATGGCCCATGTTAAAGATTGTAGACGGTTGCTATTGTTTTTTTCTTCTGGCCAATAAGCTACTTGCTATAGTTCACATAATTAATGGTGGCCACATTTTCATCATCCACATTATGCAATAGGAGCCAAGGATATGATTAAATGGTAAATGTCCCTTTTTAATTTATGAAGGGTAAGAGTTACGTAAGCATCGGTTATTGCTCACAAGCAGAATTTAGTTAATTCATTCAACCAACATTTATAAATTTGAAATTCGAATCTCAATATTACAATTTTTCCTCCGTTTCATTTTCTAACATCGACTTGCTTCATGGTTATACAAATAAAAATCCATGTTTCAGATCAGTAAAAAGGAGCTGGCCGCCAAAACAATCATATTTTGACGAGAGAACATGGCTAAATTTATAAGAGCAGAATCATATAAGCAATTTTTGCAATTGCACCGCAATTCAGCTTGAATGTTTCCTAAATAAATAAGACATTGTTTCTTCTCAAAACCACAATCATTACAATATCACTCATACAAATTCCCCAAACCATTATGAAACAAAACAAAACAAAATAGATAGATTTTGATCAGGACAAAGTTGCCAGCTCCCATACCTTAATTGTCCTGTCATCGCTGGCAGAAGCAAGGAGATGCTTTCCTGTTATTTTCAACGATAACGAAAGCGGAAATGTTAGCTAAAGTTGAAACTCAAGAGTCGAGACAAACCCATATTCTGATACACCACTCACGGGGTTAGCATAAGCTTTATTATCAATATCATTCTTTTAAAAAGGCCTCAAATACCACAGTTCTGAAAGCAAAAATCTCCAGAAAATAAACAAAGAGACATGCTGCGACTAAAGAGAAAAGTGTGCAATTATAATAAAGTTCCAACTCAACATGTTACATAACTAGACAATTGATCGGAATTACAGTTTAGAAAATTCAGATCAGAACAGTAAAGCTATTCAAATGGTCGTTTAATTGGAATTGTTATTTTTGCTTTGAATAATTTCTGCATGGTTTTGCTGTCATTTCAAAGGTATTTGTTTGGGCAAATACTAGCAAATCAATCATCAGGCAATTAGCTCAAGAGAGGGATAAAAACTGAGCCAATAAACCAGAGACTCCACCATGCATAAAGAAACTATGTATATTTGTGATATATATTATTTTCTTCCTTTGTATACAAGAGCATGAACAATAATCCTCAAGTCCGAGTTAATTTTTCAAGAAAGCAAATCTTACCCCAGGGCACCATTTGTACTGAATTTATGTCCATGTCATGGGCCTTCTCCTTCTTCAATAGCATTTGATATGAAGGTCCATTCATCTGAAGTAAAATAAAAAAAAATAGATTAACCGGCTGAATTTCCACTTTCAAAACTTGAATAAGTATAAAGGAGGCCATGGCAAGGGCAAAGACGATTATCCAGCCAAGAACTCTTAATATGTACAACAGGACAATTTGCCAAATTAGTTTGGCTGGTATTCAGCATTCACATTACCACCCCCACTGATACTGAATCAAGATTTAATTCTCATGTGGAAATATGCTCAATGAATAAGAGGCTAAAAGAATTACACACCGAACCATCTTTGCTCTGTACAAACAACCGTACAGCATCATCAGCAGCTCCACTGGCAATAATTCCCTCTCTGTAATAGTAAGCCATATACAATCAGTTTCAGCTTAAAACTTAAAAGGAAATCAAGTATTTCAGATGATAAATAAATATTAAAATTTGAAAGATCTAAATAAAAGATACAATGAATAATATTGTTTTTGAACCTTGAAATTGCTATTTAAACAAAATTTTATTCATCAATTAAAATCAAATGATGCCTAAAAATTTTGACATTTTACATTGAATTAACCCCTTCACCTTCAATCTCGAATATTGAACAAAAAATGGGTTATTATCCATTTCGTTCACAAAATAAACATAAATGTAGTTTAAACAATAAATACCTTGACCAGTGAACTGAAAAGATTGTTCGATCATGATAACCTGAAAGAGTGCACAGATGGTTCCTGGACAACCATTAAAGTGAAGGATATCATTATGCATTACACGGTCTTAAACGAAAATAAAAGAAAAGAAACGACATACATCATTGCCAATAAATTAGGTTTTATCTTCAAGATACATGCTATTGCAATACTTAATAATTCCGTTTACTGTTCCATAGGAAAGCTACAACTACCGGGATAAGACTTGATGCTTCAATTTTTCAAATACCAAGAATGAGTTCTTTAGCATCACAATGTGAGCATTAATAGCAATCAAATGAAGATTATAAGCCCTGAATTTATCACTGATAGTGAGTGTTCTTTGTGCAAAGCAAACTATTGCTTGCGTATAGCCACGGAAAATAAGAGCCAAGGAAGTCAACAAATATCTAAGTCCTGATAGTTGCAAACCAGCCTAGGCTATGGATCTGATATGATGACAACCAAGAGTTAGAAAAGGTGAAAAGTTCAAACAGAACAATAATAAAAAAAGAGGCAAGTTTCTCACCAGGGTGCATAACCATCTCCAGACTGCTTCCCATATCTTCAGGGTAAGATCATCACTGCAAAATCAGTTCAACTTATTTTAACACATCATACAATTTGACTTTTTTTTTTGCCAAGGCCATCAGAAAATACAATAATCCAATTGCGGCAGATTAGAAAGAATAAGCTGTTATACATACCTACAAGTTACCAATTTGTCTCCCTTAGCATTAAAATCAAGTGACCAAACGGTGGAAGAGTGACCACTGACCATAAGATATTGAAACAAAAGGTTTTTAGTAGTCTAAAAGTTCCATAAACTAGTGGACAAAAACCTTCAAGGTATAATAAAGTTTAGGGTTAAATACCACTTTGGCCACTCAACTATACCCTATCAAACAATGTGGCCATTTAAAAATTTTTGCTATCAAGTCGGTCACTTAGCTTTCTTGTCATACCGCACATCATCCATTGCCGCCATGGAATGATGATGTGGCTTAAATTAACCAATAGATGTGTGACGTGTCACTTTGAAAAAAAATGATGGGAGAAAAGCTGGAAAAACAGATTTTTTTTTTCTAAAAGTTGAGTGTCAAACATCTATTGGTCAATATATGTCATGCCAGCATTCCATGACGGCAATGGGTGATGTGGGTGATGACAAGAAAGATGAGTGGCCAAATTGATAGCAAAAATTGTTAAATGGTCACATTGTTTGATAGGGTATAGTTGAGTGGCCAAAGTGGTATTTAACCCTAAAATTTAAAAGACATCACCACAATACTTAATAGGTAGATACAAAACTACATGCCAAGCAGTACAATAAACAAGAAAATGAGCTGAAACAGAACAGATAGATAGAGTTCTAGGCATCATACTGGCTAGATTCACCTAAAGTCTGCATACAACTCCAATGACCATCATCATCCTCTGACCACCAAACCTACAAAGTAAAGTGTATACTTTACAATTTGATCACATTTCTGAATCTTGTTGGCATATAATGAAATTTATATAACATCAAAGATTTCCACGGTCTTTTTAAAGAGAGAGATCCATTTAGCCAATACAGTACCTTGATAGTGTTATCATAGCTACAGGAAAACAAAATATCCATGGTTGGATGCCATCGAACCATTTTCACGTCTTGAGTATGACCTTGCAAAACTTGAATACACTCAAATTCATTCCCTGGCATGACTTCCCAGATCCAAACAGTTTTATCTCTCACACTACGCAAGAAGAGATCCAGATGCATTCCAAGATACACTTTTCACTTCATTTTCATAACCCTATACACAACAGTAAAAATTAAATGTCCCAATGTAATCAAGAAATGAACCAGATATTAGCAGAAAAATAATCTAAATACTAATAATTTCCATCTTCAAATAATACTTCTAGCTGATATTGTAGACAGTTCAATCTCTTTCTACATGGTAAACCATTTTGCTTTTAGCAACAATTTCTCAGTATAATTATGTTTTACTTGGGCAAATGCTTTAAATGGTGTGCATATGACACCAAATCTCTAGAGAAATGAAAGAACAAAACAAACAGAACTGGATAGTAAGAAGAATAAGAGTAACACCTCTAAAGTGGAAACGCATTCAAAGTCACCCCCAACATTTTCCCATATGGCAGTGGTAGCATCAAAGCTAGCGGTGGCCAACAATTTCCCTGACGGTGACCAAGCACATGATCTTACCGTTCTAGTATGTGTTTCTTCTAAAACAGCCTGCAAAAGATCACACTCCAAATTGACATGAATTCCACAAACACCACATAAGGTAATACTTCAAGATAGATAAGCAAATATGAATCCATTTCAGTTCATATCAAAAGAAATCAAAATGAGACTAAAATTATAAATTTCAAACGACTTCAGCAAGGTGTTTTAATTATCCCCCTATATCAGTTAAATTAGATATAAAAAGAAAAAAGCAGCAAGAAATTGAAATTTTTAAGTTCCTGAACTAGCTTCAATCAATCTCACTTCCCCTAGAAAGATTTTCAGCAGCAACAACAATAATAATAATAAGTAGAAATCAATGATAAGGGGTAAGAGAGAACCTTGCAGTCCCAGGAGCAAGTGGAGGGACTCTGCTCCCAGATACGAACGGTCATATCTCCGCTGCAAGAAGCGAAAACCGACGGCACATCGGCGGCGGAAGTGGCGGGATTCCAAGCGAGGCTCCAAACCCTATCGGTGTGGCCTTGAAGCTTTTGAATCTCTTTGAGCTCCAAGTTTGCATCTAACAACTCCATTCAACTAAATATCTTACAAGGAAATTTAATAAAAAAAACTGTAGTTTTTATTCTTCTGGATTGATTTTTTTTTTTGAGTGAGAGATCGGCGAAATGACAAGTAATAGTTTAACTTTGGGGGGAGGGTTTATATGGAAGGGAAAAAATGACGAAAGAAGAGTTGGATTTCACGCACGCAGCCTTCAGGCCCGTGATTACCGGAGAACCGCGGAGCACTGTGGCAACCTCGTTTCTCAGTTTAGAAAGTTTCGCAAAACTTTCGCAATGTCCGGTTAACTTGTAACCGGCACAATATATTATTTAACACTTACGTATTTAGAAAGTAGAAATAATTATTTGTTTAGGATATTTAATATGTTGCATTATTTAATAAGTAAATTAGATGATATTTATTATTAAATTAAAAATAGTATTTATTTAACACGTCAAAGAATGAAATGATACATTCATACATGACATTTATCTTTAATTTTATCACAAATTTTATTAACTAAAACTTTGATGTAATAATAGAAAAATTCTAAAATAAATGTTATATACTGATATATATCACTAATTATATGTACTGATATATGTCATTAATTATTTTAATATTTTTTTTGAAATTATGAGAATCTAAAATGTGATTATTCATTTTTCTAGAATAAAAATACGTTAAAACACTTATTATTATTTTTTATATTTTTAAAATTTTTGTCAACTTTTTATTTTAATAACTTTATTATTTTTTTAATTAAAAAATACAAAATAGTAAAAAAGTGTTTTAATATATTTTATTCTAAAAAAATAATATCATTTTAGGTTATCATCATTTCAAAAGTTATTAAAATAATTAATGGTACATATCAGTGCATATGATTAACGGTGCATATCGGTACATGACATTTACTCTAGACTCATCCATAGTAACTACCATCTTTCATCCATCTTTTTTAATACACAAGTGTTATTTAATACAACACACCTCTTTTACATATGTTATAGTACTTTTTTATTTTTATTTTTTTCACATTTTATTGTCCATATATGTTATAAAGGGGCATCTATGTTTGGTTAATGCATAAATTCGATTTGAAAATTTAGATATATAATTTTTTAGATCGACAAAATAATGGTTTGTATTTAATTTTAAAAATAGGATATTTGGTTTTTTAAATATTGAATTTTTAGATCGGATATTTAGTTTTTCAAATTACTAGAAATAAAATTATTAAAAAACAAACAAATAAATAATAATAATAATAAAATAATACTAGTAATAGTAAAAATAATAATAATATACATTGTAATGAAAATAATAATAATCTTAATAAATATAATAAAATAGAAGAAAGTATATTATGAAATAATGATAATTATAATAAAAAATATACCAACTACCAAGAAAATAATTGTGATATTTTATAATAATAAAATAATAACAATAATAATAAATATACAATGCAATAAATAAATGATAAATTATAAAAAAAATAAAAATAAACATGTTAAGGGATTAAACTGAGTAAAGTAAAATCTTAATGAGATAAAATAGTAAGTAATTATACGAAGTTATACTTCAATCAAATGAAGAAGGATCAAGATAACAATTATCCCTAATATTGTAAGGTCAATTTTTTCAAATTTTTGAATAATCCAAAAATTAGAATTTAGACGATCCATATACAATCTGATTATTCGGTTTTTTAGATATCCGATCTAAAACATCAAAAAAATCAAAAGACAAATCAGATTTCCATTTTTTTAGTTTAATCGCGGTTTTTAACTTATTGGTTCACTAATCATGATTAAGTACCACAGTTAACCGTCGGTTAACTAATCAAATTTCCAAATTTTCAGATTAAATCTACTTTATATTTGTACCATAAAATATCTTGTTATAAATAAAAATTACAATAAAAAAATTATAAAGTACCATAATTTAATACAAATGAGTACGTATAATTGATTTATTGCACCAAACATTGCTTTAATTATTCTCATCGAACAATTAGCCATGCCCAATGTTCTTCTCATTGAATAATAAGATCATAATGCAACAATTCAAGAAAAATGTCTCTTTTTTATGGATTTATAAAATATATAAGTACTGATATTTTTTTAAACTAAATTAGTGAAGAATCGATCTTAATCTACCTGCAAGAAATTATAAAAGAATACACAATAAAACTTAATCAACCAAAAGTTAAACAACTAAAATGTAAAATTACCTTTCGTTACAAATTGTAAATGTATTTATAATTGAGTGACCAGTTTTGTAATTTATCCAAAGAAAAGAAAAGAAACAAAATCGAAGCAAACGGGCCGTTGACCCTGCAAGTGCAAATCCATATAATTCGGTTAGACCCGGTAACGCTCAGTTCACCGTTGCAGAAACAAAATTCCCCCATTTCTCAGGCTGAGGCTGCACCATCTCTGCAAACCTTAATCGCACCCAGCAATTGAGACTCCCTTTACCTTATTGAATCGCCATGGATTCTGCTACTCGAAGAAGAAGTCAGGGAGGCCTTTTCGAAGCCCTCTACAGAGTCACCATGCAAAGCAACTCCGTATACGTCACCTTCGTCATTGCCGGCACTTTCCTCTAAGAAAGCGTAAGTTGTATCTCTCTTTCGCATTGTAATCATTAATTTTGTGTGAATTTTATTTTTCAATTCTATTTTATAATTTAGATTTTGTTTTTATTTATTTATTTTCCTATCGATATATTTATAAAAAATCATTTATTATATTAATATTATTATTATCCTTATTAATTATTGTTAGTGTTATTATTGTAATACCCACGACCCGGATGTCACATTTGGGCCTCACGTCTAAAACACAACCAAACAATTTCGACCTAGTTTAGCCCAATCCACAAATCTATTATAAAAATCCATTTAATTACAACCCAATAAAACGTAATAAAATTTGAAAACATATACAATGGAGCTCCTTTTAAAACTACATTATAAACCTTTGACTCAAACGTTTGAAAATCCAAATATGATTTATATTATACAATAGGTTCCTACGAATACATAGTCCAAGGACCTAAATATTGTACTATGATGAGACGAGGCGCTGGAATCCTTCCCTGATGGTGCTCCTCCTAGAACGAGCCAAAACTACTAACATGCGAACGGAAACAACGATTCTGAACGCTGAGCTAACAAAACTCAGTGGATACACCGCCACTCAACCATGCTTCATGCAAATCATAAATAAAGCAATGCAACATGAATGACATCTTGGCAAGATAACAATGGTGCTACCATAACCGCCTAAACACATAGCATTATGAATGTATGATCACGCACACAGCTCATACAAGTACCTCATACGTTTACCTAGCACCACACAGTTAACACCAACAACATTAAGTGAGGTCCGCGTCCACAAAGCATCAGAATCCTACACTTGAGTGAGGCCCACGTCTACAAAACATTAGGATCCTACACTACGAGTAAGGCTCGCGTCCACATAGCATCGGGATCCTATACTCTGAGAAAGGCCCGCGTCCACAAAGCATCGGGATCTTATACTCAAGGGGATGAGGCTCGCGTCCACAAAGCATCGGGATCCTACATCCATGCTCGGAATCTCACATCGAGCATCTTCGAATGAGGCCCGCATCCACAAAGCATCGGGATCCTACATTCGAGAGTCTTCAAGGTGTTGCAACACAGTTAGGGTATCCAAATCCCAACAATAAGGGATGACTCGACTATCTAGGTGTTTCATCAGCACACACCAAGGACCCCCAGTCACCACGCAACACTCAACCTCGACACAAAGGTCTTACCGCACACAGCTTTAACACCCTTACTATCGCCTCATGGTTTCTATCAATTATTATACAACCCTATTGAGCTTATCTATTTATTTAGTGTGTTATGAAGGTGCACATTAGCCGTTCTCATTAATTTATCTTATTATTATTATTCAATAAGACTTAACCTTATATGTGCCCCTTCCGCACACAGCAAGGACCCTAATTACCACACAACATCAACCGATCCACCTAGGATCCCCATGGGTTACCACCTCACACAGCTTACCCAAAATATACCGAGTCATTAGCCATTTAATTCATACACGGGATTTAAATCTTCATTTCTCAGTTTTAATATTTATTTTGCACCTTAACTGACCCTCGGGGCCCTTTGTCTCGAATTATAGAACCCCCGAACATAAACTCAACTTTCTTGGGAAGAACGCCCATTGAGTACCAATACTCCTATATGGGTATCGGTACGCCCCTATAGGTACCGGTACTCCTGAATGAGTATTGATACTCAATTTAGACTCGAAAGGTCTGGTACAACAATCCGTACTGATATGCTAAACCCCCGTATCGATACTCAATTTAGCTTCGAAAGAACTGAACTCTCAATATGTACCGATACGCTCTATCCCGTATCGGTACTCACTATCGGTACTGGGATCGCCCCGTACCGATCCAAGCCCGTACCGGTACTCCTACCTTCGCGTACAGGTACGCTGAGCCTCTCCCAGGCAATGTAACAGTGCATACCGATACGCCCCTTGCGTACCGGTACACCAAAGCGTTATTGGAATTCTTAACTTGCAATGGGTACCGATACATGGGGAGGCGTACCGGTACTCCCCTCATAACCCTTCCCCCTTTTACACTAAGGTGTACCGATACGCTATTACCGTACCGATACGCGAGCCCGATTTTCAAACTCTGGATACGGGTTTCACCTAAAAACCCTCTTTAACCCCCATGGTTAAACACCAAATCATTCTTACAAGTTATGGTGATAGTATTAGGTGGATTACTACCGAAATTAAGCCATAGCAACATCAAATCCACACTTTACCATTAAATAGGTCAACCAAAGCATATCAAACCATAAACATCCAAATCATGCACAAAGCCTAATTTTATGAGTTGCAGGAATTCAAAGGAGTTAGTAGTGTACTAACCTCGAATTAAAGCTGAGGAAGAACCCTTCAAGACCCATTCCCGTTCATCCACACTAATCCCACCAAAACCTTAATCTCTACCATTTTAGCTCATCTTCACCTTGGTGTGTAGATCCTTTGCTGCTCATCAAACTTCCCACCATCGTCAAAACGTGATTCTATCTCAAACACTCAAAGATTTCACCTTTAACTTTAAACTTGGGTAGGAAGATGAATATGAGAAAGAGGAAGAAAACAAAGGGACAATGATGACTTCACCCTCTAACTTTTCTGCAGAAAATAAAGTCCCCCATCAGTCTCTTTGTCTTTAATTATGCTTTTTTCCATTTGCCCTTCTTACTTTCACCTTAGCCCAACAACAAACCAACAACCCAAGCCCAAAGTTCTAAGACATGCCCAAAAAGGCTCTCAAAGCCCAAATATCAAGGCCCAACCACGAAGCCCATACTTCGGGTTAATCTGACCTTCATATTTCGAAATATGGGTCATTACAATTCTCTCCTCCTTAAAGAAAATTTCATCGTCAAAATTTAAGCATGGAAACGAGATGATATTGTTGATGATCCAACCACCCCTTCCGGTCACGCATACCCACAACTCCTAAGTTCCCTATGAAACCTTCTTAACCAAAACTCTTAGCACAATTTCTCAACTCTCTACAAGACTCCTCAACAAAACATTCCCAACGTCCGACACAACACTCATATAGAACCTGAAACGGTTCAACCAAGGATAATCTCAATAGTATTATCAAACATCGGCACTCTGGACTCACTTCAGATGAGTCACAACTCGATGAGCGAACCTCTCCACCAACACTAGAATTTCCAAAGTCTTGAACTCAACCCTCATCTGCGTCCATAACGGGCACTTCTTCAAGGTATACCACAAGGCACTTCCTCATATATAATCACCATAACCCACGTGTTTAGGAATAACAAACCCTATCAATCATGTTCTATCATCCATTTAACATGAAAATACAACCTTATTTCACAACTTGGTTAACTGATATGAGACTTAACGCCTTATTTACTTGAACCCACTACGACATAAGCAGATGCGAAACCACGATCAAGCGATTCTACTAGCCAAGCCACTTCGGTTCCAAAAGAAAATTGTTACCACAACCAAGCTTTACTAGGGATCAAACCACCAAACTATCCTCAAAGGGTCCGAACACTCTCTTTCACTCCCAACCACCAAATTCTGACAAGCGTTGGTGCTAAAACTTTAGCAAGCCTTCAATATTCCTAATGATTCTCCCAACACAACTTATTACATCCCAAAATCCGATTCCACACAACTTTAGCCAAACACCCACATTTCTCCGAAGTCATTCGAAACATCTTTACGCTATCACCATGCATGAACACAATTCATCTCAAACCCAAATAAGCAACCCTTTATTCCTCGAACTTAAGATTATCTTGACGCATTCGTAAGTCCAAAACACTCTTCATCTGCCCCTTAGAGTTCAAACATCGCATCAACCACAAATTTTAACACTAATTATCCTTAACTTTCAACTTACGAGACCAGCATCCTGAACGATCTTACGGGAATCTCAAAACTCTTCAATATTAACAAAATCATCGGCCCTGAAAAACAAATACTGACCTTCCATTGTTATACATCGACCCACAACAGCTAATACCACTATATCTCGTTATACCAACATAAGCACGTCCCAAGGTGAACCCCTTGGCGACATCGCTCGCATTCCCCTTCTCTACCAAGGAGTTCTCACATGAGGGGTTCGGTAAATGTCAAACCACAAGGTGCTGAACGCTTAATGCCAAACTCAACACATCACTTATCATGGGTACTATTCTACGGTCAAGAGGTTATCTCACTCAACCCTCGAAGAGTACCTCGATAACCACTTGTATGACCACCCCTCTAAACCGCAGACTATCACTCTTGCGTCAACTATGCGAACCAAGAATGTCTTGCGACCTACAAGGTCCTCTTCAACTAGCATCACATGAGCACAACACATAAGCTGAAAAGATAGGATTTATTCACGCACAATACTAACAAACTGGTTCATTCCAAACCCCAACTTTGAGATTCTTGCTTGAAAACTAGGGCACCCCTCGCACTCACGTGACCAACCCATACCAAAGGTAAGTCTAACAAGTTCATAGGGACTGCCACTCTAAACTATACACACCACCCATGTTGGAACCTTTACTTACCAACACTTACCAATCCATTAATATACCAAGCCAATATCAACCTCGATGAAACTTATCACAGAACTCGCTCAATAAAATCCTGCCAAAGTAAGAACAAGAAATCAAATTGCTATCAAGAAACTGAAAACCACAATGAGACCAAATCATTTAACACACTCTCGGTGACAAGCTTGTCATTTCTGGCATGATCCACATATTGTTTAACAAAAGCTCGTGCGATGACTCTAACTATAAAATCTCACCTGACCTCCACCGTGATACTTCGACAACGACCCAAAACCACTTCTCGAAGAACCTTGACTACGCCTAGAAGAAGTCAACCTCAAAGACTTAACCGGCAAATACTCATCCACGATTGAGCAATCCTTTGCTATGTGACCCGATGTCTGGCACTCATAACAAATTTCCCCCAAGCAAGAAATATACCTCAAGGTGATGTCGACTACAAGGCTCACGAACCGGTGAGAGAGACGCTCAGACCGAACCATCAACACTCTTTGTTATAGAAGAAACCGATAAGCCCTATACCAAACCTTTAATTTAGATTTTTAGCCAACCCTCAGCTGATCTAAAGTAACTCTTTTTGATCCGCTCAAAGCACAAACCCTCCCCTCTTCAGGGTCTGAGAAGAATCTTATGATGTTCTGATTCCCCAAAACACGATCTACAGAATCCTCAGCTTACTCAATGTTGGCTCTAAGTTCATTCGAGTGCTTCGTACTAACGACTAGTTCAGAGAATATCTCGGGTAAAACTGTTGCCCTGTGCATCAAAATGTCAACTTTGAATCCCCATCTAACCTCAACCACCTTTACTCTTCGATAGCAACAACCTTTGGGCATAACAACTCAACCGTTGAAAAACTTACTCATACCTAACACTGTTTGACACCTTAAACTGACTACAAGAACTAATCTCTCACCCTCTTCATAAGAGCTTCACTGATATACCTTTTCTTGACTCACCCAAGAAAACATCCCAAGAAAAGACGATACAGTCAGGATTCCCTTAACACTATTCCAAGTCGTCCTTAGATCCCTCTGAGTGTTTTTTTAACCATCAATCTGATTGATTAGGTCATCCTTTCTCAACCCCTTTACCATACTTAGATTCGTAACAATAATGTTCATCCCATTAAATGAACATGGCTCTCTTCACAACTCTTCTTGGTCGATCTCGCATCGTCAACCCAACTGGTCTGCACCGCATTCAAAAGATGGTAGTTTGTCTATCCCATACCCCGGGTTTGGTTCCCCCGAAACCTTGACGTTTCCAAGACTACGTTTTTCATCTCAAGCTGGCCAATAAATGTAACACCCCCTTCCCGTGACCATATACCAGACACGAGTCGGAAATGTCACTACTTTTTAAAACAGTCTTTTAATAAAAAACCGGGGTAATTTAAAATTTTTTGGAAGCTTCCCAATGGTTACCCATCTTGAAATTTCCTTAGCTCAAGCACGCTTAACTTTAATCAAATCAGAAATAAAATATTAATTCTAGATCCGATAATAAATTTTTTTACATAAATAATGCAGTCATATTAAGATAAATCATTTTATTAAAAATGATTCTATTTAAAATTATTCGGATCTAACCTCATATAGGATATGTCCAATCAGGTCATATAATAATTAATTTGTAAACATACTTACCGTCTATAAAAGATTTATAAAATATTTACTGACCTAGTTAAGGCACTTTAATAAAATAGACCAGTTTATATAGTACATACCACTATTATATATATATATATAAATACGGATGTCATGATTACCGAAATACCTGTCGATTATCTTTTATACATAATGATGATGCAAAAGTTGTCATCTACTAATCCCAATCACCTGTGTGTATAACATAAATACACGCTGAGTATATCTCAGTAAGGCATAAGATGAGTGACATATAATACACTAATGCATGATAATTTATAAAACATGATAGTCATTAAATTACATATTCAGTAATGCATAAATTTTTGTACTGTAAAATCGTATACCTGTATTGCAATAATTATGTACTGTAAAATCATATACCTATACTGTAAAGTCATATATCTGTACTGTATAATTATACAATTATCATGTGAAATCATATAGCCCAAGGTAAATATTAAGTGATTAATAAACCGGTGGCCAATATCATATCAATTCATTTAGGAGACAACTCCATTGTATCTGTCAACGAAGTATTCTCAAGCCTTACTCAAGCATCGCCTCACGCAAAACCCACGATGTCCTTCCGGCCACTACTATAAACAACCGCAACAAGCACACCTTGCTCGAGATCTCAGGGCCTTCAGCTTACTAAGAGCGTACTTGGGACCTCACAACCATCATGTACCTCTCCACATTAGACGAAAACGCATATCTGCCAGGTGACTACATCCCCATCACATGTTACCTACAATTAAGGTTCACTTCCTACGAATGATGGGACCCCCAATTGACACTCTACCACTGGTCAATCAAAAGTAAGTTCTCTCATCCGTTCCATAAGGGTCGTCTACCAACACGTAGAATCTCACCACTGGAGGTTCTCACCATGAAATCAAGGCTTTAAGGTAACTTACGGCATATAACTGTGATTACTTTCTCAAGCGATGGGAGGAGGGCATACCCTCAACTCCTCCATTCCTTCATACACCCAAGCTTAACATCTGAGATAACTCCGATCTCAAAATCATCCTTAAAGGAATCAACCATCATCACGGCCCTCACGATCTTGATCGAATCTATCTTAATGTCGCAACCAGCGACACACGCGAACACAGGGCACACTATCTAGATTTCAGTCTTGAAAGAGTACAACTTAGACACACGGGCTCATATTCGCTAAACACATGTTCCCGACTCCTAACCACCATGGGTTTTCCTAGAACCGGCTAAACCTAAGCTCTAATACCACTAAATGTAACACCCATGACCCGGATGTCACATTTGAGCCTCATACCTGAAACCTAACGAAACAATTTTGACCTAGTTTAGCCCAATCCACAAATCCACTATGAAAATCCATTTAAATACAACCCAATAAAATGTAATAATATTTGAAAACATATACAGTGGAGTTCCTTTTAAAATTACATTATAAACCTTTGACTCAAACGTTTGAAAATCCAAATATGATTTATATTATACAACAAGTTTCTACGAATACATAGCCCAATGACCTAAATATTGTACTCTGATGAGACGAGGCACTGGAATCCTTCCCTGATAGTGCTCCTCCAAGAACGAGCCAAACCTACTAACCTGCGAACGAAAACAACGATTCTGAATGCTGAACTAACAAAGCTCAGTGGATACACCGCCACTCAACCATACTTCATGAAAATCATAAATAAAGCAATGCAACATGAATGAAATCATGGCAAGATAACAATGGCGCTACGATAACCGCCTAAACACATAGCATTATGAGTAAGTACCTCATACTTTTACCTAGCACCACATAGATAACACCAACAACATTAAATGAGGTCCGCGTCCATAAAGCATCGAAATCTTACACTTGAGCGAGGCCCGCGTCCATAAAGCATCGAGATCCTACACTATGAGTAAGGCCCATGTCCACATAGTATCGAGATCCTATACTCTAAGCAAGGCTCACGTCTACGAAGTATCGGGATCTTATACTCAAGGGGATGAGGCCCGCGTCCACAAAGCATCAGGATTCTATATCCATGCTTGGAATCTCACATCGAGCATCTTCGAATGAGGCCCGCGTCCACAAAGTATCGGGATCCTACATTCGGGAATCTTCAAGGTGTTGCGACACACTTAGGGTATCCAAATCCTAACAATAAAGGATGACTCGACTGTCTAGGCGTTCCATTAGCACATAGCAAGTACCCTAGTCACCACACAACACACAAACTCGACACAAGGGTCTTACCGCACACAACTCTAACACCCTTACCATCGCCCCATGGTTTTTATCAATTATTATACCACCCTTATTTATTTAGTATATTATGAAGGTGCACATTAGCCGTTCTCATTAATTTATCTTATTATTATTCAATAAGACTTAACCTTATATGTGCCGCTTCCGCACACAGCAAGGACCCTAATTACCACACATCATCAATCGATCCACCTAGGATCCCTATGGGTTACCACCTCACACAACTTACCCAAAATATACAGAGTCATTAGCCATTTCATTCATACACGGGGTTTAAATCTCCATTTCTCAGTTTTAATATTTATTTTGTACCTTAATTGACCCTCAGAGCCAGGGCCCTTTGCCTGGAATTGTAGAATCCTCAGGCAATGTAACAGTGCATATTGATACGCCCCTTGCGTACTGGTACGCCAAAGCGTTACTGGAATTCTTAACTTACAAGGGGTACCGATACACGAGGAGACGTACCCCCTCACAACCCTTCCTCCTTTTACACTAAGGTGTACCGACACGCTATCTCCGTACCAGTACGCGAGCCCGATTTTCATACTCTAGGTACGAGTTTCACCTAGAAAACCCGTTTAACCCCCATGTTAAACCCCAAATCATTCCTACAAGTTATGATGATAGTATTAGGTGGATTACTACCGAAATTAAGCCATAGCAACATCAAATCCACACTTTACCATTAAAGAGGTAAACCAAAGCATATTAAACCATAAACACCCAAATCATGTACAAAGCCTAATTTTATGAGTTGCAGGAATTCAAAGGAGTTAGTAGTGTACTAACCTCGAATTAAAGCTGAGGAAGAACACTTCAAGACCCATTCTCGTTCATCCACACTAATCCCACCAAAACCTCAATCTCTACCATTTTATCTTATCTTCACCTTAATGTGTAGATCCTTTGCTGCTCATCAAACATTCCTCCATCGTCAAAACGTGATTATCTCTCAAACACTCAAAGATTTCACCTTTAACTTCAAACTTGGGTAGAAAGATGAATATGAGAAAGACGAAGAAAACAAAGGGACAAGGGTGACTTCACCCTTTAACTTTTATGCAGAAAATAAAGTCCCCCATCAGCTCTCTTTGTCTTTAATTATGCTTTTACCCATTTGTCCTTCTTACTTTCACCTTAGCCCAACAACAAACCAACAACCCAAGCCCAGGGTTCTAAGACATGCCCAAAAAGGCTCTCAAAGCCCAAATATCAAGGCCCAACCACGAAGCCTATACTTCGGGTTAACCCGACCTTCGTTTCGAAATCCGAGTCGTTACAATTATTGTTAGTTTTTTATTATTACTGTTATAAAAAATAAAAAATAGTATCATTTATTATTAGTAGTAGTATTTATTATTTTATTATTACTACAGTTACTATTATATTATTATTATTATTGTTTATTATCATTAAAGAAAAACAAACAAAATATTATACAATAAAATAAATAAAATCCCAAGTTTATATTTTATTTAAAGTTTAAGGTTACATTTTAAAAACCCAAAAACTTTATAATTACAAGCTTGGCCCGTTAGAGGCCAAATACCCAAACCCTAATATTTAAAACCCTGACACCCTCACATGTCTTCTACGCAGCCACACAAGGGCCGTTAGATCTGGCCCTTGATCTAACGGCCAAGATCAATTCGGAGAGTCTTCCAGAACCTTCACGCGCCCACGCGCGGCTCATTAGTTCTCCGCGCGCGTTGCCTCAACTACCAAGACCGACTCTTTAGTGGTCGCGTCATGAGCAAGTGTGACTCATCGGCTCTCTAGTAGCCCTCCACACTCATGCGTGGACAACACCGCTGGTCCTCCACCTTTTTTGATGGCCATGTCAGTGCTCTAGTCTGGTCTCCTCCTCTCGGTCACATCATATGCAAACAAAAGAATAGAATGCAAATTTTCAGAACTGCACACACACATATACACACATTATCGAAACTCCATGGGCAAACCGACCAAATCAGAGGCGGATGTGAATACAAACAAAGATTAAAGATCAATCAATAGGGATTTTTATGTTTTTTAATTTTTATATGCCAAAACCAGTGTAATTAGGGGTATAAAACCAGAAACACGGAATCATTTTAATTCCTATTCAGGAATCCCTCAAAGGAATTCAAACAAAGCATTTAAGATATATCCTCTTTATTTTCAGTGTATGTATAAAAAAATAAAAATAAAAAACAAGTTAGGGTTTTATTTTTTATCTTCTTAATTTCGGCCTCCCTCCGTCCTATGACAAGCTCTTCGATTCCCCTGGGAATATAAGGAGTGAATCGGTTTAAGGAGGGTTTGTTTTTTAAAGCGCAAAAAGGGAAATGAGGGTTCTATCCGAATCTATTTTCGAAGAAAATAAAGGGTTTTGGCTTCGTATCTTCTAGATCGGGTTTTGTTCGATGTTTACGAGAAAGAAATGATTCGATCGTTGTTTTTTTAGTTTTTGAAGCCGGTGTACGACGGTCGGCGGTGGTTTGTGCAGCGGAGCACGGTCAGATTCTGGGTTTGTTTGAAGGTTTTTGAGTTCGCGGATGAACGCAGACGGCATTCATCCTTTTTCAGAGAGAATGAGGTTTTCTTTTTTGGGATTTTGATTTCAAAAATAAAAAAAAGGGTCGAACAGTTTTCAAAGTATATTTTATAATTGGCCATTATTTTTAAAATAGTTTTTTATAATATAAATCCTTCCGTAATTTTCAATTCTATTTCATAACTTGATTTTTGTTTCTATTTATTTATTTTCCTATCAATACTGGTATATTTATAAAAAATCATTTATTATATTAATATTATTATCCTTACTAATTATTGTTGGTGTTATTATTATTGAATTTTTATTATTTCAGTTATATGTTATAAAAAACAAAACGAAAAATAGTATCATTTATTATTAGTAGTAGTAGTTATTATATTATTATTACTACCTTTACTATTATTATTATTATTATTATTATTATTACACAAAAAAACAAAATAATATACAATAAAATAAATAAAAGCCCAAGTTTATATTTTATTTAAAGTCCAAAGTTACATTTTAAAACCACAAAAAAATATAATTACAAGCTTGGCCCGTTTAAAGCCCAAATACTCAAACCCTAATATCTAAAACCCTAACAACGTCACATGTTTTCTGTGCAGCCACACAAGGGCCGTTAGATCTGGCCCTCGATCTAACGGCCATGATCAATTCGGAGAGTCTTCTATAACCTCCACGCGCCCACGCGCGTTGCCTCAACTACCAAGACCAACTCTTCAGTGGTCACGTCACGGCCACGAACGACTCTTCGACTCTCCATAGCCCTCCACACGCGCATGTGGACAACATCGCTGGTCCCCCACCTTTTTCGATAGCCACGTCGGTGCTCCAGTCTGGTCCCCTCCTCTCGATCGCAGTATATGCAAATAAAAAAATAGAATGCAAAATTTCGAAACCGCACACACATATACAAACATCATCAGAAACTCCAAGGGGCAAACTGACCAAATCAGAGGCAGATGTGAATACAAACAAAGATTAAAGATCAACCAATAGGGATTTTTATGTTTTTTATTTTTTATATGCAAAAACTAGTGTAATTAGGGGTATAAAACCAAAACCCCGGAATCATTGTAATTCCTATTCGAGAATCCCTCAAAGGAGTACAAACAAACATTTAAGGTATATCCTCTTTATTTTCAGTGCATGCATAAAAAATAAAAAAAAATAGTTAGTGTTTTGTTTTTTATCTTCACCGTTTTGGCCTACCTCCTTCCGATGACAAGCTCTCCGATTCCCCTGGGAATAAGAGGAGTGAATCGATTTAAGGAGGGTTTATTTTTTAAAGAGCAAAAGGGGAAAAGGGGGTTATATCCGAATCTATTTTCGAAGAAAATGAAGGGTTTTGGCTTCGTATCTTCTAGATCGGGTTTTGTTCGATGTTTAGGAGAAATAAAGGATTCAATCGTTGTTTTTTTAAGTTTTTGACGCTGATGTACAGTGGCCAGCGGTGGTTGGTGCAGCGGAGCACGGTTGGATTCTGTGTTTATTTGGAGGTTTCTGGGTTTGAAGATAAACGCACGGCAACATTCATCCTTTTTTCAGAGAGAATGAGGTTTGCTTTTGGGGGATTTTAGTTTCAAAAATAAAAAGGTCAAACGGTTTTCAAAGTATATTTTATAGTCGGCCAATATTTTTAAAATGGTTTTTTTTACAAAATAAATTCTTCCTCCCTATTATAAATCTACACTCAGTCCTTCCACATTTTGAAATTACACCCACAATCCTTCTACCTTTTAGAATCCTCTCTGCAGTCTCTAGATCTTTCTCAAGCTTTGCAATGTTGACCTCGTTTTGATTTTAAATCTAGTTTTCCATGGGTAAATACCCTTTCGCCCCTCAAACTTTGCTTTCGTTTTCAGTTTGGTCCCGTTTCCAGTGGACAGATCTCCTTTTCCCCCCTTTTAATTTGTTGTCTATTTTATTTTGGTTCCTGTTTTCATGTATATTTAATTTCCTGTCTTGCATTTAATTTCAGTCCTTCATTGATTTTTTGCTTATATTTACGTGATTAATATTGGTTGGTTCGCACGTTTATCTTGGTCTCCTATATATGTGTAGCGACTATTTTTTCCAGGCCGCTACGAAAAATTAAGAAATAGTATTTGGGGGAAGTTTTCCTGTAACACCCCCTTCCTGTATCCATCACTGAATACGAGTCAGAGATGTCACATGACACTATATAAAACAATTCACTCTTAAAAATTCATAAAATTTTGTTTCTAATAAAATTAAAACACAAAATCGGAGCTCCCTTTTACCTTTCAAAATAACAAAATGACTATTCAATAAATAATAGACTATGAACCAAAATAAACAATTTCATTTCATTTATACATGCCACTAAAATTAATCAAAAACCTCAAGTAGGATGTCATTACTATGGTAGCTTGATGAAATTCTCTGAACTTGATGTAACGCATTGCTTACTTCAATATCTTGAACCACCAACGTGTGCAAAATCAAACACATGCTAAGTATGAACTTAGTGAGGAAATTAGTAAACTATTTAGTTAAATCATGTGATCATACATTACATTATATCATATGATAATGCAATACAATTCCCTGCAAAATGGCAAGCGATCCCAGTACAGTTTATATCATAACATAAAACAAATATAAGTATTATGCTGTCAGTATTCATCAATCATTAGGATGTCATTTATAGTATAACATACTTTAAAGATAGCCCAAAGTATGTAATATGAGATCAAGGTACTTGAGTCACATGAACCACACACCAGAGTATCTAACGTGAACATGTAAAAGAGTACGTACTCGAGGATGCTCTTTGCTCCTCATAAAAGTACCTCGTTAGTGCCATTAGCACTATGGGCTTGGATCCCCATGGTGCACACCAAGGGCTTGGGTCCCCAAGGTGTATGTGACACCATTGTAGTCACAAAAACATGAAATCATATCATAACTTGAGTGATACAACTGCTAAGGACTCCATATGGCATGCCAACTATACCATGGACTCTCATAAATAAATACCTGAGCATTTTATTTCATTATCAATCAATCATCATCATTCATGTAAACAAGCAATTCACATCCCATATTTAATCATAATTTTTCATATGTAATTGTCATTACTGTATTATGCCTCACATCGATTATTCCAGCATATCATAATCAAAGTCTGTAACATGACTGAAATAGTTATCATATAGGTGACCATGTACTTTACATGACACACGGTCTATCATGTTCAAAATAACATACCAACATACTTATCATGTAATTTTTATCTTACAATGTCAATAATTTTATCATGTCCATTATCTTGCCACTTGCAGACATAAATTATAATTTCTGATCAGTTTATAACTTTTAAACAATGCATTTTCATATTCAGATCAGGGTTGACTTATCGCAAGTCTTCCCTTTTATAATTAACATACATATAAATGTTGCACTCACCTTGGCCACTTAACACAATGCCTCACTAAGTCCTAGTTCGATCCTTTCTTTTATAGTACCTCAAACCTTCTTTGATTCGGACTTGACTTCATTAATCACATGAATACAACAAAATATTTGTTAGATTCAAATCTATCAATACCTTAAACATGTTGTCTAATATAATCATTCGAATATAAAATTTCCAAATATTTTTGCTTTCTTCCTTGTATTGTTCAAAAACTCATTATGGTCCATAGTGACCAATTTGAACTTCCAATAATTCTTCTGAGCTTGCTAACTAACATTTAAATACAAAATGTTTCAAATTCCATTTTCTGACAAATTGTGCTACCTTCAAAGATTCACTTATACTGGGCAGAATACATACTGGATCTCAATTTCCTTTATACTGTAGAAACTAGATTTGATAACGGTTCTAACGGTATAAGCCACATAAATTAGAAAAATCTACCAAAATTATAAAAATTCTTTACATTCACGTCACAGAGCTATCCAAGCATAAATTGCTATGTAATTTTTCTGACCTTCTTTTGAATAAAAATCCATATCTTTTAACACCGAACTCGAAATCAGTTTCCGTTTGTTGGAAACAAAACTAAACTAACAAATATTTACAACGGTATAAAATTCATCATTTAACCATTTTCTAGAATTTATGGCAAATTTTTAAACTTACTGCCATAATTTAAATTCCAACATAACTTTCCATAAACAACTTCTAATTTACACCAACTACTCCTTATTTCTTTACTTGTCAATTTAGTCCCGTCACTTTACTTCAAATGACTAGAATAAAGATTGTATTCATATGTTCTCTTTACATCCTTCATCAAAATAGGCTTAAACCTTTACTTCTCTAATTTCTCTTGATTTGTCGAGATGGTCACCAAAATTTCAAATATAAGGATTCAAGCTTCTTAACTTTGCAAATTAGTCCTCCAATCAACATTACAACCTTAATTCCATCATTTTAACTAAAAATCAGATTTACTCCTACATATCCTCTTTGCCGAATAGACCATTCAAGTTTGACAATTTGTCAAAATGGTCACTAATGTGATTAATCGTCGGTTTAGCATTCTAACTTCATTTTCATGTCTCTAAAATCATTAATAATATAAATACACATCAAATTCATAAAAATAAGATCTGGTCCCTTTATTTTAAAGCTTTCTGAAATGGTCCATATGCTTTTAACTTAGGGTTTTGCCTTCAAACAACAAATCAAACTTACTAGTTCATTAATCCAACATCACAAACCCTAAGTTAGACTTGAATCCATAAACCCCTAATCTTCTCTATACAAACAGAAATATATAGGTTTTAAATCTCAACTCAATAACATGATTCTAACTTAAAATCAACCATGGATTCATAAAATCATAAAAGCCACAATTTGTTCATAAACCCTAATTTCTCCCTCATATCAAATCTCATCAACCAAGCATGTATTCTATGAATTATTTACATCAAAAGATAGAGCTCAAAGAGTAGAACAACTTTGTAGTTCAAAAGATTACCTGAAAACCGAGATTCGGGCTTAAATCGAGCTTGTAAAATTTTTCTCTTCTTTTTTCTCTTCACAAACGTTTTGAAGAGTATTTTTGGTGATAATTCCATCATATTTCATATATTTAAGACACATTTATCATTAAAAATGAATTTTTAATTTAATAAATTCCACTTTCCAAAAATACCCTCAAACTAGATTTATATTTCTAATTTGCCATTTTGTAACATTCTAACTAAACATAGTTGGATTCTAATCAGCCACTATTCATCCATAAAAGAAATCTCAAAATTCCCTCCATGTCCCTTTTGGGCAAAACCAGAATGCCCTTTACTGATCAATTTACTCACAAAATTGCCATTCCATGTCATTTCGATCGATTTAAATTTTTCCTGATCTCTTTTAACATCCAAATATCCATAAAATGATATTTTATGACTCTTCTACGGTCCATGGAACTATCTCTGAAATTTTAGCTCGATCCGATTATCTGCATATTTTTCCGAACTTTATCGCTTTATACCCATTAATACAAAATCCGTATGAAAATTTGGGTAACAAAAAAACGTCATTCTTGGGGGTAAACTATTCATTTACGGGGTTAAAATACATAACTTTTGAAAATTACACATTGATCCCTGAATTTTTCCAAAGTTTATACTTTAGCCACAAAAATTTTAAAATTTACATTTTGGTCACTAGCCAAAATTGGGATATTACAATTTTCTCCCCCTTAAGAAAATTCGCCCTCAAATTTCAACACGTACCTGGTTCAAAAAGGTGAGGAAACTGCTTTCTCATATCTTCTTTTCTTTCCCAAGTCGTTTCCTCAATTTTATGATTTCGCCAAAGAGCTTTAATAAGTGGAATTGACTTATTCCTTTGTTTTTTGACTCCATGTGCTAGTATCTTTACCGGTTCTTCCTCGTAAGTGAAATCTGGCTGAATCTTTATTTCCTCTGAGATAATGACATGTAAAGAATCTGATTGAATACTTCCTGAGCATCGATACATGGAATACATTGTGAATCTTGTTCATTTCCGGAGGTAAAGCTAGTTGATAAGCTATCGGACCAACTCTTTCCAAATTCTTATATGGTCCAATAATTCTCTGACTCAACTTCCCTTTTTGTCCAAATCATAACACCTTCTTCCAAGGTGAAACTTTTAAGAAATACTTTATCCTTAACTTCATATTAAATATCTTTTCTTTCAAGATCAGCATATAATTTTAATCATTCTAAAGAAATTCTAAGATTGTTTTGAACCATTCTTATTTTATTCTCTGCTTCCCAAAATAAATCAGATCCAATCAGCTTTTAGTTCTCTTTTTAGCTCATTATCATCGGGGATATAAATTACCCTTTGATAATATGAACATCATTTAGACTTAACATCAAAATCTTTAGTTTTCCCTTTTTACCTTACTGAATTCTTTTCATGCATATCTTATCTCTCATATGTAAATCTTTGATCCGATTTGTCAATGTATACTTGAGCTGAAGCTGTGTAATCAATACACTATCTTCTTCCAAATATAATTGGGCATTCAATGCTTATAAGGCAAAGAATGACTTTCAGCAAGATACATCAACTACTACTTTAGCCTTATTACATCAATATACATCCCAACCTATTATGGGATGTATCATTAAATAACATGGAATACTTATTAACTTCAGACTGTATTAATACTAGTGCTATCATCTTAACTTTCTTAGGATATACTTAGATCCTCTTTGTTGAGACAATGTGACCTAGAAATGCAACTTGAATTAATCAAATTCACATTTGAGTAACTTTGCATACAACAACCTTTCCCACAAGGATTATATCACTATTCGTAAATGTTTATCACAATCTTCTTTCATACTACACTATTTATAAAGCCATCTTTATACTCAATTGATAACTGTTACTGTAAGAAATTTCATCTAGTGGCATATATTTTTCCCAAAAGCCTTCAAACTCAATCAAATAGAAACTATACATATCATTCAAAATCTGAATTAATCTTTCAGATTGTTCGTCCTTCTATGGATGTAAAGTAACGTTGAAATTATGTCGAGTCTCTAAAGTATTATGCAAGGAACTCCAAAATCTAGAGATAATCTTGGATCTTAATCACACACAATGAAAATAGGTACATCACGTCACTTTACAGTATTTCAGATTTATCGCTCATCATATTTATTCATTACCAATTGTTTCAATCTGTACATAATTACCCAAATCGAATCATTTTTAATCGGTATCATTGGTAGCCTAGTTATGAAATCCATCATAATTCTTTTCAACTTCCACTAGAGGAATGGAAATATGTTACCACATTTCTGAAGGTACTTGATGTTTCACTTCTAGTTGCTAGCCTGCCAAGCATGTAGCCATAAATTCAGTTACTGTCTTTTTTATTTTTGGACATCAATATTTACTCTTCAGACCTAGATACCTCCTATTCCTTACTAGATGCATCGTCAAGAACATAATATTTTTCTCAAACATCCAACATACTTAACTTTGAAGTCTTTATTTTCACCATTTTGAATTTGTTCTAATCTTGGCAACATTTTTCATCTTTCAACTGAAAATCTTTAATCCGACCGAAATGAATAGGTCTAAACTAAAGTTTTGTAATTAACATACCAATCTTTTTCCAATACAGTTGCATATTCATTGCTCTTAAAGTAAAGAATATCATCCAACTAAGTGCATTGGTTACTAATATTGGCTTTTTCAAGATAGTAGTCAATCACAACATCATACTCATTAAGAAGTTCGATCCACCTTCTTTGCCTCATGTTCAACTCCTTTTGAGTTAGCAGATACTTTAAACTTGTATGATTTGTGTAAATGCAGCATCGCTCACTATATAGATAATGGCGCCATATCTTTTAAGCAAATACAACTGCTACTAACTCTAAATCATGAGTAGGATAATTCTTCTCATGCGTCTTAGGTTGCCTTGAAGCATAGGCCACCATTTTTCCTTCTTGCATAAGTACGCATCCCAAACCATTATGAGAAGCATCGCTATAAACCACATAATCTCTGCCCGATTCTGGTTGTACTAGCACCAAGGCTTCTGTTAGGATCATTTTTAATATCTCAAAACTTTCTTGGCACTTATCCATCCAAACAAATGGTACATCTTTCCTCAATAGCTTGGTCAGTGGGGAGGCAATTATCGAGAATTTCTTTAAAACCTTCGATAATAACCAAAGAAGTCCCAAGAAACTTCAACCTCAAAAATATTCTTTGGAGTTTTTCATTCAACTATAGCTTGTACTTTCTTGGGATCTAATCTTATCCCATTTGCCGAAACCACATGGCCAAGAAAAGTAATTTCTGGCAACCAAAATTTACACTTTGACAGCTTAGCATACTTCTTTTCTCGAAGGGTCTAAAGAACAATGCGAAGATGGGCATCATGTTTTTCCTTTGTCTTTGAATAAACTAAAATATCATTGATAAATACCACTAAAAATTGATCCAAGTAAGGTTGAAACACTCGGTTTATCAGATATATGAATGCAGCAAGAGCATTTGTCAAACCAAACGACATCACTACAAACTCATAGTGTCCATACCGAGCTAGAAAAGTTGTCTTGAAAAAATATTCTTCCTTGATCTTTAACTGATGATACCCCGATCGGAGATCAATCTTAAAAAAATACAGTTGCACCTTTTAACTGATCAAAAAGATCATCAACCTTCGGAAGAGGATACTTATTCTTTATTGTCACCTTATTTAACCGACGATAATCTATGCATAATCGCATGGATCCATCTTTTTTTTTCAAAAATAACACTGGTGAGCCCCAAGGTGACTACTTGACCTTATAAAACCTTGATCTAACAATTCTTGCAATTGTAACTTTAACTCCCGAAACTAGGTTGGAGCCATTCTATACGGGGCCATCGATATAGGTGCAGTACCTAGAACACTTCTATTTTGAATTCCACCTCTCGATTTGGAGGAAATCCCGGTAACTCATCTGGGAATATATCTAGATACTCCCAGACAATTAGAATATCTTCCAATTTAACCTAAAAAACTCGAGTATCCACTACATTTGCTAAGAAAGCTTGGCAGCCTTGTAGCAACAGTTTCTTGGCAAAAACAGCTGAAATTACATTGGATAAGGGATTTACCCTTTCACCAACTACTATTATCTCTGTGCCTTCCAAGTTCCTCAATATTAATTGCTTTAAGCGACAATCTACAATAGCATGGTAGGAATATAACCAATTCATGCCCCCAATAATCACAATTCATAAAAGGCAACTCCATTAAGCTTACTAAAAATTTGATTTTGTTGAATTACTATTGAGTAATTCTTATAAATTTGACTTACCCTTGTACTATGTCCCAAGGGATAAGTTACCATCATATTGAGCTCTTTTTCTTTGATCATCACAACAAAACCCTTCTATTATCATCTTATATTTGTTAAACCAATAGTCTATCGACATTGGTTTTCCTTCAATATCCTACCTGAAGTCCAACACTTCACGACTTCCCAACTCTCTAGTAATAAAAGTCTAAGGAACTTAGGATTGAATTTCCTCTAAAATTATATCCGGGTTCAAATAATAAACCTCGGTTTAACTAGGCATTTCTAACTTCACTAGCACTTTAACATCATATTGAGTGGAAAGCGGTTAATATCTAACCTTGTTACTACTTTTATAGGCCTCATTCTTACCCAACTATTTGATCGCTAAACACAATCTCTCAACTTCGGACATCTATAACTTTATACAATCAAATCAACAAGCAGTTGCATCAAGTCACTCAAGCATCCAAACAGTAATAATGACATCCTAGTGGCATGTATACACTTACTAACTGACAACAAGCTCGGTTGGATCCAGAACTGGCTAAACTTGTAGCTCTGATACTAATAAATGTAACACCCCTTTCTCGTATCCATCACTAAATACGAGTCAGAGATTTCACATGAAACTATATAAAACAATTCACTCTTAAGAATTGGTAAAATTTTGTTTCTAATAAAATTAAAATACAAAATCGGAGCTCCCTTTTACCTTTGAAAATAACAAAATGACTATTCAATAAATTTTAGACTCTAAACCAAAATAAACAATTTCATTTCATTTATACATGCCACTAAAATTAATTAAAAACCTTAAGTAGGATGTCATTACTATGGTAGCTTGATGAAATTCTCTGAACTTGACGTAACGCCTTGCTTAATCCAATATCTTGAACCACCTACGTGTGCAAAATCAAACACTCTAAGTACGAACTTAGTGGGCAATTAGTAAACTATTTAGTTAAATCATGTGATCATACATTACATTATATCATATGACAATGCAATACAATTCCCTACAAACGGCAAGCGATCTCAAGATACTTTATATCATAATATAAAACAAATATAAGTATCATGTTGTCAGTATTCATCAATCATCAAGTAGTCATTTATAGTATAACATTCTTTAAAGATAGCCCAAAGTATGTAATATGAGATCAAGGTACTCAAGTCACATGAATAAGACACCAGAGTGTCTAATGTGAACATGTAAATGAGTACGTACTCAAGGACGCTCTTTGCTCCTCATAAAAGCAACTTGTTACTGCCATTAGCACTATGGGCGTGGATCCTCAGGGTGCACACCAAGGTCTTGGGTCCCCAAGGTGTATGTGACACCATCGTAGTCACAAAAACATGAAATCATATCATAACTTGATTTATGCAGCTGCTAAGGACTCTATGGCATGCCAACGATACCATGGACTCTCATAAATAAATACTTGGGCATTTCATTTCATTATCAATCAATCATCATCATTCATGTAAACGAGCAATTCACATCCCATATTTCATCATAATTTTTCATATTTACTTGCCATCTGACTTATTCCTTTGTTTTTTGACTCCATGTGCTAGTATCTTTACCTGTTCTTCCTCGTAAGTGAAATCATTTGAATCTTTATTTCCTCCGAGATAATGACATGTAAAGAATCGATTGAATACTTCCCGAGCATCGATACATGGAATACATTGTGAATCTTGTTCATTTCCTGAGGTAAAGCTAGTTGATAAGCTATCGGACCAACTCTTTCCAAATTCTTATATGGTCCAATAATTCTCCTCGACTCAACTTCCCTTTTGTCCAAATCATAACACCTTCTTCCAAGGTGAAACTTTTAAGAAATACTTTATCCTTAACTTCATATTAAATATCTTTTCTTTCAAGATCAAATATAATTTTAATCATTCTAAAGAAATTCTAAGATTGTTTTGAACCATTCTTATTTTATTCTCTGCTTCCCAAAATAAATCAGATCCAATCAGCTTTTAGTTCTCTTTTTAGCTCATTATCATCGGGGATATAAATTACCCTTTGATAATATGAACATCATTTAGACTTAACATCAAAATCTTTAGTTTTCCCTTTTACCTTATCAATTCTTTTCATGCATATCTTATCTCTCATATGTAAATCTTTGATCCGATTTGTCAATGTATACTTGAGCTGAAGCTGTGTAATCAATACACTATCTTCTTCCAAATATAATTGGGCATTCAATGCTTATAAGGCAAAGAATGACTTTCAGCAAGATACATCAACTACTACTTTAGCCTTATTACATCAATATACATCCCAACCTATTATGGGATGTATCATTAAATAACATGGAATACTTATTAACTTCAGACTGTATTAATACTAGTGCTATCATCTTAACTTTCTTAGGATATACTTAGATCCTCTTTGTTGAGACAATGTGACCTAGAAATGCAACTTGAATTAATCAAATTCACATTTGAGTAACTTTGCATACAACAACCTTTCCCACAAGGATTATATCACTATTCGTAAATGTTTATCACAATCTTCTTTCATACTACACTATTTATAAAGCCATCTTTATACTCAATTGATAATCATTCTTCAAAGAAATTTCATCTAGTGGCATATATTTTTCCCAAAAGCCTTCAAACTCAATCAAATAGAAACTATACATATCATTCAAAATCTGAATTAATCTTTCAGATTGTTCGTCCCTTCTATGGATGTAAAGTAACGTTGAAATTATGTCGAGTCTCTAAAGTATTATGCAAGGAACTCCAAAATCTAGAGATAATCTTGGATCTTAATCACACACAATGAAAATAGGTACATCACGTCACTTTACAGTATTTCAGATTTATCGCTCATCATATTTATTCATTACCAATTGTTTCAATCTGTACATAATTACCCAAATCGAATCATTTTTAATCGGTATCATTGGTAGCCTAGTTATGAAATCCATCATAATTCTTTTCAACTTCCACTAGAGGAATGGAAATATGTTACCACATTTCTGAAGGTACTTGATGTTTCACTTCTAGTTGCTAGCCTGCCAAGCATGTAGCCATAAATTCAGTTACTGTCTTTTTTATTTTTGGACATCAATATTTACTCTTCAGACCTAGATACCTCCTATTCCTTACTAGATGCATCGTCAAGAACATAATATTTTTCTCAAACATCCAACATACTTAACTTTGAAGTCTTTATTTTCACCATTTTGAATTTGTTCTAATCTTGGCAACATTTTTCATCTTTCAACTGAAAATCTTTAATCCGACCAAAAATGAATAGGTCTAAACTAAAGTTTTGTAATTAACATACCAATCTTTTTCCAATACAATTTGCATATTCATTGCTCTTAAAGTAAAGAATATCATCCAACTAAGTGCATTGGTTACTAATATTGGCTTTTTCAAGATAGTAGTCAATCACAACATCATACTCATTAAGTTCGATCCACCTTCTTTTGCCTCATGTTCAACTCCTTTTGAGTTAGCAGATACTTTAAACTTGTATGATTTGTGTAAATGCAGCATCGCTCACTATATAGATAATGGCGCCATATCTTTTAAGCAAATACAACTGCTACTAACTCTAAATCATGAGTAGGATAATTCTTCTCATGCGTCTTAGGTTGCCTTGAAGCATAGGCCACCATTTTTCCTTCTTGCATAAGTACGCATCCCAAACCATTATGAGAAGCATCGCTATAAACCACATAATCTCTGCCCGATTCTGGTTGTACTAGCACCAAGGCTTCTGTTAGGATCATTTTTAATATCTCAAAACTTTCTTGGCACTTATCCATCCAAACAAATGGTACATCTTTCCTCAATAGCTTGGTCAGTGGGGAGGCAATTATCGAGAATTTCTTTACAAACCTTCGATAATAACCAGCAAGTCCCAAGAAACTTCGAACCTCAAAAATATTCTTTGGAGTTTTTCATTCAACTATAGCTTGTACTTTCTTGGGATCTAATCTTATCCCATTTGCCGAAACCACATGGCCAAGAAAAGTAATTTCTGGCAACCAAAATTTACACTTTGACAGCTTAGCATACTTCTTTTCTCGAAGGGTCTAAAGAACAATGCGAAGATGGGCATCATGTTTTTCCTTTGTCTTTGAATAAACTAAAATATCATTGATAAATACCACTAAAAATTGATCCAAGTAAGGTTGAAACACTCGGTTTATCAGATATATGAATGCAGCAAGAGCATTTGTCAAACCAAACGACATCACTACAAACTCATAGTGTCCATACCGAGCTAGAAAAGTTGTCTTGAAAAAATATTCTTCCTTGATCTTTAACTGATGATACCCCGATCGGAGATCAATCTTAAAAAAATACAGTTGCACCTTTTAACTGATCAAAAAGATCATCAACCTTCGGAAGAGGATACTTATTCTTTATTGTCACCTTATTTAACCGACGATAATCTATGCATAATCGCATGGATCCATCTTTTTTTCAAAAATAACACCGTGAGCCCCAAGGTGACTACTTGACCTTATAAAACCTTGATCTAACAATTCTTGCAATTGTAACTTTAACTCCCGAAACTAGGTTGGAGCCATTCTATACGGGGCCATCGATATAGGTGCAGTACCTAGAACACTTCTATTTTGAATTCCACCTCTCGATTTGGAGGAAATCCCGGTAACTCATCTGGGAATATATCTAGATACTCCCAGACAATTAGAATATCTTCCAATTTAACCTAAAAAACTCGAGTATCCACTACATTTGCTAAGAAAGCTTGGCAGCCTTGTAGCAACAGTTTCTTGGCAAAAACAGCTGAAATTACATTGGATAAGGGATTTACCCTTTCACCAACTACTATTATCTCTGTGCCTTCCAAGTTCCTCAATATTAATTGCTTTAAGCGACAATCTACAATAGCATGGTAGGAATATAACCAATTCATGCCCCCAATAATCACAATTCATAAAAGGCAACTCCATTAAGCTTACTAAAAATTTGATTTTGTTGAATTACTATTGAGTAATTCTTATAAATTTGACTTACCCTTGTACTATGTCCCAAGGGATAAGTTACCATCATATTGAGCTCTTTTTCTTTGATCATCACAACAAAACCCTTCTATTATCATCTTATATTTGTTAAACCAATAGTCTATCGACATTGGTTTTCCTTCAATATCCTACCTGAAGTCCAACACTTCACGACTTCCCAACTCTCTAGTAATAAAAGTCTAAGGAACTTAGGATTGAATTTCCTCTAAAATTATATCCAGGGTTCGAAATAATAAACCTCGGTTTAACTAGGCATTTCTAACTTCACTAGCACTTTAACATCATATTGAGTGGAAAGCGGTTAATATCTAACCTTGTTACTACTTTTATAGGCCTCATTCTTACCCAACTATTTGATCGCTAAACACAATCTCTCAACTTCGGACATCTATAACTTTATACAATCAAATCAACAAGCAGTTGCATCAAGTCACTCAAGCATCCAAACAGTAATAATGACATCCTAGTGGCATGTATACACTTACTAACTGACAACAAGCTCGGTTGGATCCAGAACTGGCTAAACTTGTAGCTCTGATACTAATAAATGTAACACCCCTTTCTCGTATCCATCACTAAATACGAGTCGAGATTTTCATGAAACTATATAAAACAATTCACTCTTAAGAATTGGTAAAATTTTGTTTCTAATAAAATTAAAATACAAAATCGGAGCTCCCTTTTACCTTTGAAAATAACAAAATGACTATTCAATAAATTTTAGACTCTAAACCAAAATAAACAATTTCATTTCATTTATACATGCCACTAAAATTAATTAAAAACCTTAAGTAGGATGTCATTACTATGGTAGCTTGATGAAATTCTCTGAACTTGACGTAACGCCTTGCTTAATCCAATATCTTGAACCACCTACGTGTGCAAAATCAAACACTCTAAGTACGAACTTAGTGGGCAATTAGTAAACTATTTAGTTAAATCATGTGATCATACATTACATTATATCATATGACAATGCAATACAATTCCCTACAAAACGGCAAGCGATCTCAGTACAGTTTATATCATAATATAAAACAAATATAAGTATCATGTTGTCAGTATTCATCAATCATCAAGTAGTCATTTATAGTATAACATTCTTTAAAGATAGCCCAAAGTATGTAATATGAGATCAAGGTACTCAAGTCACATGAATAAGACACCAGAGTGTCTAATGTGAACATGTAAATGAGTACGTACTCAAGGACGCTCTTTGCTCCTCATAAAAGCAACTTGTTACTGCCATTAGCACTATGGGCGTGGATCCTCAGGGTGCACACCAAGGTCTTGGGTCCCCAAGGTGTATGTGACACCATCGTAGTCACAAAAACATGAAATCATATCATAACTTGATTTATGCAGCTGCTAAGGACTCTATGGCATGCCAACGATACCATGGACTCTCATAAATAAATACTTGGGCATTTCATTTCATTATCAATCAATCATCATCATTCATGTAAACGAGCAATTCACATCCCATATTTCATCATAATTTTTCATATTTACTTGCCATCACTGCATTATGCATCACATCGATTATTCCATTATATCATAATCAAAGTCTGTAACATGACTGAAATAGTTATCGTATAGGTGCCCATGTACTTTACATGACACACGGTCTATCATGTTCAAAATAGCATACCAACATACTTATCAGGTAATTTTTATCATACAGTTTTAATAATTGTATCATGTCCATTATCTTGCCACTTGTAGACATAAATTATAATTTTTGATCAGTTTATAACTTTTAAACAATGCATTTTCATATTTAGATCAGGGTTGACTTATTGCAAGTCTTCCTTTTATGATTAACATACATATAAATGTTGCACTCACCCTGGCCACTTAACACAATGCCTCACTAAGTCCTAGTTCGATCATATCTTTCATAGTACCTCGAACCTTCTTTGATTCGGACTTGACTTCATTAATCACATGAATACAACAAAATATTTGTTAGATTCAAATCTATCAATACCTTAAACATGTTGTCTAATATAATCATTCGAACATAAAATTTCCAAATATTTTTGCTTTCTTCCTTGTACTGTTCAAAAACTCATTATGGTTCTTAGTGACCAATTTGAACTTCCAATAATTCTTCTGAGCTTGCTAACTAACATTTAAATACAAAATGTTTCAAATTCCATTTTCTAACAAATTGTGCTACCTTCAAAGATTTACTTATACTGGGCAAAATGACCAAAACGCCTTTACTGATCAACTTATTCACAAAATTGCCATTTCATGTCATTTCGATCGATTTAAATTTTTCCCGATCTCTTTTAACATCCAAATATCCATAAAATGATATTTTATGACACTTTTAAGGTCCATGGAACTATCTCTTAAATTTTAGCTCGATCTGATTATACAAATATTTTTCTAAACTTTATCGCTTTATAGCCATTAATACAAACTCCGTACGAAAATCCGGGTAACACGAAAACGTCATTCTTGGGGGTAAACTATTCATTTACGAGGTTAAAATACATAACTTACGAAAATTACACTTTGATCTCTGAATTTTTCCAAAGTTTATACTTTAGTCAAAAAACTTTCAAATTTTACATTTTGGTCACTAGCCAAAAATTGGGATATTACATTCCCTCTTTTATTGACAAATTATTTAAAAGGGGAATTTTAGGAAAGCTCGTATTTTGAAAACATGGAGTTGCTACCTGTCATTCAAAAAGGGTAGACCGGACACTGAAAACAAAACCAGAGATTCAAATTGGGTTCGGGAGTCGGTTACGTACGGGGAAGGGTTAGCACCCCCGCTACGCCCAAAATTGGTACCTAAGGGTTCATATCGTAATTATTAAGAAAAATAAAAATTCAATCTAATTTAATTTTAATTCCTAAAAAAGCATGTATGCATGACAATATTAAATTTACCTCTATATCCATGGTACCAAAGGAGACGACACCCGGAGACCGGGATGACACTCAAGATCGGGATAAAGGTCTAATACTATATGCAATATAATAAAATACATGAACATGGCATTAATTTGAATGCATAAAAAACTCACGATCTGGAGTACCAAAAAAGATGACACCTGGAGACCGGGATGACACTTCTAACTGGATACCGAGACCCTAAAAACTAAATCAAACATAACATACAAAAATATATTTATTATAAAAACATGCCAGTAATTAAAAACATAATCAACTAAACTATTTATTACCCTATATCTAAACCAACAATAAATTAAAATAAATACAAAGATATGGGTCGAATTTTTACCCTACTAGAAGCTCGGATAAAAAACTTTGACTGACCCCCATCAAGATCTTCGTGCCATCTCTTCATAGCCCAAAAATTAACTAAATCGGACCACAAAAGAACCCCGATCGAATGCTGGATCGTTGCTCGAGCTGCCATGGCTCCTACATATTTTTGGGTGCTGAGATTTGAGATTTGTTCCGACATAAAAGGGTGCTGGGATTTGAGATTTGTTCACAAGGGACGTGGATTCAATACAAATTATATCCCTTTTATCTGCTAATTTTCATGGAGGGGACATCATTCATATCTTGTGGTGACAAGCATTTGGCTGATGTATACTCAGTACATATTCTATCTACTCTGTCCCTAAGAGAATTCTCGCTAACATAAGTTAAAACAGTTTTTTATTTTACTACATGATATGTTTTACTAGTTTACTTCAGCTGTACTTTGTAACTTACTATCATCAACATCAGATGTGCTTTGTTGTTTACTTTGTATCTGAGAAACCATGTCCTGCGCTGAAACTCCTTTCCAAAGCAGCTCTTGCAGTTCTTGCTTACTGATTATCAACTTAATTCTCACAACACCGGGATTCCCTTGACCGTCATCGTTAACCTCCGAATTCGAGAACCTCACCTTCTTTCTTTTACCCTTCTTGGACGGCGATGGGAGAGGTACAAGGTAATACAACTGCCCAGAGTGCTTCGCATCGGGTTGGAGATGATGGAAGCCGGAGAACGAATCCGACAGCGTGTGACCGGAGAAGTTCGATAGCACTTGTTGAACATTGATGGGGGCTTGATATTCAAGTATTCTGCCATCAGGCTGCATGACTCTTATTACTTTGTCTTCAACAACTAAGCAATTCCCCATGGCCTTTGTTTTTGTAAAATTGGTCACGGTAAAAGAAGAAAAGTAATGAAAGTTGAGCAAAGGTGATTGTATTTAAAGAAGACGTTTCTAGCAATGCCCTTGTAACATACACAATATTTACACAAGTTGCCCTTGTGTATTTGTGGGAGTATGGACCCCATTTGCTTGATTTTACTGGTGTGGAAGGAATTGATTTATCTTTCAAAAAAAAAAATACTGGTGTGGAAGCTGGACTTGAAAGTCATTACTCCTCAATCATTCCTTTTTCACAACTTTTTTGACTCGGTGAGATCTTTTGAGTTAAATGGGCAAGGTAAAGTAGGGGAAAAGCAATGGATCAACTCGGTTGTGCAAAGGCAAGCAACTTGATCTTTTCCCTTTCTTTTTAGGTACTACAACGACTCATTGAGTTTTGAGGCTAACAAACCCATTTAGAACTGTGTTCTGCATTCGGACAGTCAATGGATTGTGACCAGACCGCATATTTTGCAGCGTAACATCAGCTTGGATCCTATTGGACCACTAAAATTGCGTTTTTGAACATTATGCAACATTGACTATTTCCTTGCCACACATTCGAATTTGGACACAAGTACATGTTTTGATACTCTAAACATATGGAATTCCTTCGTTAAAAAAAGAACTAAACGTGATCATGTCACATACATATCTGTGTCTGATACTTGTTCGGGTTTAGAGAAAGTAGATTTAATGTATCATGAAGGGGGTTAAGCATGAAAGCACCATTTCGGTGTCTATCTTCAACGTGCTCTCATTTGCAATTTGCTGCACTCCTTGAACTTATCTGCTAACATTCAAGTTGCCCGGTCTGAGGCAAGTGGTGGTCCAGCGAATCAAGTTAGGCTGCAACTTTGGTTTCATAAGAGCCCCGAGTGATGGGATTTCAGTGGCAAGAATGTAAATAAATAAGAAAAACGTGGTCCTTTTAGTTGGGAGACGGTGAATGAAAATGATTGAGACCCACTTGGGATGAGATGATGAAGATTATGGGGAATGAAGCAAGCATGAAGTTTGGTTTAGTGGTGAGTGATGTCGTCAACACGCATGCTTCTCCAACGGGTTTTGGATACTCAAATTCTTCTTTTGGAAATTTCAAGGTACAAACAAATGAAATAAAACTAGACTTGGAAAACTCATCGTAATTCGATTATTCGAATCTATTTATCTGATTCGAGATTCAATACAGACCTGAACATGATCATTTAAATTTGAACAAAAATTTGAAATAAATCGAACTCAATCGAAATTGACCTGAATTTTTGCTCAATCGAAATGGACTCGAATCAATTTTTAAATCGAACAAAAAATAACTTGAATTTAATTTACTCAAATATGAATTGAACATCTACTTGATCCTAGCCCTATAATTGAGTTGAAGCGAACAAATGATTTATTTTTGGAAAATACTTTGATACACAAGCTTGTATAAACTTTAGTTTACACAAGCCTTTCAATTTTAGGGTTTAGGGTTTTAGGTTAAGGTGTAGGGTGTAGAATTTAAGGTTTATAGTTAGAGTTTAGAGTTTAGGGTTTAAGATTTAGGTTTTCGGGTGCTAGATTTTGAATTTTATAGAAGGGTTGTGTATCAAAATGTAACCCTTTATTTTCACTATTGTCTATTTTTTTAACAATGCAATAATTAGTAAAATGGTGTGCTTTCATTCTCTCTTTTTTAATATATTACTAGTTAACCACAAATTTTGGTAATAACTTAATGGTTCAATATCATCTTTCACCCTTTAAAAGATATCTTCGTATATGATCCAAAATAAGGCACATTTTATAAGAATATATCATAATTGTACATATACTTGATTGAATTTATACCCGAATTGACCCAAAAATCCAACTATTAACACAACCTAGGAATCGATTGATTCAATATTGACTCAACCCAAAAATCAACCGATCTGATATTATTTGCTCTGCCCAAGAAAATGGACTTGTTTAACCATTAGAGTGTAAAAATATCATTCTAAGAATAGGGTTTCAGGTGCATGTGTGTGCTGCTGATTACACTTATGCTATTGTTTACTTCTTTCTTCTCATTCTTTCTCCTCATCCATTTATTATTATTATTTAGGGAAATCAACTCATCACAGTACTTTGTCTTGAGGATAGTGATGGAGCAAACAACACTACCCCGTGTAACTCGGCATAGTCATGATTTGAAAATATTACCATCACTCATGAAGCTAAGGTTTCTTGATTTAGATGGTGCATTGCAACCTTATTACCTTTTTGCTTCAGTAGAGTGCCCTAAAAATTCCACTCTTATCCGAACATGCCTATTACTAGGCTTCGAACATTGGAGTGCTTTTTCTCTTATTCATTCATCATTATTATCATTCTCAATCATTAATCATAATTCATTATTAATTTATGTACATATACTTACATTTCAATTGTTAATTACAATCCGTTCATAGAAGTCTACGCTTAGAATTTCAATTTCAAGCAACTCTTGTATGGTTAAATTTTGGAGCTTTTTCCTCACCGAATGTCATCAAAGGAGTAGTAATCTTGCTTTGCTGACCAGAGTCTGTAAGGGGAAGAATTAGACCTCATCGTTATCGCAACATCCAATTGATCTCAGAATCGATGTTACATCTAGCAATTGATATCCAGTGACCTACAAAGGTAAGAAGAGATATACATATACGTGCTTTCAAGGCCATTGTATGTTAAGCAAAATGCATTTTTTATTGGAATGAAAATCCCCAGACATGACACATGTCCCTTTTACAAAAAAGATCTCTGCTACATTCGGGCCAAAAGTAGCAGATTTGATTCCATACATTACTTCAAAAAACACTCCTAAATGCAAATATGTTCTATCAAGACAACATCTAAAGTCAAACTCATGGATAGGATAAAGATATGGCTTTAGATTATTCTTCAGGTGTTAACTCATCCTGGCCTTTTTGGCGCAGTACAAACTTGCCTCAATCCTTGTGTTTTCCATTGCTGGATCAATTCTTGGGTCAAAATTCCACTACTAATTAGCTTTTTGATCTCTTCCCACAATGGTCTACACTTCCTGGTAGGGTGCCCCGGTGCCCCTATATGAAAGTCGCATGTACTGCCCAGGTCAAAACTATGGGCGGATGAAGTAGGCGTAATCTTCATCGGTCTGGGAATAATGTGGCGACCCTAAACCAAACGAGGAAATACATCCGAAATGGGTACCCCAAATACCTCCAAATCTGCACTTGCTTGGAGGATTTTTCTTGATGACTCAGAAAGATCAGCGGGTCTTCTTCTTTTGCGATTATGAGGGCTATGGAGAAAAAACCCATTTATCTCTTCTTCTTCTTATATTTCCTCATTGCTTTGGTCCTTAGACTTAGACCCCAACTTTCCCTATTGGATCGCATACTTTATTCTTTCTTCAGTCGACACAAAATCCTCAAACCAGCTCATTGACTTTTCGGGCACTATATCAAAGAAAGTAAGGGGAAGCATCGAGTGAAACATGAGAGTCATTTCCTCTTCAGTTATGAGAGGTTGAACTTGGGTTGTTAGACTCCTCCACCTCAAAGCATAATTCTTGAAGCTCTCATCTGGTCTCATTTTCATGCTCTGAAGAAACTGTCGAATTGGAGCTAAGTCTAAGGCATATCTATATTGGCTCAAAAAAGTATTGGTTAAATCTTCCCAAGACCGAATCTGATTTCTGCTCAATCGGTTGTACCATACCGCAGTAGGTCTTGCGAAACTGTCGTGGAAGCAGTGGATCAATAGCTTTTCATTCTTTATGTAGCTCTCCATCTTTCTGCAGAACATGGTCAGGTGAACTCTCGGAAAACTTGTGCCATCATACTGTACAAATCTTGGAGCCTTGAAATCCAGAGGAATGACCAAATCAGGGACTAGGCAAAGCTCCCTTGTATTGAAAACATCCAATTTTTTCTTTCTTCTTGAGCTCTCTCTTAACTCTATTCTCTAATTGGTCAAGTCTTTGTTCCATTTTTTCTTTCAGCTGGTTCTCGAATACTGTCATCGAGCCCATAAAATTCAATTAATTAATGCATAAAATGCATCTAAATGTCTAAAATGTAAAAGGCAAATAGTAAATATGAACTACTACAACAAATGCAAATGAGACGTTGATTCGCTGATATTTCTTTAGGAGAATTTTTATAAAGATAGGATGTCTGTGTACAAAAGACTGACAATATTCTACAGGCATCTGTTAGCCACTCTTCTTGGGAGCAAAATGCATACTCAATGCCCCACTTTTGTCTCTTTTCTATGTGCTTTATGCTTAGATTATTTACAACCGTAGCATTATCAATCTCTGTACATTACAGAACATTTTATAGTTTATAAAAAAATCCCATAATATAGAATATTTTTGAATTAACGAAATGTAAACATGAATGCAATAAGGTATTAGTCGCAAAGCGATCATCGTAGAAAGACTTTCATTAAAAAAAAAGCTTGTCACATCATATATTCTTCTAAGCTTTACAAATATTGATAGACCCTAACTTCTTTTTTTTGCTTTGTCCAACAAACGAGTCAATTTTCTTTCATGATCTAGCGCTGGATTCATATTCTGACTCAACAGTATTGATGCGTCGGCCACATCCACTACTTGCTGAGCCACTTTATGCGCTTGGGTAACAACAATATTCATTTTATTGTCCCTAACATGAGTATCAGTTACCGTGTCTGACTCAAACTCTTCGGATGATCCACCCTCTCTAATCTTCGGTGTACTCTTAGGACAACGTTCGAAATTCGTCTGCTCTATCTAATCACGAGACCCCTTATTTATTATGATCGCCTTCTATAGTGATGACCACTTGCAAAATAAATACCTTTATGTTATGCCATGAAAATACAATGCAAAACGAACATAGAGAAAAAAATAAACACAAAAAATTGTATCAGTGTAGAAAAATAATTAAATAATTAAAACAAATGAAATGCCAACTAATAAATAAAGGAAATAAATTAAAACAATTAAATTATACAATTAAAACATATCTAAACAAACAAAAATACAAAAAAACCAAAGCCTAAACTGGGTTACTGTTAAACGGATAAAATACTGGTATGGCTCTAACAGGTGGGCTCCTATGGCCCACTATATGCGGTTAGGTTCTAAAGTAAACGGTACTCGAACTGTCGCTCGGACATCGATTCGAGAAAATACGACCCTTATACCATACGGGGGTGAGGACCCCACGAAATATAAGGATCGAATTTCGGAAGTGAATTACAACATTATACGGAGGTTAAAAACCCACGAAGCGAAGTAATCACTCCCTCTTAAGGGTTCTAAAACAAATATATGATGACAATTTACATCAAAATCAAACAAAGCTTAAAAATTAAAAATTAAATTAAATTAAATTTTCATTAATAATTACGATGCAGACCCATCTAAGGCTTGACTCTTAATTTTTTTTAAAAAAAAATTAGCCCCCAGCGGAGCGCCATGCTGTAGCGACTATTTTTTCCAGACCACTATGAAAAATTAAGAAATCGTATTTGGGGGGAGTTTCTCGCTTTTATTGAAAATTATTTAAAAGGGGAATTTTAGGAAAACTCGTATTTTGAAAACATGGAGTCGCCACCGGTCATTCATAAAAGGGTAGACCGGACACTGAAAACAAAACCAGAGATTCAAATTGTGTTCGAGAGTCAGTTACGTACGGGGAAAGGTTAGCACCCCCACTACGCCCAAAATTGGTACCTAAGTGTTTATATCGTAATTATTAAGAAAAATAAAAATTCAATCTAATTTAATTTTAATTCCTAAAAATGCATTGTGCATGACAATATTAAATTTGCCTCTATATCCATAGTACCAAAGGAGATGACACCCGGAGACCAGGATGACACTCCCACTAGAATACCAGGATAAAAGCCTAATACTATATGCAACAGAATAAAATACATCAACATGGCATTAATTTGAATGCATAAAAAACTCACGGTCTGCAATACCAAAAGAGATGACACCCGTGGATCGGGATGCCACTCCTAACCGGATACCGAGACCCTAAAAACTAAATCTAACATAACATACAAAAATATATTTATTATAAAAACATGCCAATAATTAAAAACATAATCAACTAAGCTATTTATTACCCTATATCTAAACCAATAATAAATTAAAATAAATAAAAAGATAAGGATCGAATTTTTATCCTACTAGAAGCTCGGATAAAAAACTTTGACGAATCCCCACTAAGATCTTCGTGCCATCTCTTCATAGCCCAAAAATTAACTAAATCAGACCACAAAGAAACTCCGATCGAATGCTAGATCAAACCAGCTGAGGCAGAAGGCACTGCCCTCTACCCCTGGCAAGCCTTGCTTGGGCTGCCATGGCTCCCGCATATTTTTGGGGTGTCGTTTTTTGCTCCCCTTTATTGCTGATCCCGCCCCTTTATATAGGCAAAGGTGAAGGGGAGGGAGTGGCTGTGGGCAGCCCACGTCACCCCTCCCTTTTTAATCAATTTACCTTTTTTTTGCTTTTTTACTTTTCTTTCTTTTTTTGCTTTTTCATTTTAGTTATTTTTTTAATTTTCATTTTTTTTAATAATAATTATACTACTACTAATAATAAATACATGCAATGTACACATATAATATACGGCATACAAGCACACATACCTATATATACAATATATTAACTTTAATACATACACATACACACTCATACATAAATAATGATAACAACACATAAATATTAATAACATGCATTCATACATATGTAATATTAAGCATACATGCATACATAATATTTATATATTCATACACAAATATATTCACACATATACGTTAACACATGCACATAACAACACATGCATGCATACATTAATATTAATAATAAATACACACAAGCAAACAACATGTACATATAATATTGATAAACATATGCATTACGTATATTCATATACCACACACATACTAACACTAATACATACACATATCACATACAATCATGCAAAATAATATGTTCATGCAAACATATTAATAAAATTAAATACTTATTAATACTAAAAATATTATACATGGCAGGACAAAAATGAGTGATTACAATATGTGTTTGTATATATAATATAGTCTATATATTATTATATTATACATATAGTTACGTATGACATAACCTTTTTTTAATATATATATATATATATGTATGATACATGTTTTTTATATTATATTATATTATATTATATTATATTATATGTCGATACTTGGTTACTATGTATATATTGTATGTGATATATATATTATATCTTTTATATGTTATATCTTATGTATTAGATATATAGCTTACTGCATCGCTGTATATATAGGGTTTATTTTTGTTTTTTGCATGTCATGCTTATACTTTTGCCATGTCTTATGTTGGATACCGGGTTTTTAATTGTTAATGCGATGTCATTTTATTCGGGGATAAATGTGGCTAGTACCAAACGTAGTAGTGATAGTTTTTCGATTTATTCTCAAATAACGGAGCCTTTAAAATTTATTCGCATGTATAACTGGATTTTGATTTAAATGTCACTTTAATTCAAAAAATCTAATATTAAAAAGCGGTAATTTTTTTGTACCAATTTTGGGCGGAGTGGGTGTTAATCCTTCCACATCCGTAACCGACTCTCGGACCCGCTTTTATCTCTGGTTTTATTTTTTGGTGTCCGGTCTACCCCTTTTAAAATGACCGGTAGTGACTCCCTCATTTTATTTTCAAAAATATGATAAAATTCTCCCATTTTCAAATACTTTCAAATATTATATATTTTTCTCATTTTTTTATAAAATCAAATGTTTTTTTAAAATTAAATTTATTTTTTAAAACCTCGAATATTTTATCGAATTTTAACTCATTTCCAAACAATTTTCAAAAAATACAAGTGGTCGCTACACGCATTGAATCTCGTTGATTTAGACATTTGACCTCTTTTTTCTTTTAAATTTTGTTGTTGATTTCTAGGAAAAAGTCTAGGATTTGTTAAATTTCTGATTGGGATGTTTTTGGTCCGTAGATGATAATTGCTATTGATTGTTTGATTTTTTTTTAAATGATGGTTTTCTACGTATTCTCTTTAATTGTTGTTGATGAGTTTTTGTCTAATGAAAAAGAAGTATGAAGATTTTTATTATAATTGTTTCGACTGTTGCAGGCTGTAGATTATGGAGTTCATAGGCTCTGGGAGTACAACAATGTTGGGGTAAATTTTTTTATCTTAATTCAGTTTTCTTGTGAATTTTATGCAAAGGGAGTTTATTTTGCTGGGATTGTTTGGAATATTATTGACAAATTGGGTTGTGAATTCAACTTACTTTGCACAATCATACTCACGGACGTGTATTTTATTGCATTGATGAGAGGATGCAATATAGTCATAATATACTTGTACCAGTCGTTTTTATGGTTTTCTATGATCAAATACATATCATTGTTTCGGTAGTGCTATTAGATGCTTCGGTTGGGAAAAGTGTCTTGAGAAAGAAAAAAAAATTGTGGGAATATGGCTGCTTTGAGAAAGGATCTTGGAATGATTGTAATTGCCTTGCAAACTTAAATATCATGCGCTTTGAATCTGTCTGTTAAATGAAATAGATGTTGCAATTCTTGTAGAAGGCTGTAACTCCTGTTCAACAATTACAGCTTTTTATATTTGTACATTGTGTGGTGGTTGCTGTTACTTGCTACTTATTTCATATTGAACCTCTTAGGTTGTGTTCCTAATTTTATTATTATCTGGTGTCAGTTGAGTGTATAGTTATGTCATATGTATTGCCGAAAATGAGTTATTTTTGCTTCCTCTTCCCTATATTTACCTAAACCACGTGATAGAAATGAAGCTGCATCTTCTTATGTGGAGAATTTTGCAATTTCATAATTATGACTTTGTTAGTTTATCCATTTTTATGCGTCATTATTAGTGTAGTTGTTTGACTTCATGTTTGCTGATCTTTGTCTGCAATAGTTAATTACATTCAGAGCTTATGTGGTTCATCTACTAAACTTGTAAGTCTGGATTTATTGCTATACTAAAGAAACGATATGAAGACATTCCAGTGTTAGGACAGAGGAATGAAATCACCATGCCCTTTCTGGATGTTTTGAATTTGTTATCGAGGATTGAGCCAGAGCATGTGTCTATTTTCATTTGCCTTGGTGAAACCCGAACCCAGGCTATATGCTCCATTGTTATAGGAGCCATCGCATCTTCAATACATACAGTACCTTGAATTGCAGAAAGAAACCATAGAATCAACCCAAAATACTAACTTTTCAGTAGAGTGATCAAAATAGTAGAGAAATGATTTAGTGGTTCCACTCCACTCTAAGTATGGGCAATGTTCTTGAAAGATGTATTGTTTCACAATGAAAGAACTTTTACAATTGCACTTGGATTTGTTGTTAGCTGCACAATAAATTGGAATGCAGCGTCTTGCTTATGGCTTAGTAAAAATGTTATTAAAACACCACAGTGGAAACGGTGGCACCCCACAACATATACCACACTCAAGAGCGGCTCAAAGATTTAATGTGTTATGTACAATTTATTAAAATGTGGCCTTAATCAGACATTTAAAAATTTAATATGTTCACTTAAAAAGTATTGTTCTTTTTTCTTATTTTGAAGCAAAATCATCTTCAACGCTTTTAATATCAGTTTCTTCCAAAAGATCAATCTCATTATCACCAAAGCAAGTTCACTCAGACTTTCTTAATTGTTCATAAATATGACTTCACAAACTTCAATTTTGAAAAGCTTGATCCTGCAGAAGCAATAGTAATAAGAATAATCAACAAGACTCTATATACAATTTGGGTAAAATTTTGACACACAACCCGTATAAAACTAATTTTACACAAGCTTGCATATTTATACTATAAAACTCAAATCCTAAATTTCTAACCCTAACCCGGAAAACTAAATCCTAAACTTTAAACCTTATACCATAAATTCTAAACACTAACCTTAAGTTCTAAACGCTACAACCTAAACCCCTAAACTTTAAACTCTAAACTAAAACTTTAACCCTAAAACTAAAAGGCATGTATAAACTAAAGTTTACACGGCTTGTGTATCAAAGTTTTTTCTATACAATTTTCGTTTGAGAAACAATTAAAACGTTTTAAAATTTTTAATAAATTTATTGTTCCTTTTTTTCATTAGGTAAAAGCTCTTCAAGCATGTTAAATTCAACAAATAGTTCATTTCCACCAAAATCAAATAATTCACCTTTTTTAAGGGTATGTTCAAAATTATTACAATGAAATTTGTGATTAACATTATCCAATAAATGTAATTTATCAAAATAAAATAAGAAGCCGAAAGCACTATATGACTTGAACAATCATATTCTACATCTTTTAAGGTTAACTTTTAATTGTCATATTCTACTTTTTGATCTAGCCATTAAAACAAATTAATAGAATTGAACCACTTTTGGCTATAATTAATGCTTTGGATTTTTAAGAAAATTGTGTTATATATATAGATGTATATATATATTAGAGAATTTATTATGAGATCCTCTTTTTTGAGGGTCTTGTGCGGTCACACCTGTTGCACATGTCTAGAATCCCTACGACATGACTACACTCAAGATCGTTCATATAAGACAATGCTACAATGGCAGCTTGATCAATACATAGTTGTGTAGAATTCGACTAGAAATATGCCTAGTGAAGCATTTGAAACGTTCCACGCCATAGATAACCTCGACCCTTCATTTACCAAAATGGAGAGCTTATCAGCTTACCACTTACATGCATTATTGACCACTTCAAGTGATGAAAATCAAATGAAATTTCTCATGGCGATAATGATAATATATTTTATTCAACATCAAATCTTTTACGTACTCTGAACCTCAACAGCAGCATCCAGTCCAGTCAACCACCAGGCTTCATGGTGGAGGATGTCGGGATATGAACACCCTGTGGTGGATGACTCATTCTTTGGGTTCTTATGGATTATACCTACCATCAAAAGGTGAAACATTTGTAATTATCATCAAATCTTTCAATCCTGCAGTATGTACTACACTTATAGTGCAGATTAATATATCTGACTGATATATTTTTCTATCCTTTGATCCCCATTACTGTTAATATTATCCCTGGATGATGAAAGAGCCAAGTTTAGGGGGATAAGGGACCATACAAAATATGCCACTTATGACTGGTGACATGATATATGAGCCATTAAGGACAGCTGATTTTCAAGCATGTTGTTCAAGATTTATTCTATTAATCAATTCATGTTGGTTCCACTGTAAAACCATTTGACCAAGTTTACAAGTATTTAAATCTTAACTCCCATTTATAAAACGTTTTAGTTTCCAAAAGCTATGATGAACTGAAATGATCACCTTTCAGAGAGTATTAACTACATACAACACCTACACCTTGTTTTCCCACCTCAACACTTCTTCCAAATTATTTCCTACCCTTTTTTTCAGACCCTTTCAGCTTTTAAAGTTTACATTTTCTGTTTTTATTATTTATTTTTGCTGGTTTAAGCCAAAGATGCTTCATGATACACACGCACACACGTTTACTTTGAAATGTAAAGTTTTGGAAAGAGTGCTGTTTCTCGGAAGCAAACTGAGAATTTTGTGATTGGTGTTGAAAGTAGATTGCTAATATTTGTTATAGCATTTCAGGAGTATCATGATTCATGCACCACACACACTAAAGACAGCTCACTTAAACTTTTCCTACACCATATAATAATGGGAATTTTACTGCCTCAAGTTGACTTGTCCTATCAGTTTATACTATAATTGCCTATTAATTATGAGTAATACCACCAACGCTATCATGGGTGGAGCAGTAGACGCACCAATGCAAGGGTCGTTATACATTCTCACTGTTCTTGCTATTATAATGTTTTTACCTGAATGGTACGAGTGTTGAATACACATATGTTTAATTCATTTTAAGTTATTTCATATGTTTAAAGGGTCATATTTATGTTCAAATATATGTCGGATACAAGAGTTCGAATTGCTTTTAGTATGATTCTGGTTTGGATTTTAGCATCAGTTAGGCTCCAAGGGATGGAGAAGTTGCTTTCATTCCCTTTTTTCCTTTTCAAACCTTCTTTTTAAGGTGAGATGACAATTAGAAAAAGCTCCTTTTTAGTATCTTGGCAGGTGAGAATGAGAGAGACACCTCAAGTTGGCTTAATGCATTTAGGTTCTTCAAAATGTGGTGAATTCTGCTAAAATCCCTCCAATTTATGAGACTTGATAATTCTGACATAAAAGGGTGCTGAGATTTGAGATTTGTTCACAAGGGACATGGATTCAATACAAACTATATCCCTTTTATCTGCTAATTTTCATGGAGGGGACATCATTCATATCTTGTGGTGACAAGCATTTGGTTGATGTATACTCAGTACATATTCTATCTACTCTGTCCCTAAGAGAATTCTCGCTAACATAAGTTAAAACAGTTTTTTTTTTTTTACTACATGATATGTTTTACTAGTTTACTTCAGCTGTACTTTGTAACTTACTATCATCAACATCAGATATGTTTTGTTGTTTACTTTGTATCTGAGAAACCATGTCCTGAGCTGAAACTCCTCCTTTCTGAAGCAGCTCTTGCAGTTCTTGCTTACTGATTATCAACTTAATTCTCACAACACCGGGATTCTCTTGACCGTCATCGTTAACCTCCGAATTCGAGAACCTCACCTTTTTTTTACCCTTCTTGGATGGTGATGGGAGCGGTACAAGGTAATACAATTGCCCGGAGAGCAACTTCGCATCGGGTTGGAGATGATGGAAGCCGGAGAACGAATCCGACAGCGTGTGACCGGAGAAGTTCGATAGCACTTGTTGAACATTGATGGGGGCTTGATATTCAAGTATTTTGCCATCAGGCTGCATGACTCTTATTACTTTGTCTTCAACAACTAAGCAATTCCCCATGGCCTTTCTTTTTGTAAAATTGGTCACAGTAAAAGAAAAGTAATGAAAGTTGAGCAAAGGTGATTGTATTTAAAGAAGACGTTTCTAGCAATGCCCTTGTAACATACACAATATTACACAAGTTGCCCTTGTGTATTTGTGGGAGTATGGACCCCATTTGCTTGATTTTACTGGTGTGGAAGCTGGACTTGAAAGTCATTACTCCTCAATCATTCCTTTTTCACAACTTTTTTGACTCAGTGAGATCTTTTGAGTTAAATGGGCAAGGTAAATTAGGGGAAAAGCAATGGATCAACTCGGTTGTGCAAAGGCAAGCAACTTGATCTTTTCCCTTTCCTTTTAGGTACTACAACATGACAGTTAATTTGCCTGTCTTTTCATGAGTCGACTCATTGAATTTTGAGGCTAACAAAGCCATTTAGAACTGTGTTCTGCATCCGGACAGTCAATGGATTGTGACCAGACCACATATTTTGTAGCGTAACATCAGCTTGGATCCTATTGGACCACTAAAATTGAGTTTTTGAACATTATGCAACATTGACTATTTCCTTGCCACACATTCGAATTTGGACACAAGTATATGTTTTGATACTCTAAACATGTGGAATTCTTTTGTTAAAAAAAGAACTAAACGCGATCATGTCACATACATATCTGTATATGATACTTGTTCAGGTTTAGAGAATGTAGGTTTAATGTATCATGAAGGGGGTTAAGCATGAAAGCACCATTTTGGTGTCTATCTTCAACGTGCTCTCATTTGCAATTTGCAGCACTCCTTGAACTTATCTGCTAACATTCAAGTTGCCCGGTCTGAGGCAAGTGGTGGTCCAGCGAATCAAGTTAGGCTGCAACTTTGGTTTCATAAGAGCCCCGAGTGATGGGATTTCAGTGGCAAGAATGTAAATAAATAAGAAAAACGTGGTCCTTTTAGTTGGGAGACGGTGAATGAAAATGATTGAGACCCACTTGGGATGAGATGATGAAGATTATGGGGAATGAAGCAAGCATGAAGTTTGGTTTAGTGGTGAGTGATGTCGTCAACACGCCTCCATCGGGTTTTGGATACTCAAATTCTTCTTTTGTAAATTTCAAGGTACAAACAAATGAAATAAAACTAGACTTGGAAAACTCATCGTAATTCGATTATTCGAATCTATTTATCTGATTCGAGATTCAATACAGACCCGAACATGATCATTTAAATTTGAACAAAATTTTGAAATAAATCGAACTCAATCGAAATCGACCTGAATTTTTGCTCAATCGAAATAGACTCGAATCAATTTTTAAATCAAACAGAAAACAACTTGAATTTAATTTACTCAAATATGAATTGAACATCTACTTGATCCTAGCCCTATAATTGAGTTGAAGCGAACAAATGATTTATTTTTGAAAAATACTTTGATACACAAGCTTGTATAAACTTTAGTTTACACAAGCCTTTCAATTTTAGGGTTTAGGGTTTTAGGTTAAGGTGTAGGGTGTAGAATTTAAGGTTTATAGTTAGAGTTTAGAGTTTAGAGTTTAAGATTTAGGTTTTCGGGTGCTAGATTTTGAATTTTATAAAAGGGTTGTGTATTTTTTTTACACAGTTTGTGTATCAAAATGTAACCCTTTATTTTCACTATTATCTATTTTTTTTTAACAATGCAATAATTAGTAAAATGATGTGCTTTCATTCTCTCTTTTTAATATACTACTAGTTAACCACAAATTTTGGTAATAACTTAATGGTTCAATATCATCTTTCCTCATTTAAAAGATATCTTCGTATATGATCCAAAATAAGGCACATTTTATAAGAATATATCATAATTATACATATAATTGATTGAATTTTTACCCTACTAAACCTGAATTGACCCAAAAATCCAACTATTAATACGACCTAGGAATCGATTGATTCAATATTGACTCAACCCAAAAATCAACCGATCTGATATTAATCTAACCCGTAATTGATTGGTCTAATACTGACTTGACCCGAAATCGAACTCTACCCGACTTACCATAGACAGAACTAAATCTTATCCGACCTAATTAGACGTAAATCGAATGTATTCCAGAACTGGAATGACCCAACCCAAACGGACCTGGTTGTCACCTCTAAATAAGACCTAAACACAAAATAATTTTTCTTCTTTTTACTTTCGTTTTACCTTGAAATCAATCAAATTTATTACCAACTAATACAAATATTCGAATTTCAACGTCTGCAACTTGTATTACTATATCTTTTATACCAAAACTAAAACAATTATGGAGTACTATCATTCCTAAATCCTAATATATTGATTTCTCATTAGAAAGTGGGAGATGTTATCTATAAGTTGCAGGTAAATGGGCAATAAGGAAAACACTAGTGTGGCATTACCAATGCTATATATAGCGTACAGATAATGACATAAAAGCTCAGCATCTATGGTATTTGCTCAATGGGAAAGCTTGATGCAACTCAAGATGCATAAATGGCACACACCATTTGTTGGGCGGTTAATTGGGATACTTGTGCAAGCATGAGCGACCGAAAGATCTTTCACAAAAGCCATAATGGAACATAAAATATCTTGGCCCCTTTTACTGTTGCTTTTAGGGCAGCAAATGAGATGAGACAGATAGCGAGTTACTCGAGTTCGACTCGGTCAAAGTTTGACTTGAGCTCGAACTTGGCTCGAGTTCTTAACGAGCTTAGCCGAACTACTTAATACCCGACTCGAAAAGCTTGCGAGCTACTCGAAAATATAATATACTAATTTTTTTATTTTTTATAATTTATAATCTAAATTTCTAAACTTAAAACCCTAAAATATAATCCTAAACATAAGTCTTAAACCCTAAAATCTAAATCCAACAACCTAAACCTCTAGACCATAAACTAACACCCTAAACCCTAAAATTATCAAGCTTGAGTTTACACAACTTGTGTATCAAAGTTTTTTTTTTGATAGGGCTTTAAATGAGACGTGACAGATGGCAAGCTACTCGAGTCCGACACGGTCAAAGGTCGGTTAACACTTGACTTGATTGAGCTCAAATCAAGCTCGAACTCGACTCAAGTTTTTAACGAGCCGAATCGAGCTCAAATTTCTCAGACTCGTTAAAAATTACTCGACTCAAAATCTTAACGAGTCAAGCTCAGCACTATTCGAGCTCGACTCGTTTACACCCCATAGTTGCTTTAAGGATATCTTAAGAATCAAAGTGGATAATGCATTGTCTGAATATTTATCTTTCTTTAAGGATTATAAAAATGGTGTCATGAATTATGTCAGGCTGATGAATTCTTGGGCTGATTTTACATTATTTAAAAAAAAAAACAGGTAATGATGCATGGAATTTGAGGTTATTTGATGAGATGAATCCACTATTTTAAAGGCATTTGCTTTCAAAGGTGAGACAATGATCTCAGGATCATGGAAAAGCATCATCCCACTTTGGTTTTGTTTCTACATGCTATCTTTATTCTTTACATGGAGTTGATATGAGATAAATGTTCCTTTCGCATTCCCCATTGTGTGATAAAAAGTCCAGAGAGGGGCACTATGGCTGACTAGGGGTGTTTACAATCGACTTAATGAGTTCTTAGAGATTCGATAAATTCATAATACAAGTTAAAAAATGAAAGGGATGATGAAATATAATAATAATATGGTAGTAATATTATATTTATTGAACTTCTGTGTATCTATTAGGCCGGTTTTGAATACCCCTATAACTGACATGGCGCATCCGATTACGACACTTGCCTTCTCGATAGTTCACCCGCACCGCCCTTGTGGTAGAGAATCAGACTGGCCTGCCACCTGGAATCTTAAACTCATGTCGTTTTCATGTTGGTAGTGAACCATAGATGGCCCTGCATCAGAGTAAAAGATGAAGATAGTTAGAATCGTGGATGGACGGAGAAGTGTTAGGCAGGGACGCATGTACAGGAGAACAATTATGTTTTTATTTTTTAAGAAATAATTTAATTTAATGTACAAAGGTAAAATAAATTCTGTATATTTATTTAGAAAAAGATTTATTTTGAATTTTTTTTATATTTATAAATTTGCCACTGATGTTTGGAGACAGACGTATTTAGGGGTGATAATGAGCTTAACCGGCTCACAAGCTACTCAGGCTCGGCTCGGTCAAAGCTAGGTCTTAATGAGCTCGTGCTCGACTCAAGACCTTAACAAGCCGAGTCGAGCCGACCCAAGCTTAGCTCGAAAAGCTCGTGAACAGGCTCAAAATAATTATATATATACTTCATATACACTTGTATGTTTCAGTGTTGTTAACTTGTTATCATGGTAAATACTTTAAATCTCTTTCTCTTTGTAGACTTGTATAATTTAAAAAATATACTATGGTTACTTGCGGACTTCAAAAATAAATATTATTTTTTCTTAAACAGGTTTTCACATATTATTTTCTAAAACTTCAAAAAATATTTAAAAGTAATTTGAAGAAAGCAACAAGTCGAACTCGAGTCGACCTGAATCTGTCCAATTCGAACTCGAGCCTAAAATTTCGAACTCGACAAGATTCGAGCCCGAGTTGAATTCAACAATACTATTCTCAAACTGAGACTCAGCTCGTTATCACCTCTAGTCGTATTCTCTCAAAATTTCAAAATTTCATCCGGTCATAAGTTTGAAATGTTCCTAAAAATGGCATTTGTTGGGTTATGCGCATTAGCTGGGAAGCTTGGAGCGTAGGAAAGGGAGGTTTGGAGTGAAGGATTTACATTACATGAATCAAATGGTTCGATTATAAGAGTTTACACAAAACAGATCCAACAAGCGATACATTGGGCTTGGATCAATAACCCATAATCAAAAATCTGCTACTCTATCTGTCCCATGAAAACTATCCTTTATTGACTTTTTTAATCAATTTTTTTTTAATTTTGACTCTTTATTATTTAAAATTTATCATTGATAAAAATATGAAAAAAATATATTTTAAAAATTTTCAATCAAGTAGCTTTAAAATATATATTTTATAAAATTTAGTTTTTTTAAATATTTATAATAATTGTGGTCAAAGTTTAAAAAGTGACTTTTAAAAAGTCAATAAGAGACATTTTGAGTGGGACAGATGGAATATATTTTTTACCAATTTCACCCCTCACACTTTCTTTCACCTTAATGTTTTTATATTTTTGTTCGGTAAACTACATCATAAGCCATTTAATTATAGATTTAGTAATAAATATGTTAACTTTTTTAAATTAATAATTTAAATACTCGATTAAAATTTTGTTACAAATAAGTACTTTTGCCGTTAAAATTGAATTGAATGGCTTGGTATAATAACAATTGTACTCAAAAAAGCGTATACATTCTATTAATTTGGTTCTAATTCTAAATAATTCAATAAAGTTAATCATTCATATTTTAAAAATTCTATTAGTGAAATGACCATGTCTACTAGCAGGCAGCGTTAAAGGTCATAATGGGTGTATTACATTAGTTTGTCAAATGCCCAATAGTTAAGCGATTGTGTCTGTCAAGCTATCACATATATCGGTAATCGAGCTGATGGAGAGTAGCATGAAGTGCGACAAGTGGTCAAAGGGTGTGTCGGGATGGTGCAATGTCAAAATTTTTAATTATGAATGATTATCTTTATTGAATTATTTTTGAATTATGAATAAGTTGATAGAATGTATAAGTTTTGAGGACTAAATTGTTATTATATCATATTGTGTTTTGATTTTAATGAAAGGATGACTTGTTTATAACAAAATTTTAATTTAGTGGCTAAATTATTACTTTTAAAAAATTGCATGTTTATTAACAAAATTATAATTAAGTTATATGTGTTGTATTTTATCCATTTTCGTTTTAACTTAGTTCTCAACTTTTAGGATAAAATTCACAAATGATCACTGAACTATGATAAAATATTTATTTTGGTCATTCAACTTTTAAAAATAATAAAATTAAAATTAAATTTGTAATTGTAATTTTATTACAAAATGATTAATGAGTCGTTAGCTATCTTAAAGGAATAACTTTTATTATGCGAACTGTTTTACTACTTTTTATAACACCATTAATTAAATGACATGTGATTTTCTAACCTGTGGAACATGATAACGATGATATCATTAGTTCGTCTTTCCTACGTTAGTCTCATGTTTTAAAAGTATACTTCGGTTCATTTAGTTTTAGAGAATATATGTTGTTATTATTTTTATTTATTTAAAAAATAAAAAACATTAAACAAAACGTATTTTGTTATAAAATTAGAAAATAATTCACAAGAATTAAATAAAAAGGAGTTAAATTTTAAAACATAAAAATAGGGTTTCACTACTTTTATTTGTTTTAGAAAAGTTGAAAAGATGAAAATAAGAGTTTTTAATTTTAACTTTATTTTTTATCTCAGGTTCGAATCCTTCTAATGACAATTTTAAAATTTTGGTTTTTTTGGTACATCAACTATATCTGACTCATTAGCCAACTAATATGGACCAGATAATTGCATAGACAATTATGGGGCAACCCTCCTAACCAAGTTTTTTTCATTTATAATGTCATGATTCGAACATCTGACCTTGCTTAAGGATTTAGTGCATCATCCCACTTTACTAATTGGTTGTTGATAAAACTTTAATTTATTTAATCGTACTTTATTTATTATAATAATAATAGTTTCTAGTAATTATAATTTAATTTATTATTTGTTCATTTTTATTTTGAAAAACTAGATACCAAACAAATTTATTATTTTCAATTTTAAAAACAACTTTTTATTTCTATTAACTAAACATATTTTTTAAGTCAAGTTTTACTCACCAAAAGCCATTCTCTTCTTAGCTTAGTCATCTGTTTAGGTAGAAGAAGACATTCAAAGTTCTTTCACATGCCGTGTCCGTGAGAGTCTCGGCTCCTAGTCGGAGTCAAATCAAAAGACCAGCAATAGAATTAAAAAAAAAAATAAGAAATAAGAATCCTTGGAATTAGGCAGAGAGTAAAGAATAAGCAATATTGATTTTCATCGCTGGTGATTCTATGAATCATTGCTCTTGTTTTGCTGCCAAGTTCCCTGGAAATGATGTGTGTGTTTTCCCTTGCTGCATTGGGTTAGTTAAATAGTATTTAGATATTTTGGAGAAAATGGGCCACATGTTCCAAAATTTGGATCCAACCATGCTCATCTACGAAACCACAGTTACTTGTAAATACATGGAAAATAGGAATACTATTATACTTCATGAATAATACTGATGGCATTTATGCTTCGGGAATATGCGCAAACTCTATGCACTCACGCAAAACTACTGCTTTCCTTGTACCTGAGCATTTGATTTTTTTTGAAACATATACTTTTATTTTATAATTTAAAAATTATTTTAAAAAATTTCGAGTATCAAATTTAAATTTAATTGTTCAAATTTAATAATAAAGATTTAAAATATTATGCTATTAATTTTAAAACTTAATTCAAACTTAAAAATTAATTCACTAATTAATATTATAAAAGTTGACAGTTGTGCATCGTCTTTCTCTCTATTATAATAATTTTTATTAAAGAAAGGAAGATATTAACGTATACCTCGTTAAAAAATCTTTATAATCCTATGTGAAAAAAATAGTGCATATGATAATATTTATGATCAACAAACCAACACGGCACACAACGGTAACAAGAAATAACCCACAAAGCCTAAAAATATTAGGCAACATTGCAACAATTGTATTAAGACAAAATGACGTAATAAATCACGAAAATTATAAATTATTATTAATGCCTCAATATATTGTCCAATAATGCATTATCCTATCGAGACCATGAAAACTATACAATAACCATTTGTAATGAATGATGTTCTAGGAATTGTTAAAAAAATATGTTTGCATGAATTTATATAAATTTTGATTTTGATTTGTCATTATAGTTGATGATAATGTTTGTATAATTTATATTTGTTTTAATGAATTTTTTATAAAATTATATTTTTATTTTTATAAATTAATTAAAACACATAAAAGTATATTAATATTAGAATATTAAAACATGATTGTAAAATGTATAAATAAAATATTTACAATCACAATTTAATATTATATTGGCAAGTTCATTCAATGGGAATGAACTGCTTCATACCTACAGCATAATTAGTCATGCAAAAAACTGTGACTATGTTCAATGATGATGTCATAAGTTTCCTAAATCCATGCTTAAAAGTAATTTCTCAAGATAATCATGTTTAAACTTCACATGTTCTTTTATTAAACGAAAATTTTACAAACTGTGCACCTCAAAATCACTCTTTATCTACAAACTCTTGTAAAATTAAAAAAAAAGAAGAAGAAGGAAATTTGCTTACCTCACCAAAGCGTTAATCATCATGCACGGAACAAAACTTACCACGACCCTAGTCCAACCCACGCCTTAGCTATGGCCCACCACTAACAAAACCTTTTCCATACGGTTTAGATCAACGGCTCAGATCTTCTACCAGACGCGAAGTGCTTCATTCCACCTAGACTGACCGGCTCAATAACCGGAGCCGTCTCCGTAATTTCAGGCTCCATTGATATTGCATCTCCATCATCCGGCGGCAAACGCAATGGCTCCACTGCGACAGTGTACGATTCACGTGCTCTGCCGTTTGACCGAAAAATAGCACAAAAACTTGGAAAGAAACCGCTTCTTTTTCTTCTTCTTTTCTCTTTAACTTCTTCGACCTCGTCCGGATTTTGGCTGTTCTTTTTCAGTGAGCGATTCCGGTCTCGCCTCGATCTCACTCGTCCCATACAAGAGACCTTAGGCGAAGACGGTTCAACAACTGGCGGATCCGACTTAACAGAACCGGGGCGTTTAGGAAACAATACAGTCTTTCCAGGCTTAGCATGCTTCCAGTTCTTGGTTTCGATGAAGCAAGATTTCTGCGGTTTCGGTAATCTGAAGATAGAAGCTTTAGATATTCTAACGGAAAAGCGCTGAGAATTGGAGTCCGAGTTCAAAGTAGGATTAAGATTGGTAGAGTTGGAAGCAGAGTTTCCTTTATGCGACTCTTTCCGTTCGTAAAAAGCGTTGCGATCGAACCAGTCGTACTCGGCGTCTTTGGATAACCAAAAAGATTCAGGCGGGAAATCAGCCGGGATTGGTTCTTCGACAGATTCCTCCGCCGTGTGGAGTTTCTCGTCGGGGTGGCCTTCGGTGGTTACTAAGGTCTCGCAGACGATTTTGTTATCGCAAGAAGCGCCGGCACAGGCGGAGACAAGGGTTTCTAAATTGCCCTGTGGCATCGTACGAACAAAGAAAAGATAGAAAACGCGAGAAAGAGAGAGAAAGTTCGAGAGAGGAAGATAGATTTGAGGAGATTTATATAAAAGAAAGAGTTCTTTTTTTTTTATTGTGGAAGATAGAGAAATTGAGTTTTGAAAGAAGTTTTTTATTGTGGGAAATTGTTAGAGATTGAGTTTTGGAGGGAGGAGTTCTACGTTGTTGACTAGTGCTTTAAGAAGAAGAAGAATTCATTGTTTAAATTTACTATTAATTATATTATTAAATAAAAATTAATATTATTTTAATATTAAATTTTAGTTTAGAATTTAATTATAACATTGGACCATTAAAATTGATGATGTGAACAAATCTTTACATCCACCTATAGAAGAATACTAATAGTTTAATAGTATAATTAAAATTTAAACTAAAATTTAGTGTTAAAATAATATAAATTTTTAGTTTAATAATACATGCAACCTAGTTTACCTATTTTTGTTAAACGTATTTTTTTGTTAAAATATATGATTTTACTCCGAAAAAATCATACACAGAAAAATATTAGCATATGTCTCATTAAAAAACCTCTCTAATCTTAATTGAAGGAAAAAAAAGGTGCATATGCCGACACGAAAATAATACAACCAGAAAAAACCTAAACAATTAACCATGGCTCCTGCAACTATCCAACAAGAACACACTACCAATCTCCGCGGGCGGCTGCGCAAATAGAGCAACTTCAAGACTATCGACCCGAGCAGCTTTTGCGAGAGGATCGACAACCTGATTACGAGTACAATGAACATGTTGCACCTGTACTATCCAATTACGTTGACAAAGATCCTGTAAATGCCAAACACAAGAAATGACATCCAGATATCCTAACACGTATAATTCGACTAGCCTCAATGCTATCAACTTTAAGAATGATACGTCGATATCCAGCTTCCCACACATAGAATAAACTTAAACATGCACCCCACAGCTCCGGATCAAGCACCGAACAAATATCAAGAAACTTAGAAAACCCAAAAAGACACTTCCCAGTACTGTCACGAGCCATACCCACATATGAACCTTTCCCATCGAAACCCCGCCTGGCACCAACCGTATTTATTTTCACCCATTCATCCATAGGAGGAGTCCACTGAGTTACTTGGGTAAAACTTATTCTCCCCGGCTGAACATGCACTTGGGACTGTGCGGCAGCAACACTATGCAGTTCAACAGCATGCTTGCCATGATCAATGAGCGACCACGGTCTACCACTAGGAGAGTCAAATAATATGGCATTAATGTGCAACCAAATTTGCCACACGAGGTTACCAAACAATAAAGGCCACTGGTCCGACCTCGCAGCGAACACGATAGACTCCGAAAAATTTGCCGCAAGCCAGTCCGTAAATGACATTCTAAGAAATGAAAGCAGACAATGAGCCCGAATAAGTTTAGACCAAACATGTATCGCATGAGGGAATAGACGAAACACATGGTCCACATCCTCCACCAAAGCACCACAGACCTGGCAGCTACTATCCGTAATGAAAGACCGTCTAGCACGTTCATTATTTGTCATAATTCTGCACCAACAAACGAGCCATAAGAAACATCTAATGTGTGGAGACCCTTTGAATTTGTGCAACAAGGACCAAATATCGGGAGATTTGGCGGTCAATACACCCTGTCGAAACAAAAATGCCGACTTAAGATAGAACTGGCTATCACTTGACCTTTCCAGCTGAGCCAGTCCTTCCCCACCTGCGCAAGCGGACCTTTAGTTGTCGCAATACGAAGCAAAATCTCATGTGATAACATATGCTCAAACAAGTTCCAAGCCCACTCCCCATCACTAGACATCATGTGTGCAACCGGAATCTGACTCACAGACCTCATATTGGGAATAGTAACATGATTGATGAGGCCCTACATCACTCAACCAACTATCATACCAAAAATCCACCTTACGACTCGAACCTACCGTCCAAACCAAATTATCTCGGACATCATTCCATATCACAGTGAGGTCTTTCTATAGCCGAGAACAACTAGTATTACGCAAATAACGCAGAACACCTTCCACATACTTATATTTTGCCCAAAAAAAAACTTACCTAAAGTACATCCTTTTTAACGAGTAAATGAAACACAATTTTCATAAGAAACGCATCATTGAGGGTTGAGATTTTACGAAAACCCAATCTCTCATCCTTCACCGGCTTATACACATCATCCTATTTCACAAGATGAAGACCATCATTCTCAGATGTGATACCCTAAATAAATCTACGGATGATTCGTTTAATATCCAATCAAGTTTTCTTGGGCAAGACAACAGTTTGTAGCGTATAATTTGGAATTGCGGCTAACACTGACTTAGCTAAAACAATACGACCAGCCAGGGATAAACAATGTGCTTTTCACCCACCAAGTTTACGCTGAATCATCTGAATCAGATACTGATAAGATGCCGCGGTAACACGACAATGTAGAAGTGACACGCTAAGGTACCTGCCTAAATCGTCATCTCAGTAAAACCAAACCCAGTACTAATACATTGATGAAAAACAATAAGAACATTTTTAGAGAAGAACATTGTTGTGTTAGATGCACTCACCTTATTCCCAGGCACCTGGCAAAATATATCAAGGACAATACAAACCACAGACATCTGTTCCTCTGAAGCTTCGGCAATTAAAATTATGTCATTAGCGAAAAATAGATATGAAATCTCAAAACCATAAGAAGTACGGAATGGTTTCCAGGCACTTGATCTAGAAGCAACATGAATTAACTGCGATAAACATTCCATACATAGAACAAATAAATAGGGTGACAATAGATCCCTCTGACGAATCCCTCTAGATGGAGTAAAGTGTTCTGTCAAGGACCCATTCTAAATAATCTAAATTGTAACCGTCAATACACACTGTATGATGAGATTGCGTATAGACTCTGGAACCCCAATATCGACCGAAGTGTTAGATATAAATCCCATTCAATGCGATCATATGTCTTTTTCAAATTAATTTTGTGGGTCATCCATCCTTTCTTGCCATATTTTTTCGCGTAGTGTGTATAACCTCCTGGGCGATAATAATATTATCTGTTATGGCTCATCTCGGCACAAAATTAGTCTAGTTGTCCGAGACCCAAAACAGCAATAAAGGTTTCAAGCGATTAACAAGGATCTTCGAAATGGCTTTATAGATAATTGTGTAGAGGCTAATCGGTCGGAATTAACCCATATTATCAGGCTTTGAGACTTTAGACAAGAGAACCAAAAGAGTCCAGTTAATATTAGCTGAAATAATCCTCGAGCGAAACACCTATGAATGAATTGACAAACCAAATCCCCCACAACCGACCGATTATTTTGGAAAACCCCCTTATTAAGGCCATTCACACTAAGCGTCTTCGACGCCCCCATATCAAAGATAGCCCACCTGATTTCCTCATTCGACACAAGTGCGACAAGCTTATCTTTCTGATATTGCGATAGGGGCGGGAAACACACCCTAATTGGGTAAGCTGGATGCGGATCTGATGAAGAAGTGAACAAAGACTGATAAAAAATCAATAACTAACCGACTAAGTTCCTCATTATTAGAACACCAAGAATCATCTACACGTTTTAAAGCCGAAATATGATTCACTTGTCTACGTGCCAACACTGATGTATGAAAGAATTTGGTATTCTGGTCCCCTTGAAAAACCCATTGTGAGCACGCTTTCTGTTTCCACAAGCTCTCCTCCTGATCTATCACCTACTTGAGTTCCCCTTTAAGTTTAATTAATAAAAAAACTAAGTAATCGGAATGTCAATTAGTTAAAGCTCGATCAATCCCCTGAGCCGCACACATAACCTCCTACGTCGCGTCCTAAGGTGGCCAAAATTTTCTTTATTCCATGTCTTCACATCCTCTCAAAACTTGGCAACTTTAACATCTAACGAATCATCATCGGCCTACACTTGACCAAGAAAATCAACAAATTACGGATGTGATTGACATGCATTAATAAATCGAAAAGGCCTATTCCTCATATTATCATGTCCATCACGCAATAGGACTAATAAAGGACAATGGTCAGACCTTAAGCGATCCAAATGCTCCACAAAAGAATCACTAAAATCTGAGAACCATTTAGCATTAACCACTCACTAATCCAAACGTTTGTACAAGTTCCCCCAAGACCATATGAAAGAAGGACCGCAAAAACCCAAATTCGTGAGTCTCTCTTGGAATAGAGAATCTGAGAACATACGACTACCCTAAACATGAGTGTCCACCCCTCTAAACCTCTCATTAGCTGAAAGAATAACATTAAAGTCGCCACCTGTAATCCAAGGAATCCCCTCTTCATGGTTTAAATCTAAAAGAATGCGCCACAAATGGTTTTATTTCGAACTAGTTAGACTGGCATACACAGCTGTGAATTGAAATCGAGACTCTCTCATATCATCGGAAACTACCCCATTAATAAACTGATTCGAAATACTAAGAATATCAATCACCACTAATCCATTACATAATAACCACAACCTACCACCGAATCCGTGAGCCTCAACACTGAAAGTATGATCAAAACCCAACTTCGCGACAACAGCATTAGCAACCCTACCAATTATGCGCGGTTCAAACAAAGCCACAACACTCGGATGATGCTCTCGAACGAAGGATTTGAAATGCTTCCTAAATGCTAGGCTAGCTGCACCCTAGCATTTAAGATGATGCCACCACACTCGATTGATGCCATCCCACATATCCTCCTCAAACATGCCACCAGAAAGAGTGTCGGGAAGATAAAGATCCTCATCATCTGATGATTGCACCATCGAGTCAGAGTAGCCATGATCAATGAGACGATTTTTATCCAAGTTACCAGTTCCTACTAATGACTCATCTAACTCATTCAAGAGACACCGAGAAAAGGTTCGTAGCTGTCATTCTTGTGCCAATTTTCTGTTCCAAAGGCTTCCAAACCTGTAACCCACGTTGAATCCCCTCCGGCCTACCCTTACCTTGGGCCAAACACCCTCAAACACCCTGAACAACATGATTAACAACCCCCGCGACATTGTCCTCAACAATGGTTACTGCCTTATGAGAACCAGCTAGAGTCGATACTACACGATCAATTACTTGGACCTCAATACCCTCAACCATTGGAACTACAGTCGTTGCCCTGCCACTTTTTTTCCAACTTTGCTCATCTTTTTCGGGTTCAACGCCAGATATGCGGCACTCTTTGTGGCTGCAGGTATACCTCCCTTTTTAATAGGTTGCAGTTTATTTGTCTTGCCCACCATTGGATCTCGAGTTACATTAGGCAAATCTTCAACCCCACGCTCATTTGGACTATCCGAACTAGCAACTTCTTATACCTCAAATGAAGCAAAACGAGAACCAGCTCCCACAATAGAGGACAGTTGAACCGTCACACGAGCAACCCACCACGCCTACGCCTATTATCAATAAGCATCCATGGTCTAAATAGATTGGATTCAGAAACATCCACATCAGGCTGAGTTCTATTTACCCTAGTAACACCCTCAACAACTCCCGGAGCATCCGATGGAATCACATTAGCAACACAAAATTCCTTCGAATGACCATAGACTCCACATGTATAACACATGCTGCAGACCTTCATACTCTAATTTGAAGAAACCCATCAATACGGATGCAAGACAACAAAGGTTTACTTAGATCAACAAGAATGGCTGACTGTGCAAACTTTCCTCACTCCTCCTCAACCGTGTTATAATCAATTTTAATGACTCGCCCAAGAAAGGATGCAATATGGCGGAACAACGCATTCGTATAGTAACGATATAGCAAACCTGGCAATCGGACCCACACGATAACCTGCATAGGATATTTTTCCAAAGTCGAAAACTCTCTGCTCAACGGCTGCACGGTCAAGTAACTCCCATAAATTGTCCAAGGGCCTTCCGTTAGAACCTTTGTGTAATCACGCTCATCTGAAAATCGAACAAGAAAGTAATTATTGTCAAGATCTATGATTTGTAAAACACCAACCGATTTCTATAGAGCATGAGTACGAGACACGCCAGAGCTTTATAATAAATCGAACGCCTTAAAAACCGAACTGTGATCGCATTGCCCATGTTATGATCAATTTGATTATGCACTCTATCCGAGAACTGAATCGAAGGAATAGCCTTTGCCCTATCAAGAATGATATCTTCCGGCATAATCACCACCTCCTTATCAATGAACCCTGGTGCCCTAGCAGCAACACCAGTCGAACTCTTAACATCAGCCATTGTGTTCGCATAAGATGTCTTGCCTTTGTCAGATGGTTTCGACCCCCTACACCAGACACCTCTCCCCCGGCAGGGACATCCTTCGGCTCATGAACCGCCTCTGACTCTTCCCCCACAGCATCCATCACAGAATCCAAACCAATATCACTCGCCAAACTCTCATTCTTCCCTTTTCTTCACGGATCGATCATCCACTAAAGATGGAGACGCTGGCCGCTCTCGCACCGGCGCAGCAGGAATACTCAAAATAGTATCCGGCGGCCGACCGATCCTTCATAAATAGCCGTGCTCACCGGCACATTAGGGTTTAAGTTTTCTTGTGACGAAAGCATTAGGGTTTATTGCAACAATTAATTTTATTGAATAAGGCTTAATAGACCTTTATCCTTTCTGTTGTTAAGCGTATTTTGAGAGTGATAAAACGAAGAAAAAACACAAAAATGTTGCTTTTGTAGAATTTTATGAAACTGAAGTTAATCATATCTACTTGAACATAAGTAATCTCAATTAGATTGGTTTGGTTCAATTAGGTTTAATTAGGTTTCATTCGGTTTGATTGAAAGAATTCCCCGGTTGAATTTGACTTAATTAAGGGAATACTTAATATTGTTAAAAGAAATTATTTTTAAAAAATACTATAATAATGGGAAAAATTTTATATTCTTTCAAATCTAGTAATAACTTGAAGTCATAGTATATTTAATAAGATTTATAGTTAATTAAATAATTTTTTAAGCACCGACTTAAAAACCTCTAATTCTGATTTTATTAGCGTTTTCCATAAATTCTACCTTTCGGCCTAATACCTATTTGATTTTTGTTTTATAGTGAAAACTCCATTTTAACCCTTTTATTATTTTTGAGCCAGTTTAACATCTCTAACTTCTTTAACCCATGCTAGTAACTGTTAAAAATGAAGAGATTATTAGATGGATCTCTGTTACCATGTTATTCATGGTCCATCTAATGAGATTTATTTATTTCAGCGTAATTTTCAAATAACTATCACTCTTTAATGACATGTAGGAAAGATGTGAAGATTCACTTTAAAAAATGAGATAGAAAATTGTTATTAGATGGGACCATAAATGGCGTGGTGAGCCAGACTCATCTAATAATTTTTCGTTAAAAATGATGTATTTCGATTAAAGATTATTACGTAGCAACAATTAAAAAAATAAGGTTTTAAAAATTAAAAAATAAAAAAAAAATCATTAAAATGCTCTAAAAATTCTTAAAACATCAAAAGAATCTAAAAAAAAGGATTTTTTTATAGAAATTATGTTATATATTGTTGATTATAAAAATGAATAGGGATCAAAGACGGTGGCCTGATGGTAATTAGAGCTACCGTCTCAGTCGGAGTTTGAACACCATGCTCCTCGTGTCAATGGTGATGTTTTGGATGGAAGTCGTCCTTTTTCTTATGTTGTTTGCATGTTCTTTTTTATACTGCAAGGACATGTGCCGTGAGATGGTCGTACGTATTCGTCATTGTCACGTGATCGCTGGATATTCTTCGTGCGATATCATTTGCGTTCATGTCCGCGGGCTACACGGCCGTGACACGTGGCGGTAGGTATTTGTAGGTACTAATATATATCATTATGTTTAATTTACTTTTTTAAAATAAAAATTTATCAAAACATTAAAAATACAATAAAAAGAATCCATTCAAAATTCTATAAAAATCTGAAAAACGAAATCTCTTTCTTTTTCAGAGTTTTATAATTTTTAAGTATTTATAAATTTTAAGTAGAGAGTATGATTACATTTTTTATATTTAATTTGAAAAAAAAATTCTAAATTTTGTGAAAATTTTAAAAATTTCATTCACTTTTATGATTTCAATGAGTTTTTTGTAATTTTAAATTTTTTATTTTTTTATTATTTCAGCACATGGCAGCGTTTCATTTGGGAATGTCAGTTTTTTTTATTAGCGTTAATGAAAAAGAGCAAAAATGATTGGTTAAAATGAAAGAATAAAAGTTTTGTTTTTTTAACAGTCTAAAGGTGATTATAAGATAGTATCTGTTCATATATATTTTAACCTTTTTACAATCACATATACCTTGTAAACAAAGTAATTTGAACATGTGTCTCCTAAGATGAACATTATCCGATTTTTCGCTAAGACACTTGTTGAGTTCATAAAAGTTAAATATATAATACGTAACCGAAGGAAAAAAATGTGAATTCCACTCAGGCACACAATCAAAACAGACATTAGACCGAGATACACTACTTAGTTCAATGGTCACAAATGTTCATCTGCTTTATTTTTTTGTAGATTTAAATCTCGATATTTATTCTAATAAAATTATTATAACACTACTTATTAAAAACATATATTAGACCTATTTTTTCATTCAAAATAGGGTAACAATTAAGTAGAAAAGTTTCATAGTACACTAAAAAAATAAAGGTTTAGTGTTTATAAAAAAATAAATACTAAAGGTTTAATGAAATTTCTTATCTCGAACTTAAAAAAAAATCAGTTTAACCTTTATTTTTTTTGCTTTTTTTTTGTTTTAGAACTTTTAATTTTAAAAAAATTGAACCAATTTAAAATTTTTAATGATTTTTATATGTTTTTAATTTTAATTTTTTTTAATAATTTAAATATATAATTTTTACAAATTTTATTTTGTTTATTGTTTTCAAAAAATATTTTTTTTACGCAAAAATTACAAAATAATTTAACATAGATCATGCCAAAAATTAAAATAATTGATGTCAACTTAACAGATTTGTTAATTTTTCACTAGTTAGAATTATTTGGCAAAAAAAGTTTACAACTAAAATCACCCTTTTAAAAAAGTGAGAAAAATTATAAAATTTAAACTCCCGAACCAAAATCATCACGTCAATATCCAATAAATTCCATTTCACTAAATAAATAAGAATATACAGCAGCTGCTATATTATTTTTTATGATTTGCAATTAAAATAAGGCTTAAATGAAAATAGGGGCGCAAAGTATACTATTTTTAAACTTTAGGTGCCTAAAGTATTTTTTTTGTAAAAAGAGGTGCCTAAAGTTTCCAAAGTTATAATTTTAGGTGCACAGGTTAACTTTTCGTTAATTTGTTTTAAAATATATATATTTTATTTTATTTTATTTTTAATTTAATTTATTTTTTAAACTTATTAAAAAACCCTAAATTTCTAAAATTCACAAAATTGCCCCTAAATTCAAAATCCCTAACTCACCAAAACTCAAATCACGATTTGAGTGGATTTCGTCACCAATGGCGCCGCCTTCGCCGACCACATCCTTCGCCGGACCACCACAGTCGTTTACCCTATCATCCATCACCAGAAAATAGACCGAAGTCGTGCAAAACGTCGAACGAAGGCCGAAACATTCAAAATTTCATTTGAACGGTTTGCGACGAGCGGCGGCTGAACGACAACGATTGGTGCATGGGTGTTTGGGAAAGGGGAGGACGCTCCATTATGCCGCCGGAATCATGGCCAACGGAGGCGGGAGTGGCCGGATTGAGGATTTAGGTATTTTGGAATTTGGGGCTTTTTGGAAATTTAGAAAATTGGGGGCTTTTTTGAAAATTTCAATTTTTTTTTAAAAATAAATAAATAAAGAAAAAAATAAAACTTTCCATGTGTCACATTATAATTGGCTACCAAGATTTTTTTTAACGGCAGTTAACCCGTGGCACCTAAAATTATAACTTTAAAAACTTTAGGCACCTATTTTTACAAAAAAAAATACATTAGGCACTTAAAATTCTAAAATGGTATACTTTGGGCACCTATTTTTCATTTAAGCCTTAAAATAATTAAACATCACAATCCACAATTACAAGCATCCATCTATATGCGATTTTAATTATAATATCACAGGGTCTTGGACTAATTATTATTATTACTATTACATACTCTTGGACATGTTTTATCCTTATTTATTAAAAATAAAATAGGTTATAATCTAATTCATTTAATTAAATAAGATATTGGCATATTTATGATACAACTCATTTGATTTGTAAACTTTATTCATTAGATTCTCCATCAATTTTTATAAGGAGCAGAACAAAACAAAAATTAAATATACATGATTTGAACAATAGTTTTAAAATCTCATACATCGGGATAGTAATATTTCTTGGTCATGTAACTAGTTGAGTTGTTGTGTAGTTTTCCATGGCCGACTTGATTCTTTTGATTTATCTTTTAATAATAATAATAATAATAATAATAATAATAATAATAAAAATAATAATAATCTAAGCAGGTGATGATTGGATAGGTAATTACTAATAAGATAGTTGGGGTAGGAGGAAAGTTGGGAGCTCATTGGGTACGACGCAGTTGAGACAAGACAACGCCTCTTAACAAATACTAATGAAAATGGAGGACAACGCCAACTACTAATCATCATGTGATGTTTATCTATTAGATAAAATAATGGAAAATTTTACAACAAACGTCGGTTGAACATCATTAATGTTGAATATCATTGAATATTATTAAATTAATTAATAAAAATTAAAAATTTCAAGTACTCAACGTATAATTATAAATTATATAAAATAAAATTTTAATTAAATTATTTTTTCATATATATTATGTTTTTAATCTTTTTAATTGATAATTATATTAAATATCAAAAAATAAAAAAATTCTAAATCTTTTTCTCTGCCATGTGATAGACTCATCCTAATAGGCTTCTATTATAATAAGTATTTAATATATATTAATTTTTTATTTAGTTACTTACTTTGCCAAAAAAATACTTTATGTTCCTAATTTGACTAAAAAATATATTTTAGGTATTTAATTTAACCAAAAAGTATATTTTAAGTACTTATTTTGACAAAAAATACTTTAAATACTTAAATGAAAAAATAATATACTTTAAGTACTTATTTATAATATAAACGTAAAATAATATATAATTCTTACTGAATTACGCGATTAAATATATTTGAATTTATATTTAATTTATTGTAAGTATGGCGATGACTAGGGATATAATAACGGATTTTTGGGATGAACTCGCATCTTTTAAGCTTTTAATTTTTTTTATAATTTAGATCTTTTTTATATTTCTATTGATGATTTAATTTTAGGGGTGTTTAAATTTGAGTACTTGGATTTTTGGATACCAAAGGTATCGGGTGCCCGGATCTTCGGGTAGTAGTTTGGTCAGTCTGTGTTCTGACCCGTGTTGGTTGGGTACCCGTAAAATCAGGTAATTGGATATCCGAATATAAAAATATGTATTTATTAAATATAAAATAATTTTATGATGTTTTATCAGTTTAATATAAAAATATATATATTTATTAAATATAAAAATATTTTAATTTTAAATAGATCCAGGTGCTCGAAAATTTAGAATTTTGCTACTCGAGAAATAAAAAATTTATAAAATTATTTGAAATTTTTTTATCGGAATAGCGGGTCAACGGACTAAATCATCTAAATTGAGTTATTTTTAAACACCCCTATTTAATTTCACGCTCATTAAATTTTTAATTATAATTTTCTAAAAATTTGTACTCTTAAATAAAATATTGTATCCGTCTTGGCAATGATACTTTGAGAAATGATATTTTTATTTATAACATTTGAATATTCTGTATAATTAATAATGTGATGCAGGTTGAACATGATTTGGATCTAATTAACTTCTCGCAGTAATCGATTGAATTCCAACGTACAATATACTATATAATAATAACATGACAATCATATCATATGTCTCCGGCAATTCCTATGATCACATGCAAATCCTGAAAAACATCGAACATGACACCACTCCAAGCTTTTTTCTCTTCTGTCTGTGTGCGATTACTCTTGTTTTTATCTATAATCTCACGTGCCCCTACCATTTTGTTTGTGTGTTTCTCTATGAAAAAAACCCCAATTAATTATGTGATTTATCAACTAATAAATGTTGGGGAAGTTAATTTGTACTTATAAAGTAAAGAATTTGGGTTTAAGTTTTAAGGATGGTATTATAAAGAAGGCTTAACTATAAAATAAGTACTTAAATTATGTTTTTTTTTTACAATAGTTACCTAAAGTATTTTTTGACTTAAATAGGTACTTAAAGTTTCATTTTTGGTTAAAATAGATGACAAAGTAGGTGCCTCAGTTGACTTTAAAACATGCAAAAAATAAAACTTTAGGCACTTATTTCAGCCAAAAAATACTTTAGACACCTATTTCAGCTAAAAATAAATCTGTGTGCACATATTTCAGCTAAAAAAATACTTTATGCATCTATTGCAAAAAAGAGACATAGTTTGTACACTTATTTTGTAGTTAAGCCCATAAAAAAATACTACTATAAATTTTTAAATATAGACGATAAGATAGACATATCTGATTTTAATTTATTATCATTGTAATTTAAAGAGGGTCGATGTATTTTAAATATCTTTATTAGTACCATATATTTTTTATAGAATAATAAATAGATAGATTGTTGAGATATTTATTTTGATATAACAAAGTGAAAAATATTTTTGGACTTGAACAAATATTGCAAAAACAATTTAAAGTCCATTTGATTTGAAAAATATGTTTGAAAGCTTTTAAAAGTGTTTTTGACTCAAAGATATATTTTCAAGTAATTTAAAAGTCTCCAACGGCTAGCTTTCCAACGACTAGTTTTTAACGGCTAGTTTTCTAACGACTAGTTTTCCATCGGCTAGTTTTTAACGGCTAGTTTTTCATTTCACACTATAAATACAAGCCAAAGACACTTGAAGAAAATGTAGAGAGAATATATCCAAGCATGTTGATCAAGAGAATTTGAGTCCAATTCTTATTTCTTCATTTCTCTTATACATATTCTAGAGAGTGCTCATTTGTATATCTTTTGTACTCTTTCTAGTGAGCTTAATTTTTGTAAACACCCACTTTTGTGAGGTATTAAGTTTACCAATCAAATCCCTTGTAAAATGAGAGGTTCTAGTTTAGCCTTAGACAATAACTAGAGTTGGTTCTATCTTAGCCAAGGAAAAAGATAGGGTTGTAAAGGTTGCCTCCTAAGCCTAAAAAAGGGGGAAGAATTCATAGTGAATTGGAAAATCCTTAGTGGTGTGCTAAGGTAGTGGATATAGGCTTTGGTTAGAAAGCCGAACCACTTTAAAATTCTTGTGCATTTTGTCCAATCTTTTATCGGTTTTAGCCAATTCAACCAAACATCAAAAACAACCCTCTTGACAGTAATCGGAGATCGATTCAAGCGTGCAACAAGCCTTTCAATTGGTATCAGAGCATCGTCTCCATCGAAGGAATAACATCCGGGAGTAAAGATCATTTGCTCGAAGTCCACCATTCAAGAAAATGGCAAGATTTGAAGAAGGCCGTTGTATCTCGTGTCCTCCGCTCTTCGAATGAGAAGCGTACTTCCAATGGAGCAATTTAATGAAGTATTTCATCAAGTTTCTAGATTTTGAGATTTGGGATATCATCGAAGATGAATACTTGGAAGCTCCTAAGAAGAAGAAAAAGCAAATGAGTGCAAACAATACGAAAGCAAAGCTAAATGCTAAAGCAACGCACATTCTTCTTTATGGCCTTAATGAGGAAATTTCCAAGAAGGTCTCCCTATCCAAGAGTGCTTAAGAAATTTGGGAGAAGCTTGAGAAGTTTTATGGCAAAGAAGAAAAGAAAGGTGGAGTCCCATCTTGTGCTAACCTCTTCCAATCGCTCAAGGTGGATGGTGTTTTAGCTCTCGATGAGCCAAATGTATCTTCTAACTCAAATGATTTAAATCCATACACATTTGACGGGTTACAAGATGCTTTCGATGAATTATTTTTGGAATTTGAGACCATGAATTCCAAATTTAAGAAAATGATTTCTAAACTTGAATTTGAAAATGATTTTCTTTTGAAAACAAAATTGGATTTTGAAAACCAAAATGAAATTTTGAAAAATGATTTAGAGTTTTCAAAAACAAGCAATGGAGTTTTAGACAAAAAAATCTTGAAAAGTTAAGCATGAAAGCTTAACAAAAGAAAAATAAATTATTTCAAGTAATTCATCTTGTCACATAATGACAAAATGCTCACATTGCCATTATCATGGTCATTCTTTGCATACTTGTCCTCTAAAGAAAAGAAAAACTTATAGGATTAGAGTAGTATGGGTTCCTAAGGGAACTAAAGACATTGTGACTAATGTAAATGGATCCGAAGCAATTTGGATACCAAAAATCAAGTAAATGTCTTTTGTAGGCGTGTTTGGAGCAATGGCAAGCAAAGCAACGATATGGAAATGCTCTAGTCACACAAATGAATGGGATAACCTTTATACTAATTCTTTATTTATTTGGTTATCTATTTTTTATTTTTAAAGTCTTGGATAAAATGAATTTTATATGCTCTTAATTTGATTTTATCTTGAAATTCAATGTCTTTTAAGTGTCAAGCATTTGAGCTAAATTTATTAAAATGGAATGCTTTGTTCAAGGGGGAGCTTTTGATTTAAAAAAAAATCTTATCTCCATTTTTATTTTACACCAACAATTGGTATGTTTATAAATTGGTACTTCAATTTTTCAACATTTGGTGTTTTGAACTTAATGAGATTTCAAACTTTTTTGAAATTATTTTTGATATAACAAAAAGGGGGAGAGATGAGTTTGAAAAATTCAATTTCAAAAACAAAAATGGGGAGTCTTAAAATTTTTTCACAAATAATCTCTTTTTCTAAAATTATTTTCCTAAGGGGGAGCAATCTCAAAAATAATTTTTCAAATGTTTTCGTTATATCAAAAAATGGGAGATTGTTGAGATATTTATTTTGATATAACAAAGTGAAAAATATTTTTAGACTTGAACAAATATTGCAAAAGCAATTTAAAGTCCATTTGATTTGAAAAATATGTTTGAAAGCATTTAAAAGTGTTTTTGACTCAAACATATATTTTCAACTAATTTAAAAGTCTCCAACGGCTAGTTTTTAACGGCTAGTTTTCCAACGACTAGTTTTTAACGGCTAGTTTTCTAACGGCTAGTTTTTCATTCCACACTATAAATACAAGCCAAAGACACTTGAAGAAAATGTAGAGAGAATATATCCAAGCATGTTGATCAAGAGAATTTGAGTCCAATTCTATTTCTTAATTTCTCTTGTACATATTCTAGAGAGTGCTCATTTGTATATCTTTTGTACTCTTTCTAGTGAGCTTAATCTTTGTAAACACCCACCTTTGTGAGGTATTAAGTTTACCAATCAAATCCCTTGTAAAAGGAGAGATTCTAGTTTAGCCTTAGACAAAAACTAGAGTTGGTTCTATCTTAGCCAAGGAAAAAGATAGGGTTGTAAAGGTTGCCTCCTAAGCCTTGAAAAGGGGAATAATTCATAGTGAATTGGGAAATCCTTAGTGGTGTGCTAAGGTAGTGGATGTAGGCTTTGGTTAGAAAGCCAAACCACTCTAAAATCCTTGTGCATTTTATCCAATCTTTTATCGGTTTTAGCCAATTCAACCAAACATAAAAAACAACCCTCTTGACAGTAATCGGAGATCGATTCAAGCGTGCAACAAGCCTTTCAATTGGTATCAGAGCATTGTCTCCATCGAAGGATTAACATCCGGGAGTAAAGATCATTTGCTCAAAGTCTACCGTTCAAGAAAATGGCAAGATTTGAAGAAGGCCGCTCTATCTCGTGTCCTCCGCTCTTCGAAAGAGAAGCGTACTTCCAATGGAGCAATTTAATGAAGTATTTCATCAACTCTCTAGATTTTGAGATTTGGGATATCATCGAAGATGGATACTTGAAAGCTCCTAAGAAGAAGAAAAAGCAAATGAGTGCAAATGACACGAAGGCAAAGCTAAATGCTAAAGCAACACACATTCTTCTTTGTGGCCTTAATGAAGAAATTTCCAAGAAGGTCTCCCTATCCAAGAGTGCTAAGGAAATTTGGGAGAAGCTTGAGAAGTTTTATGGCAAAGAAGAAAAGAAAGGTGGAGTCCCATCTTGTGCTAACCTCCTCCAATCACGCAAGGTGGATGGTGTTTTGGCTCTCGATGAGCCAAATGTATCTTCTAACTCAAATGATTTAAATTCAGACACATTTGACGAGTTACAAGATGCTTTCGATGAATTATTTTTGGAATTTGAGACCATGAATTCCAAATTTAAGAAAATGATTTCTAAACTTGATTTTGAAAATGATTTTCTTTTGAAAACAAAATTGGATTTTGAAAACCAAAATGAAATTTTGAAAAATGATTTAGAGTTTTCAAAAACAAGCAATGGAGTTTTAGAAAAAGAAAATCTTGAAAAGTTAAGCTTGAAAGATTAACAAAAGAAAAAGAAATTATTTCAAGTAATTCATCTTGTCACATGATGGCAAAATGCTCACATTGCCATTATCATGGTCATTCTCTGCATACTTGTCCTATAAAGAAAAGAAAAACTTATAGGATTAGAGTAGTATGGGTTCTTAAGGGAACTAAAGACATTGTGACTAATGTAAATGGATCCAAAGCAATTTGGATACCAAAAATCAAGTAAATGTCGTTTGTAGGTGTGTTTGGAGCAATGGCAAGCAAAGCAAAGATATAGAAATGCTCTAGTCACACAAATGAATAAGATAACCTGTATACTAATTCTTTATTTATTTGGTTATCTATTCTTTTATTTTTAAAGTCTTGGATAAAATGAATTTTATATGCTCTTAATTTGATTTTATCTTGAAATTCAATGTCTTTTAAATGTTAAGCATTTGAGCTAAATTTATTAAAATGGAATGCTTTGTTCAAGGGGGAGCTTTTGATTTAAAAAAAAAATCTTATCTCCATTTTTATTTTACACCAACAATTGGTATGTTTATCAATTGGTACTTCAATTTTTCAACATTTGGTGCTTTAAACTTAATGAGATTTCAAACTTTTTTAAAATTATTTTTGATATAACAAAAAGGGGGAGAGATAGGTTTGAAAATTTCAATTTCAAAAAGAAAAGGGGGAGTCTTAAACATTTTTCACAAATAATCTCTTTTTCTAAAATTATTTTCCTAAGGGGGAGCAATCTCAAAAATAATTTTTCAAATGTTTTCGTTATTTCAAAAAGGGGGAGATTGTTGAGATATTTATTTTGATATAACAAAGTGAAAAATATTTTTGGACTTGAACAAATGTTGCAAAAAAAATTTAAAGTCCATTTGATTTGAAAAATATGTTTGAAAGCTTTTAAAAGTGTTTTTGACTCAAACATATATTTTCAAGTAATTTAAAAGTCTCAAACGGCTAGTTTTTAACTGCTAGTTTTCCAACGACTAGTTTTTAACGGCTAGTTTTCTAACGGCTAGTTTTCCAACGACTAGTTTTTAACGGCTAGTTTTTAACGGCTAGTTTTTCATTCCACACTATAAATACAAGCCAAAGACACTTGAAGAAAATGTAGAGAGAATATATCCAAGCATGTTGATTAAGAGAATTTGAGTCCAATTCTTATTTCTTCATTTCTCTTGTACATATTCTAGAGAGTGCTCATTTGTATATCTTTTGTACTCTTTCTAGTGAGCTTAATCTTTGTAAACACCCACCTTTGTGAGGTATTAAGTTTACCAATCAAATCCCTTGTAAAAGGAGAGGTTCTAGTTTAGCCTTAGACAAAAACTAGAGTTGGTTCTATCTTAGCCAAGGAAAAAGACAGGGTTGTAAAGGTTGCCTCCTAAGCCTTGAAAAAGGGAAGAATTCATAGTGAATTAGAAAATCCTTAGTCGTGTGCTAAGGTAGTGGATGTAGGCTTTGGTTAGAAAGCCGAACCACTCTAAAATCCTTGTGCATTTTGTCCAATCTTTTATCGGTTTTAGCCAATTCAACCAAACATAAAAAATAATCCTCTTGGCGGTAATCGGAGATCGATTTGAGCGTGCAACAAGCCTTTCATAGATATCAAACAACAATTCTTGATGCATTTCCATAAATTATGATGGACTGTATTAATATTTGTAATTAAGAGAATATAAAGAAAATTTTGTAGGAATACGAAGGGATAATTTGTTTCCGGAAGAATTAGAAATGAAGAATAAAAGATTAAAAGAAACAATAAAAAGGCAAAAATGATGTCAATTCAATTCTATGGGCTCCGCCACAGAAAAGCCGCCGGGCCTATGACCCTTATGGCCTTATCTCACCGTCAGATCAGTTGGCAGCCGCCCTTAAGCTTCTAGAAGATCAAACCTTCCAATTCTAAATGATCACTTTAGTCATTATTTTTTTAGAACAATTTAACACTTAATATTTTATTTTGGGTCAAAATGACCAATCCGTAAATAAAAATTATTATAAAACTGACGGTAAATAGTTTAAAATGACTTGATAGAATGATAAGTTAGCAAAAAATATTTTATATAATTTTATAAAATAATTTCTTAACTGATGTAATATTTTTTCAAGTCAACACATTTGTCTATATGATACTGTCATGTTATCTTGCACTGCCATATAGGTTTGTCAGTCATTTCAAGTCATTTACCGTTAGTTGATTGATAATTTTCATCTGTAGAGGGGCCATTCTGACCAAAAATAAAATATTGAGAATTAAATTGCTCCTAAAAAATAGAGACCAAAATAACTTCAATCAAACATCAAAAATATTTTTTGATTTTTTGCCTTCTATCAAACTAAAAATATTCCATCTCTTCTCTGCTTTAATATGTATTTTAATGAATTTAAGGTTAGGCAGTCAAAATATTTCATCCCCTTTATCATATATATTTAAAAATTTCAAAAAGAGATTCTCAAAACTGTAGGGATGACAAAATTATCTGTCCCCGACCCGACTCGGTGTGCCTCGACCCGACTCGATCAGGTTTTTTCTTATGATTTTCGGGGATCGGGGCGGGACGGGTATTTAAAAATGTAAAGCCGAGTCGGGGCGGGTTCGGGTATGATATGAAAATTCCCCGTCCCGCCCAGGTATTTTTTTTTTATTTTTATAAAAATACCACTATATATAAATACTTTTAGGAGTTTCAAGCTAATTTTTTAGTTTGTGTTTATCGTAAATTTTTGTTAGATATTGTTCGAATTTTAACATATCTGATTCTAAAAGTCAATGATCGAGTTTATTTTTTTAAATATGTATTTTTTCTTCATATGAGTAATTTAATTGGTTTTATTTTATTTTTTTATATAGTTTAAAGTCTGTGAAGTTTATATTTTGTAAATATAATGGTTGTTCAATCAAATCTAACATTTATCCTCGACGAAATTTAATATATATTTTTTATATTTTCGGGTCGAGTCGGGTCGGGATCGGGTTTATAAATCGGGGCGGAAAGAGTAAATTATTATTTTATTTCCGGGACGAGACAAGATCAAATTTTGAGATTAATATATCGGGTCCCGTCCCGCCCCGTTGCCATCCTTACAGAACTAGGCTCCATGGTGCATTGTTTTCTAATTTTAATATCAAAAGAAGATGGAATTAAGTAGATTACTGTTACAACAAGTCTACAATTTCCTTACACTCATTCCGTATGCAAAGACAAAATTAAGATCAAATATTAAGACAAATTATAATTTATTAAATATTTAAATTTAAAAATTGAGAGTGACAAATGTCTTATGTGACTGAGATTTAAACTAAAAAAGACTAAAAATACTATTATACCGAAAATTTTGGGAGTGAGTGAAATAACATTTTTTTAATTAATAAGATTTATTAGAAATGGTTATATTGTATCTAATTCAAATAAAAATAGAAAATTAATTATTTTAAACAGTAAATATTTATTTGTATAAAAGGTAAAATACTATATTATAACCTTATAAATCTATGCTAATTTATTTTATACTTTCATTGTTACGTGTATTCTATTGAATTTGTGTTATTGATTTAAGTGACACTAAATTCAATCAACCACTTAAAATTTAGGTAACAAATATTTTTAAATTAATAAAATTTATTAGAAATAATTATATTTTTAAAACAATTTAATTTAAAAATTAAAATATACGTTTAAAATTTAATCAACAAATTAACGTTAGACGTAGTGGTAAAGAATTTGTAAATGAAGAATTGATCATAGGTTCAATTCTTCACAATTAAACTGATATCGAGTTGTCTCTTATAATAAATTTACTCCTATTTATATAATATATGCATAACTTCCCAAGATTATCGTGAAATGTTGTGATAGATAATAATAATAATAATAATAATAATAATAAAACACATTGCTCCATGTTGAAACACGCTTTCTAGAAGATGAAATATTGAATGTTTTTCCGATGCGTTCATCAGCAAAATTTCAAATAGTAATAATAGTAAAAGTCAAGGGGAAAAATGGCACAGTGGACCCCTATTTTTTTCAGTTTTCTTTCCTACTATTTTATTTCATTTATTTTTTATCAGCAAGTAGTATGATTTTATTTAATAAATCATATATACTATAACATGATTATATGCATCATTAAAAATCTCCCAAAGCTTAAACAGAAAAAAAGTGTACAACATGACCATGTAAATACAAAACGAACACAACGCTTGAAACAAAAAGATACCGCTTTTAACCAATACACACCTAAATGCCAAAGCATAACCCCTTGACCAATATCAACAATCAAACAAAACAACTCCCCTCAACCAAGACCAACACACATCAAGACTACACTTATGAACCCATTGCACCACAACCTTATACGCCCATACTAAGACATGCCCAGCATATACCACACAAATCTTGCTGCTATATTCAAATCAAAAAAAAAAAAAAGGCAATACCTTGCACCCTCCCTTATGCATCTCTAATCATAATTGATATCCCAAACTCCAATCAAAAACATTCACTACAACCCCACCAGCAACTTGCAGGCCAGCCACTTAACCAGTCCAGAATACCATCTCGACAGACCGTCAAAGCCATCAATAAATCATGAGTCATGATCAACATCCTCTTCAGCGAGCACATCTGTGAGTCCACCCTCAATAATCTTTACTAGTATCCTTAAGAATTTTAATAATATCTACTACGATGTCTTCTTTTTTTCCAATGGTCGAGACCCCATCCATTTGTCCATCTCTCACGTAGCGCGAGCCTTACGCACAAGCGCGGCTTCGGAGTTTGATAGAGGATCATTAATAGGACCCCCTATCACTGTATTCTTTCTTGGTCCCCCTCTTTGTCTTTTGCCTTTCACCTCTTTTGGGACTAAATTAGTATATATCGAGGGACATCACCTAACACTTTCTCACCTTGTGCAACATCTGCATACACCCAACTACTACATTCGAGACATGTCCATACACAAGGTCAACACTTAAAAACTCATCTCTAGGATTATCCTCCTTCCATAGAGCATTCGAAATCCACCTCGGACGCACAACAATGGTCCAAGCCTCTTTAACTTCACCATCCAACTCTACACACTCATCACCGTCGTTACCATGTTCATCACCCTTGTCTAAATTGCCTACCATTACCCCCTTATGTATCTCTTTAATTCTATTCGGAATATCATATTTTTCATCCAATTGTATATCAATCGATATCTCATCTGTATCTTTATTCTTCATTGCACACATAATGTTGATCCAACATCAGTTCAAATTCTACTACACGAGCACAAAAGCTATGAGCGACCACCACAAAACCAAACATTCTTCGATTCGTTATATTGTTTCAGTTTCTATTAATATGTGACCACTCTCAAAAGAATGTGGCACCAAATTTGCCTCATCACAATGTATCAACGATCCCTAAAGTGCAGACACATTTGCAAAAGACTCCCTCGACCATGCATGTATCACATTCCATTGATTGATAGCCATACTTGACGCATTTTCGATTCACTTGAGGGAGCCCAATTTTGGACTTTTGAGAACCTTTTCCCTAACACCTCCATTTGCAAAATTGATTGTCAATTTTCGTCATTTGCAAACAATAGAAACACTTTCGAACCTGTAATTTACATTACCGAAAACTCAGAAAAATTGGCTGTCTATAATTTTTTCGCTAACGTTGCCACCCCAATTGGTTGTCAACACCATCCTATTGCGCAATTCCTATATGGTGACCTTGTCTTCATCAATAACCCCCTTTACAGTTCATTCTTGCGTTGCACTAATCCGAATCCCATCTCCTTCATTTCTTTTGCCTTGTATCATTTGAGTCTCATCACCCCTATTTGCATTCCTCCTCCAAAATTGATCATGCGCACGGTGTGCAAAAAATACACGTATCCTGGCACCATAAATCCATAACCCATTTAATTGTTCCATCAACCTTCTCGCTTCATGTTCTGAATTCATTCTGACAAATCCGAATTGTGAAACATCTCTGGCTAGCTTTTGAGGAATGAAACCATCTACAACTTCTCCATATTCAAAATACTTGCCATAGACCATTCCAATATAAGCTTTCAGAAACATTAACCACAAAGAGGGTCCAAACCTGCCGCCTTTTGACATCCACTTTCACGTCGCCAGACATTCCTTAATTATTTAAAAAAATTCATTATTTTCTAATAAATTTGATTATCATAAAGATGAACAAATCAATCTAAATAAAAAAGCATAGCACAATTGAAAAAGAATAAAAATTGAATTTTGCAATAAATAGATCATCGAATTGATATCACTAGGAAACAAAAGCTTGGCTGATTCAACACTGCAAACGCTACTCGAAGAAACGCAAGCGGAGAAGTGGTAATTCATTTATGGTTTTATCATAAAATAAGTGTCTAAAATACATTTTTGATTTCATCTGTCTAAATTTTCTTTTGTCAAAATAAATGTCTAACATTTTATTTTATTACATTTTAGGTGTCTAATTGTTTATTATTGTAAAAAAATATTATCATCCATTCATTGTTTGACATGTGACTTGTAACACCTCATTCCTGTATTTAAATACCAAATATGAGTCAGAGATGTCATAGAAAATAACATGGCTTTTATTCAAAAAAAAATCTATAAATTTAAAACTTTTGAAAATATTTAAAATTAACTTGTACACAAAATCGGAGCTCTTTTACTTTACGAAAAAATAAATTAACTGTTTGATAAATAATAGACTCTGAACCAAAATAGAAAAACTTATCACATTTAACATGCCACTAAATAAATTAAAAACCTCAAGTAGGATGTCATTACTGCGGTATCTAGATGAAAATTTCTGAACTTGATGCAACACATTATTTACACCCAATGTCTTGAACCACCTACTTGTGCACAGGCAAACACACGCTAAGTACGAACTTAGTGATGCATTATAAGGTAATCATTAAATTAAATAATAATCATTTTTTGAGTATAACATAGTATAAACAATTTTCATATAAAACTATTTCAAATCAATATTGCTTTAAAGCAAAGTTAAAATATTTATAAAAATTTTGTAAAAGTTCTTTTTATCAATAGTCCAAAAAAATACGTATAGAGAGAAACTAAGTATATGAGTTGTGTAGTCCCAGACTACACAAAATGACATAAAGACCAATAATCAATAGACCATAAAGGTCGATAATCAATAGACACATAAAGTGTCGATATTCAATAGACACATAGAGTGCCGATAAACGATAGACACATAAAGTGCCGAGTGCAGCTGCTAGACTCTATGACATGCCACTATACTGTAACTCTCAATGGTATTCTCGGGCAATAAAAAATATCATTACCTTTGCAATATATCATTCTGTAGATGGTAAATAACTCATTATTGATAAATCAAATTAATGGAGTAGTTCATACTCCATTATACCATAAATTATTCTATAACATATAATCGTTGTACGGTAATAAAATTATCATAAATAAAACATAATAGGGCAGTTCATACCCTATCATGTACCAAACCTTTACTTTATGCCTGTGAAAATATCATAATTCATATGAAAACTAATATTATTAATTCGATAAAATCATATATGTCAACTTGTCGCAAGTCTTCCTAAATATGTTTTAAAACAAATAAATGCACTATCTTGACACTTCTTATCCCAAACTAAAATGCGTGTATTAAGAGAACTTCAAGCTTGGTCATTGCTTTATCTACTGAATTTTCGATTTCTCGAGTTTACTTGAATGCTTCACATTCATCTCTTACATGCACAAATTAATAACACCAATAAGGTACTCATTTTATAATCTGTCAGTTGGCGCTGCCTTCAAAAAAATATTTATAAAAAATAAGCTACAACTCGGAATTCGATTCTGTTTGTTCTAAAAGAAACTAGATTCGATAAGATGTTCAACCATATAAACTAATAGCCCAAATTCAACTCATACGATTTATGACGAATTTTCAAAGTCGAATTCTAGTGCTAAATCTCGGAGCAGCCTGCTACTCTGTTTTCTGACCTCTCATCACTTAAAAATTCATATATTTTTATATACCAATCGAAATCAGTCACCGTTTGTTTTAAAGGAAACTAGACTAAACTAGGAATACAATTGTGTTTGGCTCACTTTCTAATCATTTTTATGGAATTTTTGGTGAGTTTCCAAACTCACTGCCAAAGACTAAAATTCTGGCCAGATTTCATAATTCTAATCTTTATCACCCTTTAGCCATTCCAACACTCTAAATTAACCTTCAGTTACATAATCAAGAATAAATAACATCATTCAAACTATTTCCATCTCTAAAGAATTTTTTTTACAATATTTCTTTCCCAATTTCTCTATATAGCCGAATGGTCCCTATACCATATACCATAAGATTTTCATCACTTTGAGCATAGAAACAACATCACAACAACATTTCCAACATGATGAACCTTAAAACATAACATTTCAACATGTTCTTCATAAACCTTAATCACCAACTTTAACTTAGAAGCAAGAAAACCATGTAAAAATTATATCAAATGAAAAAGAATTTAATAGAGAACAATTTTGTATCTCATGAACTAACCTTGAATCCAACTCTAAATGGTTGAAATTTGAACTTGAAATTTTTTCTCCCTTCTCTAAACCTCACGTAAATGTAAGAAAGATGAACCAAAATTCTACTATTTTCTTTCTTTATTTCCATGCCAAATGACATTATTTAACCTTATTTAATAAATAAAAATCTTCTTAATAGCCAAATGACTATTTTACCCTTGATATCCAATGCTTCAAAGCTTCCAACTTGTCAAAATATATTATCTAATGACCAAGATTTAGTCTTCCATTAGTAGTTGACAAGTTTGCCCTTGAAACAAATCAAAATTCCAATTTTGTCCTCAAAGATCCAACGGTTGAGATTAAACATGAAAATTTCTTTAAATCCAAGGGTTCATATTATTCCAACATATAAGAAAATATCTAGACATGTGAATTGAATTATTTATCCTCAAATATTTGATTCGATCCGATTATCTAATTTTTTCTCGAATTTAACTCTTTATAGCTTTTAAGACAAATTTTGTATCAAAAATCCGAGTAACACGAAAACGTCATTCTTGGGGGTAAACTATTCATTTACGGGACTAAAATACATAACTTTCAAAAATTACAATTTAGTCTCTAAACTTTTCCTGAGTTTATACTTTAGCCACAAAACTTTCATTTTATTTATTTGGTCACTAGGCAAAATTTTGAGGTATTATACGATCTTAAATCTTTTAATTTTTTATAAAAAAATTATTATTATTTTTAAAAAACTCTTAAAATTCTATAATTTCTCACAACTTACAAATCTCTAATTTTTCTCTAAAAACCTCTTAAAAAATTTCTAATAACTCCTCAAGTGATTGAAGGTTAAATGAAGATGTTGTAATACCCGAATTATACCTGGGTCCATCTGTATATATATCTATAATAATTTCTCTTAATAAATAAATAAATAGTATAAATAAATATTGTCATATTAAATAATAAATCCCCAAAAATGAATGAATATCATTCCAAAATCCTTGTATAGTTTCCATTACATGTATAAAACCCAAAATAACACAAAAGTCCAATTTTATTAATTTCCTGCCCAAAATACACTTGTACTTAGCTTAGTTACAACCCAAATAAGCCCAAACAAATACAAACCCATCAAAATCAATTTTCCTGCTCATTTTAATCCACGTGGCAACCCCGAATTGGTTCAAATTAAAGCACAAGGATTACGATCTTTCTTTTGCTTAGTTGTCACCAGTTGACTTGGAATGATGTCACGATGACATCACAACACACTAAGCCTATATAAAGGAAGAGAGAGAATTAGTGTCATCACAGAAAACTTTATCTCGTCACCAAAAGGTAACTGCCTTATTCTATTTCTTATTTCCCTGCAAGAAAACAAAAAAAAACATTAGATCTAGGTAAGAATAAAAAATCGAAGCTAAAATGATAAGAGTGAGGTGGCCATGATTTATCTTGTGGTGGACGGAGTGAGTTTAAGATCTGATTGGAGTTGAAGATGGTGGTTACATGGTAGTTTTAGGGACGAAGATGGGTGACTCTATTGAGCCAGGTAGATTTAGGTGGTTTTAGCTCAGAAATAGGGTTTTAGGGTTTATGGGCAACGGAGGAGATGGCTGAAAATCACCTTATGACAGTTGGCGTCACCTCATGACGGTCGAAAATCGATTCTTAGAGGCTGACGAACACATCGAATTTAGTCAGAGGTGGTGGTTTGGATCAAAGGGTGGTAATGAAATGCGGAGTTAGGCCATAAAATATGAAGTTTATCCTGTTCTAGAGAACAAGGATGAACATTCATCCAAAAAGTGGGTATTTTGATTCATTCCCAGATATCTTTTGGGTTTGGAGTTGTTAGTTGTAGAGCGATTTGGGGATGAGATAGGAGGAGAGAGAGTGTGAGTGTGTTATGATCGATTCAACTAGGTCTGAGGCTTTTTATATACAAGTTGAAATGATGTCGTTTTGGTACCAGATCGGGTAAAGTCCACGTGTTTTTGACCGGGTCAGGCGAGGAGATCCGTTCATTTTTAATGGTTTCTGGTTAATTGTGTTTTTTGTCTTCAAAATTTTGAATTGTAATTCAATTTAGTCCTCATCTGTAATAAAACCAGTTTTAGTTTGTAATTTATTTCAATTTAGTCCTTTAAATTTAATTGTTTAATTATAATTGTATTTAATTTATTTGTGATGCATGTTTGTTGCATTGTGCGGCTGTACTAATAATGATACACAGTCGGTGCAAGTATACACATCAAACAAGTAATAAAGTGATGAGTAAGATCGTTTCCACAAGGATTGGAGGTAAATTAAGTCAAGTTTAAGCACGCAAAACAGAAATTGAATATTAAATGAAAGAGTTGGTATGAGCAATTGAAAGAAATGTTGTAGCAAAAAAGTGTAATAACAAATGGAGCAATATGATAATACTTCAAATGTCCTCACACGTGCAAAAACTCTTAAAGGGATGACATGCTGGGTTTACCAAGGAATCCTATGCCTAGTTCTCACGAATGATTAGCTATTTCCAGCTTATAAGACACTCGACAGAGCTTCTATAGGTGCTTCTAAACTATCTCTAGCAAGAAACTGGCAGCAAGAATGCTACAGCAATACCTCTCAGCGTGAACCTTACTAACCCTGAAGTTCTACTCCTTTTAGTTGTTGAAACTCTATCCTTATCTCTAAGAAGAGTTAGGGTTCTGCCTCTCAGCATCAAACCCCATTATCCACGTAGATCTAATGCATGTATGCAAGTTGTTAGGACCAAATGCATCTAGATTCGAGTGAAAAACCAGCTAAATTTGTCATTACAGGCCTAAGCGTACCGATACGCAGGGGACCGTATCGGTACGGCTATTTAATTTTGGGCAGGTGTTTCGGTAAGGTTGTAGGCGTTTTGATACGCTTTATTGCTGCTGGAATTTCACTTTTTGGAACGAGACCGCGTACCTAAACACTAAATGACCATATCGGTACGGTGTTTTAAGAAATTAAATGGAATTTTTTATTCAAAGAGGCGTATCGGTACGGTGCTTGGTGTACTAAAACGAAGTTGCAATACCGTATGATACGGGCCTTAGCGTATCGTTACGGAGGCAGTTAATTCTGTTAATGTCATGGAAATGCAGTTTTGGGTTCTTTCGTTTTAGTCCCTAGGTTTTGTTTTATCAATTGAATGAGCATAGATGATGTATTAAGTTGATTTTTGACATGTAAGCTTGGAATATATTTAATTAATGGACGATAACATAAAATTGGGTAAAGTCTTTAAGTTTTGTGAAATTGCAATTTAGTCTCTAAATTGATTTTTAGGTTTAATTGGATGTCAAAACGACGCCCGATTGAGCTGAGTTTTCACCCCCTGTCAGTATGAACATGTAGGATGATAACTATGCCTTTAGAAAAGATAAAAGGAAAAAAATGGTTGCATTTTTGAGCTTCTTCTCACGGTTTACCTTAGTTAACCTAATGTAGCTCGCTTGGTTTCGGTCTTGCGACTAGGCCAGGTCAAGGGGGTTACAGTGCATCTAGAGGAAAAAATCAAAGACATTCTAGTAAGAGTGGATAAATTTATTTTTTCGCTAACTTTATTGTTTTGGATTGTGAAGTAGATGATTTCGCTCCCATTATTCTTGGGAGACTGTTCCTAGCGATATGGAGGACCTTGATCGCTGTTGAGAGAGAAAAGCTCACTATACGGGTTAATAATTAGCAAGTAACACTCAATATTTTCAAAACCCTTAAATATGCCGATGATCTGGAAGAATGCCAGACTATTCAGGCTACCACAGAATTTAACTTCGATGTGGACGAGCATTGCCATGACAATGTCATTATCGAGCCTGAAGAACTTGAGAAATCAGACAACGAGGTACAACAGGAAGAAAATTAGATTGTAAGTCAACTGGGTAAAAGTTTTGAGTCTCTTGATTACTCAAGTAAGGAATGCAAACCCGACAAACCTTCTATTGAGCAACCTCCTATTTTAGAATTAAAAATATTGCCAGAGTAATTGAAATATGTTTATTTGGGAGAGGATAACACCTTGCCCATAATCATTTCTTCTAAGTTGTAGCCTGAACAGGAAAAGAAATTGGTCAACATGTTGGCGCAACATAAAAAGGCAATAGGTTAGACAATTGCATATCTGAAAGGGAACCGGTCTGGTAGTGTGCATGCACAAGATCCTGCTAGAAAAGGCCAAAACAATTCCTTTGAGGCTTAAAGGAGGCTTAACCCTGCTATGAAGCAAGTCGTGATGAAGGAAACCATAAAGTGGCTTGATGCCGATATCATATATTTGATCTTTGACAACTCATGGGTAAGTCCGGTACAATGTGTACCAAAAAAAGAGGTATGACTGTGGTAAGTAATGAAAACAACGAACTTATTCCAACTAGAACTATCACCATTTGGAGAGTTTCTATGGATTATCGTAAGTTGAATAAGGCTACTAGGAAATATCATTCATTTACCCTTTATTGACCAAATGCTTAACCGTATTGCAAAAAAATCTTTTTATTGTTTTCTTGATGGATACTCAGGATATAACCAAATTGCCATAGCGCTAGAAGACCAGGAAAAGACCATATTCACGTGCTCATTTGGTACGTATGCATTTACGAGGATGTCGTTCAGATTATGTAATGCCCTAGCAACCTTCCAGAGGTGTATGATGGCGATTTTCTTTGATATGGTGGAAGATTTCCTTGAAATCTTCGTGGATAACTTCTTGGTATTCAAAAAAAGTTTTGACAATTGCCTCAGCAATTTGGAAAAGGTGTTAGCACGTTGTGAGGAATCTAACCTAGTTTTAAACTAGGAGAAATGCTACTTTATGGTGGACAAATGTATCGTGCTCTAACACAAAATCTCATCTAAGGGAATCAAAGTAGACAAGGCCAAGGTGGACGTGATTGAGAAGTTGCCACCACCAAATTCAGTCAAGGGGATTCGAAGTTTTCTCGAACATGCATGTTTTTATAGAATATTTATTCATAATTTTTCTAAAATTTCTAAACCTTTGTATAATTTTCTTGAATAGGACAAGGCCTTTAATTTTGATGACTTCCATGCCACAACATTTGAAAAGCTAAAGAAGCGGCTTGCCACGACACCTATTGTCGTTCCCATACCTTTTGAGCTCATGTGTGATGCAAGCAATTTTTCAGTCTTAGGCCAACGAAAAGGTAAAATTTTCCATGTGATATATTACACTAGAAAAACCCTTAATGGTGCTCAATTGAACTACACCACGACTGAAAAAGAATTACTAGCGGTAGTATTCACATTCGACAAGTTCCGTCCTTACTTGATTGGTACCAAGGTAATTGTTCATACTGACCATTCGACAATTAACTACTTAATTTCTAAGAAAGATGTCAAACCTTGTTTAATTTGTTCGATATTACTTTTACAAGAGTTTGACATCAAAATTAAGGACATGAAATGGACAGAGAACCAGGTTACCGATCACTTGTCAAGGCTAGAAGGAGACATAAAGGACAATGATTATTTAGAGATCCATGATGTATTCCTAGACAAGAAATTTTTAGTTGCCCCATAAATCCCTGGTATGCCGGTTTAGTAAATTTTCTTGGAGCGGTATTTTACCTTATGACCTTACTTATTAAGGAAAGAAGTGGTTCCTACATGATGCTAAGCATTATTATTGGGATGAGCCTCTTTTGTTTAAATAATGTGCAGATCAGGTCATACGACGATGCATTCCCGAGGAGGAACAACAGAATATACTTTTACAATGTCATTCATCACTCTATAGAGGCCATTTTAGAGGTACTCACACATCGGCCAAAGTCTTACAATCAAGCTTTTACTAGACAACTCTTTATAAAGATGCCCACAAATTCTACAAGAGGTGTGATCGATGCCAGTGAATGGGAAATATATTGAGACAACATGAGATGCCATTGCAGAACATCCTTGAAGTAGAATTGTTCGATATGTGGGGCATCAATTTTATGGGGCTCTTTCCATCATCATTTGACAACTTAGACATCTTACTTTCCGTAGACTATGTATCTAAATAGGTTGAGGCAGCTGCAGTTCCCAGAAATGATTCCAAGACTGTGCAATGATTCTTGCGAAAAAATATATTTACACGATTTGGAATGCCGAGGGCAAATACCAATGATGAAGGCAAACATTTTGACAAAAAACCTTATTGCCAATATGTTACAGCACTTCAGAGTTACTCACAAGGTTCCACGACATATCACTCGTAAACCAATAAGCAAGCGGAGATCTCTAATCGTGAGTTAAAGATTATGCTTGAGAAAGTTGTCAATCCTTCATGAAATGATTGGTCTGTGAGATTGATGAGGCACTTTGGGTCTACCTAAAAACATTTAAGATGCCTCTAGGCATGTCTCCTTCCTGACTTGTCTACGGCAAAACTTGCCACCTACCGGTAGAAATCGAGCATAAGGCCTATTTGGCAATCAAGACCATGAACATGAACTAGAAGAAAACAGGACAAAAGCGCTTACTAGACTTGAACGAGATAGAAGAATTTTGTGCGCTAGTGTAGCGATATCCCTTCTTACGCTAAAAAACGGGTTTTAATGTGTTTGGGGTCTTTCGGGTATTTAAAACTGTATTCCGTTGAGTTTTAGAAAAAACTGCATTTTATTAAAAATGGAGTTGCCACCGGCCACTAGGGTAAGCCGGACACCATAAAACCAGAGATTTTAAAAATGTTGGGTTTGGGAGTCGGCTACAGATGGGGAAGGATTAGCACCCCCACACCGTCCAAAATTGGTACTTTAATAATTATCGATTTATTAATATTGAACTTTTCATATTAAAGTGACGATTAAATTAAAATTTGGTTATAAGTGCGAGTAAATTTTAAGGGCCCCGTTATTCGAGAGTAAACCGATAGACCACCATCACTGCGCTTGATACTGGCCACGTTTACTCTCGAATAAAAGGGCACTGCATTGACAGTTTATATTTCCAAAATGCAACTTAAATCATGGCAAATATAAATAAATACAAAGCGATAAAAATATAAATAAATACTAACATAATAAAATACTAATCTGACATAAATAAAATATTAATCTAAAACATAAATAAATATAAATCTAACACATAAATAAAAACAAATCTAGCATAAATAAAATACTAATCTAAAACATTCATAAATATTAATCTAACACATAAATAAAAACAAATCTAACATAAATAAAATATTAATCTAAAACATAAATAAACATACAAACTAAAAAATAAGAATACAATTTTAAATTAACTAATATTTCATTAAATTATAAAAATTACAATACAAATAAAAAGGGAAGAAAATATACCTAACTAGGAGCTCGAATGACGAACCCCGACTGAACCCCACCGAGATCTACCACGACCTCTCCAAAAATTAACTAGATAGGATCCAAAGTAGGACTCTGATCGAACCGATTAGGACCGAGGGCATTGCCCCGGTCCTTGGCTACCCGAGAGCCAAGCTCTCTTATTTGGGAATGCCAATGCTGGCTCTTTTCTAGCCTCTAAATGCTCTCCCCATGCCTTTATTTATAGGCAAGTGGGGAGGCTAAGGGTGACGTGGAGCACCCTCTTCCATGCAATTTCCCTTTTTTTGCTTTTTAATTTTTAATTTAATTTTTTTACTTTTTTATATTATATTATATTATTATTATTATGATTATTTTTGATTTTTTTTCATTAATTTTATATTAATAATATTACTATTAAAATAATACTAATAATACTAAAACCTGGACAAAAATGAGTGATTGCAGCTAGCTTACGACAATGCCAGGCTTTATAAAGAGAAGACAAAACAATGGCATGACAAGAAGCTATTGTCGCGGTAATTCTTGCCATGGTAACTGGTGCTCCTCTATAATTCCAGACTTAAACATTTTCTAAGCAAATTAAAATCGAGATAGTCTGGGCCATTAGAGGTAGTTAAACCCTATTCTCACGGGGCTACTGTAATCAAATCAACTATGGATAGAAGTAAGTTTAAGGTCAACGGACAGAGATTGAACCACTACGTTGGCACTCATGTTGAGTGTGATAAGAGAACATTATCATTAGAAAATGCATGAAAATGCTCTTTCTAAGTTCTTTTAGTTTTCAATATTTTTATTTTTATTGTTTTTATTGATTTCATTCATTTTATGTTTTCTTTTGTCCTTTTATTTTTCTTTTTAGTTTGATTTAATTTTTATCCTTATCTTTATTTTCTTTTATTAATATTTATCCTTTTGATTTTGTTTTCTTTTCAAATTTTAGGATAAGAGTTTCAAAAGGATGGAGTTAAGCTTAATTCAAATGAAATCCTATCCCTAAGAAGGTGGAAGGCTGGCGGGATTCAAGGGATTAAACACCCTTTGAAAAAATTTTACCTGAAATTTTATTTCCCTCTATTATCTTCTCTACCCTAGCCGCACATCACATCCATTCCCCATCATCATTTTTTTTCTTTTCTCCCATTAAAGATACATCAATCCATCATCTCTACCGATTTTACACTCCACCATCACACAATTATACCCCCATTTACTTCCCATTTACTTCATCTTCTTCACTATTCTTCCCTATCCTTTGAAACTCTTCAATATTTCTTTGTTTTCCTTTCTTTTCGATCAAGAATCAAAACACCATGGCCAAGAATCTGAAAACTATCTCCGAAATAGGTTCTTCACAAGCAAGCACACCTTTTTTCTGACACTTTGCATCACCGGCGATTGAGCAACGCTATAAGAAAAGGTTTGCCACAATAAAGGTTTGGTAGGAGCATGGCTTGACCTACGATCTCACCAAACCGTACTATGGCTTGGAAGATTTTGTTTTTGCAGTTTTTGTGAGCCATAAGTGGCCGATATTCTACGAGCAGCAGACAGCGGTGAACATCTCTTAGGTAAGAGAATTTTATTCACATGTTACTAATTTGGATAATCCGTGTCTTTGTGTGAGTTAAGGCTATTCTTCTCGATGCCGCCGCCATCAACACCTACTACGGGTTGAACATCACCTTGGAAGAAGTAGAGCAAGTTTTTCAAGACTTAACAGTCGAAAGAACCAAGTGGAATGAGGGGGAGTTGAATGGAATGGTAAATCGGCCTTGCTCAAACCCGCAGCTAAGTTCTAGAGCAATTTCCTCAAAACTCGTTTGATGCCCACAACCCATAACACCACCGTTTCTTACTTACGTTTATTGTTGTTCTATTGATGTTGGTCAGGTTATTTTTGACGAGATTTATTCATGTAGCAAGAAGGATGTAGGGTACTTTATTTTTCGAATCTGATTTCAATCTTGTGGGGGCAAGCCAACATGTCGCAGCAAGTGTTCCAAGAGAAGCAAGTCTCCTCTGTCTTTTGATGGAACGTTTGGAAAGGATGGAGACGAGGGAGCTGAAGCTTATGCGCTATTTGAAGGATCGAGACATAGCCTTGCAACGAGTTATATTTGAGCAACACCCTGATAGTGGTGTACCATTCCTAGTGTTTTCTGCTAAGTTACCTGCTTCGACAACCGACGCTGAGCCAGTTAAGAGTGATAATGCCGCGACAACTACTACCCCGCAGAAAGGTAAAAAACTTGTTTCTGCACCAGAGCGTACTGAATCTCTGTATTTTTTTAAGATTCTGAGGACACCACCTCTACATCGTTGAAGTCCCTACCTCCGGCTGCACCATCAAAGCTAACACTGAAGCGTAAAGCTTCTACATAAAAGGAGGCCTGGAATGAGGGTGAGCTAGTTGAGGAGGTAGAGGAAACTGTAGTTCATGAATCTGTACCAGCTTCACGATAGCAACCACTACTAACCGGAAAACAAACCAAGCATATAGCTCAAAGAAAACAACAAATTCGAGGTGACGACCTCTCTGATTAGTTTATTTGCATTTTGTTTTGTTTAGTTTTGCATGTATTGAGGACAATGCTTCTCTCGAGTTGAGGGTTTTGTGTTTTTTTCTCATGGTCATTTGCATTCATTTTGTTTGTCTCATGTTAGTTTGCCTATGTTATTTGCCATGGCAATTACCTAATAAAACTGCTGAAACTTGCTGTGATATCCTATAATGAATTTTGCCACTACACTTAGATGAGAAAACCTTGGGTTGTAGGATTGGCATGGAGTTTACTTAAATTTTACTACGGTGCTGCTTATTTTGAGACTGCTGTGACTTGTTGATTAGGGGTGACCTAGTAAACTAGAGGTTATTAAAATTGGAAAATTTCTAGAGGTGCCCAACTAGTTCTAGCCCAAAAATATATATAAAAAATATAAAAAATGAATTGAGATGATTTTCTTACTAAAGGTGCCCATCTGGCTCTAGTTTTCACATATTGAGAATCACTAGAGGTGCCCATCTAGCTCTAGTTTTCACACATTGAGAATCACTAGAGGTGCTCATCTTGCTCTAGCTGATTTAATTGAAAAGAAATTGCTAGAGGTGCCTAAACTGGCTCTAGCAGAACTAATTGCATCATCAAGTTAATAATAAAAACCTACAAATTGCCCGGAATCTTGCTGATTAACTTATTTACAACATCGCACACACATTTTCAATAGCATTGTAGTTTAATTTTGGGTAATATTTTGTGTTTTTTTTCAACAATCGAAAGGTAATCAACCTTGTGCCATGGTTCTGAGGATTGAAGTTAGGTGGTGGTAAATGCTTTGGCAGATAATAGTTAGTGTTTGCATTGCTTGGGGACAAGCAATAGTTCGAGTTTGGGAGTGTGTTAAGTGTGTAAAAGTACTATAATTTTTACCTTTTTTCTTATATTATTGTTAGACTTTTTCTCATTTTAGTTGCTTTCTTAGTCATTCATGCATAGTTTTGTAGTTTTCTTGTCTATTGAGCTTGGCTTTATTTTCAATGGTTTTTGTAGAGAAATCACTAATATTTTGCTTTATTTTGTGCAGGAATGACTTGTCTAACCAATTATCGAAGAACGTCGTGGCAAGTATGGATAAAGATGACATTATCTGCAGGATTATCTCAAAATGCAAAGGATAATTATCCCAGATTCAAATTCAAATTTCGATTAGATAAGGATCAAGCCCCACGGTTTTCACACGGATTTGAACTCTCTCTACATCTATTTAAAAAGATCAGCAAAAACAAAGAATGGGGTGTTGATCGAAGGGGAGTAGATTGGATTGCAAGAGTTCATCACGCTCGAGAAGTCTATCTTCTCCATTTCTTTTTCTTGTATCTTGCGATCCATGTATGGGTTTTATTCTTTTGTATTTTCTTTCAACCCAACCATGAACTAGATTAATTTGGCTTGGGTTATCGGGTTTAATGGTGTTGAGAGACGAATGATTGTTTTGGTTTTTAATTCTATTTAAGTTCAGATTTTATCCATTCTTGGTTTTTCGTTTTATTTCATTTCATTTCAAGAAAGCTTGGGAAAGTACTTGAATGTATTTATTTATCTAGGCTCGGGAGAGCTAGATTCACGAAACGAATTGCATACGGTTCCTATGTTGAATCAGTCGATCGATAAGAACTAATTTGCCTTAGGAATAAGAATCGAATTTTAGCAACTAAGAATAGTGAAGAGATCAATGTTGTCCACCCAAGGTTAACATAGGGATGTATCACCTAGGCTTGCACAATCCTCAGTTCTTTGGTTAGGAATAACTCAAAGACAACGAAGAACAATCCGTCGAACATTGAATGAAAACTAGTTGCCACGACAATTAACTTGCCACCACAACTGGCTTGCCATTTCAATTCACTTGCCTTAGTAATTATTAGTCACAGTAATTCATCCGACAATCACGCCATCACTCACGATAACCCATCATTCTTCCTCATATCAGTTACTTCTTTTTATTTTATTTGTTTACTTGTTATTTATCACCATTTATCACCTTCAATATTATTCTCTTTTCAGTGTAAGAAGCTAGAAATCAAGGTTTCACCAATCCCTGTGGAGACAATCTTAATATATACTATTACTTGTGGTGTATTCACTTGCACCATTTGTATTGCACTTAAATCACGCAACAATTACCAATCTCATATTGTGGTCCATGATAAAATCTTTTATTTGTACAACATCCCCATGAATTTTGGTAATCCAATGACATATGTCATATGTTTCCTCATTCCCTCTATGTTTTTTTGCCAAACAAATATTCTTCAAGACAAGATTAGGAGCATGGACAACACATGATGTCCAATAAATATGAGGATACATGCTTTTAATAATCTCTCATCCACCTTGTAATTAGTTTTATTTTTTGTACCACATTTTGGTGACCCACATCATCAATCACTTCTTTCATCAAATTAGTAATGAAAAACTTATCTTTGACTTTACCAAAGTAATTTACAGCTTTAAGAAACATAGATCCATTTCTAAAAGTAGCAATGAAATTAACGAGAGCTTTTTTTTGTTGGATCACTCCAACCAATGCACACAATAGCCATCCATTTTTCTTGCCATGTCACTTTAATTGGTTGTAAAAGCTTCTCAACATTAGTTTTTTGTTGGAGTAATGTAATTCACAATTTACTATAACTAAGGGGCACATAATCAAATATATTGTGGGTTGTAAGAAAGTGAAAATCCTATGGTAATGGAGATTTCTAGCAAGGTTAAAGCCAAGACCATCAGTATAAAAAATTCTTGCAATTTTTTTCATCTAGTTAAGTCTTAGCATTCATGTAAAATGATCTAGCAAGGGGTGAAAAATTAAATTTTCTCTTTTTAGAAGAAGAATTAATCTCAATTCCAGTTTGACATTGACAAGGCAAACAAATCTCTGTAGTTGTTCCTTGTTTCCTTCTCTTCTCACATTCCTCTACAAACTTTAACATTTTAAGTTTCTTGTTTATAGTTATTTTGTTGCAACGTGCAACCCCTTTATCTAAAATTTGAAAAAAAAGCCTTTATCCTAGTATAACTTTCATTACGAGTTTCACCACAAATGTTACACGATAATGTCAAGTTCTTTTAATAGTTTCCCATTTTTTTTATATTTGTCACATAATCCCGATAAATTCTCATTTTGGGATAAGAAAACTGACACACTTTCACTAGCGCTTTTGTTAGAGTTGTGATCCAAATTCTTTTGGGATTTGGTTTAAAGTTAGAATCATACTTTTAGTAGATCTTGTTTAATTTATATTAATTAGAAGTAGGAAACTTAGTTTGAGTAGAATTTGTTTCTATGCAAGTTTCCTCTGTAAAAAAGGAATCTATCCCTATAAATAGATACTAGGAATTATGGGTTTAGACAGAACATCATAAATCAGTTGTAATCTCTTTCTCCATCATAGTGAAAGTTCTCGTCCTCTGCCCGTGGTTTTTTCCTTTTTGGGTTTTCCACGTAAATTCTTGGTGTTATTTTTCTTTTCTGCGTTTGCTCTTATTTACTTGTCTCGTCATTATCGTCCCGGTATTATAACAAATTGGTATAAGAGCTTTTCAAGTTACTTAGGATAATGACGACGGTGAAGTATGAAATTTCGTTGTTGGATCGCAACGCCATGTTTTTGCTATGGCAGGTGAAGGTTCAAAATGTTCTTGTTCAGATGGATTTAGATAATGCATTAGATGGTTTTGATAATATGTCGAAAGAATGGTCAGATACAAAGAAGCGCCGCAAGAATAGGAAAGATGCTTCCCAGATTCGTTTGCACTTATCAAATAGTATTTTGCAGGATGTTCACACAGAGAAGACAATTGTCAACTTATGGGCAAAATTGGAACAAATTTGCAAGAAGAAAACCTTGACCAGCAAGTTGCTCCTGAAGCAAAGCCTATACTCCCACAAGTTACCAGAAGGTTCGTGTCTTGACGACCACCTAATTGATTTCAAGGAGACCGTCTCAGATTTGGAAATGATGGAGGTAAAGTACAATGAGGAAGACTTATTGATAGAATAACGCAATCTTAGATTTGGAAGCCTTCAATCAAGTTGTTGCAAGAACTAGGAGCTCTAGACTCAATCAAGGAAGTTTGGGCAGATCTGAAAATTCAAGAGAAAAAAGAAGAGATTTTCTTGAATTTTTCAGATTCAAGGCTGAAAATTTAAAGAAAGAAAGACAAGATGAAGGATTATACGATAAGAAATAAGAATATAAAAAAAGATTAAAAGGGATTGAGAAAGAGATAAGTAAAACAAATCTATTCTAGCTTTGTTTATGGAATTATGGAAGATGGTGTGAAGGTTGAAGATGAAGATGGCTTGCGAATTGTTGATGTTGTTTTGTCCTCGGCACCCTCTTAAACTCAATTATCTAAGCAAGCAACCTCAAGCGGCTCTAACCTACCTTCCTAGACGCGATTATCTAGGCAAGCAAGAGTGCGAAGATGATCTCCCTTACAAGAACTCGTCGAACTTATGTTGAAGAAGACTTTGAAGGCATAAGTAATCAGCGCTTGCAAAAACAAACTCACTAAATATTTCATAAATCAAAGAAAACATGTCTTACAATGATGGAGGCTTCATCCTTTTATAGGTGAAGGATAGACAAAGTAATTTAACTTCTACTAAAACAAGGAAAACCTAATCTAATTAAAAAAAATAATAAAATAACAGCCTTTAAATTCCTTGTGCTTGTGTGGCAAGGGATAGGGTGATAAGGCAAGTGATAAGCTGATAAGGGCTGGTTGCTTGGGCAGCAAGTAAACTTGATGAAGGCTGGTTTGCTTGGGCATCAAGTAATGGGCTGATAAGAGCTGTTTTGATTGGGCAACAAGTAAAAGTTGATAGGGCCTTTATTTGGACGAATTTAAGGGTATTTGGGTTGGTTTAGATGATAAGAAATTGGTTCTTGGTTAAGGAGGCATGTGTGGGTTGTTTTAAAAGCTAACTAGGCCTAAAAACACTTGTAAATCCTAATTTGGGCTAAAAATAAAAATCTGACCCAATCTTTTATAGTAACAAGTATTGGGTCTAATTACAATAAAAATGGCTAATTAATGGACATCTAAAGGCTCATGGATATCCATCTCCAAATGTGAAGCAAGTTGAGTTTTTGTGACCCAATTATTCTTGAAGGATGTTAAGTGTAAACTTCCTTCAAGAAATTATTCTTTCTTCATGGCAGCTTGTAATCCTTTGCTCACGAATACTTGGACGGTCGAATTCAGCTTGTCCTTGATTAGATTAGACTTGGCTCGGGTTATTGGGCCAAGTGGAAAAGTAAGTCCAACTTGTCCTTGGAATTGCCTTGTGGTACATGTATCATCCCCTCCCTCCTCAAAAGGATTCATCCACGAATCTGAAACATCAAAGGGAGAAAGATCAGAAACATTAAAAGTTGTACTCACATTATACTCACCTGGTAGATAAATTCAGTATGCATTGTTGTTGATCCTTTCAAGGACTTGGAATGGTCCATCTCCTCATGGATCCAATTTGGATTTCCTATGGTTCAAAAATCTTTCTTTACGCATGTGCAACCAAACCCAATCTCTTGGTTCAAAGACAACTTGGCCCCGGCCTTTGTTGACTTTGGCAGCAACGTTTTCATATGTTTTCTCCATTTTTTGCTTTGCCTTAGTGTGAATAGATTTAACTAGTTCTGCTTTCTTTTCGCCATCTAAGCTGCTAATATTATCAATAGGTAAAGGATCAAGGTCTAATGTAGTTAAGGGGTTAAAACCATAGACTACTTCAAATGGAGAATAACCGGTGGATGAATGAATAGAACGGTTGTAGGCAAACTCTACAAAAGGTAGATATTCTTCCCAAGTTTTTGTGTTCTTACCGACAACGGTTCTGAGTAATGCACCTAAGATCCGATTTATTACCTCAGTTTGTCCATCCGTTTGTGGGTGACAAGTAGTAGAATAAAGAAGTTTGGTACCTATCTTTCCCCACAAAACCTTCCAAAAATGGCTTATGAACTTTACATTTTTATCGGAAATGATGGTGCGTGAAATTCCATGAAGTCGTACTACTTCTCTAAAGAAGATATCGGCTACATGTGTTGCATCATCCGTTTTATGGCATGGTATGAAGTGAGCCATCTTTGAAAACCTATCGACCACAACAAAAATACTATCTCGACCCTTTTTGGTACTAGGTAATCCAAGAATAAAGTCCATAGATAAATCGACCCAAGGGAAAGAAGGGATATGAAGGGGTGTATATAAACCGTTAGGACTTACCTTGGATTTTGCTTGTTTACAAACGATGCAAGATGCGCATACCTTTTCCATGGGTTTCCTCATATGTGGCCAAAAAAATGCTCCATTACCATGTCTAACGTTTTGGAGATGCCAAAGTGCCCCATTAAGCCTCTAGAGTGTGATTCATGGACTAGCAATTCTCTAATGGAGCCTTGTGGTATATACAACCTGTTTATTCGGAAAAGAAACCCATCTACAAGATAAAACTTGTTAAAAGCACCTTTTAAACAATGAGTATAAATTTCCTTGAAATCTAGATCATTAGGATACAATTGCTTTATTTGTTCGAATCCCAATATAGTAGCATGCATTTGAGTAATTAGGGTATACCTTCTAGATAGTGCATCTGCTACTACATTATCCTTACCTTTTTTGTACTTGATCACATAAGGGAATGTTTCAATAAACTCCACCCACCGAGCATGTCTCTTGCTCAAATTACCTTGGCCGTTTAGCAGCCAAACTTTAAGTGCACAGACTAATGCAAGGAGCTCTGCATCATAAGTTGAGTAGTTCAAATGTGCTCATTTTAAATTCTTGCTAAAGTAAGCTATTAGTTGTTTTTCCTGTAAAAGAACTGCGCCTATGCTTATACCGGAGGCATCGCATTCTAACTCAAAAGTTTTAGAAAAATTGGGAAGACGAAGAATTGGGGCAGTACAAAGTTTACCTTTTAGTGTTTGGAAGGCTTGTTCTTGTGCCTCACCCCAATGAAAACCTACCGTTTTTTTGATGATATCTGTCAATGGTGCGGCAATGGTAGAGAAATCCTTGACAAAGCGATGGTAGAAGCTTACTAGGCCATGGAAGGATCTCACATCAGTTATGGATGATGGCGTGGGCCATTCTTAAATTGCTTTGACTTTTTCATTGTCAACATGGATACCCTGTGCACTTACTATAAAGCCTAGAAAACTAAGACTTTCACTACAAAACACGCACTTTTCCATGTTAGCATATAATTGTTATCTTCGGAGAACTTCGAAGACCGATTTCACATGAAAGATATATAAATCAAAAGAAGAAGAGTAGATAAGAATATCATCGAAATAAACAACAACAAACTTACCTCTAAACTCCTGAAGGACATGGTTCATCAATCTCATGAATGTACTAGGGGCATTGGTCAAAGCAAATGGCATAACTGTTCATTCATATAAACCAAACTTGGTTTTGAAAGCGGTTTTCCATTCATCTCCTTGTTTCATTCGAATTTGATGATAACCACTCTTCAAATCAATATTGGTGAAGATGCATGCGCCGTAGAGTTCATCAAGCATGTCATCTAATCGTGGAATAGGATGCCTATACTTGATTGTTATTCGGTTGATCGGTCGACAATCGACACACATTCTATATGAACCATCTTTTTTTGGCACCAAAAGTACTGGAACGACACAAGGGCTTAAATTCTCACGAATGTAGCCTTTGTTGAGTAGTTCTTCCACTTGTTTTTCTAACTCCTTGGTTTCGTCGTGATTACATCTATATGCTGGTCTATTTGGAATAGAAGAACCCAGAATTAGGTCAATTTGATGTTCAATTCCTCTTAAGGGTGGCAAACCGTCAGGTGGATCACCTAAAACATCATTGAAGTCCTGCAAAAGAGAAACAAACAGACTAGGCAAACTTTTGTTATTGTTAGTGATAGAAAAAATTGTTCCCTAAAGCGGATGAGGATGCAAGGTTGTTTAAGGAAGGGGGCTTGCCTCACTTCTTTTTCTCTCGCATAAATATTTTGAGACACTCTTTTTTTCTCACATTTAGGATCACTCACCACCCTTGGGCCTATACTTATTTGGCTTTTATCACTATTGGCCTCTTTTGTATTTGCCTTTTGTTTTTCATTATTTTTTTCTTTTTCATCTTTTTTTATTCCTACCTCCTCGCAAAACTTCTTCATTCGCATCTAATCTTTGTACACCTCTTTTAGATCGAGTGGAGCCAAGGTATACTTTTTGCCATGGTTTACAAAGGAATACTTATTTAACTTACCATGGTGAGTCACATCACGGTCATACTGCCATGGTCGTCCTAAAAGTAAGTGAGATGCTTGCATAGGGATAACATCACACCAAACGTCATCACAATATTTGCCCATAGTAAAAGTGATTAAGGCACGTTTGTTTACCTTTAATTCTGACCCTTCATGAAGCCATTGTAGATAATATGGCTTTGGATGGCGTTGACAAGGTAGGTCAAGTGCATCAACTAGATACCTGCTCACCATATTCGCACAACTTCCGCTATCAATGATGACAAAATATAGTTTGCCTTTGATCAAACATCTTGTGTGGAAAAAATTTGTTCTTTGCATCTCCGTATCATCGATTGCTTGGATATTAAGTGAACGTTGAATCACCAAGCTTTTAGGATCAGGTTCATCACTGGAGTAACCACCGACGATGAATTCATTGTCGGACAATTCTTCATCCAACTCGGATGAGTAGCTCCCATCTTCTCGAATAAGAAAGAGTATTGTATTCGGACAGTCTCTTTTATAGTGTCCATGACCGTTGCACTTGAAGCATACAATCTCTCGAGTTTGTTTGAGTGTTTGTGTGTTTTCCACCAACATGGGGGTTTTTGTCTTAGTTTTGTCCAGTGACTTGGATGTTTCAATTTTCTGCTTTGGTCTACTTGATTCGAGCAAAGGTTTAGCAGAATTAGAATGAGATAAAGGTTGAGTGATACCTTTGTCATAGTGATAATTCTTTTGTCGATATCGTTGTTAATCTTTGATACGTTTTTCAATTGTCATGGCGAATTGGAATGCCTCTTGAAGGGTGTAGTAGGTTTTGAGTTTAAGTACCTCAAGAATGTTGTCATTGAGTCCAACAACAAACCTAGTCATTGTATCCTCTTCATCCTCTTGGATATCGGCTTTTTGCATCAATGATTCCATCTCTTTGAGATACTTATCAATAGTCCTGTAGCCTTGTCGGATTCTTTGTAACTTTTGTTTGATCTCTCGCCGATATAATGGGGGAACGAATCGTTCTCGCATGACTTCTTTAAGTTTCCCCATGAGGTTATCTTGGCTTCTCCATTGAGACGCCGATTGCGAACCAATTGGGACCACCAAATGGATGCGTATTCAGTGAATTCGAGAGTCAACAGTGGAACTTGATCCTCTTCGGGGCATTGATAATACTCGAATAGAAGATCAACTCGATTTTCCCAGTCACAATAAGCATCAGGGTCATACCGTCCTTGAAAATGTGGTACAACGATTTTTGGTTTGGCTAAGGTGTTTGTTGCTCGTCTCGGCTCTATGCGAGGATTGTGCCCATGCAGGGGGTTTTGACGTCTATTCTGAATCGGAACAAGATTTGGACACCTAGGCTCTTTAGTATCGCTTGCAATAGCAATGATTTCTAATCTCCCAATGGTTTGAGTGATTGCGGTTACGACTGTATCGGTGTGCACAAGCTTGGCTGCCAAAGAGGTTACAGTCCGTTCAAGTTTATTGAGAGTATACGAAACTTCTTGAAGAGTCACTTCATGTGGTTCTTCGTCATTACTCGTTTCTGATATCCTGAATCACTCAGATTTAAAAAGGTGAAAAGCAAAAGAAAACTAGAAATCTCACTAAACACTCCAAGGAATAAATATTTAGCGAGGCAAGTAAACCGATCTCGTTCTCTTTAAAGACCTTCCTGCCACAAGTCAACAAGTTACAATCGAAGTTTAATCCTAACAATGAGTCCTAATTGTGCTAGGAGTCCAATGAAAGGCTTGACATCAATTGAATATAGTTGCAAGAAAGAAGGATTGTAATGCAACTTTTAGTCCTACTAACACCAGAAAAGAGGTGTTAAATCGCGTAATAGAAGAAAGAAAAAGCAAAACAAAGGAACTTAAGAAACTAAGAGTAGAAAAAAAATTAGTAGAGAAAGATGATAACCCCAAAACCCAGAAACAACTTGAAGGAAGAAATCCAATGTTGAATCCACTTCAATGCGATGCTTGTGGTGGTTGATGATGGTGATCTTGATGATTCTTGATAGTGGTTGGTGGCTAGGTATGAGCTTTCTCACTTTTCTTTCTTTTTTTTTATTTTTTCTCTTTTTTTCTTTTTACAAGGTAAAAAAACTGAAAATAACAAAAAATGAAGAAAAAAAATAATGAAAATAGGGTTAAAGTAGGGGAAAACCCTAATTTTGCTAAAACTTTATCCATTTCGTTCGAGGTGTTCCCGAAGTCCAAAAATTCTGAATTTTTGTTTGGTGACCCCTCCAATGGTCTAGATCTGATCTGGAAATTTTCAGCTCAATATTCACTCGTTTGGTTTTGACGAATTTTCCCTAATTTTTGAGATTTTTCACAAAAACGCCAAAATTCTTGCCAAGAATCATCCCAAATCTGATACCAAATAATAGAGTAGTGCAATCTTAGATTTGGAAGCCTTCAATCAAGTTGTTGCAAGAACTAGGAGCTCTAGACTCAATCAAGGAAGTTTGGGCAGATCTGAAAATTCAAGAGAAAAGAGAAGAGATTTTCTTGAAATTTCCAGATTCAAGGCTGGAAATTTAAAGAAAAAAAGACAAGATGAAGGATTATATGATAAGAAATAAGAATATAAAAAAAGATTAAGAGATATTGAGAAAGAGATAAGTAAAACAAATCTGAAAATTCTAGCTTTGTTTATGGAATTGTGGAAGATGGTGTGAAGGTTGAAGATGAAGATGGTTGCGAATTGTTGATGTTGTTTTGTCCGCGGCACCGTCTTAGACTCAATTATCTAAGCAAGCAACCTCAAGCGGCTCTATCCCACCCTCCTAGACTCGATTATCTAGGCAAGCAAGAGTGTGAAGATGATCTCCCTCACAAGAACTCGTCGAACTTATGTTGAAGAAGACTTCGAAGGCACAAGTAATCAACACTTGCAAAAACAAACTCACTAAATATTTCATAAATCAAAGAAAATCTGTCTTACAATGATGGAGGCTTCATCATTTTATAGGTGAAGGATAGACAAAGTAATTTAACTTCTACTAAAACAAGCAAAACCTAATCTAATTAAAAATAATAATAAAATAACAGCCTTTAAATTCCTTGTGCTTGTGTGGCAAGGGATAGGGTGATAAGGCAAGTGATAAGCTGATAAGGTTTGGTTGCTTGGGCAGCAAGTAAACTTGTTGAAGGCTGGTTTGCGTGGGCATCAAGTAATGGGCCGATAAGAGCTATTTTGATTGGGCAGCAAGTAAAAGTTGATAGAGCCTTTATTTGGACGAATTTAAGGGTATTTGGGCTGGTTTAGATGATAAGAAATTGGTTCTTGGGCAAGGAGGCATGTGTGAGCTATTTTAAAAGCTAACTAGGCCTAAAAACACTTGTAAATCCCTCTTTTATAGTAACAAGTATTGGGTCTAATTACAATAAAAAGGGCTAATTAATGGACATCTAAAGGCTCATGGATATCCATCTCCAAAGGTGCAGCAAGTTGAGTTTTTGTGACCCAATTATTCTTGAAGGATGTTAAGTGTGGACTTCCTTCAAGAAATTCTTCTTTCTTCATGCCAGCTTGTAATCCTTTGCTCACGAATACCTGGACGGTCGAATTTAGCTTGTCCTTGATTAGCTTAGACTTGGCTCGGGTTATTGGGCCAAGTGGAAAAGTAAGTCCATCTTGTCCTTGGAATTGCCTTGTGGTACATGTATCACTTATGTTTGATTTTACTTTGCTCATTGCTCCCTTCATATTCATCTTTTAGAAGCACCCTCCCACACAACCATGATACCCTTACTCTTGAAGAGGTATACGATAATTTGAATTCACATGACAAGATGCAACATCTTACCGGCTTTGAGTTTCAAGCAGAGGGTCTCATGGTGCATGGATCGACTAGTTCAGACCGCGAAAGAAAAAATGATCATAATTTTGGCAGTCAAAATAGAAGTAAGTCCAAGTAATCAAATCGAGGTAAAACATGTTATTTATGCAAAAATGAAAGGTCATATTAAATCTAAGTGTTACAGATTACAGAATAAGATAAAAAGAGAATATGAGAATCAGAATTCCAGTGAATATGAAGCTGATATTGCAGAGGAGTATAATGATGGGTAACTTTTAGTTGCTTCCGACGAAGACTCTATAGCGAGTGAGGAGTGGATTCTTGACTCTGGTAGTAGTTTTCATATGAGTCCAAATCGGGATTGGTTTGCAACGTATAAACCCGTGTCTGCTGATGCTGTCTTGTTGGGAAATAATGTCTCTTGTAAAGTTATAAGTATTGGCACAATCAAGATTAAGATGTTCGATAGGATTGTTTGAACACTTGGTAATGTGAGGCATGTTCCATATTTAGGAAGAAATCTAATTTCGTTAGGTACTCTGGATTCAAAAGGGTACAGATACTCCAATGAAGGTGGAGCTATGAAAATTTGTGAGGGTGCTCTCTATAACGACCCGAGCGTCGGGCTAACCAGGGGCATGGGCCTCGTGTTTGGGTTATGGTGTTTGGCCTTATAAACCTTTTTGGGATTGTGTCTAGCTGGGTTTAGGTTTGGAAGATGGCATGAGGGCTTTTGAGTAATTGTGTTGGGGTAAAAGGGGGAGAGAGGGTTTAATTTCTACATAATGCAAAATGTGTAAGATCATCACCTTTATTCCTCTCACCTTTTCCCAAAATCTCTTCTCCTACCCAAATCTACAACATCAAAGGTTGGATCTTTGAGGTTTGCTGTAGGAATCTCGTTTAGCATTTTAAGGGAGTTGTTATCAGCTTTGAGGGATCTATCTTTTGAGGTAAGTAATGTTGTTTTTGGTAGAAAGAAGGGTTTTGGTGGGGGGTTTAGGTTGAGAGCAGGAATGGTAATTACAACCCCAATTATTGTTGTTGAATCGTGATTTAAGCTTCTTTTAATCTCTCAACCATGTTGTAACTCATTTACAATATCTCATTGTAGTAAAAGAGGTTTGATAGCATTCAAAGGCCCAAGGCAAGAAGAAAGCTTGAGGTGGAGGTGGGGGTTTCTTTTTAGCTTGTAATTCGAGGTTAGTACACTTTTAACTTTTGTGTATTCATGTGCATCATCATTTTGCTATGCTTGCTTGAATTGTGATGTTTTGGATAAGTTAGAGCTTGGTTGGTCATCCATGGCAAAACTTGTAATTGTTTGATGTTTAAGGGTAAAAATGGTTAGAAACTCGCCTAATGAATCTTCATAATTGGTAGGAACGTTTTAGGACTTAACCATAGAGGTTAAGGGAGGGATTGGTGAATTCCTGAGCTCCAGGTTTTGAAATTGGGGCTCGAGTATAGGTACGAGGTGGTTGCATATCGGTACCCCTTTGTATTTTGGAAGGCAGATTGTGAGGGTCGTACCGGTATGCTTTTCTGCGTATCGTTACCCATCGCTTGATTAGAATTCCAGTAGTGCTTTGGCGTACCGGTACGCTATGGGCGTATCGGTACCCACTATTACACCGCCTAGAAAAGCTTTGTGTACCGGTAGGCTAGGGTAGGCATATCGATACAGGTAAGGATCGGTACAGGGCGATCCCAGTATCGATATTGAGTACCAATACAGAACGGAGTGCATCGGTACCGCAAGGGGGCCAATTCTTTCAGAGCTAAATGGAGTATCGATACTTATAGTGGAGTATCGATACCATGAAGGGAGTATCGATACTCACTTTGGAGTATCGATACTCGCTGGGCAATTTGCCCAAGTTTTTATGTTTTGAGTTCAGAGGTTATATAATTCGTGGCTAAGGCTATAATGGGTCTCTCATGGTGCAAAACAAATGGTAAAACTAAGAATGTGTGTTTCTAATTGCTAATGTGGATTGACTGAAATAATTGTTGAGAATAAATTGTACACTCTTCTATAAAACGTAACACCTCGGTAATGCTTGATTGGTTGTAATAACAACAATAGGGACCCGTGGTGGATCGTGTATGGTTACGTGCCAGGTAGGGCACTTGATTGGTTATGAGTCTTTGTTTGGTGGGATCCGGATACCCAGTGAGTGAGTGTTGCAACACATTAAGGCCATCTGATGTAAGATTCTGGGTGATAAAATGAAGGCCATCCGATGTGAGATTCCAGGTGATCAGATTTGCTTGATGTGAGATTCTGAGCCTCGCTCGATGTAAGATTCTGAGCGAAGACTCGATGCGAGATTTCAAGTATACCGCTCGATGCAAAATTTCGAGCAGTTCGATGTGAGATTCCGAGCATGGGTGAGTTCCCCAGTGTCGGATGACATTGGACCTCACTCTAGGTTTGTTTATTTATATGTTGATGTTGTTGAGGTGCTGGTTGTTCTATAGCATGTTTTTAGGCGGTTATGGTAGCGCCATTGCTTTATCCTATCTTGACATCATATTTCGTAGCATGTTCTTAATTATGACTCAACTGAAGCATGGTCGAGTGGTTGTGTATCCCCTGAGCTTTGTTAGCTCAGCATTCGGAATCGTTGTTTCTATTCGTAGGTTTGGCTTGTCCGCTTGGGGAGCACTATCAGTGACAGATTCCAGTGCCTCATCTCCACAGAGTACAATACTTAGGTCTTTGGGCTATGTATTCGTAGGAACCTATTATATTTTGTAACTCGTATTTGGATCTTAAAATAATCGAGTAAATATTTTATTTATGTAAATTTTTAAAGGAGCTCTATTGTACATGTTTCAATTATTATTTATATTTTATTGTATTGAAATCAAATCGTTTTCAGAATTTGATGGTGGTTTGGGCTAAACCAGGTTAAAATTTTATGGTAATGGTTTGGTCTTAAGGCCCAAATCTGACATCCGGGTTGAGGGTGTTACATTTAGTGGTATCAGAGCCTAGGTTTAGCCGGTTCTAGGAAAACCTTGGGGTGGTTAAGAGTCGTGAATAGGTGTCTAGTGAATACGAGCCCTTGTGTCTAAGTTGTACTCTTTCAAGACTAGAATCTGGATGGTGTGCCCTGTGTTCACGTGTGTTGCTGGTTACAACATTAAGATAGATTCGATCGCGGTCATGTGGGCCATGATGATGTCCGATTCCTTTAAGGATGATTCTGAGATCGGAATTATCTCAGACGTTAAGGATGGGTTGTGAAGGAATGGAGCAGTGAGGGTGTGCCTTCCTCCCATCGCTTGAGAAAGTAATAATGATTATGTGCCGTAAGTCACCTTAAATCCTTGAGTTCATAGTGAAAACCTTCAGTGGCGAGATTCCACGTGTTGGTGGATGACCCTTATGAGATGGAATTAAGAGGACTTGCTTTTGATCGACCAGTGGTGGAATGTCAACCGAGGGTCCCTCTATCCATGGAAAACTAGGTCTTTGATGGTAGGGTACCATATGGTGGGGATATGGTACAACTGATAGACATCTATTTTTGTTTAATGTGGAGAGGTACTTGATGGTTATGAGGTTCCAAGTACACTATTAGTAAGCCAAATGCTTGGGGATTCGAGAGACGTGTACTTGCTACAAATTGATTACAATAATGGTGGGAAGGGCATCGTTTAAATTGTGCAAGGCAATACTCGAGTAGGGCTCGAGGATAAGCGTTTAATAGACTCTGTTGAGTTATCTTTCTAGAGAGTTGTTATGATCTTGCTCATTGGTTATTTGTTCAGACGAGCTAGCTTAAGATGTCAAGCGTCGTGTTGGAAGCTCAAGGTTCGTAGAGAACCAAACCCTTGGTTGAGAATGATGAACTACCACCTTCATAATGTAGTTCAGGCTAGTTGGTTGAGTCGCGCGAGACACAACCAGGAAAGTCGCAAAGAGAGTTATGTTTCTCAAATGGGAGAGGTAATGTTATGAATCAAAGAATATTGAATGGTATGAGGAAGAATGATCTGAATGAGCTAATCAGTGGTTAAAAGATACTCGGAGAATTCCGAGGTAGTTGTGAAGTAGTCTTGGAAGTGATCTTGATTGTAATGTTCCCTTCATAAAGGCAATGTGTACTAGTGGCGGAATATTGTTGAATTGGGAGCTCAGCTCGCATTCCTAACAAGGTATAACTTCTGGGTTGAGTCCAAAGAGAAGTATGTCAGTGAGTTTCACTTGGGTGAGATAAGAGACCAGTTCTGGCATTTGATTAGAGTGTTAAGACAGAGTTTGAGTATAAATAAGATTCTCTATGATTGAGCAGTTATGCCTACAGTTAGTTGCTACCGAAGAGTAAATGTGTATGAGGTTTAGACTTAGATTAGAGAATCGCCTATAGATACGTGCAACAACGAGTTCACTTGGGATATTTTTAGGGTTAGATGATTGTAGGAAGGCACCCAAATAACTTCAGGGTCAATGTTGAGTCAGTTTGAAGATTCCATAAACCGCATTGTAGGGACCCAGAACATCATGAGATTCTTTTCAGGTTCTATTGAGAGGTTTCGCGTCGGGAGAAGATTAAAGAGAGTTGTTACAGATCAGCTACTGAGGGTTGGTCAGAAATCTAGATTGAGGGTTTGTAGATGGCTCTCAATTTTTTCTTAAACGGGGAGTTTTGATTGCTCGGTTGGAGTGTCTCTTCCACCGGTTTATGAGCGTTATGGCCGACATCGCCTTAGGGTATGCTGCTGCTTGAGAAAGCTGTTATGAGTGCCAGACATCGGGTTGTATGATAAAGGATTTCTTTTTAGCTTGTAATTCGAGGTTAGTACACTTCTAACTTCTGTGTATTCATGTGCATCATCATTTTGCTGTGCTTGCTTGAATTGTGATGTTTTGGATAAGTTAGAGCTTGGTTGGTCATCCATGGCAAAACTTGTAATTGTTGATGTTTAAGGGTAAAAATGGTTAGAAACTCACCTAATGACTCTTCGTAATTGGTAGGAACATTTTAGGACTTAAACATGGAGGTTAAGGGAGGGATTGGTGAATTTTTGAGCTCCAAGTTTCAAAATCGGGGCTCGAGTACCGATACGGGGTGGTTACGTATCGGTACTCCTTTGTATTTTGGACGGCAGGTTGTGAGGGGCATATCAATACGCCTTCTCGTGTATCGGTACCTACTATTACACCGCCTAAAAAGGCTTTGTGTATCGGTACGCTAGGGTAGACGTATCGGTATGGGTGAGGATCAGTACGGGGTGATCCCAGTATCGATATTGAGAATCAATACAGAACGGAACGTATCGGTACCGCATGAGGGCCAATTTTTTCGGAGCTAAATAGAGTATCGGTGCTCATGGTGGAGTATCGATACCTAGAGGGGAGTACCGATACTCACTTTGGAGTATAGATACTCACTGGGCAATCTGCCCAAGTTTTTACATTTTGAGTTCGGGGGTTATATAATTCGTGGCTAAGGATCTAATGGGTCTCTCATGGTGCAAAACAAAGGGTAAAACTAAGAATGCGTGTTTCTAATTGCTAATGTGGACTGATTGAAATAATTATTGAGAATAAATTGTACACTCTTCCATAAAGCATAACAACTCGGTAATGCTTGATTGGTTGTAATAGCAACAATAGGGACCCGTGGTGGGTCGTGCGACAATTGTGTGCTAGGTAGGGCACTTGTATGGATCCGTGGTGGATCGTGTATGGTTACGTGCCAGGTAGGGCACTTGTTTGGTTCTGAGTCTTTGTTTGGTGGGATCCGGATACCCAGTGAGTGAGTGTTGCAACATATGAAGGCCATCCGATGTGAGATTCCGGGTGATGACATTTGCTCAATGTGAGATTCTAAGCCCCGCTCAATTTGAGATTCTGAGTATACCGCTCGATGCGAGATTTCGAGTAGCTCGATGTAAGATTTCGAGCATGGGTGGGTTCCCTAGTGTCGGGTGACATTGGGCCTCACTCCTGGTTTGTTTATTTAGATGTTGATGTTGTTGAGGTGCTGGTTGTTCTATAGCATGTGTTTAGGCGGTTATGGTAGCGCCATTGCTTTATCCTATCTTGACATCATATTTCATAGCATGTTCTTAATTATGATTCACCTAAAGCATGGTCGAGTGGTTGTGTATCCACTGAGCTTTGTTAGCTCAACATTCGGAATCGTTGTTTCTGCTCGCATGTTTGTAGGTTTGGCTTGTCCACTTGGGGGAGCATCATCAGTGACAGATTTCAGTGCCTCGTCTCCACAGAGTACAATACTTAGGTCTTTGGGCTATGTATTCGTAGGAACCTATTATATATTGTAACTCGTATTTGGATCTTAAAATAACCGAATAAATATTTTATTTATGTAAATTTTTAAAGGAGCTCCATTGTACATGTTTCAATTATTATTTACATTTTATTGGATTGAAATCAAATGGTTTTTAGAATATGGTGGTGGTTTGGGCTAAACCAGCTTAAAATTTTATGGTAATGGTTTGAGCTTAAGGCCCAAATGTGACATCCGAGTTGAGGGTGTTACACTCTCGTTGTGATGAAAGGGTATAAAAGAGCAACCAATTTTTATGTTCTGCAAGGTTCAACTATTTTAGGTGATGCATTCGTTGTTTCCTCCTGCGTGTCAAATGACGATGTTACTGGTGAAGGCTTCTTGACTGAATCAAGTAAAATTGAATCAAGTAAAAGAGGATTTTGTGTTGAACATGACAACTGTGGGCATAACGGTTCTGGTAGGCAGAAAAGAGTTCGATTTCGTGGGCATAATGAATTTGAAAAGAAGAATAAAGTTGAATTCTATGGGTATAACGGATTTGAGAAGCTTAAGAGTGTTCGATTTGCTTCAAAGATAAATAATGAGAAAGGTAGTAGTGCCATTGATGATCGGGGTCGTGTTATTGTTTGTGGTGATATAGTTGTGAGCAAAGTTGGCACTAATGTTGATCTTACCGACGTTAAGACTAAATTACCTTGTACATCCAAGCTTGGGCAAGGCTTGGATTTGGTCGGTGTTCATTGCTGAAGACTATCCCTTGAAGGGGTTTCGTGGAAGAGGTGGAGATATTGTTCGACATGAATTTGTCTCAAGGTGGAAATTTGTTAGAGCTGTGATCCAAATTCTTTTGGGATTTGGTTTAAAGTTAGAATCCTACTTTTAGTAGATCTTGTTTACTTTATATTAATTAAAGGTAGGAAACTCAGTTTGAGTAAAATTTGCTTCTATGCTAGTTTCCTTTGTAAACAAGGAATCTATCTCTATAAATAGATACTAGGGATTAGGGTTTAGACAGAGCATCATAAATCAATTGCAATCTCTTTCTCCATCATAGTGAAAGTTCATATTCTCTGCCCGTGGTTTTTCTCTTTTTGTGTTTTCCACGTAAATTCTTGGTGTTATTTTTCTTTTCTGCGTTTGCGCTTATTTACTTGTCTCGTCATTATCGTCCCGGTAGTATAACAACTTCCAATTTTATTATTAGCAAAATTACGATTATTACCACTTTGTAATGTCATACTTGAACTAATGGATCTATTCGCATTAAACAAAAAAATCAATTAATGCCTCAAATTCACATCATTCTACCATAAAGAGTCTCATAGAAAACACAAAACAATCATACCTCAAAGAAATCTTTCAACCTCATTTGCTAATAATAATTAATTTCTTAAATCATAATCTAATGATCAAAATTTTGGGTTCGGATATATTTTGCCACCTCTACTCCCATGTTCCATACTTACGAAACTAATTCTACGGAGAATGTCATAGTCCAAGAAAAGAATTATTTTAAGAAACTTTTCTCTAAGAAGTGATTTTAAAATGTAAGTTAAGCCCAGTTTTTGTTAGCTTTTTAGTTTGGGAGAAGAAATGAGTTTCTATGTAACTTTTTTCTGTCAAATTATACTTATTTGGAGATATTTATCTATCAAAAAGTACTTTTTATGAGGTGATAAACATTCTATTTATTTGATAAAAGCTACAAGCAAACACCCAACAATAGATGCACAATATACCAAGATCCACGATACAACACAACAAATAACATCTCACACAAGAATATTATATAATCCAATTAATGTTGTTAAATATATAATCGAATAAATTTTGAAGAATGCTACGGTGTTAAACTAACATCAAATTAAAAAATGGATGAAGTACACAAATGGTCACTAAACTATCTCCAAAAATACAAAATGATCATTAAACTTTCAAAAGTTATATAATGGGCATTAAACTTTAGCTTTTGTTTAAAAATGGTCACTGAGCCGTTAACTATTGTTAATTGGGTGACATGACAGTTACAAAAATTTGAATAATAGAACATTTAATCCTCCAAATTGACACATTCAATCAATTTACTCCTAATTTAACCCTCATTATTGATGTCTAAATTGATTGAATGTGTTAATATTGAGGATTAAATATGTTATTATATAAATTTTTGTAACTGTCACGTCTCCTAGTTAACGGCTCATTGACCATTTTGTAACAAAAACTAAAATTTAATGCCCATTATGTAACTTTTGAAAGTTTGGTGACCATTTTGTATTTTTAGAGATAGTTTAGTGACCATTTGTGCACTTTACCCTTAAAAATTGTTACAGATTGCATTGGCCCTAAAATTATACAAATGTAACTAGAACAAAACAAACATTTTTTTGTGACTCATATCTCTATACCATACAACAAATCATACACTATAGCCATACCTCTTTGTTGGGCTCGAATCGGTCAACCGGATTCGCCAAGAGAGGGTGAATTGGCTTTTGAGTGATTGTGGTGGAAGTAATCGGAAAATAAAAATTTGCACAATGATTTATAGTGGTTCAACTTCTAAACAAAGTCTATCTCCATTGCTTTATCTATCAACACTAAGGATTTTCCACAAATTCACTAATTTGTCTTTCCCTTTTCTAGGCTTAAGGAGATAACCTTTACAACCTTTAAAGCTTATACCCCAAAGATTTGAGAGCACTCTCTCTCAAAGAGAATACAAATTTAGCAAACTAGGAAAACCTCACATGGCAAAGAGTTTGCACAATTTAGCTCTCACCCAAAATCCTAACACTTGAGCAAATGTGACAATTTGGTTCACCTGTGTTTTCTACAAGGAATTTGACAATTTAAGCACTAAAACAATTTCTCTATAAACAGAATGTTGGCAATATGTTTCTAGTTGTTCTGATAAGTGTTCAAAAGTACTATTTTTCTTACCCTTTTTACTCATATTATTGTTAGACTTAGGCTCATATTAGTTGCATAGTTAGCCATTCATGCATTAATCCACGTTTCCTTCAATCGTTGAGCTTGATTTCATAACTTGGTGATTTTTTGTGGAAATAGATGCTGCTTTGGTGTGTTTTTGTGTGTGTATGTGCAGGATCACTTGCCAAAGCAATGCCGAGCTAGTTGTCAGGGCAATGCATGAAGGATATGCCGAGCTAGTTGCCAGGGCAATGCATGAAGGAGACGCCGAGCCAGTTGCCATGGCATTTGTCGACAAAGACCAAAAGCAATATGGATGTCGAAATTCATGACTTTACAAGCCCAAGATGACATGGAGCAAGGCCCAAGCCCAAAGGAATTTGATTGCCATGCAGAGATTAAAGAAGAATTAAATTCCAAGAAGATAGGAGAAGTTCTAATAGGAATAAAATTATAATAAAGAATTATATTCTTTAAAGATAATTTAATTCCAACTCAAAATCCTCCTCAAAGAAGGACTTTGGCCTAGCCCTATAAATAGCAAGGAAATTCGACAAATCCAGGGGAGAGAGCAAGAGGGAATTTCGACAAGACCAAGAGAGGAAGAGAGGGAAAATTTCGACAACTCCATAGAGCAAGAGGAGAGAATTTTCGACAAGAGAGCAAGGGGGAGAGAGTTCGATTTCTTCTTCTTCTTCTTTGCTTCTATTAGATTCATGGTTTGGGGATTATTCTTTGTATATCTTTTGAACCCAACCATGAACTAACTTGATTGGTTGGGGTTATTGTGTTTTGTTGTTGTGAAAAACAATTGGATTTTGTTTAGGTAATAAGAGTTTGCACTTTCTATTCAAGGTTTATTCATTCTTGGTTCTTATTCTTGTTTGCGAGTGAATTGGGAGAGGATCTCGTAACTTCATCTATTTATCTAATATCGGGAGAGTTAGATTCAAGAAACGAATGAATATGATCTTTATTCAATCTATTGATGGTGAAGATTAATCCGGCTTAGGAATAAGTCAAGGATTTCAACGGCTAAGAGGAGCGCAAGATTGGTTGTTGTTCACCCTTGATTCACGCAGGATGTATTATCAAGGCATGCACAAGTAGCTAGAGTTTCGACTTAGGGATAAGAAGAAACCATTGAAGAACGCTCTGCCCGAACCTTGAAGATTGCTGCCCGGACGCCCAAGTAGTTGCCTAACTAGTTGCCCGTGCAACCATCGATTAGTTTCAAAGGCAACCCGTTGTGGAAGTTGCCACGGCAACTGAGTTGCCCGTGCACTCTTTTACCAAGACGATCCAATCGGCTATCACACCTCAACTCACGATAACCTGGCCTATCTCTCTCATTCGATCTCATCTTTTCTTTTACTTTATTGCTTTCTAGTTTAGTTATTAGTTAAACTCCTATAATCCCTTAATTGTGTTTTTACTTTTCACAGTGCAGTAACTTAAGCAAAGTGGCCCAAACCAATCCCTGTGGAGACGATATTCGATACTCATATCACTTTATTACTTGCGACGTGTATACTTGCACAATTGCGTAGCACTTATCACACGCAACAAGTTTTTGGCGCCGTTGCCGGGGATTGGCAATAGCGACTTTGTTTTTACTTTCTTGCACTTTCTTTTTATTTTTCTTGTTTAAAATCCAAAGGGCTAACAAACTTTGGTTTTGCATTGGTATATGACCAGGCGAGACCGACTTCACCGAATATCCCTTTGATCCAAAATCGAACGAACCTTACAAAGACTTAGACGAAGGATAAGAGAAGCAATGGCAAATCAAGACGGCAATATGAATCAAGATGTTCGAGCGGAGGAGGAGTAATTCTTGCACGAAAAGAACTATTCGAGACTATCTTGAAGAAGATCTTGATGGACTTAACCCGGGAGTTGTCGCACCTGAAATTGAAGCCGACCACTTTGAGTTGAAACCGGTAATGTTTAATATGATCAACACAATAGGTCAATTTGGCGGCTCAAAGAATCAAGATGCACGACAACATCTGAAATCTTTCCTCGAGATTTGCAACTCGTTCAAGATACACGAGTCACCCCGATGTCTTACGATTAAGATTATTCCCTATTCACCGAGGGGATAGGGCGAAAGCATGGTTGAATAGCATTCTGCGGATCCATAACATCTTGGACTGATCTTTGTCGTGATTTCCTTGCTAGATTTAATCCTACAAATTTGACTGATAAGCTTCAGAATGACATTACTTCTTTTCGGCAGTGGATGATGAATCCATGTACGAGGCTTGGGAGCGATATAGAGAACTTCTACACAAATGCCCTTTACACGGATTCGGTGTGGACTCAAGTAACAATGTTTTACAACGCCGTGAATACACCAACAAGGATGATGCTAGATGCCTCGGCAAACGGCATACTCCTAGATAAGTCGCGGAAGAAGCAATGCAAATTTTAAACAGGCTGGCCAAGAATGATTATCAATTCCCATCTACTAGAAGAGGAGGAGTTAGATGCCAAGCCACAATACATGAACTAGGATCATCGATTCAATTTCGCACAATTGGCCGCTTTAACCAAGATGGTCCAGAACATGCAAAAACCAAACAACACACATGAAGTCAAGGTAATGGATTCTTTTTGTGAGTTATGTGGCGATAACCATAATTCTTCCGAATGTATGCGAGAATCCGAATCTAGCTTCTATGTGGGAATTACAATCGAGAGCAACAACATGATGTCAAATACATACAATCCAGCTTGGAAGAAGCATCCGAATTTTTCATGGAGTAATCCCAACAATGCTATAAACCAGAACAATCAGAATGCATAAGCATCGGGATTCCAGCAGAATATGCCACGGCAACAAATGCCGCAGCAACAACCAACGACATCTAGTTCTTTGGAAAATTCTCTAAATGCTTTTATGATGAAAACTGAATCTTATATGGGTGAGAATAATAATTTCATAAAAAGAACTGATGCTTTTATTAACAGGACCGAGATGAGATTACAAAACCAAGAGGCGGCAATCAAATCATTGGAAAATCAAGTCGGACAGTTTGCTCAAAATCTGAACACTAGACCACAAGGAGGTTTACCTAGCGATATTGAAGTCGCAAGAGGAACTGGCCATGATCAATGTAAGGCGATCACCACTAGAAGTGGCCAACAACTTAGAGAGGTTCAAACCCGCTCGTCAAACAAAACTCCACAAAAAGATCAAGACGAACCTAGCGGCAAAGCCTCAGATGCTGAACCAGGAATTGCTGTGGCAACCGGCAATAAACATGCCTCGGCAACCGATGACGCCTCGGCATCTTGTGATAAGCATGCCTCGGCAACCCCAGTTGATAACGCATCGGTAACTCCAGATATCCCGGCAATGCCGTCAATCAGATTTAAAACCAATGAAAGAATCGAAGATATCCGACTTCAACCACCATTCCCACAAAGGTTGAAGCGATAAAAGCAAGAATACCAATTCAAGAAGTTTCTTGATATCCTAAAGCAAGTCCACATCAACTTGCCACTGGTGGAAGCAATTGAACAAATGCCAAACTATGCCAAGTTTCTTAAAGACATTGTGTCCAATAGAACAAGGCTAGGAGAGTTTGAAACAGTTGCCGCGATGGAGGGATGCATGGCAATGTTGCACAATCGTATGCCACCTAAGTTGAAGGATCCCGGAAGTTTCACAATACCCTGTTCTATTGGAAATCATTATGTCGGGAAAGCACTATGCGACCTAGGGGCTAGCATAAATTTGATGCCTAAATCGGTTTTCCAGAAACTAGGAATCGGGAAGGCAAGACCTACAACAGTCATGCTGCAGCTAGCCGACAGATCCTATGTGCATCCAGAGGGAAAAATCGAGGACATACTGGTAAAAGTTGATAAATTTATTTTTCTCGCTGACTTTATTGTTTTGGATTATGAAGCAGATGAGCATGCACCTATCATTCTCGGGAGACCATTCCTAGCGACAGGGAGAACCTTGATTGATGTTGAAAAGGGAGAACTCACAATGAGGGTGAATGACCAGCAGGTAAAACTAAATGTGTTCCAAACACTAAGGCATGCCGATGATCCAGAAGAATGCCAACTACTTCATGCCACGGCAGAGTTTAACTTCGATGAGGAATTTAGTTGCCTCGACAACTACATTGCCAAACACGAGGAACATGAGGAGTATGAAGAACCGGTCGATGAGGAAAAACCAGAAGAGGCAAATTGGCTAGTCAATCGACCAGGTACATACTTTGAACCACTGGACTACTCAGGTAAGGAAGGTAAGCTCAAAAAACCCTCTATCGAAAATCCACCAATTCTTGAGTTGAAACAATTTCCAGAGCAACTGAAATATGTATACTTAGGGATCGATAATACATTACCTGTAATTATTTCCTCTAAGTTACAGCCTGAGCAGGAAAAGAAGCTGATCAACATGTTGAAGTTACATAAAAAGGCAATAGGGTGGACAATTGCCGACTTGAAGGGAATTAGCCCGGCGGTGTGCATGCACAAGATCTTGTTGGAAGATGATCACAAACCTTCAATTGAGGCCCAGAGAAGACTAAATCATGCCATGAAAGGGGTTGTAATGAAAGAAATCATCAAGTGGCTTGACGCCGACATTATATACCCTATATCCGATAGTACGTGGGTAAGTCCGGTACAATGTGTACCAAAAAAGGGAGGTATAACAGTGGTAAGCAATGAAAATAATGAACTTATCCCAACCAGATCAGACCGGTTGGAGGGTTTGTATGGACTATCGAAAGCTAAACAAAGCCACTAGGAAAGATCACTTCCCATTACCCTTTATTGATCAAATGCTTGACCGTCTTGCGGGTAAACCCTTTTATTGTTTTCTTGATGGTTATTCAGTTTACAATCAGATTGCCATAGCACCGAAGATCAAGAAAAGACAACCTTCACATGCCCATACGGTACTTATGCCTTCCGAAGGATGCCGTTCGATTGTGTAACGCCCGCAACCTTCCAAAGATGCATGATGGCACTCTTTTCAGACATGGTCGAAGACTTCCTTGAAATCTTCATGGATGATTTTTCAGTTTTTGGTAATGACTTCGACGGCTGTCTCGGCAATTTAGAGAGGGTGTTGGCAAGATGCGAAGAAACGGATTTAGTCCTCAATTGGGAAAAATGCCACTTTATGGTAGATGAAGGAATAGTGCTCGACCACAAGATTTCATCCAAGGGAATTGAAGTAGACAAAGCCAAGGTGGACGTGATCGAGAGATTACCCCCACCAAATTCGGTTAAAGGAATTCGAAGTTTTCTCGGACATGCAGGCTTTTACAGGAGGTTCATTCATAATTTTTCTAAAATTACTAAACCTTTGTGTAATCTGCTTGAACAGGATAAAGTCTTCGATTTTGATGATTCTTGCACTCAAGCATTCGAAACCCTAAAGAAAAAGCTTGCCTCGGCACCAATTGTCGTTCCACCAGATTGGACACTACCTTTTGAGCTCATGTGTGATGCAAGTGATTTCGCGGTAGGAGCAGTCCTAGGCCAACGCACAGGTAAGACCTTCCATGTGATATACTACGCTAGTAAAACTCTTAATGGTGCTCAAGTGAATTACACAACAACGGAGAAAGAGTTACTAGTCAGTAGTTTTCGTATTTGACAAGTTCGATCCTATTTAATTGGTACAAAGGTAATTGTTCATACGGACCATTCGACAATCAAATACTTATTTGCTAAAAAGGATGCTAGACCTCGTTTGATTCGTTGGATATTACTTTTACAAGAATTTGATATTGAAATTAAGGACGAGAAAGGAAAGAAAAAATCAAGTGGCGATCATTTATCACGTTTGGAACGCAAATAGGGAGGAGGACGCGGATCTAGAGATATGCGATGCATTCCCGGATGAACAAATTCTAATTGCCTCGACAACCCTCAACGCCTCGGCAACTCTCGACGCCGCAACAGTCTTTGACGTGCACGCCTCGGCAATTCTGGAAGCAGACACTACGGCAGCACATGCCTCGGCAATACCCTGGTACGCAGATTTAGTTAACTTCCTTGTTTGTGGTATTTTTCCGTATGGCATTACTCACCAAGGGAAGAAGCGGTTCCGCCATGATGCTAAGCATTACTTTTGGGACGAGCCTCTTTTGTTTAAACAATGTGCAGATCAGGTTATACGCCGATGTGTCCTCAAGAAGAGCAATGTAATGTACTCGCAATGCCATTCTTCACCCTATGGAGGACATTTTGGAGGAACTCGCATCACATGCCAAAGTCTTACAATCCGGTTTGTATTGGCCAACATTGTACAAAGATGCCCAAGACTTTTACAAGCAATGTGATCGTTGCGGAGGACGGGCAATATCTCTAGACGACATGAGATGCCACTCGAACATCATCGAGGTGGAACTGTTCAATGTATGGGGATCGATTTTATGGGACCTTTCCCATCTTCATTCGCAACCTCTACATCTTACTCGCCGTCGACTATGTGTCTAAATGGGTAGAGGCAGCTGCAGTTCCCAACGACGATTCCAAGACCGTGCAACGATTCCTGTGAAAAAACATATTTACACGTTTTGGGATGCCGAGAGCAATTATCAGCGACGGGGGCAAGCATTTTGACAATGGACTAATTGCCAAGATGTTGCAACGCTCGCATATCACACAAGATCGCCACAAAGATATCACCCACAAACCAACGGGCAAGCGAAATTTCCAACCGGGAGTTGAAGGGAATACTCGAGAAAGTTGTAAATCCCTCAAGGACGGATTGGTCATTAAGACTAGATGACGACTTTGGGCATATCGTCTGCATTCAAAACACCATTAGGTATGTCCCCTTTCGCTTGTCTATGGTAAAACATGTCATCTACCGGTGGAAATCGAGCACAAGGCGTCTTTGGGCAATCAAGACCGTGAATATGGATTGGGGAAGTGCGGACAAAAGCGCTTGATGGATCTCAATGAGATAGAAGAATTCCGTGCACTCGCCTATAACAATGCACGAATCTACAAGGAGAAAACAAAGCGATGGCATGACAAGAAACTATTGCCACGGCAATTCACGCCAGGCAACTAGTTCTCCTATTCAATTCTCGCCTAAAACTTTTCCCGGAAAAGCTGAAATCAAGATGGTCGGGACCATTCAAGTCGTCAAACCATTCTCTCATGGTGCCGTGATAATCAAGTCCATCTCTGACAACCATGAATTCAAAGTTAATGGACAAAGATTGAAGCACTACAATGGTGCCCATGTGGAACGTAACAAGGAAGTGGTCAATTTAGGAGATGCATGAGCATGCTCTCCCTTTTTATATTTTTATTTTTATTTTTATTTTTGTCGATTATTTAATTATTTTATTTATTTTTCATTTTTTCGATTTTTTTATTTTTTTATTATTTTGCCGATTATTAGTAGTTTTAGGATAGATTTTTTTTATTCAAATCTAAGAATCTTATTACACATCTTCATTTATTTTCTTTATTAGTTTATCTTTAATTTTAATCCTTATTTGATTTGTTTTTGAATTGTAGGAAAGGAAGTTCAAGATAAAGAAGGAATTCTAAACCAAGTAGGAAAACATCTTCAACAAGGAAACTAATGGGCTGAATCTAAGGCTTATATAAAGCCTCCAATTCATCCTAACCAAAACCCCTTTGTCAAAAATTCCTACCAAACCCTAAACCCATTTTCGATTTCCCCCAATCCCAACCACCCATCTTTTCTATAAAACCCATCACCCTTAACCTATTCCTACTTTCTATCTTGCAACTTTTTAGTTTTTTTTCTTTTCCTTTTCTTTGTTTTTACTCACAACCAAGATCATACATGACATCCAAGATTAAACTTTTAGTTCATCCAAGTTCCTCCAAAGAACCAAGATACAAGAAGTTTGCCACACCGGCGGTTCAAGAAAGATTTCAATCCAAGTTTGAAAGCCGGAAGATTCATGAAGAACAAGGCTTTGAATACTCCAACTCTCATCAAGATTTCGGCCTTGAACCATCATCTTCAAGAGGATTGCACATCAAAAGTGGCAAATCTTTTGCCATCAACCGGAACCGGGTAACATCTCATGGGTAAGAGAATTCTATGCTCACTCACCTAACCCGGATAATCCTTATGTTTTTGTTCGTGACAAGGCCATACTTATAAGTCCCGAAAGCATCAACACCTTTTACGGACTTTACATTGAGAGAAGGACGAGCATCAAGCCTTCGTTGACCAAATCAATCCCAAGCAACTCGACAAGGTGCTTCAAGAACTCACTCAACCGGGAACTCATTGGAACGACGGTAAATACAAGGGCACGGTAAATCGCCTTCGGCTTAAACCTGAGGCAAAACTATGGAATAAGTTTGTTAAAACTTCTTTAATGCCCTCCACACACAATACTACCGTTGATATACCACGTCTTTTGCTCATACATTCTATTTTGCATAATCGCATCATTAACATTGGAAAAATTATTTGTGATGAGATTTTTGTATGCAGCTCAAAAGATAAGGGTTATCTTTTCTTCCCTTGCTTAATTTCTAATCTTTGCAAGGAGATGCATGTCCCGAGTGAGTCCACCGATGAAAAGGCCCCACCCAAGTCTGGTTGGAATCAAGCACTAATCCGGAAGCTAATGGGAGAGGCACCGGAAGATTCTTCAAGGCCTCCAATTGCCACGACAACTCCTGCCGCCGCGGCAATCCCTAATGCCCAAGCACCTAACGCCAGGGCAACTCGGCCATTAATCCCAGGACACTTTGAAGCACTTTTGAACCCATTGACAAGCCGCCTAAGGCAAATTGAAGATCGGCAACTAATGTTCATGCGGTACATGAAGGAGCACAACAATGCCATCACCCAAGTCATCCTAGAAAAATACCCGGACAATCGTGTGCCGTTCCCAATCTTTCCCGCCGAGATTCTTGCCCCGGCAACCAAGGAAGCTGACGCCACGGCAACCAACCCTGACAATGCCCCGGCAACCACTGCAAAAGCCAAAGGTAAAGCACCTATGCCCGAAACAACTCCTACGGAATCATTTTTTGATTTTTCAGATTCGGACGAATCCTCCATTGAACCAATAAAGACCGCACCAATTGAATCCTCCAAGCGAAAAGCCATTGACATTGATGAAGAGGATGATGAGGACAACCCCGTACGAGGATCGATTCCACCACCGGCAACAAGAAAACAACCATCTCGTTCAAGCAAGAAAATCAAGACGCCAACTAGAAGGAAGCTAATCATCTACGATGACGAACTCTCGGAGTAAGTCCTCGTATGCATTTTTATTTTTATTTTTATTTTTCGTTACTTTTATACATGCATTGAGGACAATGCCTCACTCGAGTTTGGGGGGGTTGTTATTAGTAATTTCCATGTTTAGTTACATTAATCTTAAGCATTACATTTAGGATACATAAACTGCTTGCCATGCCTTTAATTAGAACAATAATTGCTTAGATTTGATGAATATTCAATGATGACTTTACCAATGCACTTAATTGATAGAATTTTTATTCTAGGATAACCATGGAAAAACTTAGAATTTCACTATGATGCTAAATTTGATGAAACACTGTTGTGGTTTGATTGATTTAAGGAGTTCTCTAGTAAACTTAGGTTGATAATTAACTAATTGGGGGATTAGAATAAAAATTGGATGAAGGCTAGAGGTGCCCGAAATTGGCTCTAGCATATGCTAAAAACTTGATCACTAGAGGTGCCCGAAACTGGCTCTAGGAGGCGTTAAAATTTTTTTTAACTAGAGGTGCCCGAAACCGGCTCTAGTCAATTAAATTAACTTAAGAAAACTAAAAATAAAACACTAGAGGTGCCCGAAATTGGCTCTAGTTAAAACATGTTAAAAAGAACCCAATAAAGTAATTTGAAAACCTATTGTTTGCATAGAACCCGAAAAATCAACTTGCACACAACTCCGCACACACGCACAAGCATTATAGTTTGATTCCGAGTAACTCCTCAGTTTTCCGAAAAATAAAAAGCCAATCATACTTTGTGCCCCGGTTCAGAGAATTGAAATCAAGTTCAAAGCTAAGTTTGTAAAAATTGAAGTCTTGGCAGGTAATTATGAGTTTGCATTGCTTGAGGACAAGCAATAGTTCGAGTTTGGGGGTGTGATAAGTGTTCAAAAGTACTATTTTTCTTACCCTTTTTACTCATATTATTGTTAGACTTAGGCTCATATTAGTTGCATAGTTAGCCATTCATGCATTAATCCACGTTTCCTTCAATCGTTGAGCTTGATTTCATAACTTGGTGATTTTTTGTGGAAATAGATGTTGCTTTGGTTTGTTTTTGTGTGTGTATGTGCAGGATCACTTGCCAAAGCAATGCCGAGCTAGTTGTCAGGGCAATGCATGAGGGATATGCCGAGCTACTTGCCAGGGCAATGCATGAAGGAGACGCCGAGCCAGTTGCCATGGCATTTGTCGACAAAGACCAAAAGCAATATGGATGTCGAAATTCATGACTTTACAAGCCCAAGATGACATGGAGCAAGGCCCAAGCCCAAAGGAATTTGATTTCCATGCAGAGATTAAAGAAGAATTAAATTCCAAGAAGATAGGAGAAGTTCTAATAGGAATAAAATTATAATAAAGAATTATATTCTTTAAAGATAATTTAATTCCAACTCAAACTCCTCCTCAAAGAAGGACTTTGGCCTAGCCCTATAAATAGCAAGGAAATTCGACAAATCCAGGGGAGAGAGCAAGAGGGAATTTCGACAAGACCAAGAGAGGAAGAGAGGGAAAATTTCGACAACTCCATAGAGCAAGAGGAGAGAATTTTCGACAAGAGAGCAAGGGGGAGAGAGTTCGATTTCTTCTTCTTCTTCTTTGCTTCTATTAGATTCATGGTTTGGGGATTATTCTTTGTATATCTTTTGAACCCAACCATGAACTAACTTGATTGGTTGGGGTTATTGTGTTTTGTTGTTGTGAAAAACAATTGGATTTTGTTTAGGTAATAAGAGTTTGCACTTTCTATTCAAGGTTTATTCATTCTTGGTTCTTATTCTTGTTTGCGAGTGAATTGGGAGAGGATCTCGTAACTTCATCTATTTATCTAATATCGGGAGAGTTAGATTCAAGAAACGAATGAATATGATCTTTATTCAATCTATTGATGGTGAAGATTAATCCGGCTTAGGAATAAGTCAAGGATTTCAAAAGCTAAGAGGAGCGCAAGATTGGTTGTTGTTCACCCTTGATTCACGCAGGGATGTATTATCAAGGCATGCACAAGTAGCTAGAGTTTTGACTTAGGGATAAGAAGAAACCATTGAAGAACGCTCTGCCGAACCTTGAAGATTGCTGCCCAGACGCCCAAGTAGTTGCCTAACTAGTTGCCCAGGCAACCATCGATTAGTTTCCAAGGCAACCCCGTTGTGCAAGTTGCCACGGCAACTGAGTTGCCCGTGCACTCTTTTACCAAGACGATCCAATCGGCTATCACACCTCAACTCACGATAACCTGGCCTATCTCTCTCATTCGATCTCATCTTTTCTTTTACTTTATTGCTTTCTAGTTTAGTTATTAGTTAAACTCCTATAATCCCTTAATTGTGTTTTTACTTTTCACAGTGCAGTAACTTAAGCAAAGTGGCCCAAACCAATCCCTGTGGAGACGGTACTCGATACTCATATCACTTTATTACTTGCGACGTGTATACTTGCACAATTGCGTAGCACTTATCACACACAACATGTTCCATGGCTGCTTGAAGTTTGTTTTTAAACCCTTTAAGGAGTTCTTGACTGTTACTAGCCGTTGGGGGTTGATTATAGCCATTAGGGACTTTAATTCCAACATTAATGCACTTATGGGCATCTCAATATCGGTACACGGGCTTTGATATTGGTATCTTCCTCAAAATAGAAAGAGTCGGTGGGCATTTTAACAATAAGTACTAGTACGCGATACACAAGTCTCGATACGGTGACTCGTGTATCAGTACGGTGAAGCCTGTAACCGGTACGACATATGCCTACTGGAATTTGGAAAACTTGGTGAATTAAAGGACGTATCGGTATGTATAAGTGGTGTACCATTACAGATGTTTGAGTATCAATACTGAGGAAAGGGTATCAGTACTCAAAGCCTGTTTTTGATACTTGGGCTATTTTGAAAACATTCAAACATGTCAAAAACCCTTTAAAAAAGATTTTCAAATATATTTTTCAGGTTAATGAACTTTTAAAATGTTTTTCCAAATTGGTCTAAGTCCAAAAACATTTTTCATTTAAGTTTTATCAAAATCAAATATCTCAACACCTTTTGCTATTATATTATACTTATCATGTTGAAATATCAACAAAGGTACACACCTATCTTATATTGATATTTTGAAAAATAAAAAGAAGTAAATAAAATTCACGAAGAAAAGGGGAAATAGAGAAAAGGCAAAAAGGATGGAAATAGATGATGAAAAGAAATAGGAAAAACACATACCTAAAACGAAATTCTTAACGTGTCGGAGTACAAGCTTTTCATCGGCACCGACCTCTTTGATTCTTATCTTCAAGGATCAAAATCAGACAATTAATATTTCAACACACTGTATTCCTCCCATCTCACGTTCTTCATACCCATTTTAGACCATTATATCAGCAATTGATTGGCAACATGGTTGTCGCATTTCACAATTCGTTTGTCGAGCACCATTGCAAGATATTCCTTAATTTGTACATCATGTTCGACTTTTGGAGAATCTCTTGTGGTAATGACCTTGCCAGAAACCTTCTTAAATAAGCTTACATGGAAAATCTGGTGAATCTTCAAGTGATCCGGTAATTTCACTTTGTTTGTTACTATTGTCATTCTTTGTTTTACTATATAAGGTTTATAATACCTCATAGATAGCTTTAGGTTCCCTCTAAGTGCCAATGAAGCTTGCTTACAGGGTTATAGCTTCAAGTAAACTTTACCAATCTCCAACTTAAAACCAGTTCCAATAAAATTTCATCGAGGTTGTTCCTGAAAGAATTTTCTGAAAGAATGCAGCCATCCTTTTCAACCCTTTCGATAGAAGTTCCAGCTAGTTGGGGAAGCTTCTTTCCGAAAGTGTGTAAGGTGGGAGGGCGTGTTCCCATTGAGGATAATAGCCATGTAGGCACCAACAGTTTCATTTTCAATAGCTTGACAAATCATAAAATCGTTGGGCATTATTCGAAAACTAGCCAAGTGCTGAATTGGCTGTGGTTGATCCATCTTTCTTAAGACAAATGGAATCATTGACCACTACATAAGTAACTTCATTTTGACTCAAAGTAAGAATCCTAATGGAAGCTCTCATGTAGTTAGTAAAGACAAGGAAAGTAACACAATATGGAGTTAGACCAATGCTATGATGTGCTCCCGTTCTATGTTCCACAATGCCAACCTTATGATTGTATTCCTTATGTATGTCCTCATGAAAATTACCATACATTTTTAATAAGGCCATGTTGGAAGATGCAAGGTCTTCACTTCTACCAAGAAATCCTAGAAGTACTTTAATAAGGGAAGCAAGATTTTATTGAGAGGGATTTATGGTAGCATCAGCATAGTTCTCTGAAGTGAATGTTGGAAGTGTATTCTGCCACCCTTTGGTAGTTCACGAGCGATGATTGAGTTGAGATCTCTAGCTTCCTCTTAGTACTTCTCGTTTTTAGCAAACTTGGCATTTTATTCAACTTCACGAGAAACACCTTGTTAGAAATGGCGACTCCAATGTCTTGTAACAACTTTAGGTACATGGAAAGGCTCAATGGCCATGCAAGGTTTTTCCATGTAGCATCTTGTTCTTTGGAACTCGGTGTGCTACCATGCACACCATACGAGTTTGCTCTATTTGGAGACCCATACTCAATGGTGGTTGTCACCTTGATCAAAGTGGGTTTGTCGATGACAACCTTTTCTTCCTCAATGACAACACAAATTTCGTCATATCTTGTGTTTCTATTCTTGACCTAAAGAAAATTCCATCCATGCCACTTAAAAGGCTCATCAACATTCTCGGTAAGGGAAATTTCAATGTCATCATCAATAAAATTTGGTTGTAATCATAAAAGCTAAAAGCTTCCAAAGTCACTAGTGCCCAGCAAATGAACAAGCTTAATTTGCAACACCCTCCATTTGACAATCATCTCCAAAAATACATGTGTAATGGTCAATGATCGCATTTTTTGGCTTGTTGAATCTAGCATCCAGGATAAGTTCAATGCATAGTTGTAAGAAACATGTTCCAGTATCTATAGAAAGTGATGTCTTATTTCCGTTGTAGCTCAGTTGTTCACCAAGATCACTTGGACCAAGAACAAACATCATATCTTTGGCCTTTTCAACATTGAAACTCTTACATTTGATGAATTTATCCTCACCACAAGAGAAAACTTTTCTAATGGGGACTGAAGCTAAGAGCTTCTTCTTGAATTTAGTATATGACGTCAAACCCCCATAATAGCTTGAATTTAGCTTAGTTACCTTAGCAGAGAAAGATTTTTTATTCACTATTGTTGCGTGATTTAAGTGTGTAAAACTAAAGAAAACAGAAACTGAAGAGAATAGAGAATTTTATTGTGTATATAAAACTCTCAGATTACATGCTTATATAGATGAGACTTAAGCTCAGCTTAACCTACTAACTCCTATAACAGACTAACCTCCTCAAACTAACTGCTTAAGTAAGATAGAGCCACGTGTAGGTTAGTTAATTTACAAGATTTAGTTAACCTAATTTCCACGATCAGTTATACTCAACATTCTCCCTACTCTCTCAATCCTTTTGTCAACTGACTGCACACACACCCTTTGTCTAAACAGCTCAAAATATGGCTTCGAAAGTGGTTTTGTAAGACCATCTGCTGTTTGATGATCAGCTAGAACATAGTTTACATATACCTGGCCTGTTGAAACCTTTTCAAGCACAAAATGAACATCTAAATCTACATGTTTGGACTGTGAATGATACACAGGATTGGCACTTAGTGCAACTGCACTAGTGTTATCACACCAGATAACTGGAAATTCTTTCTGCTCAATTCCCATATCAGTAAGCAAAGCCCTAACCCACGTCACCTCAGAGGCTGCATCAGCAACACTTCTATATTCAGCTTCCATAGTTGACCTGGACACTGTATTCTGCTTCTTAGAATACCATGTCACCATACTATTACCCACATACCCACAGTATCCTGAGATTGACCTGCGATCATCAAGACTTCCTCCCCAATCTGCATCAGCAAATACAGTGGTTTTCAACCCATTCATAACTGGAACAAATACTAATCCATAGTCAAATCGTACCAGCTAAATACCTCAAGATTCTTTTTATTGCTACAAGATGTATTTCACATGGGCATGCATGAATTGTGCCACATTGTTCACACTAAAGGCTATATTAGGCCTTGTGTGACAGGCAAATAGAAGTGCTCCCACAATGCTCCTATACTCATGGGGGTCAGACAGCTCACTTCCTGCTTCTTTCGCTAACTTGGATGAAATGACCATTGGAGTGGGACTCGAGCTTGCATCCTTCATGTTGACTCTAGCTAACAATTCTGATATATACTTCCTTTGACTCAAGATAAGCATGTCTTTCTCTCTTATAACCTCAATTCCTAAGAAGTAATTGAGATCACCCATATCCTTTAACGAGAACTTGGCATTAAGCATCTGTACCACTTCCTCGATATGTTCATTTGACTGTCCTGTAACCACTATGTCATCCACATACACCAGCATATACGTCCTTATTCCTTCTTTATTTCTGACAAACAATGATGCATCAGCCCTTGATTCTTTGAACCCAATCAGAATCAAAAAACTTTTTCAGTTTGTGATGCCAATTGCGAGGTGCTTGCCTAAGGCCATAAAGAGCCTTGTTCAACTTGCAGACCAAGGAAGAACCATTAGCTGCCTTCTGTTCAAACCCTGGAGGTTGTTGCATGAACACATCTTCACTAAGATCACCATTGAGAAAGGCATTGTTAACATCTACCTGTCTTAACTTCCAGTTATTAGTCACAGCAACTGATAATACGACATTCAAAGTAGACGACCTAACAACAGGGCTGAATGTGTCCTGGAAATCTTGCCCAGGAACCTGTGAGAAGCCTCGAGCCACCAGTCGTGCTTTATACCTGTGCACAGTGCCATCTGCATTTCTTTTCAATTTAAACAACCACTTACATCCTACTATTGACCTATCTTCAGGAACACTTACTAGAGTCCAGGTCTCATTCTTTTGCAACTCATCCATCTCAGCTTGTACTGCTTGCCTCCAATTTTCTGACTCCAACGCTTCATAAACACACGTTGGTTCCACTTCATCATTACATGCAGCCATATACAACTTTGGCTTGAATATGCCATGCTTACTTCTTGTCATCATGTGATGCTTGTTCCCAAGCACTAAGGAAGTTTCTTCTTGTGTAGCTTCTGTTGCCTGCTGCTCACCAACATTTGTCATTATTTCATATGAACTAACACCTACACCAGATTCATCTTGCCTCATATCACTAACAGTATCACCTGCTACTTCAACACGAACTTGAGTGTGTATACTTGGACTCATGCTACTTGCAGTACAATCATGAGAATCAGAACTATCAGCTATCTGCTCATGCGTGCTGAAACCATTACCACTGACATCAGCTTGATCATGCCCTTCTGATTCACCACGTGGCACAACATCAATAGAGCCTTGTTTGCTACTAACTATCTGAACCTTATGCACTTGAGTCATAACAGGAAAGGCTCTTGACTCTTTTGAACAGCACCTGCCCTTGCCATCTGTATTTATTGCACCTGTAAAGGGAAAACTGTTTTCATCAAAAATCACATGTCGAGAAACAAATACCCTACCATCTGCAGCAAGACATTGATATCCCTTATGCTGAGGACTATATCCAAGAAATGTGCAGGCTTGAGATCGAAACTCTAACTTGTGCTTTTGAAAGGGTCTTAGATGTGGAAAACACCTTCAGCCACTTATAATCAGGTATCTTGGCAAACAGTCTCTCAAATGGAGAGATATTATGAAACACCCTCGTTGGCAACCGATTAATCAAGTAGACAGCTGAAGTAACTGCATATGCCCAAAATTTCAAAGGAAGACTTGCCTGAGCCAGCAAAACTAAGGCTAACTCAATCACATGCCTGTGTTTCCTCTCCACCACTCCATTCTGCCGTGAGGTATGAGGACATGCAACCCTATGCACAATACCATCCCTGAGTAATACTGAAGAAAAACTTCGATACTCTCCACCCTAGTCACTTTGTACTGCTTTAATAGGTAATCCAAACTGAACTTTTACCAGTTGTTTAAACAACTGAAACGCATCCAATGCTTGTGACTTATCTCTCAACAAGTACAGTCAGGTATTCTTGAGTATGCATCTACAAAGGTAACATAGTATCTAAACCCATTAGATACAACATGTGCTGGCCCCCATAAATCAGTAAACACAAGCTGAAAAGGAGAATTATACATAGTTTCAGATGCTGAAAATGGTAGCCTATGGCTCTTTCCCATATGACATGCTACACAAATGTTATTCATTTGCTTCGAAATTTTTACATCAGTTGTTTTACAGACTTGACTTAATACTTCATAAGCTGGATGACCAAGACGCCTATGCCATAGCTCATAAGAACCAAGATTAGTTGCGGTAACAACATTGACCTCAACTTTCTTACAAAGATTTATACTACTATTTTCTACAGCACTAATAGTAAACCTATATAGTCCTTCATGTTCCTTCCCTTGCAATACGGTCATGCCAGTATCTTCATCTCGAACATAGCAATCCCCAGCATGAAATTCAAAGAAAACTCGATTGTCCCTAGCAAGCTTTGACACCGAGAGCAAATTCTTTGTTATTCTGGGTATATGAAGAAGATTATGCAATAACAAAGGTCTAGATGAGGTATATAAAGAAGATTGCCCAACCATTCTAACATCTAAGGATCTACCATTACCTACAGTCAGCTTACCTGGACCATTATACTCAACACCATGCATGACATTAGAAGCATCTGAAGTCACATGATGGGTTACACCAGAATCAACCACCCATTGTTCTTGACTGGTGGATGCAACATGAGCCTGGGGAGCAGCACCTTGTACATCACCAGACAAATCTCGAGCACAACACCAACATTGTTGGCATCATATGCAGTGTAATTGACCGCACTCGACTCTCCTCTAAACTGTTTACGCTCGGAAGCAGTTACCCCAGGGAAATTTTGATTAAATCTCTGCCAGCATCGATCAACCAAATGTCTATTCTTACCACATAACTGGCACTGCAACCTGATACGGCCTCTGCCCCGTCCACCATTTCTTCCTCCATTGTATGGTTGAGTGGAAAACCCTTTCTGCAAAGTCTCAGCAAGCAAGCCAGATGTTGTAGTAGCCATGCTCCCTTGAGCAACATTTGCACTGATTGGTAAGAATTCTAACTGAGCAAAACTCAGTAATTGTGCCTCTGCATCTATCAAGATCGTACAAACACTATCAAGAGAAAATAACTCTTTACTAGTAGTTATAACAGCCATGAAAGGTTGATAATCTCTAGATAAGCCACTCAAGATGCTAGCAATCTGCTCAACTTGAGAAATCTAACTACCACAAGAAGCTAATGCATGACACACTTCTTTAACACGAGAAAGATAAACCCTCATGCTTTCATCACCTTTCTTTAAAGAACGGAGTTTAGAATGCAAACCCATAACATACGTAGTGGATTTTTTTTGTAAAGAACTGTAGTACTGTACGCCATACTTCCTCTGCTGTTTCAGCACCCACAAACTGAGGAAGTAAGTGAGAACTGATCGTAGATAGTAACCACGAGGCTAGGGCACTGTCCTGAGCAACATACTCTTCATAGTCGTCATTTAGAACTTTCTCCCCATCAAAAAGAACCGTTTCCAAAGGCTTCTTCATCGCACCAATCAACATCTTCTCTAGGCGATGACTGCGAACCTTGAGCAACACCTGCTGCTTCTACAGAAGAAAACTGTACTCGTCCAGTACGACATTTACTTTCTTATTTGTGAACATCCTGTCACTTCTGGAGGAGAATTCAACCTGAACACCATCTGCAGCTATCCGACTTTGATCACCAGAATTTTGCAGCGCCATTGTAGAACCTTAAGAGACAAAGCTTTAATTCCCCAGAATCTTGGCGAATGATACCATGTAAAACTAAAGAAAACAGAAACTGAAGAGAATAGAGAATTTTATTGTGTATATAAAACTCTCAGATTACATGCTTATATAGATGAGACTTAAGCTTAGCTTAACCTACTAACTCCTATAACAGACTAACCTCCTCAAACTAACTGCTCAAGTAAGATAGAGCCACGTGTAGGTTAGTTTACAAGATTAGTTAACCTAATTCCCATGACCAGTTATACTCAACAAAGTTTTACGCAAATGGTTCAAATATACACGTCGCAAGTAATAAGTGATAACTATCGAATATCGTCTCTATAAGGATTGGTTTGTGTCACTTTGCTTAAATTATTGAAAGTGTCTCTAAAGAATTAAATAATAAAGTTAAAATGAGAAGAAATATAATAAATAACTAGAATTAAATATAAGCTAAGAGGAACTTGAATAACAAGAGAAAAAATCAAGTTGATAGAGTAGGCTGGGTTATAGAGCATAATTATGCAATTGCTGACCAAATTGTCATGGCAATTAATTGCCCTTCGATGTTTGACAGAGTGGTCTTCAATGCCTTTGAGTTATCCTTAACTGAAGAACTGATGACTATAAAAGCCTCGGTAATACATCTTTGCGTTAACCTTAGGTGGACGTCATCGATTAGTAAACTCTTCTTAGTCATGAAATTCACTCCTTATCCCTAAGGCGAATTAGTTTCCACCAACGGTTGTTTTAGTGGAAACCGTATCCAAACGATTTTGTGAATCTCTCTCGAGCCTAGATAAATGGATTTATTCAAGTATCTTTCCCAAGCACACTTGAAATTATAATAACAAGCCAAGAATTGGATAAACACCAAATATTGAACTAAAAACCAAGTAATTCATTCGTTCATAAACACCAAAAACTCAAAAACCCAAGCCAATTTGATTAGTTCATGGCTAGGTTTAAAGAAATCAATAAGATAACAGACCCAAACATTAAATTAATTAACAGAGAAGAAAGAAAATAATTCTGGAAAAGTTGACTAGACTCCTTCTTGATCATGCGATCCTCCTTGGCCGATCTTCTTGTGTACATCTTCTCTAGTCGATTCAGTTCACTTTTCCTTGAATATGCAATAAGCTTTTATAGGAAGGGATAACTCAATTTGAATTTCAAAAGATGTGGTTTATCCTCTTATCTTGCGCTGAGGAGATAATTCAAGCTTTATCTCCTTATCTTTAGATAAAGAGATAATTTAAAAGCTTTATCTTCTTATCCTTATATGTGCATCGCCCTTTTAAAAGGAGATAATTCAGAATTAATTCAAAATGTTTGCTTTATCACTTCGTCTTCATCTGCAACAGCTCTGTAATTCAAATATGGGTTTATCCGAATGAATTAGGATAAAATTTGACTGGATTTGACTTTATCCGCGGCTTGTCGCGGTGTCTCTTGGAAATCGCCCAGCAACTGGTTCGACAATTCATTCTGCGCAAGAATAACAAAAAAAAATATTTCCCCACAAAAATAGCAAAACAGAAGGCCAAACCCACCAAATGCAAAAACTATGAAATGATGAACCAATAATTAAATATGGAACTAAATGTGTCTAAGTCTAAACAATAATCTAAGTAAAAATGATACAAAATTTAGTATTTTTTCACACTTATTAACTATCAATGCCATGGCTTGCTGGAACCAATGATTTTTTTCGCATCACCGACAACATATTGACCAATTCAATCATATATTAACATCTTAGGCTTGACATTTCATCGAATATTCTATGCCCTTCATCGTGAAGCTCTATAATACCATCTATACAATCTTCCAAAGAATTTTTTCTTTGTGAATTTCATTTGGTGTTGGAAGGAATTGTTGGTCAATGATGATTGTTGTGTGAACAATAACCGGTGAATAGGATACGTGTAGACTAATTTATAGAAGTTGGGAATTTTACTAGGAAGCATTTGAAGCTTACATAATGTAGTTATGGATTTTGGGAAGACTATTATGGTAGCGGTGCAATTGAAAGTAGACTCATTGGTGAAGTCACTATTTTCAGGTTTAGAATAATCTTTAGGTGGAAGGTCGTTGCTCTCTAATTTGTTCTTAGACGGAAAATCAAATTCTTCAGATTTGTAGTTGTAATCATTAATTTGTCCGAGTTTTAGTATTATTATTAGTATTATTACTATATTTTAATATTATATTATTATTGTTTATTATTATTATTATTAAAAATAAAAAACAATCAATGCATTAGATATTCAATGCCACCACCCATGCCTTACACCCATTTCCCTACCACAACCCATCACCCCTAACCATGTACACTCACCGGCCATTCACTCCAACCCACCAATTTTCTAACTTTTCCACCACTCCCCATCGTTCCCAAGCCACCAAACATCAAAGCCTCCAAAACTCCCTCACTTGAACGAAGGAAAAACCATCACCGAGCCTCTCCATCATAAACCGAGAATCATCAAGTCACCTTTCGTTTTAAGGTAGTTGCTGGGGTTTGGGTGGGTTTTTATTTTGACTTAATCTTGTGAGAATCGAGTCTTTATTTGGGGTATAAGGTTGGTAGAGCTGAACCACACCGGACTTGCTCCATGGCCGGTGGAGGAACGGTCCGAAGCCGTCGCCGATGATCGACACAAGTGTGGAGAAAGGGCCTCTGTATCGTGATTTTGGAAAAGAAATTAAACTTTTTTTAATTTCTGCTTTGGGGAAATTCTAGGGCGAGGCACCCTTATGGTGAGACTAAAATGAGATTTACACAAATGCTTACTAAGTTGGTAAGAATTTGTGTAATTACACAAATTTTTACAATCTACGCAAATTCTTACCCAAATGATAATAACTTAGGTTATAATATAAGAATTTGTGAAGTTACAAAAATTCTTACCTAATGCAAAATCTACAAAAATTCTTACCAAGTTGATAAGAATTTATGTAGTTACATAAATTCTTACTTAGTCCTACACAAATTCTTACAAAAATGATAAGAATTTTGTATGGCCTCATTTTAGCCTCACCCTAGAATTTCCCTCTGCTTTGCTTCGTTTTGTCTTTGATTTTCATAGATTGATGGGTATTCATGCATTTGATCATGGTAGTTTAGTTATCATTTCATTTCCGCACCTTTATTTGCATTCCCTTCAATTTCATCCTTTTTTTCATCTGCAAATCAGTGGTATAATCAAGTTTTAGTCCCTGTTGTTTTTAATTGTCTTTAAACCCTGTTACCGTGCATTTATGTTATATATTATATCATTTATATTTTATATATGCATATATATTATTTATATGTTATTGTCACGGCCCGCACATTTGGGTCCGAGACAGATGCGCAACAGGCAACCCAAGAGGTTCTAGGCTTGCCAAGAAGACCACCAGACTTGGTCCGATCGTTGGAGACTGAAAGAAAGCCCAAATGCATTGAGCCTGGTAAATTAATAGATGGCATCTTACCAGGGAATATTCCAAGGGATAAGAATATCTCTCAATGTAAACACAAACTTAAGGAAAGAATTTCATAGTGATAGAGTTTCCTTAGTTAGTGTAGATTTGGTAGGTGGCTTTCGATCTGGGTCGTTAGTGTGATTCGATCTCGTCCGTTCATTGTATGGGGATTCAACTATAAATAGAGGCCTTCCCACCTCACTTGTATTCATCCATCATTTGAGTAATACACTTGGCATTTACTCTAAAAAGACTCTGTAGTGTTCTTCGCGTTCTTGAGCGTTATTTCCTTTGTTCTTGTCGCCTTTCTCTTTTGTTCGGTTCCTCTTGGAACGATCTTGTGTTTGTGAGCATTGGAAGTATTCGATCTTTCAGGTCGAGGATTCAGGCTTACTTAGTCGTTTGTCTAAGAACATCGACTAAGGCCGCACGTTGGGTTGGTTCAGAAGTCTAGCCCCGTGACAGTTGGTATCAGAGCGAGTGTTCGAGCACAAACACTGATTGGAGATGGCAAAGAAAGGAGGGAATGTTGCAGCACAAAAGGGTGCAGAGACCCAGGCTGACGATGGAAAGCGAGACAGTCCGAGCAACACTGTGCCTACGCTGGAGGAAAGGTTGGGAAAGCTCGAAGGATCCATGAAGGATGCCCGAGAGGAGATCGACGTTGTGAGAGTACGTCTTGACGAGCTGGACTCTTCGGGAGAGGAGCTCGAAAGCAACGTGCAGGATCTAAAGAACAACGTGCGAGACCTTGACCAGTGTGCCGACAGTGCGGATAGACGAAGTGATGCACTCGAAGCTGAGCTAAAGGCTTTGAAGGCGGAGATGATGGAGGAAATCAAGGGGCTCAAGGGAGAGCTTCAAGTTTACAAGGCTGTCGTGACTGATATGTTAAACACGGCAACAATCAGACCAAAGTTCGACATGCCAAAGCCGAAGGAGTTTAGCGGAGCTAGATCGGCCCAAGACGTGGAGAACTTTGTATGGAGCATGGAACAATACTTTCGTGCTGTAGGCATCAAGGATGATGCGGATAAGGTAAACATTGCTTCTGTTTACTTAACTGACGTTGCACTTTTATGGTGGCGACGCAGATGCTCTGAGGAGAAGAGCAAGGATATTCCCATCGGGACTTGGGAAGAGTTTCAGGCTGAGTTCAAGGAACAATTCTACCCAAAGAACGCCCAACAGGAGGCTCGGGAGAAGCTGCACGAACTCAAGCATGAAGGTTCCATCCTGGAGTATGTCAGACGATTCACTAAACTCAAACTCCAAATCACGGACATCGCTAAAGTCGAAGGCCTCTTTATCTTCAAGAACGGGCTTAAGCGATGGGCCAAAATGGAGCTGAAGAGGATGGGAGTCGAGGAACTCTCCAAGGCTATGGCCGCAGCTGAATCCATAGCCGAGTTCGAGATGGCGGAGACCCTCAAGCCCCGAGGTAAGGGTTATGGTGGGGGAGTCAAAGATGGGGAAGGTCTTGTGTGCTGTATCTGCGGAGGGAAGCACATAATGAAAGATTGCCCTAAGAATGATCGTCTTAATGCTGTCAAAGGCGATGTGTCCGAGGAGTCGGATGAAGAAGTGACGAGACTTGGTGCGATTGCGAGTGTCAAAGCAATCAAGCCGAGGGTAGAGAAGCAACTAAAGTGCTACCAATGTAAGGGGCCACACAAGTTGCGAGCATGCCCACATCGAGTCAAGCCATCCAAGGGGGTGGACGAGCCCGAACAGAGCGAGGCTGCGAGACTTGGTTCAATGATACTAAGTTCTGCTAAGGCGAGAGTACGCAAGCAGAAAGGGTTGATGTTTGTCGACATCAACATTGCGGGACGATCGAGGAGTGCTCTAGTGGACACCGGAGCAACCGATCTATTCATGTCCAAGAAGGCTACCGACAAACTTGGTCTTAGAGTTGTGGGTTCAACTGGAAAGATCAAGACTGTGAATGCTAAAGAAGTTCCAATTGTTGCAACGGCACGGAAGGTTGAGCTGCAAATTGGTGAATGGAAGGGCAAGGAAGACATCAAGGTAATCAATTTAGATGACTTTGATTTTGTTTTGGGACTAAGCTTTCTTGACCGTATAGATGCTCGTATCGTTCCTTGTGCCGACGTTGTCTATGTTTTGGATCGAAAACAACGTTGCGTTGTGCCCTCGTACCGAGACAAGGGTAAAGGAACCAAGACGCTGACTGCCATTCAGCTTGCCGAGGATGCTCCAAGCCAAGGAGACATCGCTTTGGGGGCTACTGTTGGAGGGACTTCTTTAGTGAGGCAAGAGTTGCCCAAGTCAGCTAGCGACATGAGGCCCGTGGAAAAAGCACCTTTGGGCAAGGTGGAAGAAGCATTGAACTTCAAGTGTGAAGAAGGGTCAATGCGGGAAAAGTTGCCAATGGGCAACGAGGCACCAAACTTCACGAGGGAAGGGTTGATGCCGGTTAGAGTGAATGCCACAAAGGAGGCGCATCTCAAACTTCATCGAGATGTGCGCAATGATGCAGAGCGAGGAAAAGTTACACGGCGGAAGGAACCAAGGCGAGCAGTCTGTATGGGAAGACAACCCAGCCCGAGTCGAGCACTCCTTATGGGGGGAGCCATTCTTATGGGGGAACATCGTTGCTCGATTCTGAGTTGGGAGCAAGCCAAGGTACCATGGAAGATCCAAGATCAACCAAGAGAAGTCTTTTCTGAGACAGCGATGAGGGCATCGCCGAATTTGGTGGGGGAGAATGTCACGGCCCGCACATTTGGGTCCGAGACAGATGCGCAACAAGCAACCCAAGAGGTTCTAGGCTTGCCAAGAAGACCACCAGACTTGGTCCGATCGTTGGAGACTGAAAGAAAGCCCAAATGCATTGAGCCTGGTAAATTAATAGATGGCATCTTACCAGGGAATATTCCAAGGGATAAGAATATCTCTCAATGTAAACACAAACTTAAGGAAAGAATTTCATAGTGATAGAGTTTCCTTAGTTAGTGTAGATTTGGTAGGTGGCTTTCGATCTGGGCCGTTAGTGTGATTCGATCTCGTCCGTTCATTGTATGGGGATTCAACTATAAATAGAGGCCTCCCCACCTCACTTGTATTCATCCATCATTTGAGTAATACACTTGGCATTTACTCTAAAAACACTCTGTAGTGTTCTTCGCGTTCTTTCTTTTGTTCTTGTCGCTTTTCTCTTTTGTTCGGTTCCTCTTGGAACGATCTTGTGTTTGTGAGCATTGGAAGTATTCGATCTTTCGGGTCGAGGATTCAGGCTTACTTAGTCGTTTGTCTAAGAACATCGACTAAGGCCGCACGTTGGGTTGGTTCAGAAGTCTAGCCCCGTGACATTATGCACGTTATTTGCACATATATATTTATATTGTTTTTGTTTTACTACTCATATATAATTTTTTTTTTGTTCAACACACAAATATATATATTATGGTCCCTGTTTTTTTTATCTAAGCATATATTATTGTCTTATATTCTAATATACATATATATATATATACATGCTTATGTTGTAGCTCTTATTTGTTTATATATGTATATTATTTAATTTGATATTGTTATATATTTGTCATTATGCTTGCTTTGTTTGTTTTTAAAACCGTGTTCTTTTTTTGTTTAGTTTTATATGTAGTGTCGTATGTGTAAGCATGGTTTAATATTCGATTTGGGTATCTTGGTATGTTAATACATGTTTGATTCTCGTATGTATGTTCATCTAATTTTCATGCCTCTTTATGTCTATCATGCCATATTACATTGCATACCGGGATATAAATTGTCAATGTGGCGCTCCCTTTTTCGAGGATAAACTTTTCTAGTACCTAAGAAGTAGGTGGTGGTTTTCGTTTATTCCTTGAACACCAGAGCCCTTTAAAATGAACTCACATGTATAACCAAATTCTAATTTAAATGTCACTTTAACTCGTAAAATTTAGGCCTGGCTATTTTTATTTTGAAATGATTATCATGCCTTAGATATATTTTAGCATGATGGGATCGAGGAGAGAGTTACGATCTAGTGCGATTGCTGCTGCCACTAGGCAGGGTGTTGAGGGAGATGTTGTGCCTCCTAGAGGGTTGCCACCACCTTCACCTATTCCACATGAGGGAGTGGAACAAGTACCACCTGCGTCGGCTGGGCCAAGAATGGGTGCTATGGCACCATTAATACAGGCCATGACCGGTGCTTTTCAGGCAGTAGTTGCAGGTGTTCATGTGCCAGCACCACCGGTGGTTGGGCAAGGGTTGCCGCTTGAGCGTCTTTGCAGTTTGGGCAGAGTTGAGTTCCGAGGGTTATCGCCTGAGGGTTCTGAGGGCTAGTTGTCAGTAATGAGAGGATACTGGGCCAGTTGGGGTGTACCGATGCTCGTAAGATGGGCTGTGTTGTTTCCCTATTGTAGGGTGATGCCTATACATGGTGGACTACCACGATATCCGGTATGGTGACGGATGATGTGAACTGGGAGTTCTTCTATGAAGCTTTTCGGAAGAAGTTTTTAGGGGTCCGATATAAGGATGATAAGAAGCGCGAGTTTATGGCTCTTATGCAGGGCAATATGTCTGTTGCGGAGTATGAGGTGCAGTTTGTGAGGTTGAGTCAGTATGCACCTGAGTTGATTCATGATGAGCGTACGCGATGTGATCGATTCTTCTATGGGATTGTGAAGGATGTTAAGACATACATGCTTGCTGCTGATTATACCGATTTTGATTTGTTGGTTTTGTAAGCCATAGATGTGGAGCAAAATTTGGGTTTAGCTTCTGGATCGCGAGGTTCTAGCTCGGGTAAGAGAGTTGCTGATTCGAGTTATAGCGGTGGTCAGGCTAAAAGACACCGTGATAGGAGGTTTCGTCCAAAATTGAGGCATAGCGGAGGTGCTGTTGGACGTGGTGTCCAGGGGCAGGGTGCCCAGGCTAGAGCTCCGTTTAAAACCTGATGGGTTTGTGGATCCCGTGATCATTTGAGGCGAGATTGTCCGTATTTGGCCAGGGAGGGTCAAGCATCTGCGCCTGTTGTGGCTAATACTTGCTGGAGTTATGGGTTGGGTGACCATCAGAGGACAGGGAACTGTGGCTCATATTGTTTCTATCCAGCCTGAGGGAGGTTGATCGGCTAGGGTGTATGCGCACCATGAGGGTCGCAATGACACCGATGTGATTGTAGGTACTTTGACCATATAGTCTTTGTCGTTGTATTCATTGGTTAATTTCAGTTCTACTCATTCATACATTTTGAGTGAGCATGCTAAGTTGCTTGATATATCTGTTGAAATTCTTAATGTGGGTGTTAAAGTGACTAGTTCTCTTGGGGAGACAGTCATGGTTAGGAGGTTGTATCATAGGTGTCCGCTAATGGTCTAGGGACATGAGTTTGCTGTAGAGTTGTCATTCTATGGTTTTGACGTGATTTTGGGTATGGATTGGTTGACCGAACATCGGGTCATGGTGGATTTCGAGACCAAACATATATCTTTGAGGTTGCCGGATGATTATGAGGTAGTGGTTGTAGGCGAGAGTGCCAAGTTTTTATCTAATGATGTTTCGGCTTTGAAAGCAAGCCGAATGTTGGATTCGGGATGTCAGGCTTTCTTGGCCAAGGTTATGAGTCTTGGATTAAAGGAGTTGAGGGTGCAAGATGTTCCCACTGTATGTGAATTTTTGGTTGTTTTTTCAAAAGAGTTGTCGGGGTTGCCACCAGACTATGAGGTTGAGTTTAGCATCAAGGTTTTTGCTGGTATAATACCAATATCGATTGCACCGTATCATATGGCCCTGAAGGAGTTAAAAACGCAGTTGCAGGAGTTACTGGATCGTGGGTTTCATTAGACCTAGCATATCTCTGTGGGGTGCACCAGTGTTTTTTGTAAAGAAGAATGATGGTACATTATAGATGTGTATAGACTATCGGCAACTGAATAAGTTGACAATAAAGAACAAGTATCCCTTACCACGAATAGATGATCTGTTTGATTAGTTTAGTGGTGCCTCAGTGTTTTCTAAGATAGATTTGAGGTTGGGGCATTATCAGTTGAAAGTGAAGGAGGTGGATGTGCCCAAGACAGCCTTTCGTACGAGGTACGGGCATTATAAGTTTTTGGTGATGCCTTTTGGTCTAACCAATGCACCAGTTGCTTTTATAGACATGATGAACCGTGTTTTCCATGAGTTTTTAGACCAGTTTGTGGTTGTATTTATCGATGATATCCTCATGTACTCTCGTACCGAGGAGGATCATGATAGCCATTTTGCGGATTGTGCTTCAGAAGTTGATGGAGAATCAGTTGTATGCCAAGTTAAGCTTTTGGCTTAGGGAAGTCATATTTCTCGGGCATGTTGTGTCGACCAAAGAAATTCGTGTTAATCCGCATAAAGTTGAGGCTGTAACGAGTTGGAAGGCGCCGAAGTCTGTGATAGAGGTTAGGAGTTTCCTTGGTTTAGCGGGATACTACCGAAGGTTTATGGAAGGGTTCTCTAGTTTGGCGGCTATGTTAACTAAGTTGCTACAGAAGAATGTTAGGTTTGAGTGGACGAAAGATAGGCAGCGAGCTTTTGAAAGGCTGAAGAAAGCCTTGACGCGAGCTCTAGTCTTGGTTCAACCAGAATCGGGGAAGAAGTTCGTTATTTTTAGTGATGCGTCATATTTTAGTCTTGGTTGCGTGTTGATGCAAGAGGGAAAGGTAGTGGCGTACCCATCTAGGCAGTTGAAGGTGCATGAACGTAACTACCCTACTCACGATCTTGAGCTTGCCGCGATGGTGTTTGCCTTGAAAGTTTAGAGGCATTACCTATATAGGGAGAAGTGTGTGGTTTTCATGGATCATAAGAGTTTGAAGTATTTAATGTCTAAAAAAGAGTTGAACCTAAGACAGCGTAGGTGGTTAGAGTTTTTGAAAGATTATGATCTGACCATTAAGTATCATCCGAGGAAAGCCAATGTTGTGGCAGATGCTTTGAGCAGAAAAACAGCTGTGGAGTTGAGAGCCATGTTTGCTCGGTTGAGTATGACGAATGATAGGGGTTTGTTGGCTGAGTTGTAGGTGAAGCCATCCTTGTCACAGATGATTAAGGAGAAGAAACGTATGATGGGAGTTTGGTACCTCATGTGGAAGATATCAGGATGGAAATCCTATAGATTTTCATTTTAGTGATGATGGGGTGTTGTGTTTCAAAGGTCGAATAGTGGTACCTGAAGATGAAGAGTTGAGGCATACTATTTTGACTGAGGCACACGCTAGTCCTTTTGCTATGCATCCCGGTAATACTAAAATGTATCAAGGGTTAAAGGATGAGTACTATTGGGTCGGATTAAAGAAGGATGTGGCTAATTTTGTTGCTCAGTGTATGGTTTGTTAGCGGGTAAAGGTTGAGCATCAGTTTTCTTTCGGGTTATTACAACCGTTGAGAATACCGAAATAGAAGTGAGAAAGAATCACCATGGATTTTATGTCTGGGCTGCGTTTGATGCCGACCAAAAATGATTCCATTTGGGTGATTGTTGACCGGTTTACAAAGTGTGTGCATTTTGTGCCAGTGCATACTACGTATACCTTGGACAGGTTGGCTGAATTGTACATCTCAGAGATTGTGCGGTTGTATGGGGTGCCCAAATCCATAGTATCAGATAGGGATGCGCAGTTCACCGCAAGGTTTTAGGTGAGTTTCCATCGTGCTTTGGGGAACCCGGTTGAGTTTCAGTACCTCATATCATCCTCAGTCGGATGGTCAGTCGGAGCACGTGATTCAGGTTCTCGAGGATATGCTGAGGTGTTGTGTTATTGAGTACCAGGGAACATGGGAGAAGCAGTTGCCATTGGTGGAGTTTTCTTACAATAACAGCTATCATGCTAGCATACAGATGGTACCTTATGGGGCGTTGTATGGCAGGAAATGTCATACGCCCGTGTGTTGGGCAGAAGTAGGGGAAAGGTTTATGTCGATGCCCAATGTTTTGAAAGGCACAACTGAAAAGGTAAAGTTGATATGTGAGCGCTTAAAAGCAGCTGCAGATCGTCAGAAGTCCTATGTAGATTTGAAGCTTAGGGATATAGAGTACGATGTAGGTGATCGAGTGTTTTTGAATGTGTTGCCTTGGAAAAATGTGTTGCTTTTTAGGCGGAAATGGAAGCTTAGCCCGAGATTTATTGGACCATACGAGGTTGTTGAGCATGTGGGTCCTATTGCATACTTCTTAAGGCTACCTCTGGAGTTGGGAAAGATTCATGATGTGTTCCACATTTCGGTGTTGCGGAGGTATAGGTCGGATCCATCTCATGTCATGCCGGTGGAGAAGATTGAGTTGAGACCGAGTCTATCTTATGATGAAGAACCGGTAGAGATTCTTGATACCAGCAGTAAGGTGCTGCGTGGCAAGACAGTAGAGCTTGTTAAGGTATTGTGGAGGCACCGCGGTGTTGAGGAGGCCACGTAGGAGCGCAAGTCAGACATGTTGAAACAATTTCCGCACTTGTTTCCTTTAGGTAAATTTCGGGGACGAAATTTCTTAAGTGGAGGAGAGTTGTAACGCCTAGATTTTTGGGCCTAACAGTTTTGTGGGTTATTAGACAGTCTGATGGACCAGGTTAGAGATTCGAGTCAAATTCGGGACAATACATTTTTCGGTGAGATAAAAATATGGAAAATAGTTAAAAATCATCTTTTAATATATAATGATTTTTGGTGGAATAAATTTTGGAAAATGAGTTTTGGAAGTCAGACATTTTGGCTAGTGACCAAAATGCATGTTTTGAAAACTGTGATTTTTCTAGTGACTAAAATGAAATGGGTCAAATTCTTAGAATCTTTAATGAGCTATTTTACCAATTGGTTTCTGATGGTTTCTCCCTTAATTGAAGATATTTTAACATGTGTTTTAATTATTAATTAAAGAGGATTTTTGTTAAAAGTTAGTTATCTATTTCCAAGACCAAAATCACGTCATTTCTTTTCTCTCCATTCTCTCCTCAGCCAAACACTCAGGTTTTCACCAAATTTCCAGAGGTGAGGTGGTTTCTAACTTGATTTTATTGTTTCAAATTGTTTTATAAAGATTGTTTACACAAAATCTTACAATAATCTTGTGTTTTTTTAGCTTTTCACAAATCAATTGAGGGAGAAACTTCACAATAGGGGTAAGGTCTGAGATCTCCTCTATTGTATGGTTCTTTACAGAAATTCTCAAGCATTTGATCCTTGATTTTGTGTTTCTAATCTGATTTTAATGATTTTTCAATGATTAATTGAGTTAATTGGGGGAAATAAGTTGATTCACGGATTGAATCTATTTTCTGGTAATTAAGGATGATTTAATTCATATTGTGGATGTTTATAATGTTGATAAGCTGTTGTTGTCAATGGAATCCCGAAACTCTTGAATCTCTAATTGTTTAGGTTGCTAGATTTGTGTTCTTGGGGTGTTTTGGTGACTGCGTGAATGTGGGGGTGTTAGGTTGTTTTGATTTTGTTTTAATGTGTTGATTTTGTTTTAATGTGTTGATTGTTGATAAAAGTGGTGTTAGATTGTTAGGTTGTGGCTGGGTTGTGTTTGAGAAGGTTTTGATGAAGATTTCGGTTGTTGTGGATGGGTAATCTTGTGAAGATTGTGGAAATCTGAAAGGATTTGTTAGTGCAGTGCCTTGAATGCATTGAGATGCATTAATCCTCTGTTATGTTGTGGTCAAAGCAAGGAAAGTTGATCCGAAAGTGATTGGTGAAGCGTTGGAGGCTTCGGACACTTGATTTTGCATCGGCGAATCGAGGTTTCGCGTATTGGTGAGTGAGAACGTGGATTCCGGCTTTGGAATGTTTTAAAGGTGGTTTATGGGAGTTTAAACTTAGCTTGATACGTTGGTTTAAACTCGGAAGTAAGTAAAATGGATTTTCTATCTCGGTCGTGCTAAGTTGAACTGATTTTATTCACTTGTTTTGATTACATGTTACCTACTGTTAAGCATGTTTTAAAGTTTTCGATATACTGTTTTTAAGCATGTTTTGCTGAAGGATGCACATGGTAAGTGATCCTTGTAAGTAAGTGGTCTATACTTGTGGTTTAAAGCATAGTTGTTGCTTTGGAAAAAGGATTGGTTAATGCTTGTTAAAAACAGTGAGGTAAATGTTAAAATGGTTAATTATATTGGCAAGTGATGTGGTTTTAAAATTGTTATCGGATATAGTTGGCCGGCTATAGGATTGAGTGCACTATAATAAGTCATATTGGATGTTGAAGGGTTTAGATTCGTGTACCGAAAACTCCATCCGAGTACCCTAACGGTAGAGGGGTTAAACAGTACAAAAAACTCCCGTTAGTGGATTAAGCGTCTAACTGATGAAAGGGGTTAGTGTCCCCAAGGGTTGTGTAAGTACCGCGGTTGTTATTGTATCGCTATTCCGGTTGAGATGGCTTGAAGTGTTGGTTGAACACTTGTTGAATCCGTGTATCCGATGAACTATTTTGGTATTGGACTTGTTTAATGATCACTTGTAAGCCAATATAATTGTTAATGTATCATTGAAAGGTTTATGTTGTATAATGTGATTTATACATGTTTACTCTTTAAGCTTTGCATATGGTTGTTATGCATGAGAAGGCTTGAATTGAGGTTAGCAATGGGATTTGCTGTTGGTTAATGATACATGTAGCATATGGTTTAATATGCTGGTTTTGAAAGTGTTCATTGCATAGTTTTTAAGGCATGATGTTTTTTATGATGAAAAGTATGATTTTAAAAAGGGATTTCCAATGTGCTATTGAACAATGGTTTTAATTGCATTGGTGGTGTATTGTATTTGAGCACTCCTCACTAAGCCTAGTGTGCTTACGCTCTCTTTGTCCATCAATGCAGAGAATTAAGGTCTCGGGAGGCAGCAAGAAGCAAGGGGATCCTAGCAAGACTTGGCTAACAAAGTATGTTTGGATTAGATTATAAGAATAAAGGCAATGGGGTACTTGTTTTGGTTTTGGGAGATGTTTGTTGAACTCCCTGTTTAAGCATGTTGCTTGATTGCTCTTGAGTTGTAAGAGGCCTTTAATGTTGGTATTTTGGTGTTGGTCTACATTTTGGATTATTACTTGAATGCATGCCTCTAGCTTTTCTTTTGATGCAAAGATGCCATGCTAGGATGCTAAGTTTATGAAGCTTGGATGCTTGTGGTATGCCTAGTATGCTGGTGTTATGTATTAGACTTGTTTGGGGTGGTTTGGGTATGTTATTTAGATTAAAAATCAGTAAAAAGTGACATCACAGGTTCAGGCATACCGATACGCGTGGGACCATATCGGCACGGTTGGGTATTTCCAGGCACAGGGTTTTGATACGCGTGCTAGTCGTTCTGATACGCCCAGGCTACTTTGGCCTAGCGTACTGGTACGAGAGGGGTGTTTCGGTATGGGTTTCTACCGCTGGAAAGTGCTTTTTAAATCAATTCCCGCGTACCAAAACACCACTATCTGTATTGGTACGATCCACAAAGCAATTTCAAAAGTTCGGTAAGTTAGTTGGGCGTATCAGTACGGCATAGAGGTGTATCAAAATAGGGCGTTTCATACCGTATCGGTACGACATGGATGTGTATCGAAACGAGGCATTTCATACCGTATCGTTGTGGTTGCAATCGTATCGGTACGGACAACATCCAAAGCTGTTAATGTCACTGTAGCACGGTTTTGGCCTTTGTATTTTAGTCCATGAGTTCTGTATATGCAATTAAATGACCTTGAGTGATCGGATTGAGCTGAAATTTGACATGTATGATTGAATCCTGATTAATGAAGGCTGGGTAACATTAAAAATGAGCTTTAATCCTGTAATTTTATGGAATTGCAATTTGGTCCCTAAATTGCATTTGAGGCCAATTGGATGTCAAATAGAAGCCCGATTGAGTTGGGTTTCATCTTTTGTCAGCATGAACATGTAGGATATTAATTAAGCATCTAGACAAGATAAAAGAAAAAAATGGTCACGTTTTGGGGCTTCTTCTCTCAGTTTACCACGGTAAACCTAATGTGACTTGCTCGGGTCGGTGTGGCGACTAGGCCGGGCTGAGGGGGTTACAATGACTCGGAGTATTGGAAGAAGAGAAGTAGGACAAGTGAAAATCAAGTCAGCCTGTTGTCACAAAATTTAAAAGAAGTCGAAAACTGGTGCAACATTCTCAGTGATAAGCTGTAGGATAGTCTAGCCGCAAATGAGATTTTGAATACAATTATACAACAACGCGATGACCAGTCCAATATCCTTCAGTCAAAAAATGCAGTACTGAAAGAGCAAATGGATGAGCTTAGAACTTCTTTACGCACGTGTCGAATTCATGTTGAAGCAATCAAGCAAGCTTCATTTGAAAGCACTGTAGAACTAACTTCTAAGTTGTTGTTACCCAAGCACGTTAAGTGGCTTAACAAGTGGCAAACTTGGTCGATGCAACAATGCTGTTAAGTTAAAATATTGATTTGGTGCTGGACCACGAAGGAAAGCTGACTCGGTTATTAGATGAAGTTAAAAAATTGGGTGTTAGGGCTCACCGTTATTTGTAAACATCTAATATCTTATGTAAATGAAACCTTTTAGTCTCAATGAAAGTTGTTCTGTGGGGATAACTTTTGGAATCAATACCTTATTACATACATGTTTACATTTTAGCCATGCATTGCATTACACATTTCTTGCATATTTAACCTGACGTTATCATTTAACAAACATTACATTACCTTTCGTGATCTAAAATTCTTGTGCTTCAATGGTAGTAACCCAAGAATTAGTTGAAGTTTATCATGGACAAAAATTTGGAAAGAATGGAACAAACTCAAAAATCAAGACTCAAGCAGTTGGAAGAAAGACTTGAGAAAATGATCAAGGTCATAGGAGATGTTGACAATTCCGCATGATTTCAAGGTCTCTAACTTTGAAAAGTATAATGGTACTAGCTGTCCTAGGATTCATTTCACCATGTTCTGTAGAAAGATGGAGGGCAACTTAGAGGATGAAAAGTTGTTGATTCACTACTTCCACGATAGTTTAGCGAGGCGAACGTAGTATAATATAATCAATTAAGTAAGAACCAAGTTCGGTCGTGGGTTGACTTAGCCAATGCCTTTTGAAGGCAATACAAGTATGCTTTGAACCTAGCACCAAGTCGTCCGTTTCTTAAAGGCTTGAAGATGAGACTATATGAGAGCTTTAAGAATATGCTTTAAGGTGGCAGAGTTAAGCAACCCAGGTACAACCTCCCATAACCGAAGAGGAAATGACTCCCATGTTTCATGCAAATCTTCCCCTTTATTTCTTTGATGTAATGCTCTAAAAATCAATGAGCAGATTTGAGGATTTTATGACGGTTGGAGAAAGGATAGAATACAAGATTCAAAAAGGAAAATTGGGTCCTAGAATACAAGATTCTAAAAGGAAAATTGGGTCCTAAGTTTAGGGACCAGACCGGTCAGGAAGTGGAAGAAGATAAAGAAATAAATGAGTGTCGCTTCCAAAGTGCTCGTAATTGCAAGAGGAGAAGGCATGTTGATCCTTCTAAGTTGTCACAAAAAATTCCTCAAACAAGCACAGATCTTGAGATATTTAGAGTTCCCATTTTAGACTTGTTTCCTTTTTTTGTCGAATGTTGTTACCTCATTCCTAGGACACTGAAAATTATGCCTAACTTATCTGCCCACAGTTTTGACCCAGGTAGTACTTGCGATTTTCACACAGGGACACCAGGGCATTCCACCAGGAAGTGTAGGCCATTAATGGGAGAGATCAAGAAGCTAATTAGCGATGGAGTTTTAACACAAGAGTTAATCCATCAGTAGAAAACAAAGGAAATAAGACAAGCTTACATCGTACCGAAAAGCTAGAATGAATGATTTGTCACTTTGAGGATGACTTGCAGTCCCTTTGCATGGATTTCTCATCTATTCATGATAGTTTGTAAAGACTCTCCCACATTTTGGTTTCCCCTTTTGAGAAAAATACATAGAACAAACCCTACGGCATAAGTCCTAAAGCAGTAGGAATATTTTGTAAAGACACATGTCTATTTATTTTTGTCAAAATGAAAAATCACATTTTCTTTATTCTTATTTAGAAAACACTTTTGCATTCTTTACTTCTTTAAACATTCCATTCATTGTTATGTGACAGTTTTGTTCTCCCATACACATATACACATATTTTTTTTTTCGAAAATGACATGCATATGTATATATCATTTTTATTAGGTCCTTGAATTTCAATTGCAAGAGTACCTTTGATTCAAATCCAGAGATCAATTCCAACCTGGTTATGTTTAGAAGGAATCGAATGTTGTGAGGATATTGCAAATACGAGCCTCCGATAATCTATTTAGGCCAACGGGGGAACAAAATGAGTGTTCAGGTAATGGGCAGATCTCATTTAGTGAATTCTCCTCTCAGGCATTTGTCATTTAAGATTCTTTGAGTCGAGTGTTAACCCTAAACTTCTACCCCCTGAAAACTTTATCTGGATGTCTATGAATGGGATGACGAATGACATTATTTCACTTTTTAAGGAGGAAGAAATGTGACCAGATACATTGGATACAAGGGCCAGGGAATCATCATAAAGAAATGGTTGAAAGAAAATCTATGCTCAACAAGATAACCAAATCAAGTTGAAAATTTCTAGCATCAAAGTTGAAGGAATCAAAAGCGAAAGCACTGAAAAGAAAAGCAAGATACACAAGTGAAATTCTTCATTCAATTAAGAAGAGCCGTGGAGAATTGATTAATTTCGAGCGAAAACATGCATCAATCTTAGTTAGGATACAATATAGTCCAAAAATACATATTCTTAAATTAGAAGAAAAGGAAATAAATTCTAGACTAAAAGCCCCAAAAAGGTACAATATAAAAAGATTAGAAAAAAAGAAAAAAGAAAGAAGAAAAAATGATAAAAAAGAAAAATAATTAAGAAGAAAAGAAAAAGAATAAAAGAGAAAAGATTTACATGAGCACCCAGATCAGACAATACAAGAATGAGACTTTAACTAGAAGAAATGAGTAAGAGACTTCTACGTAATCCTCCATTCAAGTAAATATAAATTTTGAAGACATGGAGGGTTGATCACCTTTGAATAAAAGTGCGCATCAATGCCTAGTCAAGACGCAAATTGGTCCAAAGATACATATTCCCAAATTCGAAGAAAGAAAATGAACTCTAGGGTGAAAACACAAAAATGGGCAATCTAGAGCGATCGAAAGAGTGAAAGAGAAGAGAATATTTCATATGAGCATATCCATGTCACATAAGTACAAAAATGTGATTTTGCTTAACCGTGACCCATGGCCTACATTACAAGCCTACAAAGACCATTTTGATCATACGTGGATATCTAAGTTTGATGAGTCTATCTTCAAATTACATTCCGCTTGTAAAGGTTAACCTTTCTTCATGGAATGCCAAACTTCAAGTACCTGATCAACACCATATGAGGGAAGGATGGGGTATGGTGAGTTAGTGAGATTAAGATAGCCACCTTAAATTAGTTAGAAATTAGGTATGGGAATCGTTCCTCTCAGAAGCCTAATAGAATGGAAGAGACTAAACATGTGCATATATCGTCACAACAGTCAAGATCTTCTAAGCATACGCTTTATTTGAGTTGATTTTTGTTAATTTAAAGTAAATGTACTATTGCTTTTGATATTTTGGGGCCAAACATTGGTTTCAAATTTTTTTGAACATTGGTTTTAATTTTTTTGTCATTTTCTCCAAATTTTGATTTTAAAAATTCAATTATTTTCTTATTTTGAAATATACACAAACAAATTGTCTTTTTGCAGTACTTTATATTGAGAATTAAAGCATAGAGACCTAGAGTTGGTTTTCGCCGAGATGGTTCGATAAAGAAGATTGAATTTAAAGATGATTTTAGGGAGTAGAGGCATTTTGCTCACCCTAATGTTCGAACAAATGAAGACTCTGAATGTTGGGTCAATGAATAGAAAGTAGTTGAGCCCAATATTGATTAGGGTAATACTAAACATAAGAAATGATGAGAGTTCCTATACAAGAATAGTATAGGGACCAAAGACAGATTATTTACAAAGATGGGTGGTAACCTTTAAGACAAGAAAGTCGTTCACGCAAAAGGATTAAAAGCATGTTAGTGAATCAGATTTGAGATGAATATCCAATTTATAAGATGAAGATTTAAGAGCACACAACAAAGAAATGAATCAAAGAAGAATCGAGAATGATATTTCAAGGAATATGAGCTTATTTGAATAACTCTGGGAATGTTGCAATACATCGCATATAGTTAGACCTCCCTATGTTAGGAGCATGCTAACTTAAAAGTATTTTGCTTATTTTAACAGGTATTCAAAGATTAGCAAAGACCTTGGATCTGCAACTCATGTTGAAGAGGCAGATCACATTAAAGTTTCCATATGGCATTCTCTAAGCGAGATACCACTTCTTAAGTCCTTCGGGCATGATGCTAAGTCCTTCGTGCCATCAGTAAGACCTTTGACATGATGTTAAGGCCTTCGGGCCATCAATAAGTCCTTCGAGCATGATGTCAAGCCTTGTCTTGATGCCAACACGACGGAAATCAGGGCATTGTCTCAAGGTATTCTGGTGTTCTCTAAGCAAGATGTCACCTTTTAAATCCTTCGGGTTGCCAGTAAGACCTTTGGGCATGATGTTAAGACCTTTGGGCCATTAGTAAAACCTTCGGGCATGATGTTAAGCCTTGTCCTGATACCAAAATGATCAAAAATTGGGGCATCGTCTCAAGGTATTTTGGTATTCTCTAAGCAAGATACCACTTTGAAAGTCTTTCGGGCCATCAGTAAGACCTTCGAGCATGATATTAAGCATTCTCTTGATGCCGAGATGAGGAAAAATCATGTAACCCCCCACCCAGCCCAGAGAAAATAGGCCAAATCTAGGAAATTGCATTTAAAAACTTGTCCTTCAAGCAACGTTATTAGGTTTAGAAATTTAATATACAAAATAGTTATTAAAAGTGATTAAACTCAATAATATCCCATTTCATATAAAACACATTAATATATCAATATCCCAAAAAGTTGATAAAAATTCTGAAAATGTTATCATAATGCATGCTAAAATAGTAATTCCCAAATAATAATTTCCCAAGTCTAATATTACAAAAAAATGTCCAAAATAATAAGATAAAGTTTGTAAATCCAAAATAAACCATACTGATAAAATGAAAGAAGTCCGATAAATGAGGTCATCCAAGTACCATACGCCTAAGTTTGAGTATCTAAAACAAGAACTAAGGGGGAGTAAGCTATAAGGCTTAGTGTGTCCCTAAAGTGTAGATAAAAACATATAACCAAAAATTCGATCATCACACACAATCTCAATCAGACATTCTGATATACATATGCGTATAATGTAATGCACGAGTTACAACGTCATGCACCCATCTACATACACCTTCCGAAGAGTAAGGTTCACAAAACCACTCTCAACATTATCACTGTCCGAAGTGGAACTCAGCCCGAAGGGTGGAACCACTGACCTTCCCCGTACAATTTCTGAACCCATATGATATGACATGTTATTTCGATTTCTGAATCTGAATGCATTCTTGTTTAATAAACGGTGATGCATGCACAATATGTATGATATTAATTTAGTCCGATTCTGATATATTATGCATGGCATGTCATCATACAAATTATGTCATAATTCACAAGTCAAACATTCATACACACGTATATACATACATATATACATAAAGCATAGAAAGATGTAGCACAAGAAGAGGCACACCTCAGGCAGCTAACAACTCAACGTCGAGAGTGATGTTTTCCACGCTCAGCCCTAGCACTAGGTCGGACAGAGTCAACACCTACAAGAGTAAACACCACATAAAAATCTAATACTATGCCACATACACTAACATAGAAACAATAATCCAAACCATACTCATGTGCAGATCTCGCAGGTTATGCAATAATAGACCGCACTGGTAGAGGAGGAGGAAGAATCGCGGTATCCGAATCAATGTCACCTAAACATAATAGTATTCTAAATTAGATCTTGATATACAATTCTCAAAATACTAAGTACATATAAATGTAAATAGTAAAATAGTCTTTCAAGTTTGAATTTGGGAAAACAGGCAGCAGATTTAGAATTATGACGTCAAAAATACAAAGTTGACTTTAATCGAAAAAGTTAATGCTAAAACGTCAACGATCAACGGTGGCAATCAAAAGAGGCGGTCAACGGTCAACGTTAACATCATGGTCAACGTTAATGATGACGTCATACTATCAATGCTGACGTTATCTAGTTCAAGTTAATCAATGGTTTAACGGTTCGGCTCACTAGTTCGGTTCAGTTCAAGGCTGACTCGGTTCGGCTTGGCATACAGATCTAGTCTAGTTCTGAGAAAATGGGTCATCTGGTTCTTGGGCTCACACAAATGGTTTTTAGATCAGCCCAACCAAATCAAATAAGGGCTAAGGATTTTGGGCTTAATCATTGGACAGACTATGATAGCCCAACACTATACCTTTCACTTAACCAGCTGAGACTAGGGTTTATAGGACCCTTGATGGTCGGTGACCAAAGTTTGTTATTTTTCAGCTAAAACAACAAGGTAAAAGGATTAAATCACAACCCAAACAATAAGGAACCGAAAAAGACCACAATGGCTTACCCAACTCGAAGAGACAAAACAGCAATGGCAAGAAAGAGAATCTGAATAGATTCACGATGGTCACAGACACACACGGTTAGCAGAAATGATAAAGCAATGGATGGGTTTTGATCGGAACACAATAGGGTACACACTGGTAGACTTGGAATGTTGAAAGGACGGCGGCAAGGAGCTTGGCCAGAACGCAAAAGGAATAAAGGTGATAAAAAAATTGTTATTCGAGAGAAAAAAAGAGAGTTAAGGGCAACTATAGATCAAATGGGATTTGAATGGGTGTTTAACTCTAAAAAGATTTTTTAAATACCCAAAGAAATGGGTAAATAACAAGGCGCAACCTTGCACTTTCCAGGGCTCATTAACTGAGCACAAAGTTTTTTCCTGATTTCAATTTGGTCACCAGAATTCTGAAATAAGGCCAAACTTTCCAATTTTACTCAATTTAGTCCTCAAACACAATTAAGATTTCTGAAGTAAATTCCCCAAAAATAGGGTTTTTAATTTAAGGATTTTACAATTTAGAGTTTTTAATTTGGGGGAAATTTGGTGTGTTACAACTATCCCCCTTAAAAGAAATTTCGGCCTCAAAATTTACGTAGATCAAAGAGATACGAATACTGAGCTTTGACAACGGTCATGGGCTTCCATGTAGCCTTATCATGACCACGATTATGCCACAAGTCCTTGACCATCTTAATGGTCTTCCTCCGAAGAACCTTCTTGTCCAAAACAAGAATCTCTACTAGTTCCTCCTCAAAATGTAAGTCAGGACAGATCTTAATTTCCTCTATTGTAATAATATGAGACAAATCAGTACGAAAGCATCTCAACACAGAGACGTGGAAGACATCATGAATACGCTTAAGATTTGGTGGTAACTTAAGCTGATATGCAACTAGACCAACTCGACGAATAATACGATAAGAGCCAATGAAACGATGACTCAACTTGTCTTTCCAACCAAAACGAAGTACCTTCCTCCACGGAGATACTTTTAGGAAAACCTCATCTCCCACATCATACTCAATATCCCGATGTCTCTAATCGATATAAGACTTCTGTCTATCAAAAGCGGCCTTAAGCCGATCTCGAGCCAATATGACAGTCTGCTCAGCCTCATACGGTGCCATCTTGATATTGGCTTGATATTTGTTATTATAGGCAAAATCTGCAAGCGATAAGAAATCCTCCCAACTACCTCTATAATCAACTACACAACCTCTCAACAAATCCTCGAGGATCTAGATTACCCGCTCGGACTGACCATTCGTCTGCAGATGATAGGAAGTACTAAATTTCAACCAAGTATCCAGAGTAGTATGAAGAGACTTCTAAAACTTTGCTGTGAACCTCAAATTTCAGTAAAAAATAATAGATAACAGTAACCCATAAAGTCAAGCAATCTCTGAGATATAGAGTTGAGCTAACTTACTCAGAGGATAGTCAACTCGAACAGGAATATAGTCTGCAGACTTAGTTAGACGATCAACAATAACTTAGAATGAGTCTTTTTTAATAGAGTCAAAGGAAGACCACTGAGAAAATCCATAATCACACACTCCCATTTCCACTGAGGAATCTCAATATGCTAAAGTAACCCCGTCGGACGTTGATGCTCTACTTTAACCTTCTTATAGGTCAAACACTTCGACACAAATCTGACAATATCCCACTTGAGACCCGTCCTCCAGTACCCCTCATGAAGATTCTTATGCATCTTGTCCCCATCAGGATGCATAGAATAGGGATTGTCATGAGCCTCACAAAGAATAACCTATTTTAACCCAAAATTCCTTGAAATGCAACATCTACCCCAGAAATACAAAACACCATCCTAATTAATAGAGAAATCATGAGATGTACCTTATTCAACCTCTCTCTTACGTTGCATCAAAAATGGATCACTAAACTGGTCTACTCAAATATCAGAAATCAGAGTAGGAATAACCCAAAGTTCTGCCATAAGACTACCATCCTCATACAAACTCATCTGGGCAAACAAAGCTCTCAAATCTAAAATGGCATTATGACTCAAGGCATCGCCATGCCTGGATGATATTTAATCTCGCAGTCATAGTCTTTAAGAAGCAGCAACCAATGATGTTGTCTCAGATTTAGCTCCTTCTGGGTGAGGAGATATTTCAGACTCTTATGGTCTATATAGATATACCACTTTTCTCCGAAGAGATAGTGTCTCCAGATCTTGAGAGCAAAGATCATGGTAGCAAGCTCAAGGTCATGGGTAGGGTAGTTATACTCATGCGTTTTCAGCTGTTAGGACGCATAGGCTACTACCTTTTTATCCTGCATCAGAACACATCCCATCTAGTGTGAGAAGCATCACTGTAGACGGTGTAAGCTTTTCCAAGCTCAGGCTGAATCAAAATTGATGCTTCAGTTAACACGGTCTTAAGCTTCTCAAAACTAATCTGTTGAGTCTCAGTCGAAATAAAAGGGACATTCTTCCTTAGAAGTTTAGTTAACGGAGTTGCGATGATAGAAAAACCTTCAACAAACCTCCGATAATAGCCGGTTAAACCAATAAACTTTGGATTTTAGAAATATTCTTGGGCTACTTCTAGCTCATTATAGCCTCAATTTTATTCGGATCGACTTGAATACCTTCAACAAAAACTATATGCCCTAAAAACATAACCTTTGAGAGCCAAAACTTACACTTGCTAAATTTTGCGTAAAGTTGTTTCTCCTTTAGAGTATGCAATATGATCAGGAGATGTTCCTCATGTTCAACCTTGGATTTAGAATATACCAAAATATTATCTATAAAGACCACAATGAATTGGTCAAGATAGGGTTGAAACACCCTATTCATCAAGTCTATAAACGAGACAAGGGCGTTAGTCAATTTGAAGGGTATCACAAGTGTAACACCCTCAACGTATATTCGATTTACGAATACACATTAAAGATGTTATTAACTGATTTACACTAATTTTTTAGACTTGTAATTTTTTTCTTTTTTATAGCCAAACTAATTTGATTAAATAGCCCTTTATTGGTTTTCACTAAATTATAAATCTATCTAGAGCCACCTAGTTTTGACCCTGAATTGGTTTATAAAATAATTTAAGCAGTTATTAAAATGAAAATATAATTCAGGGTGAAAACTATGTGTGCTGCCTAGACCCTTTCTTGATTTTAGAATCGCTACGCGATAAACGACCAACTAAGTTTAAAATCGTTTGAAGCATCTTTTCTAATATTCTTAATTCCTCAAATTAATTCATGTTTCTAGATCATACATCCACATTAACTTATAAGTAGCGTACAAAAATTTAGACATACAAAATAGCTACTTATTTAAATTCTATACATGCCCCACAAGACTACGATGTGGTGATACTTACTGATAATGCAGATTAACTTGATCCAACGATGTGCAGCTCATCCTCTGCTATCTTGTCTGAAATACCTACGTGTGATACAAAACACACGCTAAGTATAACTTAGTGAGGTATAATCATAACAATGTAAAACAATGATTATAAATATCACAGCCCTGCAAAATGGCAAGCGATTTCCAATTGCAGTTGATAACATTTTATCATGTATAGAACTACCTTATGTGTATAGTTCATTTAACCAATATAATATTCAAATCATAGGATTCGATATTTCTTACAAGTCTTGTGTACATTAAGCTTTTTAGCTTAACTACTTGCATAAATGCATTTCAAGTATTATAACCCAAAGTATAAAATCATGAAATATGTAATGCAAGAATAATCATGTAAGAAATTTTTACTGCAATAAATTTTGTACTGTAAAGTTATGTAACTGTACTGTAAAATCTTATGGTCCAAGGTAAATATCAAGTCATTCCTCTGTCATATAACAGTACAATACAATTCCTGCAAAATGGCAAGCGTGTCCCAATTGCACATACACTAACATAGAAACAACAATCCAAACCATACTCACGTGTAGATCTCATGGGTTGTGCAGTAGTAGACCGTACTGGTGGAAGAGGAGAAAAAATCTCGATATCCAAATCAATGTAACCTGAACATAATATTTCGAATTAGATCTCGGTATACAATTCTCAAAATACTAAGTACATATAAATGTAAAAAGTAAAACAGTCTTTCGGGTTCAAATTTTGAAAAAATAGGAAACGAATTTGGAATTAAGACGTCGAAAAATGCAAAGTTGACTTTAACCAAAAAAGTCAACGACGGAAAGTCAGCGGTCAACGATTGTTATTCGAGAGAGAAAAAGAGAGTTAAGGTTGGCTGCTGATCAAATGGGATTTGAAGGGGTGTTTAACTTTAAAAAATGATTTTAAATACCCAAAGAAATGGGTAAATAACAAGGTGCGACCTTGCACTTTCTAGGGTTCACGAACTGAGCACAAAGTTTTGTTCTGATTTCAATTTGGTCACCAAAATTCTGAAATAAGCCCAAACATTCTGATTTTACTCAATTTAGTCCTCAAACACAATTAAGATTTCTGAAGTAAATTCTCCAAAAATTAGGTTTTCTAATTTAGGGATTTCATAATTTAAGGTTTTTAATTTGGGGGACATTGTGGTGTTATAAATCGGGGCATCATCTTAAGGTATTTTGGTGTTCTCTAAGCGAGATGTCATTTTTAAGTCCTTCGAGCCATCAATAAGACCTTCGGGCATGATGTTAAAACCTTCGGACCATCAATAAGACCTTCGGGCACGATGTTGAGACTTTTTTTCCTGCCAACATGATAAAAATTGGGGCATCGAAGAATTCAAAGCTTGAAGAATTTGCCGAGGAAAAGCGAAAAGTTTCAGAAGAACTCGTGATTCCAAGTCTTAAAACGAGGAAGTACGATAAAAATTAGTGATTATGATCATTGCTTTATTATCGTTTCACAAGAATAAGCAAACAATGGCAGTTGTAATCACTAATTTGTGTCTAGGTTTTCGTATTATTATTAGTATTATTACTATTTTAATATTATATTATTATTGTTTAATATTATTATTATTATTAAAAAATAAAAAACAATCAATGTATTAGATTTCCCACGCCACCACCCATGCCCTACACCCATGCCCCTACCAACAACCCATCACCCCTCACCATATACATTCACCGGCCATTCACTCCAACCCACCAATTTTCTAATTTTTCCACCACTCCACATCGTTCCCAAGCCACCAAACATCAAAGCCTCCAAAACTCCCTCACTTGAACGAAGAAACCACCATCACTGAGCCTCACCATCATAAAACCGAGAATCATCAGTCACGTTTCATTTTAAGGTAGTTGCTGGGGTTTAGGTGGGCTTTTATTTTGACTTAATTTTGTGGGAATCGAGTCTTTATTAGGGGTATAATGTTGCTAGAGCCGAACCAAATTGGACTTGCTCCATGGTTGGTGGAGGAACGGTCTAAGGCTGTCATAGATGATCGACGCAAGTGTGGATAAAAGGCCTCTATATCGTGATTTTGGAAAAGAAATTAAACTTTTGTTAATTCTTGCTTTGGGGAAATTCTAGGGTGAGACACTTTTATGGCGAGGCTAAAATGAGACAGATTTACAAAAATTCTTACAAAGTTGGTAAGAATTTATGTAATTACGCGCATTTTTATAATCTACACAAATTCTTACTCAAATGATAAGATTTTAAGTTTTTCTTGATCAACAAATGATTTTATTCGTATCGATAAAAATCATACAAAAAATATTATCGTATGACTAATTAAAAACCTCCTTAAATTTAGAATGGGGAAAAGAGTATAAACATGATAATATTTAAAAGAACAAACACCGAACAAAGAAAAAACAAACAAACATCCCAACAAAGGAACCAACCCCCGCACGAGCCAAGCATCTCTCCGAACCAACACAGCTGCTACCCTCACCCCTCAAACCCGTGATAATGATCACCCCTCGTCCAATCAGGATGAATTATCAACACCCTTCTTTGCTAGAATATCCACAGGACTATTAACTCCAGTAGAACGATAACAACACAGTAAGATCTTCCCGAATAATCACTTCCTGCGAATTTGATTTTTAGCCAACACAAGAGACTGCAAAAACTCCCATTATATTCAATAGAGCAGAAAACTAACTGCTAACACACTATTGGACAGAACCTTCTCCTATCGCACCCCGTCCTTAATCTGATATAAAGAAACACTGCTATAGAGGCACACGGAACCGCAACTATTACCACTCACATAAGAAAAATCAAAAGCAAAATCATCATAGCTAATTTCCATGATACATCCAACATGGGGAGCGTTTCAGAAGCCATCAATAGGGTAGAGCAACACCAAGGGAATAGTATCAAGACAAGACAACCCCACAACTAACAAACTTAACACTAGAGATTAACTACTCGATAAAAATTGCAACAGTAAAATAAACGATACCCAGCATTTACCATCCATAGGAAAATGCTCGACATCCCTTACGTTCCCCGACTGATCGGACCGCATTGAACTCAACACTCACACACCATGGTAGAGCGATTCACTGAAATACTTCGCAAACTTTCCCCCAAATAACCAACTGTGCAATCTCCTCACAAGTTGCATGGATATTTAACATTTCACGTCTCACTCACACACAACGCTTATTAACCATCGAATCCTTTATAGCAAAATGACTTACTTCCCAAATGATCAACAACCAATCAAAAGTAACAGTGCACCAACTATACTTACCATCGACACCAAAAATCTCCTATATTTGTTTCTTGCAAGAAAATCAGTTCACATCGGTGTTGTCACAATCTATCTTGAATCCCCCTCTTATTCACCGGCCATTCTACGACAACACCCTCATACCGGTTGTTACTGATCCTTCTCTCGTGCTTCGATAATTTTAGCTATATCCCGTGCAATATCATCTTCATTGCCAATAGTATTCGCACCTACCAGCCTTCCCAACTGAATCGTCTCCCTAGCCTCACGCAATATCCTCCGTTTACGATTAAGAAAATCTGAATCTGTCAGTGAACCATTGGCGACACCTTGCTCTGTTGTTGTACTTTTTTTCGGTCGCCCTATACCCCTTTTCCTAAGATTTTTTTTTTCAGCATTCGCTTGTTCAGCCGGCGACATAAAACTCAATAAAATCTCACTAACCTCTCGTACCTTCTTTGTATTTTCTTGGCACTGTATCCGCTGAGCCTTTGAAGTCCTCGACATAACACCATGTGGTCCCTCATTTCCAATATTATCGTCTAAGTTTAGATTCCGGCCTCATATTCCAATTCTTTTGCCCCCTGATCACCACCCTCTTGGCGTTGCACCATTTCAACGTTCTCTTCTGACATCCATTCATCTTGCTCCGTCGAAGTGTTTGCCAGTACCCGTAAATCGATTCTCTGTGAAACTTCCAGTGTTTGGTCATTCTTCTCATGCATCGATCCACATCTTGATAGCGAATTTGGAACAACTGTGTCATTTGTCCCAATCTCAAAACTATTCCCCTGTGCCGAGACCTCTTGGTCTTTCCCCAATGTGTTTAAACTTATCTTCCTAATAGGAGATAACTGATCCTCACCTTTCAAACCCTCCACGCCACTTCTCAAGCCAATTGATTTCTCCCCACTTTCGCTTTCACTACCATTCTCGCCTAATTCTCCATTCATAACCGTTTTGCACATGATGTAAGTGTCCTCCTCATGTACACGAATTGGAAACAGATAGCCTCCCACATCCATGTCCAATACCTCTTCAATTCGCGTCAAGCAACTTGTTTCAACGAGGATCCTGCCCCTTTTAAATGATGACGAATTAGATGTCTCTCCATCCAATTGAACAACCGATCCCCAAACATTTGCCACATTTTTGAATGACTCAGGCGATCATGCCTGAATTTAGTCCTATTTCAAATAAAAACCCATAAAATTGTCATCCGTATCAAATCTATCAAGTCTCCCTCAGCTTCGGCTAACAGGCCGATCCTGCCACCTGGCTCACTAACGTTTCTAGGCTCACACACCCATCCCCTTCTCTATCCGTATCAAATTTATGTAATTGCAACGTTGCCCACTTAAGGTCTGTTAGCGGTCGAGTGACTGTTTTGTAATAAAACATAAAATTTAATTGTCATTCTGTAACTTTTAATTGTTTGGTTACCGTTTAGAATTTTTAAACAAAATTTAGTTATCATTGTGTACTTTACCCTAATCTTATACTCTCCAACCAAACACAATAATCCTACCAAATAAAACAAACAAGGTAATGTATCGTCGCAGTAAGGGGTATTCAAATCCGGGTACCAGGTTTTTGAGTAGTAGCTTGGTTGGCCCGTGTCCCGTCCGTGTTGGTCGGGTACCTGCAAAACCGGATAATTGGGTACTCGAATATAAAAGTATGTATTTATTAAATTTAAAATATGTATTTATTAATTTAATATAAAAATATATATTTATTAAATATAAAATTATTTTAATTTTAAATACATCCCGAAAATTTAAAATTTTGAAACCCGAGCCTAACCATAGAAATGGTGGGTCGTGTACCCGACCTAGGAGGTGAAAAAATTATAAAATTATTTGTATTTTTTTATCTGGTCGATGGGTCAACGGGTCGAGTATTTTTAAACACCCCTAAATTCCTAGTAATGTGCCCGATAACGTTATATTCCGAAAATCTTATTCTTAAAGGTAATCTTACATTCGGTGAATCAAACGCACTCTTATTTTAAAGTCTTTATGCTTATTTTCTCCCTAATTCTTCACCTAGGGTCATGACACTAAACTGTTATTTTCACCGCTAGGATCTTTGAATGGATGGTCCAAACCAGAAAATCAAATCTTGAATAGTTCTCTGGCAATAAAACTACTTCTTGTCCGTTGGCTTCACAAGAGTCGATTTCAGCACCGCCTCCAACCGTGTCGCCCATATTTGAGTATACTCAGAATAATATATTTGTTAGTTTAGGATTCCAACACTGCCTCCTACCGCACTGCATGTCTAAAATGGACTAAAAAGAAGATTTCAATAAAAGCTTAGGGTTCATGGTAATATATTTATTAATTGATGATTTCTATGTTACTTGTTCAAGCGGTTAAGCTGCTAGCACTCTTTCTTGTTCAAGTCCCCACAAATGCATTCTTTAGTATTTTTATTTTAAACCAATCAATATTGCCTCATCATCAATTGAAAACGCCACGTCAGCATTCTAGTCTATATGGATCTACCACACTAGCATGAAGCATTGAGTAGAGTAACTATTTATTGGAATTTTATGGGCACATTTTGACATTATATAAATTTGTAATTGAGGGACCAAAATGCATGAACTGCAATAGGAAGACCAAAATACAATCCGAGATGTAATACATGGACTGTAAAGATACTTTTACCCCCATAAACTATAGATAGATCCATAATATTAATACATGACTGCTTTTCAACTGATTTTGAGAAATCAGCTTCAACATAAAAGTAGTACGTTGAAGCATCAACCTCTCATTCATATATATATATATATATATATATATATATATAAAAGTTAAATAGTAGGTATGGCCGTCACCTGCTATTCCAGTAGTGGTTAAGAGGATTGGAAGCCCCTTGGCGTATGATGCTCCATGGCTTTCTTTAACATGTGCATTGTGCTCTTGTCTACCGCCTTCACGCTATAATGTTGGAACTAAAACTGATCAATGCATCAAAAGTTGAAAATTCTTGTCATCATTTACCACTACGTAGTCATATCCGAGGCCATCAGCACGACGGATAAACTCCTCGCTCTTTGAGACTTGAATTCCGACCAAAACATTCGCTCCTGTTTCGCCCTGTCGGATGGAATATATCAGGATTGGTATTTGTTTAAATAAAAAACAATTAGAAAAAAGTCTTTAGATGCTAACCGGACCACGATAATGGAACAAACTAATATTCAAGCGTGGACTAAAAGTGTCTAAGAACTCCATCAAAGCACCAGGCCTCTCCGGGAAAATAAACCGGCATAGAACCTCATTTTCAACATTCGATCTGCCTCCCATCTGAAAGAGATGAATAGAGAGATTTAACAAAGGCTGCACAAAAGTAGGTAAACTGAAAAGGAAAAATAATGATAATTACCAAATACCGCAAGTGATCTTTAACCAATTCACTTGCTGTAAGATTGTAAGTTCTAAGCTGAGAAGATTCCATCCTCTGCTTCATTGCTTCAAGTTCAGAAACTGTGTGAACACCAACACTGCGAACAACATTGATGGATAATGACGTGCTCTCAGTTCACATGTTTCGGAATAAGGGTGATAAAAAGGTTGTTATTCGTAAGAAGAAAAGAGAGTTAAGGGCGTGTGCAGATCAAATGGCATTTGGAGGGGTGTTTAACTCTAAAAAGAGATTTTAAATACCCAAAGAACTGGGTAAATAACAAGGCGAGACTGTAACACCCTTAACATATACTCGTAGACTGAATATACATTAAAGATGCTACGAACTCTTTTAAAGAAATCTTAACTTACATTTTTTTTATTTAAAAACATTTTTAGCAATTATTAAAACAACAATACAATTCAGGGTGAAAATTAGGTTAGCTACCTAGGCTTTTTTATTTTAAAATCGTTGTGAAATAATCGATAAATAAAATTTGAAACTGATTAAACATGTTCTACTAGCAAATAAATAATTACATGCCCGCTAGAGATCGTCATAAATTAGAATGACTTACTGATGTTTTGTATATTGTAGCTTGATCAGCATGCTCGACTCCTCTTCAAATATTCCAACTTAACCTACGTGTGGAATAAACACACGCTAAGTACGAACTTAGTGAGGCAATTAATCTCATTTATCTAAACATGAAATAATGCATAATAATATATCATATAAAAAGTGCAGTACATGTTTTGTAAAATGACAAGCATGTCCAAATATGATTTATATCATTAATCTACCTAACTTAGAATCATACTATCATCATTCCATAATCATCAAGTATTCATGTGCATGTCATATTCTTTAACATAGTCATATTTTCAACATTCTATATTCATCAAGTAATCATATGTAGGGGTGTTCATGGTAGGTTAACCGTACCGTTTAGCCTAAACGGTCGGTTAACCGTTATAACAGTTATTGAATTTTGCTAACCGTGACCTGACCATTAAGAAACGGTTAACCGACAACGATTAACCGTTAAGACGCGATTAACCGACGGTTCGATTATAGGTTAACCTGTAACCTATTACAATTTTTTCCCACATGTTCACTATTTTTTTAGAGAACAATATAATTATCTTTTCTACAAATATTATATTAAAATATTCATAAAAATACTTAAATAAAGATATTCTAATCACTTACGCCATAATTAAAAAAATACTCACATACTATAAAATTTCAACACAAGACAAAACACACAAGCTTCATAATATTTTTAAAGTTTAAAAAGTTTGCAGCACATAACAATAACATTGTAGCAATACACCATCAAAGTTCAAGACATAAAAACCACCATCAATGTTTTAAAGACAAATCTTTAACTAACATATAATAATCATAAGGTAAATGAAACCTCCGGTTTAGAAATATGGTTTAGAATTAAAAAAGGGGCGTGTATATTTGTATCTGTGAGTTAATTTTTTAAAAAGTTATTTTATATTTTAAATATATATATAAATAATTTAATAATGGTTAACCTATAGGTTAACCATTAGTCAAAATTCGTAATCGTAACCATTAACCATAATTTTTAACGGTTCGGTTAACTGAAACCGTTTAACTTTAACGGTTCGGCTAATTAACCTGTAAAATGTAACGGTTATACCGGTTAACGTTTACGGTTAACAGTTACGGTTAATTATGCACACCCCTAATCATATGCACAACATATTCTTTAACATAGACATGTTTTCAATCATAATTCATGTCATCTATTAATTTTGTCATAGAAACATACAATCAATATTTCATGATCATCAATTAGTCATTTACATAACGTAATCTTTATCATAGCCATGCTTTCAACATTCTATTATTATCATGTAAGCATTTGTATAACATGTTTTTTAACATAATCTTGCTTTTGTCATGTAATTATTCACATAACATATACCTTGACATAGTATCGTACTAACAAGGTTTTCATAGTCTGTCAATATTCATGTGCAAGTCATAGTTTTTCTAACTTAGTCTAGTTTCCAATACTCTGCCATTATCAAGTAAATCATATACATGGCATAGTTCACATACATGACATATTTCATATACGTAACATAATTTGTATACATGTCATGATTCATATACGTAACATGATTCATATACATAACTTGATTCATTTACATGGCGTGATTCTCTTACCTAAGATATTCATATACGTGATTTAATTCATATACATGGCATGTTCCGTATCCATGGCATGGTTCATATCTATGACATATTTCATATACATGGCATGGTTCATATACATGACATGATTCATATACGCAACATGATTCGTTTACATGACATGATTCATTTACATGACATGATTCTTTTATCATTGCCCAAAGTATGCTATATGAGATCGAGGTACACGAGTCATCTTGAAATGACACCGTAGTATTTAACGTAAACGTAAAGATGAGTATGTACTCGGGGACGCTCTTTGCTCCCCATAAACATAAGGCACCTCGATAGTGCACTCGGGCTCAGTGGGCGTAGATCCCCAGGGTGCATGTGACACAATCATTTTGTCACGATATCTATTTGATAACATGAACATAAGGGTGCAGTTGCTAAAGACTCTATGGCATGGCAACTATACTATGGACTCTCATACACAATACTTGGGCATTTCTTTTATCACCAATCAATCATCATAATCAATCATATAAATAAATATTTCATGTTTCATGCTTCATCATATATGTTCATAGTAAAAGCATAGATCATCATTTATGCAAACAATAATTCGTATCTGATATTCCATCAAGCTTGCCATGTCGAGTAATGTATCATATCATGTAATATAGAGAAATGCAATGCCAATTTCAACATAGTGCAAACATATAGAAATGCACTCACCTAGGCCATTTATTAACTTGCCTCACTAAGCTCTATTCGATCTTTCCCTTTATAGAACCTCAAATATTCTTTTGATTTGAATCCAACTTCATTTATCACATGAATATAAATAAACATTTGTTAGATTCACCTCTGATAATATTTTTATCAAACTATCTAATTATTCAACATTAAAACTTTCCATAAATTTCCTTTCTTCCTTATACTGTCAAAAACCTCATTTTGGTCCTTAATAACCATTTTGAACTTCAATTAATTCTTCTGAACTTGATAACCAACATTAGATACAAAATATCTAAATTTTCATTTTCTGGCAGCTTTGTACAACCTTCAAAGATTTATTTCTATAAAATAATCTAAAACTCAGAATTCAATTCCATTATAAAAGAAACTAGATTCAATAAGCTTTTCACCCATATAAATTAATAGCCCAGATTCAACTTGTACGATTTATGGTGAATTTTCAAAGTCAATTTCCAGTGCTAATTTCGGAATAGACTGGTGCTCTATTTTTTGACCTTTCGTCACTTAAAAATTCATATCTTTTGACTTGGAACTCGAAATCAGTTTTCGTTTGTTGGAGGCAAAACTAGACAAACAAATCTTTACATCGGTATAAAATTCACCTTCTAACCATTTTTGTAGAATTTATGGTGAATTTTCAAACTTAATGCCAAAATCCAGTTTTCCTGCACAACTTCCATAAATAACTTCAAACTTTATACTAATTTCTCCTTACTTTGCTATTTGTCAATTTGGTCCCCTTACTTGATTCAAACCACTAATGTATCACTTTCTTCATCAAATAATTTTTTTTCAAAAATAATTCCCTCTAATCTTTCTTTTTTTCTGAAATAGTCACTAAAAATGCAAAGATAAGGATTCAAGCATCTTAACTTTGCAAATTAGTCCTCAATTCAACATTGCTACTAGAATTATATTATTTCAAAAAAATCAGATTTAGTCCTTCTCTAAAACCTCATTTCTGAATTGGCCACTTAACTTTGACAATTTGTCAAAATGGTCACTAACTCGATTTAACATCAGTTTTGCATTCTAACATCAATTTCACATCTCTAATAACATAAATACACTTTAAAATCATAAAAATTTAGATTAGTCGTTTAACTTTCAGAATTGCCGAAATGGTCCCTATACCTTTAATTTAGGATTTTGCTTCCAAATAACAAATTCAAGCTTATTAGATCATTTATCCAACATCACAAACCCTAAATCAAACTTGAATCCATAAACCCTAATCATCTTCATACAAACTAAAATATGTAGGGTTTAAATCCCAACTCATTAACATGATTTTAACATTATACTAGCTTGATTTCAACTTGAATTTCATCATGAAATCATAAAATTCCAAAAGCCCCAAACTTTTTCCATAAACCCTAATTTCTTCTCATGCAAAAGTCTCATCAATCAAGCATGTTTTCCATGAATTGTTTACACCAAAAGATAGAGCTTGAAGAGTAGAACAACTTTGCAGTTCGAAAGATTACCTGAAAATCGTGTTTCGGGGCTTGAATCGAGCTTGAAAAATTTTCTCCTTTTTTTTCTCCCCTTAGTTCAAAAAATTTCAAGAAAAATGAACAATTTGGTTCATCTTTTACTTATTTAAATCCACATGTTAAAATTAAATGAATTTAAAATTCATTTAATTAGTGAAATTACTAATTTGCCCTTTTAATCCAATGGCCAAGACTTAATCTTATCAAAAATCAATGGCCATGATTTGATCCAAGTGTAATTCACCTTCCAAAATTGCCCTTAATATTTCAAAATTGCCATCCTTATCAATGACCAATTTGCCCTCCAACTAGTCTTTATTTACTAGTTTGTCATTCTTGTAAAAATTCATCCAAGTCTAGTTGGAATCCAAACAACTACAATAAAATATTCATAAAATAATATTTTATGACTTTCCCATGGATTTCGGACCAGCCTCTGAAATTTTAGTTCGATCCGATTTCCCGATATTCGTAAAATACTTCTACTACGATTTTACCTTTTCCTAACTATCAAATTTATTCCAAAAATTCCATATTTCCATATTCGGGAAATAAACTCTATTATTTCATAAAAACTTCCTTTCCCATAACTTAGACTGAATTTTTCCTAACTCGGTCTACTATTCCGATAATTATCGAAAATCTCCATAGAATAAAAATTTCTTTTAGAAATCCTTTATAGATAATCCATTCGAATATTCTTTACTTTTACTGGGTCCAAAATATCAATTAGAAACACTTTTATGGGACCTTCCCGGAGGTCACCATCCTAGTATTTCCCTGGCATGAGCACGCTTAATAATTTTATTCGATCCAAATTCGATAATTCTACTGTATCTTAATTTTCAAAACTGATATCAAGATTCTTATTTTGATCAGATTCACCCTTATACTGAATAAAATCACTTGTTGGGGAAATTTACACTTTAGTCCCCAAACTTTTCCAAAGTTTATACTTTTAACCCAAAAACTTTTAAAATTTACATTTTGGTCACTGGACAAAATTTGGGGTATTACAGATGCCTTGCACTTTCTAGTGTTTATGAACTGAGCACAAAGTTTTTTCCTGATTTCAATTTGGTCACCAAAATTCTAAAAAAGGCCAAACTTTTTGATTTTACTCAATTTAGTCCTCAAACACAATTAAGATTTCTGAAGTAAATTCCCCAAAAAATAGGGTTTCTAATTTAGGGATTTCACAATTTAGGGTTTTTAATTTGGGGGAAATTAGTACGTTACAACTCTTCCCTTAAAAGAAATTTTGACCTCAAATTTACATGGATTAAAGAGATGCGGATAATGAGATTCGACATTGGTCTTGGGCTCCCATGTAGCCTCATCATGATCACGATTACGACACAAGACCTTGACCATCTTAATGGTCTTCCTCCGAAGAACCTTCTTGTCCTGAGCAAGAATCTCTACTGGCTCCTCCTCAAAACGCAAGTCAGGATGGATCTCGGTTTCCTTTATTGGAATAATATGACACGGATCAGCACGATAGTGTCTCAACATAGAGACGTAGAAGACGTCATGAATACGCTTAAGCTTTGGTGGTAACTCAAGTTGATAAGCAACTGGTCCAACTCGACGAATAATATAATAAGGGCCAATGAAACGAGGACTCAACTTGTCTTTTCGATCAAAATAATGTGCCTTCCTCTATGTAGATATTTTCAAGAAAACCTCATCTCCTACATCATACTCAATATCTCGAAGTCTCAAATCGACATAAGACTTTTGTCTATCAAAAACGGCCTCAAGCGTATCCCAAATCAATATGTCAGTCTGCTCAACCTCATGTACAATATAGGGTCCCAACAATCTGTGTTCTTTAAGCTCAGTCCAACCGATAGGTGTACGACACTTATGCCCATACAAAGCCTCATACGGTGCCATCTTGATACTGTTTGATAATTGTTATTATAGGCAAACTCTGCAAGTGGTAAGAAATTCTCCCAATTGCCTCTATAATCAACTATGCAGCCTGTCAACATATCCTCGAGGATCTGGATTACCCGCTCAGACTGACCATCCGTCTTGGATGATAGGAAGTATTGAAGTTCAATTGAGTAGCCAAAGCAGTATAAAAAGACTTTAAAAACTTTGTTGTGAACCTTGGATCTCAGTCATAAATAATAGATAACGGTACTCCATGAAGTCGAACAATCTTTTAGATGTAGAGTTAAGCTAACTTACTCAGAGGATAGTCAACTTGAACAGGTATAAAGTCTGCGGACTTAGTCAGACGATCAACAATAACCTAGAATGAGTTATTCTTTGACGGAGTCAAAGAAAGACCACTGAGAAAATCCATAGTCACACTCTCCTATTTCCACTGAAGAATCTCAATATGCTGAAGTAACATAGATGAACGCTGATGCTCTGCTTTAACCTTCTGGCAAGCCAAACACTTCGACACAAATCCGATTTAGAATATACCAAAATATCATCTATAAAGACCACAACGAACTGATCAAGATAGGGATAAAACACCCTATTCATCATGTCCATGAATGCGGCAGGGACATTAGTCAATCTAAAGGGCATCACAAGGAACTTGTAATGATCGCCATGTGTCTAGAAAGCTATTTTGAGCACATCAAAATTCTTAACCTTGAGTTGGTAATAACCAAATCTCAGGTCTATTTTAGAAAACACCGTTGGTCCCTAAAACTGATCGAAGAGATTATCAATACGAGGAAGGGGATACTTATTCTTGATTGTCAGCTTATTCAGCTTCCGATAGTCAATACACAGTCAAAGTGTCTCATACTTCTTGAAAACATAACAAGAGCTCCCCATAGAGAAACACTAGGTTGAATGAAACCTATGTCTAATAGTTCTTGCAATTGTATCTTTAACTCTTTATGTTCTTTCGGTGCCATCCGATAAGACACAAGAGGTATACCCAAATAAACCTCGATACCAAACTCAACTTCATCACATTTTGGCAGAGCATTAGGCAATTATTTCGGGAATATATTCGAAAAGTCTTTCACAACCCAAATTTTATCCATCAAAGAATCAAACTATCTCAGATCAAGAATGTAAGAAAGATAGGAATGGACCCCTTCTTGTTCATCTTCTTGGATTTGAGAGCAAATATTACATTAGATAGAAAACCTTAGCTCTCTCCAATAAGAACTACCTCACGATCATCAGAAGCTTTTAGAGTTGCCCCTTCTTTTCGCAGTCTAGATTGACTCAGTGAGCAGTTAACCAATCCATACCGAGAATTAGATTGAACTCCCCAAAGGGTAACTCTATTAGATTGTCTAGAAAGATCTCCCCTTGAATCTCAAGAGGACAGTTTTTATACACTTTAGTAACCTCAATAGGATTACCCACTAGACTATGTACGGTAACAGCATTAGCAGTGTCTTCAACAGTAATTTCAAGTCTTCCAAATACAGAATTACAACATACGAATGAGTCAAACCATTATCAAGAAGTGCAAAATATGAGATAGAATGAATAAAAAAGATACCAAGAATAAATTATGGCTCATCACGATCCTCATGCCTCCTGGTAGAATAAACTAGCCATGGCCGTCTCACCCCTAATCCAGTTGATCCTCTGCTCTGAGTAGGCCTACCCCTACTAGTAGTACCCAAAAGCAGCAGATCTACCATGTCCTCTCCCTCTAGCAGGAGTCTGCACAGATACTTGAGATTGGCTCATAACATAAATAGATGGAGGTAAATACGTACAATCCCTGAAGAGATGCTCAAAAGAACTGCATCAAAAATAAGCCCCGATATGCCTCATACACTCGCCCGAATGTTATTTCTTACAAAAAGAACACTGCAGTACCCCACGAGAACTAGTCAAACCTCCAGCACTGGCGGCCAAAATGGTAGAAGTCACTGGCCTAGCTCTAGAATAACCATGATGGTCAAACTCATCTCTAGCCTTATCCCTAGATTGATTCCCCTAATGGTGCTAAACTAATGCGGTTGACTTACCTCCCAGCTCGATCGGTACCCTAGATTCTTTTTGTTACTTGAGTGCTTCAATCTGCTCAACAGTCCTAGCCCTTTTTGTAATCTTTTTATACTATGTATCCTGATGTAAAGCAACACTAATCTTAATCGAAAATTGTAACCCTTTTAGAAACCAGTCACATTTTTCTTTCTTTGCGGTCATTAACCCTGAGACATACTAGATCATCCTCATAAACTCTATCTCATAATTATTTACTAGCATGTCATTATGCTCTAGGTTCATGAAATCATCTCAGCACTTGGCTAAATACTCTAGTCTAACATATCAGTCTCAGAATAACTGTCAGAAAAATCCCAAGAGATCTAACTGGTTGAAACAATATTTTTCTCTGCCTCTCACCAATTTTGGGCTTCACCCTGCAGTAGTGATACAGTAGCCCTAAGCTTTCGTTCGGTGGGATACTCCATCTTAACTAACAAACACTGAAGCTTTTTCAGCCAGTACTCTGCATCAGCCAAATTTATACTTGTCTTCCCATCAAACATAGTCATCCCGACAGCCAAGAACTCGATAAATATGGGTTTCCTCACACCCTCATATTGAAGGAGGAGACGAAGCAACTCTCTTTGCATCGTAGCAGAATCCATGCCTACAGTCTCACTATCCTCAAAATCATGTGGACCATTACTCTAAGTCTACTGAAAAGGTGGATTCCCACTACCACCTTGTCGTGCTCCAGTTTGCTGAGCTTCAGTCTGATCCTCATGTTGTTCCTCTACATCAGTATCATGAATATCATCCTGATTCTGTGGCGGATCCACAAAGGGCAAAACATCACTCTCTGCAGCAACGATACGACCTCGACCTCGATCACGGCCTCGACCATGACTACGATCGGTCGCTAACCTAGAGCTCCTACGAGGTGGCATAGTAGTCTATCTATAAAAGGAAATAATCCTAGAATTAGAGTCGGTATGTAACACCACTTTCTCGTATTTGTTGCCAAACACGAGTCGGTAATGTTACTTAATTATTAAAAATCCATTTTCCAATTTTTGAAAAATCTGGCAGCCTGCACTGTTTTTCTTAAAATAATTTATGAATTTTTGTAAGCTTCAAAACTTCATTTGGAAAAATTCCTAGTAAACTAGATTCATCAGGATATCAATCCATATAAATTAGAGATCTTAACTCATGACACACAAGTGCAGAAAATTCGTTAAATATGCACTACAATGCAGATCTACTGTCTGGAGATTCTGACCTTTCATCGAATAAAAATTCATTTATTTTGATATATAAGTCAAAATCAGTCACTGTTTGTTTTAAAATAAACTAGACTCAATTTCCAGTTCATACATATAAGATTCATCATCTAAATCAATCTGTGGAATTTATAGCAATTTTTCAAAGTCACTGTCTAGAGTAGAATTTCAAGACTGTTTTTACCCATTTCAAAAGTAAGTCTACTAAAATATTCCTAAACCATTTTAAAACATTTAATAAATAATACTAGTCCATATTTTACCATAACCATAATAAAATATAAAGGTAGTAGAGTTTAGTTTACACAAAACACAAGGACTTAATATACATGCCACTAAACTTTAAAATTTTACGTTTTAGTCACTGCACTAAAACCGCCAACTTTAAATTCTTTACTATTTGGTCACTAAACAACTATTGGGGTATTACACGGTACTTAGAGTTTCTATTCAAAATATATTAATTCTTTAAAAATAACAAATTTCTAGGAAATTCTTATTTTGCCCAAAAACATTTAATATGCATGCAAAAATCATTTCTGGTTTCAAATTTTATTTGAGCCTTACAGTCCAAGGGTTGAACCTAGCCTATGATACTACTAAATGTAACCCCCTAAACTCGGCCCAGAGAAAATGGGCCGAATCTAGGAAGTCGTATTTAAAAACTTGTCCTTCAGTAAAAGTTATTAGGTTTAGAAATTTAATATACAAAATAGTTTTTAGAAGTGATTAAACTCAATAATATCTCATTTCATATAAAACACAGTCGTATATCAATATACCAAAAAGTTGATAAAATATCCAAAAATATTATCATAATGCCTGCTAAATAGTAATTCCCAAATAATAATGTCCTAAGTCCAATATTACAAAAAAAATGTCCAAAATAATAGATAAAGTTTGTAAATCCAAAATAAACCATACTGATAAAATGAAAGAAGTCCGATAAACTAGGTCCACCAAGTATCGTACGCCTAAGTCTGAGTATCTGAAACAAGAACTAATAGGGAGTAAGCTATAAGGCTCAATGTGTCCCTAAAGTGTAGATAAAAACATATAACCAGCAATCTGATCATCATGCACAATCTCAATCACACATTTTGATATACATATGCGTATAATATAATACACGAATTATAGTGTCATGCACCCATCTACATACACCATCCAAAGAGCAAGGTTGGAACACCCTAAAAATACCCCCAGTTCAAAACCCTAGAAATTGGGAATTTAAAAATGAAACCCTAATATTTTTAGGTTAAAATTGTAATTTATTAAAAACCCTAAATTTTGAGAAATCTAGATTTCAGTGTCAAATGATAATGTTTAAAAGTTCAAGGACTATTTTGTAATTCTATAAAACTTCAAGGTTAATTTTATAACATTTTGATGTAGGGAGGCTTATTTTTGAATTTTCTAAAACTTCATGGCTAAATAGGTAATATTGAAATGATGAGGTAATTTTAATATGATTTTCAAGTTTGAGGACTTTCTACACAATTAGCCCATTGATTTATAGAAAATTGAATTCCAGTTTCTTTTAGGACTCTTATTCTGCCGATTCAACCTCACTTGTTAATTGTACTAGTTTTATTTTATTTCTATTTTTATTATATATATATATAGTAACAAACATTGTGTTTTGAAAGCCAGCAAAACCCTTTTTTCCCCTTCTGATTGTTCTCAAATCCTAGCCGCCTCTTGCACCCAACACCTTATGCCTTGTTCATAATCCTTTTGTTTTGGTTCAGTAGAACCCCCAACCAATTCACCCATTGCATTTCGGTGAATTAATTTGCTCGTCTGCCTTCAATTCGTGTAAGGTTCCCAATGGACCACGTTAAGTGTTCTCTTAAACTAGATAAATCTGGAGATTATACTGTTCGATCCAACTTTTCCTACATATGTTTTGGAGATGAACGCTACGAACCAGGTAATTGTTCTTTACCCATGAATTTTTAGAATAAATTTTAGGAATATTTCTCTAGTCGTTCGTAGAAACAATGTTAATCTAAGTTTATTTTTGTAGGTTATGATACATTTAGACCTAGTACTTCTGATTGTGGAAAACACGTTATTCAATAGGTTGAGATTGCTTTGGCTAAGGCATGTTTCTTACGGTGCTACATATATAAATTATTTTTCTGTGTGTTGGTGTTTTATACATTGCTTGATTATGATCTGCATTATTGCTTGTATGTTTGACATCATATGCATACGATTTTAGAATGTGTTTTTAATTATGATTTATGAAATATTTGATTTACGAAACATCAAAATTTACAGAAACCAGGATTTATGGATTTATAGATTATGATTTATGGATTTATGAAGTATGTTTATTGAATATCGAATTTATGGAATTTTGTTTATGAAATTTGAGTTTTGAACATCATATACTATGGGCATGGGTTGAGATTTGTACGGGGAAGTTTAGTGGTTTCACCCTTCGTGCTGAATTCCACTTCGGATGGCGAATGTAGCGAGGAGGTTATGGGAACCTTCCTCATCTTTGGCGGACGTAGTTTGGTGCATTGCATTTCGCTTGTGATATTGTATCATTTGTTTTTATGTTTTAAAGAATCTTAAGAAAATATTGCTATGTTTTACGACTATGGTTTTCTTGCACTTTAGACACACTAAGCTCTTTAGCTTACTTCCCCATAGTTTCCTCTTACAGATATCTTTGGACTTTAGGCGACGTGGAGGATCTCACATTTTAGCCAGTTATTTTATTATTCAGTACGAAACTATTTTTACTTATTCAGATTATTATTTTGAGACATTGATGTAATTTCATACTTTAAGACTAATTATGTTTTGGGATTGTTTTTTTGCATTAATTTATTATGGTTTTATTTCAGAGATTTTATTTAAATATTCGAATATTAATTATGATATTTGTATTTTATTATTACGAGATATTTATTAAATTATAGCTATATATATTCTTTTTAAATTAAAGTATAATTTTAAATTTGGTTTTCTTGAGGGCTAAGTTTTCAAACGTGACTTCATAGATTCGACCTATTTCTTCTGGACCGAGTTTAGGGAGTTACAAAGGTTCCCCAGAACCACTCTCTACATTGTCACCATCTGAAGTGGAACTCAGCCCAAAAGGTGGAACCACTGATCTTCCTCGTACAATTTCAAAACCTATGATATGACATGTTATTTTGATTTTTGAATATGAATGCATTCCTATTTAATAAACGAGGATGTATGCACAATAAGTCTGACATTAATTTAGTTTGATTCTGATATATGATTCACGGCATGTCATCATACAAATCATGTCATAATTCACAAGTCAAACATACATACATACATACATGGAAGCACAAGAGAACGTTCTTTTACTAATATTATTACCAGTATTCGATACTAAGTTATTCATAGTATTACTATACCTTCCCTATTCATCGCGGGTTGGTTATTCATCAACACAGGTTTAGCTTATGATGTGTTTGGAAGCCCTCGTCCAAATGAGTATTTTACAGAGAGCCGACAAGAGATTCTATTAATAACTATCCGTTTTAATTCTTTGGAACAACTCGATAAAAGAGTACAGAAAGATGTAGCACAAGAAGAAATACACATCAGTCAACTAACAACTCAATATCGAGAGTGATGTCTCCCACGCTCAACTCTAGCACTAGGTCAGACAGAGTCATCACCTACGAGAGTAAACACTACATAAGAAACTAATACTATGCCACATACACTAACATAGAAACAATAATCCAAACCATACTCACGTGCAGATCTCGTAGGTTATGCAGTAGTAGGCCGTATTGGTGAAGGATGAGAAAGAATCTTGGTATCTAATGTCACCGGAACATAATAATATTTCAAATTAGATCTCGGTATACAATTCTTAAAATACTAAGTACATATAAATGTAAATAGTAAAATAGTATTTCGAGTTTAACTTTGAAAAAAACATGCAGCAAATTTGGAATCAAGACTTCGAAAATTGCAAATTTGACTTCAACCAAAAAAGTCAACGATAAAAAGTCAACAATCAATGATGGCGGTCAATGATTAACGGTGACGGTCAACGATTAACGCTGACGTCATGGTCAATGCCGACGATAAATTCATCCTATCAATGCTGACGTAAATCGGTTTGAGTCAGTCAACGGTCTAACAGTTCAGCTCAATGGTCCGATCTAGTTCAGTTCAAGGCTGACTCAATTCGGCTTGGCACACAGACCCGGTTCAGTTTTGAGAAAATGGGACATTTGTTTCTTGGGCTCACACAAATGGTCTTTAGACCAGCCCAACTGAATCGATAAGGGCTAAGGATTTTGGGCTCAATCCTTGGACAGACTCTGATAGCCCAACACTCTACCTTTTACATAACCAGTCGAGATTAGGGTTTATGGGACCCTTGAAGGAGCCGATCGTCGGTGACACATCCCGGTGACCAAAGTTGGTCATTTTTCATCCAAAACAACTAAGGAAAGGGTTAAATCACAACCCAAACAATAAGGAACCAAAAAAGACCACAATGGCTTACCCAACTTGAAGAGACAAAACAACGACGGTGGGAAAGGGATTCCAAACGAATTCACGATGGCCACGGACACAAACGGAGAGCAGAAACGATGAAGCAAGGGATGGGTTTTTATCAGGACACAACTGGGTACACACCGGTAGGCTTGGAACGATGAAAGAAAGGAGGCAAGTAGCTTGGTCGAAGCGCAAATGAAATAAGGGTGATAAAAATGTTGTTATTCAAGAGAAAAGAAGAGAGAGTTAAGGGCGGATGTAAATCAAATGGGATTTGATGGGGTGTTTAAATTTAAAAAGTGATTTTAAATACCCAAAGAAATGGGTAAATAACAAGGTGCGGCTTTGCAATTTCTAGGGTTCACGAACTGAGCATAAAGTTTTGTCCTAATTTTAATTTGGTCCCCAAAATTTAAAATAAGCCCAAACATTTTGATTTTACTCAATTTAGTCCTCAAACACAATTAAGATTTTTGAAGTAAATTTCCCAAAAATTAGGGTTTCTAATTTAGGGATTTCATAATTTAGGGTTTTTAATTTGGGAGAAAATTGGGGTGTATATATAAGGGGCATCATCCTAAGGTATTTTGGTGTTCTTTAAGTGAGATGCCACTTTTTAAGTCCTTCGGGCCATTAATAAGACCTTCGAGCATGATATTAAGACCTTCGGGCCATCAATAAGATCTTCGAGATGATGTTAAGACTTCTTTCCGTGCCAACACAACAGAAATCGGGGCATCGAAGAATTCACAGCTTGAAGAATCTCTTGAGAAAAAGCGAAATGTTCCAGAAGAACTCGTGATTCCAAGGCTTTGGAAGAGGATGTAGAATAAAAGTTAGTGATTATGATCTTTGCTTTATTCTCGTTTCACAGGAATAAGTAAAGAAGGGCAGCTGTAATCACTAATTTTTATTTGAGTTTTAGTATTAGTATTATTAATATATTTTAATATTATTATTATTAAAAAAATAAAAAACAATCAATGTATTAGATTTCCCACGCCACCACCCATGCCCCTACCAACAACCCATCACCCCTCACCATATACACTCACCGGCCACTCACTCCAACCTACCAATTTTCTAACTTTTCCAGCACTCCCCATCGTTCCCAAACATCAAAGCCTCCAAAACTCCCTCACTTGAACGAAGAAACCACCATCACCGAGTCTCACCATCATGAACCGAGAATCATCAGTCACCTTTCATTTTAAGGTAGTTGATGGGGTTTGGGTGGGTTTTTATTTTGACTTAATCTTGTGGGAATTGAGTCTTTATTATGGATTTAAGGTTGGTAGAGCTGAACCACACTGGACTTGCTCCATGGCCAGTGGAGGAACGGTTCGAGGCCGTCGTCGATGATCGTCGCAAAGTGTGGAGAAAGGGCCTCTATATTGTGATTTTGGAAAAGAAATTAAACTTTTTTTAATTCATTCTTGGGGGAAATTTTAGGGTGAGGCACCCATAGACCTTGTTTGTTTATATATGTATATTATTTAATTTGATATTGTTATATATTTGTCATTATGCATGTTTTGTTTGGCTTTTTGTTTTTTTAAAACCGTGTTCTTTTTTTTTTGTTTAGTTTTATATGTAGTGTCGTATGTATAAGTGTGGTTTAATATTCGATTTGGGTATCTTGGTATGTTAATACATGTTTGATTCTCGTATGTATGTTCATTTAATTTTCATGCATCTTTATGTTTGTCATGCCATATTACGTTGCATACCGGGATATAAACCGTTAATGTGATAGTCCTTTTTTGAGGATAAATTGGGCTACTTCTTAAGAAGTATGTGGTGGTTTTTGTTTATTCATCGAACACCGGATCCCTTTAAAATAAACTCACATGTATAACCAAATTTTAATTTAAATGTCACTTTAACTCGCAAAATTCGACATTAATAAAATGGTAATTGATTTGGTACCAAGTTTGGGTGTGGTGGGGTGCGAACCCTTTCCGTGTGTAACTCACTTTCGAACCCAAAAAGAAAAGAATCTTTGGTTAATTTTTTGGTGTCCGGTCTACCTAACCGATGGCGACTCCTGTTTTATTCAAAAATATGATTTTTAAAGAAATTATCCCAAAATCAAATTTAAAAAAAATGGGATATTCGGATTTTTAGTCGCTACAGTAGTTCTTATCAGGATCATCACTCGTAGTGGAGTTTGTGTCATCCTTCATGGTTTAGGCTATAATGATAGGGTGAACGATGTTAAATTTTGCCTGTGTTTGATTCACAAAACCAACGTCTAGGCATGTAAAACCATCTCCAGTGTTTTCATCCAGCCCTGATTCCAGGTTGTTCAATCTGCTATCCAGGTTACTCCTTTGTTTTTCTTACCATTTAAAAACCTTTGTTTTATCTTTCATTTGGTCTACCATCTTGACGTTGTGGATCCAAAAAATCTGCTCTAATTACCAATTCTCACAACCTAATAGTGAGAGTTCGAATAGAAAATGAATATTTAGGAAAAAAGGAATAATTAGAGGAAATAAAAGAAGAATGAGAGGAAATAGAAGAAGAAGAAAATTTCGGAATTGATTTATTTCAAGCATAAGAAATTTATTTTAGGGTATATGATTTATGGGTTTAAGTTTAAGGGTTTACAATGTGGTTAGAATTTAGGGCTTAGAGGTTAGAGTTTAGTCCTCTATATTTATAGAGTCAATCAATTTAGTCCTAGTTCAAATAAAAACCCATAAAATTATCATTCGTATCAAATCTATCAAGTCAACCTCAGCTTCGGCTCGCAGGCTGATCTGGCCACCTGGCTCACTAACGTTTCTAGGCTCACACACCCATCTCCGTCTCTATCCACCTCACTCAGTACGGCCAAAATCTCCTTTTCGCTCTGCGGCTTTCGGGCAAACTTGTGTTGAAATATGGAAGTAAAATAACACAACCTTTTGGAGAGGAAGAAAAGTATATTAATGAACTTCAAATAACACTTGGAAATTTCTTGGAATACAATTACTTTGCTTCATCACTTACAATCCTTTATATAGTGATTGTAGGTGACTATTGGAACAATCACATCTCTTCATTTACACCTATTTATCATGCAAAGGCACATCTATTCATGATGAATAGTTACATCCATTCATTAATCTAGGTTTCTAAAAAAGTTGCACCTAATCACTAAAAGGTTTATGAAGAGTCACATCTAATCATAAAGGTTCAAATTATGAAATTCAATACTCCCCCTTAATTTGAACATTTCTTCGCCACGCTCAGATTTCCACATTAGAATAGTGTACTTTGGTACTTCTAAGTTTTTCATCAGTATCATCATCTTGATTGTAGGAGATTGCTTCCTTCCTTTACTATCTCTGTATCCAGCTCTCCTCCATTTGTCATGTAACTCATCATGGTTATAATCTCTATCATTGTCTCGATCACTGTAACAACGATCACATTTCTTGTGTCGATTGCTTTGAGAATCATAATCGCAATCATGGTCATGATAATGTTCATGCTCTCGCTTGCGCTCCTTGTAACGTTTACGCTCACGGTCTTTATCACAATCTTGAGTCTTGGACTTCTTTTGCCAAACTTTTACATCTCTTTTTCCGTCAATTAAATGGTCCTCACTAGACTTACAATTAGTATGTTCACTTGCTAATCGATCATCTTTCAATTTCCCATCTTGCCATTTGTCTTCACATGTCACATTTTCTTGATACTTGTCTTTGTATCTTCCATCCCATGCTTCTCATTATTTGCATGCTCTTGTGGCGAATTTACCGTCTTTCGCCATCCTTCATTACTGCTTTTGCAGTCAAACTCTGTGTTATCAACCATATTTATCATGCCCCCATCATTCGTGTTGTGTTCCTCGCCGACATTCACCAATACTAGTTCTAAATTGGTCTGTAGAGAATTTGTCGTGGCTTCATTCATCTGCGCCAAGTCCCACCATAATTGGTTCTCAAAACAAAGGTTTTTAACCATTTCTTGAAGAATCCAGTTTAGTTTCCTTATTCTTTAAATCTCATCATCTTTCTCCTTTAGTTTTTCCTGTTGCTTTGCAAACATAACGGAGATTCTTTTAGTTGTAGAATAAAATGTTTGTAGTTGTGTTTCTCGAAGAATAATTCTTTCCCTTACATCTTGTAGCTTCATTCTTTCGTAATCAAGATCTCGCATTGCTGCATTTATTTCAAACTCAAGTCCATCAACTTTAGCACATACTTCTTCTTGGGTCACCTTCTCAGTCTTAAGTTATTTCCTCAATTATTTCATTTCATGTTCAAGTTCTTCCACTTTTCTCCTTGCATCTCCCAAGGTTTTTTGTTCTTCACACATGTGATTGCTTGCTTCATTGTCAATATACGATGTGCTTGCGTCATTATTCTCTTTAGTCTTGAGTGTTAGCAATAATGCTTGCTCTTCAATATCTTGTTGATCTTTAATAAGATTTATTGTCTCTTCATTTCTATTAGGATCACTTTGGCATTCCCAAGAAAAATGTCCAAATTTATGACAATTATAGCATCCAACATTGGACTTGTCACACCTCCTTTCATTTACTCTTTGATAATTCATTCTTCCTCTTCTCTGATTCCTTGATGATGTGTTTACATCATTGTTGGTTCGATCTTTACGATCATCTCTTCCATATTCTCGTTGGCCATAACATCGACCTCGTCCATGTCCTCGTCCATTTTGATTCTTTTCTTCTCGATTGTTTTCCAAATGCACCTTGGCTTTGAGGGCTAGTTCAATGGACTCATCTTGTCTCCTATTGAATCTGTCTTCTTGTGCTTGCAAATCACCTATAACTTTTTAAATAGTCATAGAGTCTAAATCTTTTGACTCAATGACGCAAACCATATAATCAAACTTTGGAGTCAAAGAACGAAGGATCTTTTCAATCACACGTACATCTTCTAAAGTTTCTCCATATCTCTTCATTTGATTAACAATAGCCACCACCCTTGAGTAATAATCCGAAATGGACTCGGATTCCTTCATCCACAAGGTTTCAAATTCACCTCGCAATACTTGGAGTCGAACCTTCTTCATTTTGTCAACTCATTGGAGAGAATTTTGCAAAATCTCCCATGCTTCCTTTGCGGTGTTGGCATTTGCCACTTTTACAAACATCGAATCATCTAGATATTGGTGGATGAGGGTGAGAGCTTGTTGATCCTTCATCCTTGTTTTCGTCAAAGCCTCATTTTCTTGTCGTGACAATGACGCCTCGTCTTGAAGAGAATCATAACCCTTGCGAGTGATCTCCCAAGTATCTTGTGCCCCAAGTAAAGCCGCCATACAGAGACACCAATTTTCATAATTGTCTTTTGTATGACGAGGAAATTGAAATGGAAACATACCATTATTGGTCATCTTCTTTTACTATCGAACCTAGCTCTGATACCGCTTTGTTGGAATATGGAAGTAAAATAACACAATCTTTTGGAGAGGAAGAAAAGTATATTAATGAACTTCAAATAACACTTGGAAATTTCTTGGAATACAATTATTTTGCTTCATCACTTACAATCCTTTATATAGTGATTGTAGGTGACTATTGGAACAATCACATCTCTTTATTTACATCTATTCATCATGCAAAAGCACATCTATGCATGATGAATAGTTACATCCATTCATTAATCTAGGTTTCTAAAAGAGTTGCACCTAATCACTAAAAGAGTTGCACCTGAGTCACATCTAATCATAAAGGTTCAAATTATAAAATTCAACAACTTGCTCAGGAGAGCCTTGAGCTCACTTCTCGTAATAAAAATGTCGTTTTGTATCATTAAAGAGTAAAATAGACTGTATTACACAAACAACCATTAATATCGTAGGGTTTTGAGAAATGGAGGAGTGGGTAGTTCCATCCTCCAGGTCTGTCAATGGTTTCAAAAGCTTGTCTGGTTCTGTTGAATGGCTGGGGAAAGAAATGGTTGAAATGAGACTGAGAGACAAGGTGGACAATGATGGAGTAAGAAGCTCAATCTATAGTTCCTTAGCATTTTATTTTTGGATTTAACTTGTTAGAATTTCTTCTCAAGTAGCTTTACAATGGTCATGCTTATTGAGAATATAGTAGTATGATACTGAAACCTGGAACATAATTTTACAATCTCTGCAAGATGCTTCTCTATTTATAGATGATCCTTAATGTTTTATCCATGCAGGATAGTGAACCAGATATAGTTGATGGAGTTGGTGCTGAAACAGGACATGTGATTAGAACTATCATTGGTGGTCGAAATGGTCAATCAAAACAGGTTGAAAGAAAATAAGTTAGCGTGCAATTTTTTTTGAATGATTCTATAACTGATGTTTAATCTACCTGCATTATTCTCAACGTATTTCTATTTTTGGTTGTATTGACAGAATGCTAGTTATTTTGTTGAGCATGCAGTTGAAACTGGTTCTTTCGATATTGTTTTCCATGTAAGTAGCTCTATAATATTATTGATCAAAAATATTTTCTCGAGTTTGTTAATTAGATTATAATCTTGAATAAGTTGATTGTTTCCTGCAGGCGAAGTGTCGTGAAACTGGAGAAATTGTTGCCATCAAGAAGGTTCTTCAGGATAAGAACTACAAAAATAGGGAGTTGCAGATTATACAAATGTTGGACACCCATAAAATATTACAGGGAAGAGCTCTACCTCGATCTCGTTCTTGAGTATGTACCTGAAACTGTTCATCGTACAGCCAGAAGCTACAGCAGGATGAACACACGAATTCCTTTAATATACAGATGACAATTTTATGGGTTTTTTTTTTTGAAATAGGACTAAATTGATTAAATCTATAAATATAGAGGACCAAATGTGTTGTTATTCAAATTTCTGTAATTGCAACGTTGCCCACTTAAGGTCTGTTAGCGGTCGAGTGAACGTTTTGTAATAAAACATAAAATTTAATTGTCATTTTGTAACTTTTAAGTGTTTGGTTACCGTTTAGAATTTTTAAACAAAATTTAGTTATCATTGTGTACTTTACCCTAATCTTATATCTTTCCAACCAAACATAATAATCCTACCAAATAAAATAAACAAGGTAATGTATCGTCCCAGTAAGGGGTGTTCAAATCCGAGTACCAGAGGTACCGGGTACCCGGATTTTTTAGTAGTAGCTTGGTTGGCCCGTGTTGGTCGGGTACCTGCAAAACAGGATAATTGGGTACTCAAATATAAAAGTATGTATTTATTAAATTTAAAATATGTATTTATTAGTTCAATATAAAATATGTATTTATTAAATATAAAAATATTTTAATTTTAAATATATCCCGGAAATTTAAAATTTTGAAACCCGAGCCTAATCATAGAAATGGTGGGACGGGTACCCGACCCAGGAGGTGAAAAAATTTATAAAATTATTCGTATTTTTTATCGGGTCGATGGGTTAACGGGTTGAGTCATTCGGGTCGGGTATTTTTTGAACACCCCTAAATTCCTTGTAATGTGCCAGATAACGTTATATTCTGAAAATCTTATTCTTATAAGTAATTTTACATTTCGTGAATCAAAAGCACTTTTATTTTAAAGTCTTTATGCTTATTTTCTTTGTCGTTCTGTTCCCCGATTCCCAATTTTAATCTTCAAAATTCCTAATTCTTCACCTCGGGTCATGACACTAAACTGTTATTTTCACCGCTAGGATCTTTGAATGGATGGTCCAAACTAGAAAATCAAATCTTGAATAGTTCTCTGGCAATAAAACTACTTGTCCGTTGGCTTCACAAGAGTCGATTTCAGCACCGCCTCCAACGGTGTCGCCCATATTTGAGTATACTCAGAATAATATATTTGTTAGTTTACGATTCCAACACTGCCTCCTACCGCACTGCATGTCTAAAATGGACTAAAAAGAAGATTAAAATAAAGGCTTAGGGTTCATGGTAATATATTTGTTAATTGATGATTTCTATGTTACTTGTTCAAGCGGTTAAGCTGCTAGCACTCTTTATTGTTCAAGTCCCCACAAATGCATTCTTTAGTATTTTTATTTTAAACCAATCAATATTGCCTCATCATCAATTGAAAATACCATGTCAGCATTTTAGTCTATATGGATCTACCACATTAGCATGAAGCATTGAGTAGAGTAACTATTTATTGGAATTTTATGGGCACATTTTGACATTATATAAATTTGTAATTGAGGGACCAAATGCATGAACTGCAATAGAAAGACCAAAATACAATCCGAGATGTAATACATGGACTGTAAAGATACTTTTACCCCCATAAACTATAGATAGATCCATAATATTAATACATGACTGCTTTTCAACTGATTTTGAGAAATCAGCTTCAACATAAAAGTAGTACGTTGAAGCATCAACCTCTCATTCATATATATATATATATAAGTTAAATAGTAGGTATGGCCGTCACCTGCTATTCCAGTAGTGGTTAAGAGGATTGGAAGCCCCTTGGCATATGATGCTCCATGGCTTTCTTTAACATGTGCATTGTGCTCTTGTCTACTGCCTTCACGCTATAATGTTGGAACTAAAACTGATCAATGCATCAAAAGTTGAAAATTCTTGTCATCATTTACCACTACGTAGTCATATCTGAGGCCATCAGCACGACGGATAAACTCCTCGCTCTTTGAGACTTGAATTCCGACCAAAACATTCGCTCCTGTTTCGCCCTGTCGGATGGAATATATCAGGATTGGTATTTGTTTAAATCAAAAACAATTAGAAAAAAGTCTTTAGATGCTAACCTGACCACGATAATGGAACAAACTAATATTCCAGCGCGGACTAAAAGTGTCTAAGAACTCCATCAAAGCACCAGGCCTCTCCGGAAAAATAAACCGGCATAGAACCTCATTTTCAACATTCGATCTGCCTCCCATCTGAAAGAGATGAATATAGAGAATTAACAAAGGCTGCACAAAAAGTAGGTAAACTGAAAAGGAAAAATAATGATAATTACCAAATACCGCAAGTGATCTTTAACCAATTCACTTGCTGTAAGATTGTAAGTTCTAAGCTGAGAAGATTCCATCCTCTGCTTCATTGCTTCAAGTTCAGAAACAGTGTGAACACCAACACTGCGAACAACATTGATGGATAATGACGTGCTCTCAGTTCACATGTTTCTGAATGCCAAATCATCCCCTCAATAACCAAACTAATATAAAATATAGCCATGAAAATGAACAATCCTAAACATTTATGAGATAACCTGTACAAAACTACAGCTTCTTTATCAGAACTACATCTATATTTGAACTCGGTGATATTCATAGGCCCCACCTGTCAATCCCAAAGATAAGTGGTTATTTTTACTTATTATCAAATGAACAAAATTGGTAATCTGTAGAAACGTTAAAGTTTTAAAAAGTGCAGAGAAATACCAGTTCACAAAACTGTTTGAAGCTTCCTGGCTCCTCCGGCAAAACAGTTGCAAGCACTGCCTCCTGTTGTCTACCCACATTAGCCAGTTCAGTAACCACTCTGAGCTTATCAAAATTCATGTTTGCACCACTAGTTATTGCTACAACATTCTTCCCCTTCAGGCCGTAATATTTGCAATACGCTTCCGCTCCCGCAAGGGCTAGAGCACCTGCTGATTCAAGAATGTTCCTCTTCTCTTCAGACATATCCTTAAACAAAAACAGAACAGTTGTAAATCCATAAGCATCCAAAAATTGAGAGACAAACCAGAACCTGTTTACCTTCATATGAACCAAAGGCACAGCCCAATTCCTAAAATACTACGTGTAGAATCCAGGCCAAACCAAATGTACAATATATTTGAAGTGCAAACTAGACAATTTCTTTCAAATTAAGAATTTATGTAACTTCATGACATGATTTAGAATGTTTACATAGTTCAAAACTGTATCATACGAGGACAGAAACACTAAAAGTACAACCAAATTAAAGTTTGATTGTGATATCCAGTCTTTTAACAATTGAGAGGATAAAAAAGAATCAGCCTAAGTGAAAAGATGCAAAATTTGAAAGTTGAACATCCAAGATCATACCTTTATAGAGGCACAAATAGCATCACGGCTAACAAGAACAACACCATCCACCAATTCCCTACATATGCGGAAGGTTTCTTCACCAACCTCCTTAACAGCTACTCCATCTGCAAAGCCTCCCACCTGGTCCAGCATCACTCTTTCACCATGATGCAGCGACAATGCCATTGCATTTGCATCAAAAGGCTCGACTCCGATAATTTTCACCTGTAAAGTAATCATGAGATGGCATGCACTTGTCGTCTACTAAGAACTATGCCAAGCTCAAGCATAATGAAATAGCAGATGTTTATAAGAAGAAACAGCACACCTCTGGGGAAACCCTCTTTACATAAGCAGCAATGCCTGCTATAAGCCCACCACCACCAACAGGTACAAAGATTGCATGCAATGGGCTTTGTGTTTGGCGCACAATTTCCATACCAACAGTTCCTTGTCCGATAATAACGTCTGGGTGGTCAAACGGGGGTATAAATGTGCGAACTTCGTCTTTAGCCCTTCTCTTAGCATATGCCTGTGCCTCATCCTAAGAATCTCCGACAAGAACAACGGTTGCACCCAACCCCTCAACAGATTTCCACTGCAAATAATAAACCACCTCTCAAATTTAGAAATCTTATAACCGATGAAATGGAATGCAAGGAAATCGCAAAAAAGCACCTTAATTTCTGGCGTGGTAACAGGCATAACAATAACAGCATTGCAACCAAGTTTCTTGGCAGACAATGCAACCCCTTGGGCATGGTTTCCTGCTGATGAGCAAATAACCCCCCTTTCTGATTGTTCCATGGGAAGCTTTGCCATCATATTATAAGCTCCACGAAGCTTAAAGGAGAAAACCTGAAAATTTGAAAAGCACTTCACCAGAATGAACATGAAAAACAATACACCCCAAATACATGTCAGAGTTCCTCTTTCAGGTTTATACTCAACTACAAAAGTAAAGGGCTTCCGTTAGGGACGGAACTATTAACCTCCTGGGAGGGGCTGTTGCCCCCCGACTAGGGGAATTTTCTTTTACCCTTTGTCCTTTATATTTTTTCGAAAAAAAATGTTATAATTGTGAATCCCTCTTTCAAAACTTATATTTTGCCCATCACCCCTAAATTCTGCTCCGTCCCTGGTTTCCGTTCTGCCAACTCATTAACAGATTCCAACGAGAAAAACTAAATTTCATGTAAATATTTACTCACAACAGCAACGTAACTCCACTGTACATGAATCAAACACAAAAGAGCTAACTTCAAGCTGCAAAACACAATCTGTCAAGCTGTAAATCTTATAAAACTTCAATCTTGTAAAAATTGAAGAGTTTTTCTTACAGGCTGTAAATCTTCTCTCTTGAGCCAAACTTGATTGCCCAACCGTTTAGACAGCTTAGTGGCCAACTGTAACGGTGACTCTATGGCCACATCGTAAACCTTGGACGACAATATATTTGTTAAATACTCCATCGCATTTATTACGCCCTCATTTCCTTCATCCATCGAACGTTCCGGTGACACACCTAAGTACCCTGACGGATACTGCAGGGAATTACTAGCCACCTTCTTTCACGACGCGGAAGGAGTGGCGGAAAAACTCGATGTATAAGACGGAACGGCAGCGCTCTCTCGAGAGGTAACGGCCGGAGAAGATATCTCAGCCGTCGGTTTTGAAACGGCGGCTCTGATCCAAGGCAGGTTTAGGTTATTTTTCCTTGAAATGTGGGGGGCCAACAAAGGATGTTCGTGAGACCCTCTCTTTGTGGCGGAGTAGCAGCGGCTGAGGTGGCGTCAGGCGGAGAGCCTCCATCGTTTTTGGATTTTTTAAAAATAATAAAATGAAAAAAGGGTAAAATCAGAGAGAAAACTCGTGTAAGAATTTAGAAACGGGAATGCGTTTTCTTATTCGGGCGCATTGTGTCACGGCCATGCCGTCTAGGCTCGGTCAGCACGCCGTGCGACACTTGAAAAGAGACCCAACCTAGACAAGTCAGCCTTCAACAAGCCCTTTATTCAAGGACTCAACTCGGAAGCATCGTCTCATGATCCATCAGGCAACATACGCGTCGAATATCGTATCCCGTGGGGCCTAGCGAATGCTAGCGGCCAACCCCTGACTCTCGCGACGAGCGCGATATGGGGCCCTGTGGCCCCTAGCCATCCCTAAGAGGTCCTCTTAGAGAGACATCGTGACATCCGCTTGGCTCCAATGCCCGCACACCTAGGCCCTACGTGGGCCTAGGAGAAGGTCACTTACACCAAGGCAGCTCGGCTGCTAGCGCTTGGCGAGGAGGATGGTGGAGACACAACACCAGACCACTTTCCCCTAAAGAGCTAAATAAACTTACTAAGTCTGACGCAAGCAGACGTTGCTTCGTCCCAAACGAGGACATTTTCTGAACAGGGCCTTCATCGCCTTCCCAAAGCATCCTAACTTGCATTCTTGACTTGGTAGCTCTTCAGGCATTGCTCATATCACCGCTCGGTCCGCCTTTGCTCGGTCCCGAACAGGCTTGTCAAGGCAAGATCGTAATACAATAAGAGACAGCCTTGATATTCTCCCATACTTCCTATTATCGATGTCCTCATCGATACTGACACTCATTCTTCATCACCTGATGAGCTGATATGGACATCGAAGACAGTTCCTCTTTGATCTGTGCTTGACTTAATACACTTCTCTAGTCCCATCATCTGAACATTCAAGCAAATAACTCAAGCCTCGATCCTGGGTTCTTTTGATTCCCTTACGACCATGTTGCACCTGCGTGACCATCTACATCGATCATGAACACATTATGACCCAGTTTTGCTCCTTCAATGTCAAGTGCTAGATTCATGCTCCACCACTTTTACTCTGATTGTGGCTCGAGCGAAACACTTGTAGCGAATCACTGACTCAACTAACGCGTGCCTTGTAGTGTCTTTGAGTCTGACGATCTAGCCATCGACCTACAAACAAAAATAGCATACATGCCCATATGCAAGAGCACTATGACTCGCCACACAATGGCTTGCTCTTCGGCACCAAGCCCATTCGCCAACTGTGTCCCACCGTATAGTGAGATCTTCAAGCAATGAATGTGTCACCATCTGGCCAATATCCAAGCAGGCAGGTACAGGTTCACCTTGCACTTAATTGCTTAATGATGTAAAATGATCTCTGGTTACCAACACGATACAAGCGTGTACTTGTCTCTTTGTCTTTCTTTATATGGCTTGTACTATAAGACATACAAGCAAATACATTAGTGATAACCTATTCACACAAGTCTCGAACGATACCTGGTTGGTAAATATTGCCTTACGCATTCACCATTTGCCAAGTGAATGTACATCTATTCCCACTCGAACAACCTTGCTCTCATGAACTCATGCATCTTGGCTTTCTAGCGGCTAATAACACTTTTCCCACAAGCCAACCGCCTTTAAGGTTATCCAACGTAACCTACAACTTGTCTCGCTTCTCTCTGCATCATATTGTCGACGTCCTCGTCGACTGAACAAAAAGAATTCCTTCGCTAGTTAGAGGTACCATTGTAACCTGCAAAGACTAACTTTTCATTGACCAAGTTATGCACTATTGTGCCACAAGCCCAACAACATTCTTCTTTTCAACACAACAAGCGCCTCTGCGCTGAACATAAATGAGCCCCATAGTGGGTTACTTTCCACGTGACATCATGCTAGCATAATCATTTTTGGTTAACGACGCGTACCTCTGTGCACTGTTTGCAATATGATTTCCAGGCATGCATCAACGATTCACAAGTAGTCAACTTCTCCATACTGAGGTAACCATAGTGATTAACGACAGACACCTCTTGTGTACTGATTTCACTATGACTACCCAGCTAAGACTTCAAGACATATTGAGTGCCTCTGCACCAAAACAATCATAGTGCGTAACGTTAGTCACCTTCGTGAACTGATGACACTATGTTTGAACTCGTTTGCACCTCTGTGTAATAAATGATAAGTGCCTCTACATTGAAACAACCACAGTGGTTAGCGTCGGATCCCACCTCCAACTCATTATCACCTCTCAGTGTCGATCCCACCAGTGGTCAACTCGTTAGCACCTGTCCAACTGCAACAAAAAAATAAGTGCCTCTTGCACTGAAACAACCATAGTGGTTAGCGTCAGTCACCTCCGTGTATTGATCCCACCAGGTCCAACTCATTATCACCTCTGTGCAACAATAAATAGGTGCCTCTTGCACTGAAACAACCATAGTGGTTAGCGTTAGTCACCTCCGTGTACTAATCCCACCAGGTCCAACTCGTTAGCACCTCTGCGCGAGATAAAGAAATAAGTGCCTCTTGCCTTTCCGAAACAACCATGGTGGTTAGCGTCCAGTTACATCACCTCCGTGTAATGATCCCACCAGTCCAACTCGTTAGCACCTCTGCAATATAAAGATCGAGCACCTCTGTGCCACAAATTCTGGCCCAGAAGGAATGGCGCTATAGTGGATAATACCAAGAAAATGCACCAATTTATGTAATGCAAGCCCTCAACAGCTTGGCGATATCCTTCAATTGCCCTCGAAAGCTCGGCATTGCTTTGGCAAGGATTAATGTGATAAAAACACACCAAAGCAGCATCTATTTCAAAAAATCACCAAGTTATGTAATCAAGCTCAACGTCTGAAGGAAACATGGATTAATGCATGAATGGCTAACTATGCAACTAATAAGAAAAAGTCTAACAATAATATGAGTAAAAAGGGTAAGAAAATAGTACAACACTTATCACACCCCAAACTCAACTATTGCTTGTCCTCAAGCAATGCAAACTCATAATTACCGCCAAGACTTCAAATTTTCACAAACTTAGCTTTGAACTTGATTTCACCTCTCCAAACCGGGCACAAAGTATGATTGGCTTTTTATTTTTCGAAAACTGAGGAATTACTTTAATCAAACTATAATGCTTGTGAGAGTGTGGAGTTGTGTGCAAGTGATTTTTCGGATTCTATGCAAACAATAGGTTTTCAAATTACTTCATTGGGTTCTTTTTAACATGTTTTAACTAGAGCCACTTTCGGCACCTCTAGTGTTTTATTTTTTAGTTTTCTTGTTAATTTAATCGACTAGAGCCGGTTTCGCACCTCTAGTTAACCGAAAAATTTTAACGCCCCTAGAGCCAGCTCGCACCTCTAGTGATCAATTTTTTTAGCATATGCTAGAGCCACTTTCGGCACCTCTAGCATTCATCCAATTTTTATTCTAATCCCCAATTAGTTAATTATCAACCTAAGTTTACTAGAACTCCTTAAATCAATCAAACCACAAATAAAGTGTTTCATCAAATTTAGCATCATAGTACAATTCTAAGTTTTTCATGGTTATCCTAGAATAAAAATTCTATCAATTAAGTGCATTGGCAAAGTCATCATCGAATATTCATCAAATCTAAGCAATTTTTGTTCCAATTAAAGGCATGGCAAGCAATTTATGTATCCTAAATGTAATGCTTAAGATTAATGTAACTAAACATGGTAATTACTAATAACAATCCCCCAAACTCGAGTGAGGCATTGTCCTCAATGCATGCATAAAAATAACGAAAAATAAATATAAAAATAAATGCATACGAGGACTTACTCCGAGAGTTCGCCATCGAGATGATTAGTTTCCTTCTAGTTGGCGCCTTGATTTTCTTGCTTGAACGTGATGGTTGTTTTCTTGTTGCCGGACGCCTTGAGCTTTGGTTGCCGTGGCATCTTCATGGTTAGTTGCCGTGGCATCAGCCAGTGCAGCACGATGTAGGTTGCCGCGCATCTTCTTCATTGGTTGCCGTGGCAAGGATCTTTGCAAGAAATTTCCTTAGCATAGTAGTTGTGAGTCTTGTTGTGAAAAAGAAAATAAAGAAAACCTGAAAACTAAAGATAATGAAGAAAAAATAAAATATCTCCTAAAAATAAAAATGAAAATAAAAAGAAAAAGAAAAAGAAATATCAAAGGAGAGCATGCTCATGCATCTCCTAAGTTGACCACTTCCTTGTTACGCTCCACATGGGCACCATTGTAGTGCTTCAATCTTTGTCCATTAACTTTGAATTCATGATTGTCGAGATGGACTTGATTATTACGGCACCATGAGAGAATGGTTTGACGACTTTGAATGGTCCCGACCATCTTGATTTCAGCTTTTCCCGGGAAAAGTTTTAGCCGAGAATTGAATAGGAGAACTAGTTGCCTCGGCGTGAATTGTCGTGGCAATAGTTTCTTGTCGTGCCATCGCTTTGTTTTCTCCTTGTAGATTTGTGCATTGTTATAGGCGAGTGCACGAAATTCTTCTATCTCATTGAGATCCATCAAGCGCTTTTGTCCGCACTTTCCCAATCCATATTCACGGTCTTGATTGCCCAAAGACGCCTTGTGCTCGATTTCCACCGGTAGATGACATGTTTTACCATAGACAAGCCGGAAGGGGGACATACCTAATGGTGTTTTGAATGCAAAGCGATATGCCCAAAGTGCGCCATCTAGTCTTAATGACCAATCCTTCCTTGAGGGATTTACAACTTTCTCGAGTATTCCTTCAACTCCCGGTTGAAATTTCGCTGCCCCGCTGGTTTGTGGGTGATATGCCGTGGCGATCTTGTGTGATATGCCGGCGTTGCAACATCTTGGCAATTAGTCTGTTGTCAAAATGCTTGCCCCCGTCGCTGATAATTGCTCTCGCATCCCAAACCGTAAATATGTTTTTCTCAGAATCGCTGTACGGTCTTGGAATCGCTGTTGGGAACCGCAGCTGCTTCTACCCATTTAGACACATAGTCGACGGCGAGTAAGATGTAGAGGTTGCCGAATGAAGATGGAAAAGGTCCCATAAAATCGATCCCCATACATCGAACAGTTCCACCTCGATGATGTTCGAGTGGCATCTCATGTCGCCTAGAGATATTGCCCGCCCCTCCGCAACGATCACATTGCTTGTAAAAGTCTTGGGCATCTTTGTACAATGTTGGCCAATACAAACCGGATTGCAAGACTTTGGCCATGTACGAGTTCCTCCAAAATGTCCTCCATAGGGTGAAGAATGGCATTGCCGAGTACATTCTGTTGTTCTTCTTCGTGGACACATCGACGATAACCCGATCTCGCACATTGTTTAAAAACAAAAGAGGCTCGTCCCAAAAGTAATGCTTAGCATTATGACGGAACCGCTTCTTCCTTGGTGAGTAATGCCATACGGAAAAATACCACAAACAAGGAAGTTAACTAAATCTGCGTACTGTGGTATTGCCGGGCATGTCTTTGCCGCCGTAGTGTTCGCTCCCAAAATTGCCGAGGCGTGCTCGCCAAAGACCGCCGCGCGCGCCGAGAGAGCGCCGAGGCGTCATGGGCTGTCGAGGCGCGCTGGGGGTTGCCGAGGTGATTAGAATTTGTTCATCCGGGAATGCATCGCATATCTCTAGATCCGCGTCCTCTTCCCTATTGTGTTCCAAACGTGATAAGTGATCGCCACTTGATTTTCTGCCCTTTCCGTCCCTTAATTTCAATATCAAATTCTTGTAAAAGTAATATCCAACGAATCAAACGAGGTTTAGCATCCTTTTAGCAAATAAGTATTTGATTGCCGAATGGTCCGTATGAACAATTACCTTTGTACCAATTAAATAGGATCGAACTTGTCAAATGCGAAAACTACAGCTAGTAACTCTTTCTCCGTTGTTGTGTAATTCATTTGAGCATCGTTAAGAGTTTTACTAGCGTAGTATATCACATGGAAGGTCTTACCGTGGCGTTGGCCTAGGACTGCTCCTACCACAAATCACTTGCATCACACATGAGCTCAAAAGGTAGCGTCCAACTGTGTGAACAACAATGGGTGCCGAGGCAAGCTTTTTCTTTAGGGTTTCAAATGCTTGAGTGCAAGAATCATCAAAATCAAGACTTTATCCTGTTCAAGCAGATTACACAAAGGTTTAGTGATTTTAGAAAAGTTATGAATGAACCTCCCGTAAAAACCTCGCATGTCCGAGAAAACTTCAATTCCTTTAACCGAATTTGGTGGGGTAATCTCTCGATCACGCCCACCTTGGCTTTGTCTACTTCAATTCCCTTGGATGAGATCTTATGGCCGAGCACTATTCCTTCATCTACCATAAAGTGGCATTTCTCCCAATTGAGGACTAAATCTGCTTTTCTTCGCATCTTGCCAACACCCTCTCTAAATTGCCGAGACAGCCGTCGGGTCATTACTAAAAACCGAAAATCATCCATGAAGATCTCAAGGAAGTCTTCACCATGTCCAAAAAGAGCGCCATCATACATCTTTGGAAGGTTGCCGGGCGTTACATAATCCAAACGGCATCCTTCGGAAGGCATAAGTACCGTAGGGGCATGTGAAGGTTGTCTTTTCTTGATCTTCCGTGCTATGGCAATCTGATTGTAACCTGAATAACCATCAAGAAAACAAGAAAAGGGTTTACCCGCAAGACGGTCAAGCATTTGATCAATAAAGGGTAATGGGAAGTGATCTTTCCTAGTGGCTTTGTTTAGCTTTCGATAGTCCATACAAACCCCTCCAACCGGTCACACCCCGTTGGGATAAGTTTATTATTTTCATTGCTTACCACCGTTATACCTCCCTTTTTCGCACATTTGTACCGGACTTACCCACGCACTATCGGAGATAGGGTATATAATGCCGCGTCAAGCCACTTGATGATTTCTTTCATTACAACCCCTTTCATGGCATGATTCAGTCTCCTCCGGGGCCTCAATTGAAGGTTTGTGATCATCTTCCAACAAGATCTTGTGCATGCACACCGCCGGCTAATTCCCTTCAAGTAGGCAATTGTCCACCCTATTGCCTTTTATGTAGCTTCAACATGTTGATCAGCTTCTTTTCCTCGCTCAGGTCTGTAACTTAGAAGAAATAATTACAGTAATGTATTATTGGTCCCTAAGTATACATATTTCAGTTGCTCGCAATTGTTTCAACTCAAGAATTGGTGGATTTTCGATAGAGGGTTTTTCGATCTTACCTTCCTTACCCGAGTAGTCCAGTGGTTCAAAGTATGTACCTGGTCGATTGACTAGCCAATTTACCTCTTCTGGTTGTTCCTCATCGACCGGTTCTTCATACTCCTCATGTTCCTCGTGATCGCAATGTAGTTGCCGAGGCAACTAAATTCTTCATCGGTTAAACTCTGCCGTGGCATGAAGTAGTTGGCATTCTTCCGATCATCTGCATGCCTTAGTGTTTGGAACACATTTAGTTTTACCTGCTGGTCATTCACCCTCATTGTGAGTTCTCCTTTTCAACATCAATCAAAGTTCTCCCCGCCGCTAGGAATGGTCTTCCGAGAATGATAGGCGCATGCTCATCCGCTTCACAATCTAAAACAATAAAGTCAGCGGAAAAATAAATTTATCAACTTTTACCAAGATGTCCTCGATTTTTCCCTCCGATGCACATAGGATCTGGCTTGCTAGTCAGAAGAGCATAATCATTGTAGGTCTTGCCTTCCCGATTCCTAGTTTCGAAAACCGATTTAGGCATCAAGTTTATGCTAGCCCCTAGGTCGCATAGTGCTTTCCCGACATAGTGATTTCCAATAGAACAGGTATTGTGAAACTTTCGGGATCCTTCAACTTGGGCGGCATACGACAGTAAACATTGCCATGCATCCTCCTCACATGGCAATTGTTTCAAACTCTCCTAGCCTTGTTCTCTTGGACACAATGTCTTTAAGAAACTTGGCATAGTTTGGCATTTGTTCAATTGCTTCCACCAATGGCAAGTTGATGTGGACTTGCTTTAGGATATCAAGAAACTTCTTGAATTGGTATTCTTGCTTTTGTCGCCTCAACCTTTGTGGGAATGGTGGTGGAAGTCGGATATCTTCGATCTTTTCATTGGTTTGAAACCCGATTGACGGCATTACAGGGACATCCGAGTTGCCGATGTGTTACCAACCGGGTTGCCGCGCGTGCTTATCGCAGGTGCCGAGGCGGGTCATGGGCTGCCGAGGCATGCTTATTGCCGGTTGCCGTAGCAATTCTTGGTTCAGCATCCGAGACTTTGCCGCTAGGTTCGCCTTGCTCTTTTTGTGGAGTTTTGTTTGACGAGCGGGTTTGAACCTCTCTAAGTTGTTGGCCACTTCGTGGTGATTGCCTTACATTGCTCATGGCCGCCTCCTCTTGCGACTTCAGTATCGCTAGGTAAACCTCCTTGTGGTCTAGTGTTCAGATTTTGAGCAAATTGTCCGACTTGATTTTCCAATGATTTGATTGCCGCCTCTTGGTTTTGCAATCTCATCTCGGTCCTGTTAATAAAAGCATCGCTTCTTTTTATGAAATTACTATTCTCACCATATAAGATTCAGTTTTCATCATAAAAGCATTTAGAGAATTTTCCAAAGAACTAGATGTTGTCGGTTGTTGCCGCGCATCCGCTGTCGTGGCATATTTTTTGTCGAATCCCGATGCTTGTGCATTCTGATTGTTCCGGTTTAGAGCATTGTTGGGATTACTCCATGAAAAATTTGGGTGCTTCTTCCAAGCTGGATTGTATGTATTTGACATCATGTTGTTGCCCCGATTGTAATTCCCACATAGAAGCTAGATTCCGATTCTCGCATACATTCGTAAGAATTATGGTTATCGCCACATAACTCACAAAAAGAATCCATTACCTTGACTTCATGTGTGTTGTTTGGTTTTTGCATGTTCGACCATCTTGGTTAAAGCGCCAAATTGTGCCGAAATTGAATCTGATGATCCTAGTTCATGTATTGTGGCTTACGCCTAACTCCTCCTCTTCTAGTAGATGGGAATTGATAATCATTCTTGGCCAGCCTGTTTAAAATTTGCATTGCTTCTTCCGGTGACTTATCTAGAGTATGCCGCTTGCCGAGGCGCCTAGCATCATCCTTGTTGGTGTATTCACGGCATTGTAAAACATTGTCACTTGAGTCCACACCGAATCCGTGTAGAGGGCATTTATGTAGAAGTTCTCTATATCGCTCCCAAGCCTCGTACATGGATTCATCATCCGCCTGCCGAAAAGAAGTAATGTCGTTACGGCTTATCGCTTAAATTTGTAGGATTAAATCTAGCAAGGAAATCACGACAAAGATCAGTCCAAGATGCTATGGATCCGCAGAATGCTATTTAGCCATGCTTTCGCCCTATCCTCAAAGAATAGGGAAATAATCTTAATCGTAGGACATCGGGGTGACTCGTGTATCTTGAACGAGTTGCAAATCTCGAGGAAAGATTTCAGATGTTGTCGTGCATCTTCATTCTTGAGCCGCCAAATTGACCTATTGTGTTGATCATATTAAACATTACCGGTTTCAACTCAAAGTGGTCGGCTTCAATTTCGGGTGCGACAACTCCTGGGTTAAGTCCATCAAGATCTTCTTCAAGATAGTCTCGAATAGTTCTGCTTCGCAAGAATCACTCCTCCTCCCGCCGAACATCTTGATTAATATTGCCGCCTTGATTTGCCATTGTTTCTCTTATCCTTCGCCTAAGTCTTTGTAAGGTTCGCTTCGATTTCGGATCAAAGGGATATTCTGTGAAGTCGGTCTCGCCTCGGTCATATACCAATGCAAAACCAAAGTTTGTTAGCCCTTTGAATTTTAAACAAGAAAAATAAAAAGAATGTGCAAGAAAGTAAAAACAAAGTCGCTATTGCCAATCCGCAACGGCGCCAAAAAACTTGTTGCGCGTAATAAGTGCTACGCAATTGTGCAAGTATACACGCCGCAAGTTATAGTATAAAAGATATCGTCTCCACAGGGATTGGTGCCACTTCAAGAATCTAGTCTCTTGCAATCGTAAAAAGTAAAAACACAAGTAAAGGATTATCAAGTTTAACTAATTACTAATCTAGAAAGCAATAAAATAAAATAAAAGATGAATTCAATTGAGAGAGATAGGCTAGGTTATCGTGAGTTGAGGTGTGATAGCCGATTGGATTGTCTTGGTAAAGAGTGCATGGGCAACTCAGGTTGCCGTGGCGACTTGCACAACGGGGTTGCCTTGGCAACTAATTGATGGTTGCTTGGGCGACTAGTTGGGCAACTACTTGGGCGATCGGGCAGCAACTTCAAGGTTCGGCGGAGCGTTCTTCAATGGTTTCTTCTTATCCCTAAGTCGAAACTCTAGCTACTTGTGCATGCCTTGATAATACATCCTGCGTGAATCAAGGGTGAACAACAACCAATCTTGCGCTCCTCTTAGCCGTTGAAATCCTTAACTTATTCCTAAGCCGGATTAATCTTCACCATCATTGGATTGCATAAAGATCATATTCATTCGTTTCTTGAATCTAACTCTCCCGATATTAGATAAATGGATGAAATCACGAGATCCTCTCCCAATTCACTCGCAAGCAATAATAGGAACCAAGAATGAATAAACCTTGAAATAGAAAAGTGCAAACTCTTATTACCTAAACAAAAACCAATAGTTTCTCACAACCACAAAACACAATAACCATAGCCAAGTAAATTTAGTTCATGGCTAGGTTCCAAAGAAACACAAGATAATTAATCCCTAGCATGAACCCAATCGAACAAAGATGAAGGAAGAGGCTTGTCGAAATCCTCCTTGCCCTTGATGCTTGTCGAAAATTCTCTCCTCTTGCCCTACTTGGACTTGCCAAATTTCCCTCTTGCTCTCCCCCTTGAATTGTCGAAATCTCTTGCTATTTATAGGGCTAGGCCAAAGTCCTTCTTTGAGGAGGAGTTTGAGTTGGAATTAAATTATCTTTAAAGAATATAATTCTTTATTATAATTTTATTCCTATTAGAACTTCTCCTATCCACTTGGAATTTAATTCTTCTTTAATCTCTGCATGGCAATCAAATTCCTTTGGGCTTGGACCTTGCTCCATGTCATCTTGGGCTTGTAAAATCATGAATTTCGACATCCATATTGCTTTTGGTCTTTGTCGACAAATGCCATGGCAACTGGCTCGGCGTCTCCTTCATGCACTGCCCTGGCAACCAGCTCGGCATATCCTTCATGCATTGCCCTGGCAACTAGCTCGGCATTGCTTTGGCAAGTGATCCTGCACATACACACAAAAACACACCAAAGCAGCATCTATTTCCACAAAAATCACCAAGTTATGTAATCAAGCTCAACGATTGAAGGAAACATGGATTAATGCATGAATGGCTAACTATGCAACTAATATGAGCCTAAGTCTAACAATAATATGAGTAAAAAGGGTAAGAAAAATAGTACTTTTGAACACTTATCACAACCCATTCCTATTACGAGGGCGCTTAGTGTGGGGTCTAGTTTCCCTACCCTGCCTACCTCAACTGCCAAGGCTCTTGGCGTAGGGTCAGCCCGCCCTACCTACTCCACTCGTAGGAGCACTTGGTACAGAGTCAACCGCCTGGGGACACCATCTATGCAGAAGTACACAACCAAACCTGGCTTGAAAACCTTGCTCTGATACCAACTGTCACGACCATGCCGTCTAGGCCCGGTCAGTATGCCGTGCAGCAATTGAAAAGGGACCCAACCTAGACAAGTCAGCCTTCAACAAGCCCTTTATCCAAGGACTCAACTCGGAAGCGTCGTCTCATGATCCATCAAGCAACATGCGCGTCGAATATCGTATCCCGCAGGGCCTAACGAATGCTAGCGGCCAACCCCTGACTCTCGTGACGAGCGCGATATGGGGCCCTGTGGCCTCAAACCGTCCCTAAGAGGTCCTCCTAGAGAGACATCGTGCCATCCGTTTGGCTCCAATGCCCGCACACCTAGGCCTTACGTGGGCCTAGGAGAAGGTCACTTACACCAAGGCAGCTCGGCTACTAGCGCTTGGCGAGGAGGATGGTGGAGACCCAACACCAGACCACTTCTCCCTAAAGAGCTAAATAAACTTACCAAGTATGACGCGAGTAGACGTTGCTTCGTCCCAAACGAGGACACTTTCTGAACAGGGCCTTCATCGCCTTCCCAAAGCACCCTAACTTGCATCATTGACTTGGTAGCTCTTCAGGCATTGCTCATATCACCGCTCGGTCCGCCTTTGCTCGGTCCCGAACAGGCTTGTCAAGGCAGGATCGTAATACAATAAGAGACAACCTTGATACATTGGAAGGGACGTTATATATAAGCGCCTGAGAGGGTTTTTTATTTTTTTGGCGCGATTTTGGACTGGACAAAGGTGCTACTAATTGGTAGGGCGTTCATTGTCGGATATCGAATCGGATTCGATCTAGTTTTTTTGGATATTCAGTTTTTCGGATCGACAATATAGTGATCCGTATTTGATCCGGAAAAAATTGAATATCCAAAAATTCAGATATCGGATAATCGGATCGGATATTCAGATATCCGATTATCCGAAAATATATTTTGATTTAATTTTTTTTGAATTTAAAATTCATATTTATAAAAAATTTAGAATTTTGAATATAACAAATAATAAATTGCTAAATATAACAAGATTCACACCTATGAATATTTCGATTTTTTTAATTTTTGAATATAACAAGCATCAAATTGTTAAAAATACAAAATTAATATTCATAAAAAATTGAATTTTCGGATTTTCGGATAATCCAAAACTTCAAATATTGTGATTCGTACCCGATCTAGAAAATTTAAAATTGGATCAGATATCCAATCCAGAAATAAAAATCGGATCGGATCAATGGATAATCAGATCAGATAGGTCGAATCGAATATTTTTAAACACCTCTACTAACTAGGCATACTGTAAAAAAAACACTATTGGATCATCATTTTAGTTTCTTTTCTGAAGTATTTTTGAAAGTTTAGTTTTTCAAAACTCTTAAGTATCTACATCAACAAATGGTTGGCATCATAAACTGAGACTTCAATCTGCATGCTCACGATGAAATGATGATATGGATACCTTATCCAAAAATAAAAAGCAAAACTTGTATAAGTTATATTGAAAGGAAATTGCTATTACATTAAGATTGTGTGTTTTGTGCATGCGAATGTAACCTATATATATACAGCAGCCTAGCAAAAAGAAGGAAATACAATTAAGGGGAATAAATCTAAATACAAAAATTATGGCTAATTTATAGGCTAAATTTATGTATATGATATGCTTGATTGATACGTTGACACCCCCAAACTCAAGGTGGGACAGTGGAGACTAACTTGAATTTGCCAAGTAAAAGATGAAATTGACCAGGAAGATGAGCTTTAGTAAAAATATCAGTTGTCTGATCAGCAGATGAAACAGAGAGAAGATGTAAAGTACCGTGCTGAAGATGTTGACGAACAAAATGACAATCATTCTCAATATGTTTGGTTTGTTCATGGAAAACATCATTATGAGTAATTTGAATGGCACTTCGATTATCACAATGCAAAACAGTAGGAGAAGAAAGGGTAACGCCCATATCCTCAAGTAACCAACGAAGCCAAATCAGTTCAGAAGTAGCATCACCAGCCCAAGCAATATCAGCAAGCGCTCGATATTTAGATTCTGTGCTAGATCGAGAAGTGACTGTTTGCTTCTTACTTCGCCATGAAATGAGAAAGTCACCCAAGAAGAAGCAGTAACCAGTGGTGGAACGACGATCAGTAGGATCACCAGCCCAAGCAATATCAAAGTATCCCGACAATATTAGTGAGGAATGAGCGAAGAATTGAAGGCTATGAAGAAGAGTGCCTTTGACATACCGTAAGATGCGAAGAGCATCAGTAAAGTGAGTAGTACGAGGAGCAACCATAAACTGGCTAACAATGTGTACAACATAAGTAATGTCAGGACGAGTTACTCTAAGATAAACAAGACTACCAACAAGTTGTCCATATAAAGTGGCATCAGGAATAGGCGAGCCATCAAATGGAGTTAACTTGACATTAGCATCTAATGGGGTAGATGCAGTACTAGAGGCAGTGATACCGGATTTGGAAAGCAAATCAGAAGCATATTTGGCTTGAGACAAATAGTAGCCATCAGAACTAGAAGAAATTTAAGACTAAGAAAGTAATTGGGTGTCCCCGAATCTTTCATCTCAAAATGTTGACTGAGATAGTTTCGTAAGTCAGATATTGCCATAGAATCATCACATGTAATAATCATATCATCCACATACAATAATAAAAGAATAATACCGTTGTCAGTATGTGTAACATCCCCTTCTGTGTATCCGTACACAGGGTACGAGTCGGAAATATTACGACTTCTTTAATAAAAAATCGGGGTAATTTAAATTTTTTTTAGGAAAACTTCTCAATGGTCACCTATCCTAAAATTTCTCTAGCCCAAGCACGCTTAACTTTATTTAAAACCAAAATAAATTATTTATTCGAGTTCCAATCATAAATTAATTATCTTAGCATACAACTCATCACCTGAGTTTACTCTTAACTTTGTATCTTTCCAAAAACGCCAATTATCATGAAACCCTACCGAACTTTAAAGGCAAATCACAACTCAAATAGGTTTAGCAAGTATACATGCCACTATAATAATTAAACCTTAATTAGGATGTCATTACTGTGATTACCTGTTGAGATTTCCAATTTTGATGCAATACTCTTTTCACTCGCATCTTGATTTACCTACGTCTGTACAATCAAACACACGCTAAGTACGAACTTAGTGAGGCAATAAAGGAAGTGATAACAATTGTTTAAACTTTATTCCATTTCATGGCTACATTTATATAGCATGATATATGTCAATGCATCAACTTTCACATTGCATTAGTAATTATTTACTATATACCAATGTCATAAGATTTTCATGCTTGTCCGTTTATCATAATATGCCTTATATGCATAAATGCATCATGATCACTCGATAAGTATACCTTCATATTAATCATATATCAACATAATATAAACTGGATATAAATTTCTTACCGATATACTTGCCATATGTTCCGAGAGTTCACATACTCCCTAACCTGTTTACCATTTATTATCCATTTACTTATAGCTCAAACTAAACCTTGAGGACCCTGGGTACGCGAGTCAAATATGCATCGAAATGCTCCCGATTTCTGCACATTTATAAGGTTGTGCTAACCTCCCGATTTTCCTCAAGTTTATAAGGCCGTGCTTACCATGCACTAAGTGTCTTTTACGTACACTATACTGCTATCCCGGTTTCCCGAATATGCAACGTGCTGCTGGACTCTATGTCATGCCAACTATACCTTGTCCCTTAATGACTTATTTGGGCATAATTTCCGTATTTATTCCATCCATGGCAACATATATCAATATAATTGAATATTGGGCAGTTCATACCCGAAATAACATTCATAGTATACCATTATATATAACTAGTGATCCATGCATTTGTGTTCAACTTTTGACATATTTAAAATATGTCAAATATATTATCAATGACATAAATATCATGCCAATATATAAACCAGGTAGACTTATCGCAAGTCTTACCAATGATCTATAAAACATCCATGTATCATGTTATGTATGCATTGCACTCACCTGAGCCATTTATTACCATGACTCACTAAATTCTACTCCATCCTTTCCTTTATAGAACCTCGAACCTTCTTTGATTCGGACTTGACTTCATTAATCACATGAATAAAATAAAATATTTGTTAGATTTAAATCTAACAATACCTTAAACATGTTATCTAATATAATCATTCGAATATAAAATTTCCAAATATTTTCCTTTCTTTCTTGTACTGTTCAAAAACTCATTATAGTCCTTAGTGACCAATTTGAACTTCCAATAATTTTTTCGAGCTTGCTAACTAACATTTAAATACAAAATGTTTCAAATTTCATTTTCTGACAGCTTGCGCTACCTTCAAAAATTTACTTATACCTGGCAGAATACATACTGGATCTTAATTTCCTTTCTACTGGAGAAACTAGATTCAATAATGGTTCTAACGGTATAAGCCACATAAATTAATAAAATATACAAAAATTATGAAAATTCTTCAAACTCCTGTCACAGAGTTGTCCTAACCGAAACTGCTCTGTAAATTTTTTTATCTTCATTCGTTTAAAAATTCATATCTTTTAACTCGGAACTCGATATCAATTTCCGTTTATTGGAAATGAAACTAGACGAACAAATCTTTACAATGGTATAAAATTCATCATCTAACCATTTTTGAATAATTTTTGGTGAATTTTCGAAGTCACTGCCAAAATTCAATCTTCTACATAGCTTTCCATAATAAACTTCTAATTTATACTAACTTCTTCTTATTTTTCAACTTGTCAATTTAGTCCCATCACTTGCTTCAAACCACCAATTCATCATCTTCTTCATCAAATAATTATTCAAAAATAATTCCCTCTAATTTTCTTTCTTTGCCAAAATAGTCACTAAAACGCAAAGGTAAGGATTCAACATCCATTTAGCATTCTAACATCAATTTCACTTCTCCAACGTCATTAATTACATAAATACACTCCAATTTCATAAAATTCAGATTCGGTCCCTTGACTTTGAGGCTTGTCGAATTGGTCCCTATATATTTAACTTAGGCTTTTGCTTCCAAACAACAAATCAAGCTTACTAGATCATTAATCAAACATCACAATCCCTAAGTTAGACTTAAGTTAGACTTAAATCCATAAACCCTAATCTTCTCCATACAAGCAAAAAATGTAGGGTTTAAATCTCAACTCAATAACATGATTCCAACATCATACAAGCATGATTCTAACTTAAAATCAATCATGGATTCATAAAATCATAAAAGCCTCAATTTGTTCATAAACCCTAATTTTTTTCCACATATCAAATCTCATCAACCAAGCAAGTATTCTATAAATTATTTACATCAAAAGATAGAGCTCGGAGAGTAGAACAACTTTGTAGTTCGAAAGATTACCTAAAAACCGTGATTCGGGGCTTAAATCGAGCTTGGAAATTTTCCTCTTCTTTCTCCTCTTTCTCCATGGTTTATGGCTGGAAAAGATGAACATTTTTTCATCTTTTTACTATTAAATTACACTTGAAACTATTAAATGAATTTTAAATTCATTTAAATAGTGAAATTACCAATTTAGCCTTTAAATTCAATGGCTAATTTAATCTCATCCAAAATCAAGTGCCAAGATGAAATCCATATATATTTCATCTTCCAAAAATTTCCTCAATATTTCAAAAATATTTCAAAATTGCTATCATTGCTAAATGACCAATTTGCCCTCCAACTAGTCTTTATTTACTAGTTTGTTTCAAAATCGCCATTCCATTATAATCTAACTAAATTAGTTCCTTCTAAACTGACCACTATTCCATAAATATCATTTTATGATTTTCCATGGCTTATGGAACAGTCTCTGAAATTTCAATTCAATCCGATTTCCTGATATTCACTAAATACTTCTACTACAATTTTACCTTTATCGAGCTATCGGATATGTTTCAAAAATTATATATTTCCATAATATACCTCATGTCATCATCCTTCATCCTATGGCCTAGATTTTATCTTGAGCTAGTAGTTACCAACCTTGCCCTTATAATTTTCAAAATTACAATCTGGCCATTTTTCATCCAACGGCTCATATTTAACATGGAAAATCAACTTAAATCCAAGGGTTCATATTCTTCCAACACAAAGAAAATATATTATACACGTAAAATGACATAATTAACCTTTCCTTATCATCCTTCTAAATATACTGGATATTCGATTCGATCCGATTATCCTAATATTTTTCTAAACCTTATCGCTTTATAGCCATTAATACAAACTCTGTACGAAAAATTCAGGTAACACGAAAATGTCACTATTCTGGGTAAAATATTCATTTACGGGATCAAAATACATAACTTTTGAAAATTACACTTTGGTCCCTGAACTTTCCCAAAATTTACATTTTAACCACAAAACTTTCAAAATTCTTATTTTGGTCACTAGCCAAAAATTGTGATATTACAGTATGTCGAATAAATAAAACAGAATCACGAGGAATAGAGATGAAACCAAAAAGTGCAATGGTGGAGCTAAATTTTGCAAACCAATGTACGAGGAGCCTGCATAAACCATATAAATCACGATGAAGAAGACAAACTTTTTGTAGAGGATTAGAATATCCATGAGAAGGATGCATATAGACTTCTTCATACAAATCGCCATTGAGAAAAGTATTTTTAACATCCATCTGAAAGAGAGGTCAATGTTTAACTGCAACAATTGCTAAAAGACTATTGACAGGGATTAAACGAGCAACAAGAGCAAATATTTCATTGTAATCAATGTCATATTCCTGAGTGTAGCCTTTAGCAAACAAACAAGCTTTATAACGTTTAACAGAACCATCAGAGCGAGTTTTGATCTTGTAAACCCATTTGGACCCAATATTTGTTTTACCTAAAGGAAAATCCACTAAGTCTCAGGTATGAGCTTTCTCTAAGGCTTGAAGTTCTTCAAACATTGCTTGCGGCCAATTAGGGTTAGTACTAGCCTCACGATAAGAATGTAGTTAGTGTAAAGAGATAGTAACAGAAAAACAATGATAATCTTGAAGGTGATAAGGAGGTTCTCTTACCCAATTGGAGCAACGATGAGGTAGAACAAGATCATTAGCAGAAGTAGATTCTGTGGAGGCAAGAGTAGGGTTGAAAACAGAAATGGAGAACTCATTAGGAGAACCTATATCGGAGGAAGGGAATAACTCTATTAAAGGGTCCGTAAAGAAAGTTTGAGAAGTAGAAGACGAACTATGAAATTTGGAAAAAAGTAGAAAACATGGTGTGTTCCCATAAAGTAACATGTCGAGAAACACGTAAACGACCAGAAATAGAATCCCAACAACGATAACCTTTATGTTCTATCCCATACCTAAGAAAACAACAAAGATGAGCACGGGTTCAAGTTTAGCCTGTTCATAGGGGTTAAGAAGAACAAAACAAGCACAGTCGAAAACTTTAAGAATCTCTGGACAATGATTCCATATTGCTTAAGAAACCTGAGAAGAATAGAATCTTGATGCTCCATTGCATTATCAATACAAAGAATTTTAATAGAGGAGGAAAACTGAGTTGTAATCATGGTAGCAAAATCAATGTAAATTTGAGATAACTCAGATTGATGCTTGAGAAAATATATTCAAGTGAACCTAAAATAGTTATTAATAAATAAAACAAAATAGCGATAACCATTTACAGTAGGAGTTGGAGCAGGACACCAAATATCAGAATGAATTAAACCAAAAGAAGTATCACAGATGAAGTTATTATTATCAAAAGATAAAGTTGGTTGTTTTGCTAATTGACAATGTAAACAATTAAAAGATTCAAATTTAGAAATGTAATACCTCAAAAATTTTGGTTAGTGACCAAAATGTAAAACTTGAAAAGTTTGGTGACCAAAATGTAAAATTTGAAAAGTTTGGTGCCAAAGTGTAAATTTCAAAAAGTTTAGGGACTAAGTTGTAATTTTCAAAAGTTATGTAATTTAGTCCTGTAAATGAATAGTTCACCCCCAAGAGTGGAATTTTCGTGTTAGCCAAATTTTTGATACGGAGTTTGTATTAAGAGCTATAAAGCTTTAAAGTTTGGGAAAAATTTGGATAATCAGATTTAATTGAATAAATGAGAAATCTTTTATGAGATATTTTATTAAAATAAGGCAAGGGTAAAAGGGTCATTTTCATGTCTTATTTTAATGGAAATTAATATGGACCATTGGATTAAAGATTTCTTTTCCATTTCTAATCTTAGCCATTGGATGAAAAATGGCAATATGGTAATTTTTGAAGATGGCAAGGGAAAAGTTGGTAATCACTAACTCCTTGGATTAATTTTAGCCATTGGATGAATAAGAGGGATATGTGGCAAGATATGAAGCCTTGGATGTAAAGGGCAAATTAGTTATTTTAGCATAAAAGGGATTTTTAATTTAAAATCCTATAAATAAAGGACAAATGGGCTAAATTAAAGGAAAATAAAATTCAAGATTTCTCTCAAATTCCCTTAAGTGTTCGAAAGCTTCATAGGACTGTGAACAAAATTGAGATCGAATTAGTAATCAAGGAAAGGAATGGGACCAAAGTTGATCTTAGTGAGGCTAGTTGGACATTGACAAAGTATAAAGTGTCAAAGTGAGTGCATTTTCATGCATGGATAATATTATGATTATCATTTGAAAGACTTATGATAAGTCTGTTATAATTACATGCTTGATGATTATATTAATCTTGATATTTTACATAGTAGAAATTGTCAAAGTAGAAGAATTACATGCATTGATCATAGGTAATTTAATTTTAATATGTTTATGTTATATTTAGGGTATAAACTGCCCAGTATTTAATTATATTGCCATGGATGAATCGAATATGGAATCGAAAAGTATGCCCAAATAACTAATTAAGGTATAGAGTATAGTTGGCATGCCATAGAGTTCAGCGGTTTAGCACTTCAGTGCGGTTTATTAACACTTAAGTGTGGTTTCTCACTAAGTATATACTTAGCGTGTGATGGTTTTCACGCGTACGTAGTAATCCCGGGCAAGAGTAAGGAGTAAAGCATCCCTAGTAAAGGAATTCAATATACAATATCGGTAATTACAATCTTATTGTATTTTGATATTTTCTAGTTGGCATGTATAAGTTAATAGTAGCTTAGTTAATCTAGTCTAGATATGGTTTGTATCATAAATATCTATATAAGTGGTTACTTTATAATGTTGAGTATTTATTAAATTTGTTACTAGTTTGAAGAAATTACTATTGGTAAAAATAGGGTAGTTTTATAAAAATGGATTTTTAGAGTAAGTGAAATGATTTTTATTTTAGGCAGTTTTTAGGTAGTTTTATCTATTATAGAGTGTAGTTATAAACTACCAAGCTGCTGCCTGAAAATGAAATTAATTTGATGGTTTTAAAAAAAATAGTAATTGGTTTTTACGCGATAAACTAGTAAATTTGAAAATTATCGTTTTTAACTAAATTGAGTAGCATAAAATGCAGTTAATCATTATGTGACACTCTATACTAGTATTGGATAATAAATACTAGTAAGGGTGTTACATTTATTGGTATCAGAGCTATAGGTTTAGCCGGTTCTGGATGTAAATCGAGTGTCGGTAAAGAGTCAGAGTTGTATACATGCCACTAGGATATCAAGAATTACTGATATTTGCATAGGGATGTAATGATGCCTGTGTTGGGTAGATAACTCACTCCTTAGATGGTTGTGATATAAACATAAGTCAGATTTTCGTGAATCCCGACAAGCTATTGAGCAGGATGTGCCTGCTCAAAGCGGAAGTAATGAGGTGTATCAGAATCCACCTCAGGTTCAGCAAAATGTAGAGCAACCGGCTCAGCAGAATGTAGAGCAACAAGCTCAGAAACAAAGAAATATGCCGGTCCAAGATCAAGGCTTATTTCTGCAATCCTTGGATGCGATCATAAGTCGGCGAGCACCAGTATCAGTCCCTAAGAAGTTAAGAAAAATCGGAGCACCAGAATTCTGAGGTGATACTGATGCAGATCCGATGGTTGCTGATTACTGGTTAAATGATGTCAAGATCATGTTAAGCAGAATCCCTTGTGATAATCAAGGAAAATTGGAAGGAGTAGTATCCCTTATAATCGGACAAGCCAGTGTATGGTGGAACGTGATAACTGCACAAGTACCTTCAGAGCGAGTTACTTGGGAATTCATTCTTCAAGAATTCAAAGAAAAGTATATTGGAGACGTATTTATCGAAGATATGAGACAGCAATTTCTGCAGCTAAAACAACATGGCAAATCAGTTTATGAATACGAATACAAATTTAATAGACTGGGCCGATTTGCAACGGAATTTTTCCCAACTGAAAGATTTAGAATCTACAGATTCATAGCTGGGTTAGATTCTCAATATAAGAGGATATTGGTCTCTCATAACTTTACTACTTTTCAAGAAATGGTGAACCGAGCCAAGGTTATAGAAAAAGTGGACCTCGAGGAGAAGGCAGAAAAGCATATTCAGACCGGGAAAAGGTCTAGAGATTCATTTGCTGCATCATCATTTAAACACAGTAAAGAAATGTCACAGTAACATCCTGCAGCATCAGTCTCTTTAGTTAAAAAAGGGTATGTAGGAGGAAAATTGAAGCAGTCTCAGATGAATATTGCAGGTACTCGAGGTTCTGGAATTCGCCCGATTACAGAATGCGAGCACTGTGGCAAAAGGCATCATGGTCAATGCTGGTTGATTGGGGCATGTTTCCATTGTGGACAAGCTGGGCATTTCATAAAAAATTATCCGGAGCTTCATCCGCATCAGTTTGCTACAGTACCTCAGAGGAGCAAGGGAAACAAAGGTGGAAAATTGGGAACATCTGCATCAACACCGAATCAAGAAAACAGAGCTACAGCTCGGGTATACAACATCAAAATTGTTGATGATCGAAATGATGCAGAGATCGTTGAAGGTATAATCGAACTCTTTGGCAGACCTATTTTTACCTTGATTGATCCAGGCTCTACTCATTCATACATTAGTTCTAAAGTAATACTTGAAAGAAACATTCTAGTAGAACTAATTTCGAGTGAGATAGTTGTCGTCAACCCAATAGGACAAAGTGCTAGAGTGAGCAGAATATGTAGGAAATATCTTTTAAAAATTCAAGTAGTAGAATTTCCCGCTAATCTTATGGAATTGACTTTCTAAGAATTTGAAATTATTCTTGGAATGGTTTGGTTATCGGCATATGATGCTATTGTCGAATGTCAATATAAAAGATTAATCTTAAAGAAGCCAGATGGCTCGAAGATGGTATTTGTAGGCGAAAGGCTGGGTAATATGAGTAATGTGATAAATACTCTAGAAACAAAAATAAATCTGGAAAATATACCAATGGTATGGGAATTTCCAAATATTTTTTCGGATGAATTATCGGGGCTGCCTCCCGATCAAGAGGTAGAATTTGGTATTGATGTGCTTCCCGAAACGACACCAATATTAATGGCACCTTACAGGATGGCTCCTACAGAGCTTAGAGAGTTAAAAACTCAGTTGAAAGAATTATCAGATCGAGGTTTTATACAGCCTAGTAAATCACCTTGGAGAGCTCCAGTCTTGTTTGTAAAGAAGAAAGACGGATCAATGAGACTACGTGTGGATTATCGTCAACTTAATAAAGTGACGATAAAGAATAAATATCCTTTAACAAGGATTGATGATCTTTTTGATGAACTTAAGGGAGCAACAATGTTCTCTAAGATTGATCTTCGATCAGGGTATCATCAGTTAAAAATCAAGGAAGCGTATATACCAAAGACAACTTTTAGAACCAAATATGGGCATTACGAGTTTGTAGTAATGCCATTCGAACTTACAAATGCACCAGCAGCGTTTATGGATTTAATGAATCGAATCTTCCAGCGTATTTGGATCGATTCGTGGTAGTATTTATTGATAACATATTGGTTTACTCTAAAACCAAGGAGGAGCACGATACTTATCTTCGAGTTGATCCTAAGAAGGTTCAAGCAATCTTTGAATGGAAAGTTCCTAAGAATATCTCTGAAGTGAAAAGCTTTTTGGGATTAACTGGTTACTATCGACGGTTTGTGAAAGATTTTTCAATGATTACCTCTCAGATAACCAAGCTGTTAAGAAGAGATGTACCGTTCATTTGGACGGAAAAATGTCAAGAAAGCTTTGATCAATTAAATAAGGTTCTAACAGAAGCTCCTATTTTAGTGCAACTAGAACTTGGAAAAAAATTTGTAATATACAGCGATGCCTCCCATAATGGTTTGGGATGTGTGTTGATGCAAGAAGGAAATGTGGTAGCTTATGCTTCACGACAACTTAAAACTCATGAGAGAAACTATCCCACTCATGATTTAGAGTTGGCTACAGCGGTGTTTGCTCTAAAAATTTGGTGACACTACTTATATGGTGAAAAATGCTATATTTTCACTGACCAAAAAAGTTTGAAGTACTTGTTATCCCAAAAGGAGCTCAATTTGAGGCAGAGAAGATAGATATAATTAATTAAGGATTATGATGTAATTATCGATTATCATCTGGGAAAGGCTAATGTGGTAGCAGATGCACTTAGCCAGAAAACATTTTTTGCCTTGAGAGCCCTAAATGCCCAGTTGAAAATGTAAGAAAATGGTGCATTAGTGGCAGAATTTCAAATCAAGCCAACTTTGATAGATAGAATTAAAGAGTTACATGACAAAGATGAAAGGTGCTTGGAAAGAATAAAACAAATAGAAAGTGGTGAATGTAAAGACTTTGAAATAAATTCTAATGGGTGCTTATATTATAAAGGACGTTTATACGTTCCTAAGGATGATGAGCTAAAGAAAGAAATACTTTCTGAAGCCCATTACAGCCCTTTGATTATGCGTCCAGATGGTAACAAAATGTATCAAGATGTGAAAAGTCGTTTTGGTGGCCTGGCATGAAGCGAGCCATCACAGAATTTGTTGCCAAGTGTTTGACTTGTCAACAAGTAAAAGTAGAACATCAGGTACCATGCAGATTACTTCAACCAATTTCCATTCCATAGTAGAAATGGGAAAGAGTTACTATGGATTTTGTAACGGGCTTGCCTTTGATGCCAAGTAAAAATGATGCAATTTGGGTGATCGTGGATCGATTGACTAAATCAGCACACTTCATACCAGTTCGTACAGATTATTCCTTGAACAAGCTGACAGAATTATATAACAAGGAGATTGTTAGAATGCATGGTGTTCCTATGTCTATTATACCGGACAGGGATCCCAGGTTCACTTTAAGATTTTGGAGTGCTTTACACGAGGCATTGGGAACTAAATTACATTTTAGTACTGTTTTTCATACCTAAATGGATGGGCAGTCAGAGAGAACTATCCAAGCACCGGAGGATATGCTTAGAACGTGTGTAATAAATTTTGAGGGTTCTTGGGAAAAATATCTCCCATTGGCAGAACTCGCATATAACAATAGTTATCAATCAAGCATAAAGACTACTCCTTACGAAGCATTATATGGGAAGAAATGCATAACGCCATTAAATTGGTTCGAGCTTGAGGATCGAAAGGTTATTGGTCCGGATCTTGTTCAAGAGGTGGAAAATAAGGTAAGAATCATTCAAGACAATCTCAAAGCTGCCTCCGGTAGACAAAAATCTTACTCAGATCTTAAAAGAAAAGATATTGAGTTTGAAGTCGGAGATAAGGTATTTTTAAAAGTATCACCCTAGAAAAAAGTGTTACGCTTTGGACGAAAAAGGTAAACTTAGTCCAAGATTTATCGGCCCTTATGAGATTCTAAAAAGGGTTGGTCCAGTGGCATATCAGTTAGCAATACCACCCGAGATGAGTAAGATCCATGATGTTTTTCATGTATCTATGCTAAGGAAGTATCGATCAGATCCTTCCGCATGTCTTTACACCGGAAAAAATCGAGATTCAACTGGATCTGACATACGAGGAGGAACCTGTGAGGATATTAGCTCACGGATAAAAACAGGTAAGAAATAAAAAGATTCCTCTAGTCAAAGTTTTATGGAGAAATCACAAAGTAGAGGAAACTACTTAGGAACCCGAGGAATCAATGAAAAAGCAATATCCGCATCTTTTTCAACCTAGTACTTAGGAAAATTCGAGGACAAATTTTCTTAAGGGGAGAATTGTAATACCTCAAAAATTTTGGTTAGTGACCAAAATGTAAAACTTTAAAAGTTTGGTGACCAAAAATGTAAAATTTGAAAAGTTTAGTGCCAAAGTGTAAATTTTGAAAAGTTTAAGGACTAAGTTGTAATTTTCAAAAGTTATGTAATTTAGTCTCATAAATGAATAGTTCACCCCCAAGAGTGGCATTTTCGTGTTGCCTGGATTTTTGATACGGAGTTTGTATTAAGAGCTATAAAGCTTTAAAGTTTGGGAAAAATCTTGATAATCAGATTTAATCGAATAAATTAGAAATCTTTTATGAGATATTTTATTAAAATAAGGCAAGGGTAAAAGGGTCATTTTCATGTCTTATTTTAATGGAAATTAATATAAACAATTGGATTAAAGATTTCTTTTCCATGTTTAATCTTAGCCATTGGATGAAAAATGGCAAGATGGTAACTTTTGAAGATGGCAAGGGCAAAGTCTCCTTTGATTAATTTTGGCCATTGGATGGGTAAGAGGGACATGTGGCAAGATATGAAGCCTTGGATGTAAAGGGCAAATTAGTCATTTTAGCATAAAAGGGATTTTTAATTTAAAATCCAATAAATAAAGGACCAATGGCCTAAATTAAAGGAAAAGAAAATTCAAGATTTCTCTCAAATTCCCTCAAGTGTTTGAAAGCTTCGTAAAACTTTGAACAAAATCGAGATCAAATTAGTAATCGAGGAAAGGAACGGGACCAAAGTTGATCTTAGTAAGGCTAGTTGGACATTGAAAAAGTATAAAGTGTCAAGGTGAGTGCATTTTCATGCATGGATAATATTATGATTATCATTTGAAAGACTTGTGATAAGTCTGTTATAATTACATGCTTGATGATTATATTAATCTTGATATTTGACATAGTAGAAATGGCAATGGTAGAACAATTACATGCATTGATCACAGGTAATTTAATTTTAATATGTTTATTTTATATTTAGGGTATGAACTGCCTAGTATTTAATTATATTGCCATGGATGAATCAAATATGGAATTGGAAAGTATGCCCAAATAAGTAATTGAGGTATAGAGTATAGTTGGCATGCCATAGAGTCTAACGGTTTAGCACTTCGGTGCGGTTTATTAACAGTTAGGTGTGGTTTCCTAGCACTTATGTGCGGTCTCTTAGCACTTAGATGCGGTTTATTAGCAATTCAGTGCAGTTTTGACTCGTCAAATCCTCAAGTTATTTTGGGCAAGAATTATTTAAAAAATAATAAATGGTTAATAAATTAGAGAGTAGGTGAACTCTCGGATAATGGTAACAAATGGTAAATAATTTAGAGAGTAGGTAAACTCTCGGATAATGGAAAGGATATTAATAGGATTTATGAATCTGGATTATATTATGTTAATATTTGATTAACATAAGGGAAATAAAGGAATAGTGATCAAATTGCATGTTTATATATTTTTGTTATACTTCAAGCATGTTGAATTATGTTAAAAAATTATACTGCCTTACTAAGTATATACTTAGCGTGGATGGTTTTCACGCGTAGGTAGTAATCCCGAGCAGGAGTAAGGAGTAAAGCACCCTAGTAAAGGAATTCAGTATACAATATCGGTAATTACAATCTTATTGTATTTTGATATTTTCTAGTTGGCATGTATAAATTAATAGTAGCCCAGTTAATCTAGTCTAGATATGGTTTGTATCATAAATATCTAGATAAGTTGTAATACCCTAAAATTTACTAAGTTGATTAAGGGTCATTTAGTACTAAGATAATAGCTTAAAAGCTAACCTAGTGACTAAAATGAAAAAATGCAAAAGTTAGGATTTCTTTAATTATGGGTTTTGGGAAAGAAATTTCTAAGGCTTAAAGGTATCATGTGATAGATAGTGAATTGAATAAGGTATTCTTAAATTTTGGTTGAATTTCAAGGAAAATTGGAATGGGAATTGAAGTTTAAAATGTTAGTGACCAAAATGTAAATTCTGAAAATTTTATGGCTAAAGTATAAACATTGGAAAAGTTTGGGGACTAAAGTTGTAATTTCCAAAAGTTAAGGGTTTTTATTTAATAAATAAATAGATCACCTAAGGATGTGGATCGAATGTGAAGATTTGGTTCGATCTGATATTTCAATTATTGGGAAAATCGCAGTTAAAGTTTAAGTGGAATTCGGATACCAGGATCGAACTGGAAAATTTTGAAGTTTTTCCATATGATAGATAAAGGTCATAAAATTCATTTCCAAGTGTTGGGAATATTTTTTGTTTGATTCAAGATGAATCCTACAGTTTATTTCTGAGTAAAGGATTATTTATCGGTATATTGGATCAAATGGAAATTTTGGAGACTGATCCGAAAGCTATGGAAAAGTCATAAAATGTTATTTTATGAATATTTTATTATGGTTGGTTGAATTCTAACTAGATTTAGTTAGATTTTAATGGAATGGCAATTTGGAAACAAACTAGTTAATAAAGACTAGTTGGAGGGCAAATTGGTCATTTGGCCCCAATGACAATTTTGAAATATTTAAAAAGTTATAAGGGCAATTTTGAAAAGAGGAAATGGAAGATTAAATCTTGGCCCTTGATTGATGATAAAATCAATCTCAACCATTCGATAAAAAAGGCAAAATTGTAATTTCACTATTAAATGAATTTAATATTCATTTAATAGATATATGTTTAAAATAATGGAAAATGTTCATCTTTTCCAGCCTTGAAGCGTGGAGAAAGAGGGAAAAGAAGAAGAAAATTTTCCAAGCTCGATTTAAGCCCTGAAACTCGGTTTTTAGGTAATCTCTTCAACTACAAAGTTGTTCTACTCTTCAACTCTATCTTTTGATATCAATAATTCATGGAATACATGCTTGGTTGATGATAATTTTCATGAGAAAGAAATTAGGGTTATGGATCAAATTGGGGCTTTTGAGATTTTATGATTCCATGATTGAATTCAAGTTAGAATTAAGCTAGTATGATGTTAAAATCATGATATTGAGTTGGGATTTAAGTTTTACATGTTTTGATTTTTATGAAGACAATTAGGGTTTATGGATTCAAGTTTAATTTAGGGTTTCTGATGTTGAAATAATGATCTAGTAAGCTTGAATTGTTGTTTGGAAGCAAAACCCTAAGTTAAATTGTGTAGGGACCATTTCGGCAAATTGAAAAGTTAAAGGACCAAATCTGAGTTTTTAGAATTTGGAGTGTATTTATGTTATTAATGATGTTACAGACAAGAAAATAAAGTTAGAATGCAGAATTGATGTTGAATTGAATTAGTGACCATTTTGACAATTTGTCAAAGTTAAGTGACCAAATCGAAATTGAAGTTTTGTATGGGGGTAAATATGGTTTTAATTGTAATGATAGAATTAAGGTAGTAATGTTGAATTAAGGACTAATTTGCAAAGTTAAGAAGCTGGAATCCTTATCTTTGCATTTTAGTGAATATTTTGATAAAGAAGGAAAATTAAGGAGAATTATTTTGTATAATTATTTGATGAAGAAAGTCATAAAATGGTGGGTTAAAGCAAGTAATTGGACTAAATTGAAAAGTAGAGAAGTAAGGAGAAGTTAGTATAAAAGTTGAAGATATTTATGGAAGCTGCGTAGAAAAACTGGTTTATGGCAGTAACTTTGAAAATTCACCATAAATTCTACAAAACGTTTAGATAGTGAATTTTATACTAATGTAAAGATTTGTTCGTCTAGTATCGTGTCCAAAAAACGGAATCTGATTTCGAGTTCCGAGTCAAAAGATATGAATTTTTAAGTGACGAAAGGTCAGAAAACAGAACACCAGTCTGTTCCGAATTTCAGCATTGTAACTGACTTTGAAAATTCTCCATAAATCGTACAAGTTGAATTTGGGCTATTAATTTATATGGTTGAAAAGCTTATCGAATCTAGTTTCTTTCAGAACAAACGGAGTCGAATTTTGAGTTATAGATTATTTTATAGAAATATTTCTTCGAAGGTACTGCCATCTGCCAGAAAATGAGAATTGATACACTTTGTATCTATGGTTGATTAGTAAGCTTGAAAGAGGTTAATGGAAGTTCAAAGTGGTCACTAAGGACCATAATGAATTTTTGAACAATACAAGGAAGAAAGGAAAATGTTTGGATATTTTGTATTCGAATGATTCTTTTGGACAATATGTCTAAGATATTGTTAGATTGAGATCTAACAAATATTTTACCTATTTGAATTATGAAGTTAAGCTCGAATCAAGGGAGGTTCGAGCTACAATGAAGGAAAGGATCAAAGAGGACTTAGTGAGGCATACTAATAAATGGCTTAGGTGAGTGCAATGCATACATAAGATTATACATGGATGTTTCATACATCACCGGTAGGACTTGCGATGAGTCTACCTGGTTTATATATTGTCATGATATTTATGTCATTGATCATATATTTGACATATTTTAAATATGCCAAAGGTTGAAAATAAATGCATTGGTCACTAGTTATTGATGATGGTATAATATGAATGTTATTTCGGCTATGAACTGTTAAATGTTGATATATATTGATATATGTTGCCATTGATGACTTAAATGATGAAATAAAGCCCAATGTAGGATATAGAGGTTCGATGGTATAGTTGGATATGCATAGGGTCATAAACAACTGTATAAATATTCTAAGCACTTCAGGTAAAGTGCAAATATTATAAATACTCATTGAGGAGTATACTCGTGCATGGTTTGAGTATACGAACTTACTACGGGTGCTAAACACTTCGGTGTAATTTCATAAAAACTCAATGAGGGATATACTGTATACTCCGGTAAGTATATAGAAGCATTTCGGTGCTAAGCACTCCCGGTAGAGTGCAAATAATACACATACTTAAGAAAGGTTGGGTATGGGGGGATGACTCGTGTACATAGAATCTCTTAATTCAATACCTTGGGCCAAATAAATTAAAAAGAATAAAAAAGAAACAGGAAGATAAGCTTGAAAGCTTGTAGATAGAAATGGGAAAAAGGTATTGGTAAGCATTGAAAGCTTACGGATGGAATGGTAACGGTATTGGTAAGTTCTAATCTTATCACTTCGATATACATATTTATTTATGTAACGAGCATATAATGGTAAGGTGATCATATGCATTGTTAATCATTAATATTGATATTATGACAATTGCACTTGAATTCGAATTATTACCTCACTAAGTAAATACTTAACGTGTAACTGTTTTACACGTAGGAAAGAAGAAATGGTTGGAGTAAGAAGCAGAAACGGACATCATCAATCAATAACAGATACATCAGTATCAGTAAGATATCTTTTGACATTGTTTGATATTTGCTCTGATAGAATTTGTATTTTATGTGGTATCTGGATGAATTTTAAGTCAGACAGTTTTTAGACAGTTTCATTAATTATATAAAGTCAAATTAAATTAATAAGTTGCTTCCTGAAATTAAACTCGATTTGAAGATTAAAATATTATGTTTAAACTATACGCGATTAACTACTTTTGTAAATAGAAACTAAATATATTGTAATATTTTTAGAAGAATCAAATTTTTTACCGAGTTAGAAATGTAGAGGGTTTTACAAATGTTTTGTGATATCTCTGACTCGTATTCAGCTATGAATACGGGAAAGGAGTATTACATTTATTGGTATCAGAGCTGCAGGTTTAGTCGATTCTCGGCCTAAATGGAAGTGGTTTTATGTTAAAAAGAGTATACATGCCACTAGGATATCAATATTACTGATATAATGTTTTTATGATCTGATTGATGTCGCTCCTTGCTAATGTAAATTAGGAGGAATTATAAGAAATATTTGAGTCAATAAAGCGTGATGAACTGATAAATTGGAAGCTTTGGAAGGAATCAAGAGTAGTAACAATAAGGTTAATGATAACCCTTCGGACAAATCGGAACAAGAAAGAGGCACTGGTACAACAAAGAGTGCCTGTGCTGGTTAAGGAATTAAAAAGTTCGGGAACACCTGAATTGAAAGGAAAACCAGATTAAGGTCCAGTGATTGGTGATTTATAACTAAATAACCTAAGGATTGCACTGGACGGATTCCACTGTTTGGATACTGAGAAATTGGATGGAGTTGTATTGCTACTCCGATGTTAAGTTAAAGCTAGGGAAACATTTGAAATTGCTACGCAGCTAGGATTGCACATATCAGTCAGAGTTTATAACATCAGGACTAATAAAGATTGGAAGGATTCAAAAATCATAAAAGGTACATCTCATCTTTTTGTATAAACCTGTATTGATGTTGATGGGTCCTAGCTTTTCACATTCGTATATAAGTACAAAGTTGAATAGTGAATGAGATATCCTTTTAGAACCCATTTCAAGTAATATAGCGGTCATAAATTTGTTGGGTTGTAATGTAAGGGCGAGTTGAACATTGGAATTGCTCGATAAAGTATAAGAAATAGAGTTCCTGATAAATTTAATGGAATTATCTTTCGAGGAGTTTAAGATGATGGTGGGCATGAATTGGTTACCTTCCTATCAAGTTATGATGAATTGTCGCATAAAGCGATTAGTATTAAAAAAACACGGAAGGTACAAAAATAGTAATAGTTGATAAAAGGTAAATCCCTTTTCCAATGTAATTTCAGTTGTTTTATTAAAGAAATTGTTGTTATAAGGTTGTTAAGTTTTCTTAGCAAATGTAGTGGATACTCGAGCTGTTGAAGTTAAATTGGAAAATAACCCGAATGTCCAAAAATATCCGAATGTATTCCCAGATGGGTTACTCAGAATTACCTCTAGATTGAGAGGTGAAATTCAAAATAAAGATGATACCAGGCATTGATCCTAAATTAATGGCCCTGTGTAAAATGGCTTTGACCGAACTTCAAGATTTAAAGGTACAATTACAATGAATGTTAGGTCGAGGTTTTATAAAGCCTAGTGTGCCACCTTGGGGTGCACTAGCGTATTTGTGAAAAAGAAAGATTGATCTATGTGATTAAGTATAGATTTCTGTCAGCTAAATAAGGTTAGAGTAAAGAATAAATATCTTCTTCTGAAGACTGGTGATATTTTGATCAGTTAAAAAAAGCACAACTATGTTTTCCAAAATAGACCTTCAATCGAAATATTATCAGCTAAAGATCAAGGAAGAATAAACTCTAAAGACAGCTTCTCAGACTCGGTATGAATACTATGAGTTCGTGATGATGCCTACGGTATTTATAAGCCTAATTAACCAAGTATTCTAGTTTTTTTCTTAGACCAATTTTTGGTAGAGTTCATTGAGGATATTTTGGTCTATTCGAAGAAAAAGGAAGAACAATATGCTCATTTTGCATTGTTCTTCAGACCGTTCGAGAAAAGAAGCTATATGCTAATTTGTTAAAGTGTGAACTTGGTTGTCAAAAGCTGTTTTATTAATTATGTGGATTTGGCAGAGGGGATAAGAGTATATCCCAAGAAAGCACAAACTATAGTTGAATGGAAACCTCTGAAGAACGTTTTAGAGGTTCAGAATTTTTTTGATGATTGCCTCCTCATTGACCAAGCTATTGAGGAAAGACATGCCATTCAGTTGAAAAGATAAATGAAAAGAAAAGTTTGAGACATTAAGGAAGATCTTAATAGAAGCCACGGTACCAATACAACCAGAATGAAAAGTAATGGTCTATGCTTGAGACAACTTATGATATATGAGGAAAATTATCTTACTTAGGATTTGGAGCTGGCAATGGCTATATTTACTTTACAGATATGGCATCATTATTTATACAGTGAACGATGCTATATTTATATAGGTTATAAAATTTTAAAGTATATGCTTACTAAAGAAGAGTTGAACTTGAGGCAAAGAAGTTGGATCGAGCTTCTTAAAGATTATGATGTGGTCATTGATTATCATTCAGAAAAAGTTAATGTGGTACCTGACGCTCATAGTCAAAAGAAAGTTGTTGTCTTAAGAGCTATGAATGCAAGATTTGCATTAAAAGAATATGGTGTTTTGATTGTCAAGTTAAGAATAAAATTTACCATATTAGGTTAAATAAGCTATCTTTAAAGAAAGGATAAGAAATGTTGTCAAGGTTCAAACAAGTGGAAAAGAGTGAAACTAAAAACTTGGAAGTTAGGTTTGATAGATATTTGTATTATCAAGGAAGAATTTCTATCTCGATGATGGAAACTATATGTTGATCCTGAAAGAAAAGATATTTAATATGAAGTTAAGGATAAAGTATTCCTTAAAAGTTTCACCCTGGAAGAAGGTGTTATGGTTTAGACAAAAAGAAAGTTAAGTTTAAGATTTATTGGGCTATAAGAAATCGGGAAAGGAGTTAGTATGATAGTTAAGCTTAATAGCTATGTTTATATTTGGAAATGGACAAGATTCATAAAGTATAGATGCTTAGGAAATATTGATTAGACCCCTCACATGTTGTTACTCTGGAGAAAATAGAGATTCAGCCGGATTTAAGCTATGAAAAAGAATTGGTAAAGATCCTAGCACATGGAGTCAAAGAACTAAGAAAACAAGACAATCCCGTTTGTTAAAGTTCTTTGAAAAAAATCACAAGGTTAAAGAAATGACTTGAGAGAAATAAGAAGAAAATATAAGAAAATAGTTTCCTCACCTTTTGGAACCAAGTACGTATTGAAAATTCGAGGACGAATTTTCTTAAGGGGAGAGAATTGTAATACCCTAAAATTTACTAAGTTGATTAAGGGTCATTTAGTACTAAGATAATAGCTTAAAAGCTAACTTAGTGACTAAAATGACAAAAATGCAAAAGTTAGGATTTCTTTAATTATGGGTTTTGGGAAAGAAATTTCTAAGGTTTAAAGGTATCATGTGATAGATAGTGAATTGAATAAGGTATTATTAAAGTTTGGTTGAATTTCAAGGAAAATTGGAATGGGAATTGAAGTTTAAAATGTTAGTGTCCAAAATGTAAATTCTGAAAATTTTATGGCTAAAGTATAAACTTTGGAAAAGTTTGGAGACTAAAGTTGTAATTTCCTAAAATTTAAGGGTTTTTATTTCATATATAAATAGATCACCTAAGGGTGTGGATCGAATGTGAAGATTTTGGTTCGATCTGATATTTCGATTATTGGGAAAAACGTAGTTAAAGTTTAAGTGGAATTCGGATACCCAGATCGAACTAGAAAATTTTGAAGTTTTGCCATATGATAGAGAAAGGTTATAAAAGTCATTTCCAAGTGTTTGAGATATTTTTAGTTTGATTCAAGATGAATCCTACAGTTTATTTATGAGTAAAGGATTATTTATCGGTATATTGGATCGAATGGAAATTTTAGAGACTGGTCCAAAAGCTATGGAAAAGTCATAAGATGTTATTTTATGAATATTTTATTATGGTTGATTGAATTCCAACTAGATTTAGTTAGATTTTAATAGAATGACAATTTGGAAACAAACTAGTAAATAAAGACTAATTGGAGGGCAAATTGGTCATTTGGCCTCAATGGCAATTTTGAAATATTTAAAAAGTTATAAGGGCAATTTTGAAAAAAGGAAATGGAAGATTAAATATTGGACCTTGATTGATGATAAAATCAATCTCAACCATTGGATAAAAAGGGCAAAATTGTAATTTCACTATTAAATGAATTTAATATTCATTTAATAGATATATGTTTAAAATAATGGTGAAAAGATGAAAAAAAATGTTCATCTTTTCTAGCCTTGAAACGTGGAGAAAGAGGGGAAAGAATAAGAAAATTTTCCAATCTTGATTTAAGCCTCGAAACTCGGTTTTCAGGTAATCTCTTCAACTACAAAGTTGTTCTACTCTTCAAGCTCTATCATTTGATATCAATAATTCATGGAATACATGCTTGATTGATGAGAATTTTCATGAGAAAGAAATTAGAGTTATGAATCAAATTGGGGGGTTTTGAGATTTTATGATTCCATGATTAAATTCAAGTTAGAATTAAGATAGTATGATGTTAGAATCATGATATTGAGTTGGGATTTAAGTTTTACATGTTTTTATTTTTATGAAGATTATTAGGGTTTATAGATTCAAGTTTAATTTAGGGTTTTTGATGTTGAAATAATGATCTAGTAAGCTTGAATTGTTGTTTGGAAGCAAAACCCCAAGTTAAATTGTGTAGGGACCATTTCGGCAAATTGAAAAGTTGAAGGACCAAATCTAAATTTTTAGAATTTGGAGTGTATTTATGTTATTAATGATGTTAGTGACAAGAAAATAAAGTTAGAGTGCTAAATTGATGTTGGATTGAATTAGTGACCATTTTGACAATTTGTCAAAGTTAAGTGACCAAATCGAAATTAAAGTTTTGTATGGGGGATAAATCTGATTTTTAGTTGTAATGATGGAATTAAGGTAGTAATATTGAATTGAGGACTAATTTGCAAAGTTAAGAAGCTGGAATCCTTTTCTTTGCATTTTAGTGACTATTTCGGTAAAGAAGGAGAATTATTGTAAATAATTATTTGATGAAGAAGGTCATAAGATGGTGGGTTAAAGAAAGTAATTGGACTAAATTGAAAAGTAGAGAAGTAAGGATAAGTTAGTATAAAAGTTGAAGTTGTTTATAGAAGCTGTGTAGAAAAACTGGTTTATGGCAGTAACTTTGCAAATTCACCATAAATTCTACAAAAAAGGGTTAGATAGTGAATTTTATATTGATGTAAAGATTTGTTCATCTAGTTTTGTTTCCAACAAACGGAATCTAATTTCGAGTTCCGAGTCAAAAGATATGAATTTTAAGTGACGAAAGGTCAGAAAACAGAACACCAGTCTATTCCGAATTTCAGCACTGTAACTGACTTTGAAAATTCGCCATAAATCGTAAAATTTGAATTTGGGCTATTAATTTATATGGTTGAAAAGCTTAACGAATTTCTTTCAGAACAAACAGAGTCGAATTCTGAGTTATAGATTATTTTATAGAAATATTTCTTCCAAGGTATTGCAAACTGCCAAAAATAAGAATTGATTTTAGTAAGCTTGAAAGAGGTTAATGGAAGTTCAAAGTGGTCACTAAGGACCATAATGAATTTTTGAACAATACAAGGAAGAAAGGAAAATGTCTGGAGATTTTGTATTCGAATGATTATTTTGGACAATATGTCTATGTTATTGTTAGATTGGGATCTAACAAATATTTTACTTATTTGAATTATGAAGTTAAGTTCGAATCAAGGGAGGTTCGAGGTACAATGAAGGAAAGGATCAAAGAGGACTTAGTGAGGCATACTAATAAATGGCCCAAGTGAGTGCAATGCATACTTAACATTATACATGGATGTTTCATACATCACCGGTAGGACTAGCGATGAGTCTACCTGGTTTATATATTGTCATGATATTTATGTCATTGATCATATATTTGACATATTTTAAATATGTCAAAGGTTGAAAATAAATGCATTGATGACTAGTTATTGATGATTGTATAATATGAATGTTATTTCGGCTATGAACTATTAAATGTTGATAGACATTGATATATGTTGCCATTGATGACTTAAATGATGAAATAAAGCCCAATGTATGATATAGAGGTTCGATGGTATAGTTGAATATCCATAGGGTCATAAACAGTTGTATAAATATTCTAAGCACTTCAGGTAAAGTGCAAATATTATAAATACTCATTGAGGAGTATACTCATGCATGGTTTGAGTATAAGACTTACTACGAGTGCTAAACACTTCGGTGTAATTTCATAAAAACTCAATGAGGGATATATTGTATACTCCGGTAAGTATACAGAAGCACTTCGGTGCTAAGCACTCCAGTTAGAGTGCAAATAATACACATACTCAAGAAAGGTTGGGTATGAGGGGATGACTCGTGTACATATAATCTCTTAATTCGATACCTTGAGCTAAATAAATTAAAAAAAATAAAAAAGAAACAGGAAGATAAGCTTGAAAGCTTGCAGATAGAAATGGGAAAAAGGTATTGGTAAGCATTGAAAGCTTACAGATGGAATGACAACGGTATTGGTAGATCTAATCTTATCATTTTGATATACATATTTATTTATGTTAACGAGCATATAATGGTAAGGTGATCATATGCATTGTTAATCATTAATATTGATATTATGAAAATTGCACTTGAATTCGAATTATTGCCTCACTAAGTAAATACTTAGCGTGTAACTATTTTACACGTAGGAAAGAAGAAATGGTTGGAGTAAGAAGCATAAACAGACATCATCAATCAATAACAGGTACATGATATCAGTAAGATATCTTTTGACACTGTTTGATATTTACTAGTTGGCATGTTTATTAAAATGATATGCCTGCTCTGATAGAATTTGTATTTTATGTGGTATCTGGATGAATTTTAAGTCAGGTAGTTTTTAGACAGTTTCATTAATTATATAAAGTCAAATTAAATTAATAAGTTGCTGCCTGAAATTAAACTCGATTTGAAGATTAAAATATTATGTTTAAACTATATGCGATTAACTACATTTGTAAATAGAAACTAAATATATTGTAATATTTTTAGAAGAATCAAATTTTTTACTGAGTTACAAATGTAGAGGGTTTTACAAATATTTTGTGATGTCTCTGACTCGTATTCAGCTATGAATACAGGAAAGGGGTATTACATAAGTGGTTACTTTATAATGTTGCGTATTTATTAAATTTGTTACTATTTTGAAGAAATTACTAGTGGTAAAAATAGGGTAGTTTTATAAAAATGGATTTTTAGAGTAATCGAAATGATTTTTATTTTAGGCAGTTTTTAGGTAGTTTTATCTATTATAGAGTGTAGTTATAAACTGCCAAATTGCTGCCTGAAAACGAAATTAATTTGATGGTTTAAAAAAATTAGTAATTGGTTTTTACGCGATAAACTAGTAAATTTGAAAATTGTCGTTTTAACTAAATTGAGTATCATAAAATGCGGTTAATCATTATGTGACACACTATACTAGTATTGGATAATAAATACTGGTAAGGGTGTTACAAGAAAGCCCTAATGATCCATTAGTAGCCAAAGATCGAAGTTTATTAGTAGATACATGGCCAAGATGGAGGTGCCACTGATATGTCAAAAGAATGATAACAAAAGCAAAAATTCGTTTAAGTAGAGAAAGTAGAAGAAAAGTGAGCTCAAGTAATCTGCCCACCTTGCGCCCTGTTTCAAGAATCTGTCCCATTTGAGAATCCTGAACCTGGGATTCATGAGTAGAGAAAAGAACAATAAGAGCAAGATCATACAGTTGACCAATAGAGACTAAGTTTAAGGCTAAAATAGGAATGAAATAAGTATCAAGAAGACTAAGGTTAGAGGTAGCAATTGTTTCAATATGGGTAATGGGCACACAACTACCATCGGCAGTTTAATGGAAGGAAGAGAATGAGTAGAAGATTTATTAGAAAAGACAGAATTTTGAGAAGTCATATGATTACAACAAGCTGAGTCAAAGAACCAAAAATTACCTAAAATGACAATTAAGGCTATAGAAGATGAAGAAGTAGAGGATATCACCTATTTGAGAAGATCTTATAGATCACTAATAGTGAGAGTAGAAGAAGAAGACTCGTTAGAGGGAACATCAACAACAATAAAGGAAGAATCGGACTTAGAGAAAGACTTAGGCTTTGTCGAAGCTTTCTTAGGATGAGGTGGTCGAGTTGAACAATTTTTCAAAATATGAACATGCCCATGACAGTATCTACATTTAATAGTAAGAAAATTAACAAAAATATGCCAATGTTACGATAGTTCTTACTGAAGGATAAGCCAGATGGAAAGTATGGTCGAGTGATGGCAAGAACAGCTCCTGATAGAGAAAACTGAATATGAATGGATTAAATAGAGGTGTTACAAAACCAAGTAATTATCTGATGATTTTTACTATCCTAATCCTCAAGACGTGCAGCATATTCGGGATTATTTTCATTAGTATTGCAGGCTGGTTTGACAATATCACCAGTAATAATACGCTAGAGTTTGCGCTCAATCAAAAACCTTTTCAATCGTGGAGACCAAAGAGTGTAATTAGAGTCATCCAAAATAGTACTGATAGGACGAAAAATTCATATTTGTCCATATCAAAGAGCCCAGAGCATGAACCATACATAGAGAAAATAACAGAATCAGGAAAAATATTTCTAAGAATAAGGCTCTTATACCATGAAATGGAATTACTATTATATTGTGTGTTTTGTACAAGAGAATGTAACATATATATATAGAAGCCTAGCCAAAAGAAGGAAATACAATCAAAGAGAATAAATCTAAATACAAAAACTATGTTTGGTTGACGGCAGCATCAGTCTTGTATTGATCGCTGATCGTTGATAACTCATATTTCTTTTTCTTTCATTTCATTGTTGTTTTTTTTCTTTCTCTTTGTCATATTTTCTTAATAAAAATCTCTTTTTTGTTTTCTTATTTTTTTGCACATCTTTCTGTGTTTTTCCCTACATTAGTGGCATGTTTTCCCTGTCTTATGGCACGTTATATGTATACTTTTGTGATCGTTTAGTGCTCATACAAAGATCATCAGTAAGCTAGCCTTTGATTTGAGATTGTCATTGGTCAAGAATAGCTTGATCCCTTTTGTGATTGTATGTCTATGCAATCAGAACTGTGTAGCGGATCAACCTACAAGATTGCTTGTTTCGCTCACCACTCCTACATCACTACTTATGCGTCTCGTTGGATAGAGATAAGAAGATTTTATAATAGTTGTTGGGTTTCTATGGTCTTAAGGGAAGGTCTCGATGTTCTTTGCACCTTTGGGTTTCATGTTTTTTTTCTTCTATTTTATCTGTTTGAGTTTTTTGGTGAACATAATCCTCACATCTCCCGTTGCATATTTAGGTGTGTTTTTTGTCGAAAATACCATTGTTTCTAATAAAACTCAATTACTCATGTTAAAAAAAATTAAACCCGGACATAAACTCGAACAATTTGACTTCACCATAATTTTATAAACTCAATTTGACTTAAATTTTTTTAAATAAAATTTGAATTATAAAATAAGAATCAACTCAAACAATATAATATTCTTTTAACTTGACTTGACTCGGTCGAATGATCTAATTGGTTAGGTTCGCCTACTGCATGCATTACTCTTTTTTTCGTTTTCTTTTTATATTTTATATGGCTGAAAAAAGGAAATAAAGTAATGTTCCCATCGGGGATTGAACCGAAGAGCCAAGAGGTTCGACACCTAACCATTGGATTAGATACCATTTTATTATTTTAACTTTTAATTATTTTATAGATAAATTACACCACATGTAACTTAATTATAAGTTTAGCAAGAAATATATCACATTTTTTAAAGTAATAATTTAGTCACTTGAATAAAATTTAATGGCAATCATGTCACTATTTTTCTAAAAGTAATAATTTTAGTCACTCAATTAAAACTGTGACAAAGAGATCACTCAATTAAAATTTCTGACAAACATGACACTCCGTCATTAAAAGTTAGGCTTAAGGGTGTAAGAAGCCCTTGAAATTTTGAAAAAAAAACAATATAGCCCCTAAACTTTTTTGTACCTAATTATTCCCTTGAACGAATAAATTTAATCAATTAAGCCCTTGAAACAAGAAATTGAATCAATTAAGCCATTTGGCCAATTTTGACCATTAAATCTAGACAATTTTTTATCTATTGGGGCAGTGCGTCGTGTCACAGTGTTTTCGCTTGATATTTTTAGATTTTTTATTTTATTTAAAAGATCTTAAAATTATAAAAAAACTTATAAAATTTATAAAAATATTTTTTTGAATATTTAATAAGTTGAAAAATGATTCAACCAATTTAATCATTTGAAAAATTATTTAATGACGATTGTTTGATGTGTTTCTAGTGTCACCGTGTCACAAAAATGATTTAGTGACGATCGTTCGATATGTTTGACCATTAAATGTATTTGTAATCGATTAAATTATTTGACTAAGTTGACTCAATTGGTAATTTACTAAATAATCATTTTCACATTTAGCCTTAACATTCTGTCACTATGTTGATTCGACTCGAATTCAAGCTCGATTGGAGATCTTAGTGAGTCGAGTCGAGCAAGGCCCGACTCGATTCAATAAATTCATGAGCAATTTGTTATATTTTTATAAATTTTTATGATTTTTGGTGGCTACCTTAAAAAAATATATTCCAAAAAGTTTAAATGTTAGTTGAAAACTCTAGAAAATTTCAGTGACTTGCTAAGTAATTTACCCATAAAATATTTGGTTTCAAATTTCCAAAACATTTTGTATTTCCCCAGAATTCAAAAATTTAATTTGTATTAATAATAAATTAAATTATAATAATCAATTTTCCTTTTTTCTTATTAAAGCTGTTTGTTTTTTATTATTACTTTATGTATAAAAGTAAGAAGAGGGAAAAGCCTTCAGTTCTCATATAAAAAAATACAATTGAAAGTTAAAACCCGAAATCCCTAAGGTCTTCCATCATTTGTTGCTCATCGAAAGATCTTGAGAAACTAAAAAGAGTTTCACACTCGAATATCGGCTTCATCATTAACTCGGTCATGACAAGTTCATTTATTTATCTCCTCGGTCCTCATGTTTTTTTCCTAAATTTATGTGTTCATTTAAGTTCTAATACTATCACTAGATTTTACCTATATCTAAAGAAACAAGGTAAAAAAAAAATTGGCGAGCTTAACGAGAAACGAGTCAAGTCGAGCAATGAGACTTTTTAATGAGCGCGATTCAAAAAAAATTTATTGAGCTTAACAAGCAACGAGTTAAGTCGAGCATTACTTAGCTCACGATCGATTCGTTCGATAAACACCCCTAGTTAAAAATAAAAAAGGTTGAATGTTTTAGAGTCTAAGAAAATAAAATGGCTTATAATTGTAACTTTTTAATTTTATCCAAGCTAAAAATAACTTAACATCTAAAAGCTATTTTTAGCCTTTTAAATTTCTTAAAAACTCTCAGCTATTTTTAGCTAAATCAAAATCAACCAATATTAATTTTTTTCAAAACCCTTTGGCTGGATTTTAATCAATGTTCAAACCTATAAGCATTGGCGAATGTGTAAATGACCTATATTGTATACCCTTTTTACTTGCCTTTTGCATGTTTTCAATCTCACTTAGTTGCATTTAGGAATAGATTGCATATAGTTTGTATGTAGATAGGGAGTTACACTGTATTGTGGTGCATGTGCAGGAACCTGGTGGATGCTGAAGGAATGCTGGAGCAGAATGATGGTAGATCTCGTGGCTAGAGCTGACTAAGAGCAAGAAAGAGTTGGAGACTAATCTATTTTGACGCACGTGGACTTTTTTCTAGATACGAAACATTAAAATATATAGAGAAATCAATGGTCCTCTTAAATGAGGTTGTGCGCTTTAGGGCTATGAAACCCTAGTTTCTTCGCCTACATAAGAGAGACTTGGACGACAATTAAAAAAAGATTTGAGATGATAGTCCGAGTCTCTAACTTTCGGAGAACCACTAGAGTTAAAATTAGAGGAATCTCCACACGACTGACGCGATCGAGAAAGGCCGAAGGAGTTAGAGACTTGCAGCAAAAGTTGGACAACACGGAGGAAGATTGTTGAGGATGCTTGGCCCTTTTCTATCCATTGTCTGATAAACTGCAATACTTTTATATTTTTACTATGGATATTTTAGGCTCATACATGAGCTAAATACTTTAGTTGGGTTTATTGCTTCCGAGGATTTTACGTTTTGATTTCTTTATTTTAATGCTATAGTATGTTTCCCTTTATCTATTCTGTTCATTGTTCTTCATGCATAGTTATTGTAAGAGCTATCGAGAGAGGCCTCTTAACTATTTATTTGTGGCTTAATATCGAGAGAGTTAGGTTAAACAAATCGGAACAGTGGGGCTAAGCTGTTAACTTAGTATTAATCTGGCTTAGACACAAGTTTAGGGTTTCAACGACTAAAAATGAGTTCTTAAACAAATAATAGAGTTGTTAGGGTTCACGCAGACATGTATCACCTTAACTTCAATATTATTAACTTTTAGCCATGGAGAGAGTCAAAATTTTATTAGAAAACCCTCACGAGTAGATAAAGATCTTAATGGTTTACATAGACATGTATTGCTAGTCGCTATAGCACTGAAATAAGTCATCAAGCATATATCCTTAGCATTAAACCCAGCTTCCATACTTATCTGTTATATTCTGCAGTATCTGTTTGTCTTAATCATAGCTACCGTTATTTTAATTAATTTTAGTCTTGATAATTCAACAACAACCATTACTTGCACAACTATTCTTAAGTTCGATAACTTCGTAGTTATTGAATCAATCCTCGTGGGTTTGACACTCTACTTTATCAATCTTTACTTGATTCGACGAGTATACTTGCTCTAAAGTGCATCACTATTCGACAAGCATCAAGCATGAAACCTCATTTTCATTATACACAAGGGAGTTTCACCTCTATTGTTTAGTTGTACAAATTTGGGAGTCTTGTGTTAACCTTGGGGTGAGGTACATTTTGAGATTACTAGGGATATATATAGTTCCGTTTGGTAAATTTTTTGAATAGTGCATCGATTTTATGTGTAGTTAATTTGGATTACGGTATTTTCATATTAACTATAGATTTTTAGATTTTGTATTTTATTTTGACAAAATAGTTTAATTCTGTGACTTTTAAACATTATTTGGTAAAGTTATAGAGTTGTTTCAAGTTCTTAGAAATAATTTTTAATCAAATAAAAATAATTAGTAATTCATATATAATATTTTAAGTATAAAATACATATTTTTGTATTTTAAAATAATTAAAATTAAATAAAATTCAAATTCGGCTTGATTCAATTCGGTAACCATAGATCTTATACTTGTAAATCATAAATTGTCCAATCACTACAATTCAGATCAAGTTTTTAGTTTTTTGTCATCCCTAAAGATTGCATGAATCGTGACAAAATCACTTCTAAGGCAATGATTTTACCACGAGACATGTTTTGTAACTTCTTTATTATTTGTAACTTCTTTTAAGTTAGGTGGCGATCGTGAGTGATCAAAGGACGGTGGCTAGAGGTAGGCGTGTATGGGCGTTAAATGTAGCTAATTTATCGGAGACCATCAATTGGAAAGGTGTGTGGCAAGTTTTTGACAGACACAGAAAGGTGATGGACGTATTTGTGCCACAAAAAAAGAATAAGGAGGGTTTAAGATTTGGTTTTGTGTGGATGGAATCAGAAAGTGATGCGATTCGTGTGCGTGACAGATTGAATGGATTCCAGATTTATGGATCCCGAATAAGGATCTCGTTGGCAAAGCATGAATCTAGAGATCGTTATTGGTAGCACAAGAGACAGCCAAGGGTTGAAATTCTGAGAGTGTGCGTATTAATACAAATGGGGAGAGATATAAGGATCAAAAGGTAGAGTGTAAGGAGACGATGGTTGTAGTCAAGAAAGCCAATCTGGGGGTCCTGAGCCGATGCGCTATTGACTGGCTTAGAGATACGGTAACCCTGGGTGAATTGGCAGAATGCTTGAAAAAAGAAGCAATCCACAGCTTCTCAATGATGTGCATTCCAGGTAATAGGATTTTGCTGGTGTTTATAGATCTAGACTTACGCCAACATATGCTAGATAGTGGAGTGATAGATAGATGGTTTGATAAGGTTTCAAAATATGACCATGCCCATGACAATATCTACATTTAATAGTAAGACAATTAACAAAAATTTGCTAGTGTTACGATAGTTCTTACTGAAGGATAAGCCAGATGGAAAGTATGGTCTAGTGACGACAATAGCAACTTTTGATAGAGAAAACTGAATATGAATAGATTAAATAGAGGTGTTACAAAACCAAGTAATTATCTGATGATTTTTTCTATCCCAGTCATCAAGATGTTCATCATATTCAGGATTATTTTCATCAGTATTGCATACTGGTTTGATTATATCACCAGTAATAATACACTAGAGTTTGCGCTCAATCAAAAATCTTTTCATGTGTGGAGACCAAAGAGTGTAATTAGAGTCATCCAAAATAGTACCGATAGGAAGAAAAAAATTCATATTTGTCCATATCAAAGAGCCCAGAGCATGAACCATACATAGAGAAAATAACATAATCGGGGAAAATTTTTCTAAGAACAAGGCTCTGATACCATGAAAGGAAATTACTATTATATTAAGATTGTGTGTTTTGTACAAGAGAATGTAACATATATATATATATATGGCAACCTAGCCAAAAGAAGGAAATACAATCAAAGAGAATAGAACTAAATACAAAAACTATGGCTAATCTAAATACAAAAACTATGTTTGGTTGACGACAACATCAGCCTTGTATTGATCGCTGATCATTGATAACTCATATTTCTTTTTCTTTCTATTTCATTGTTGTTGTTTTTTCTTTTTCTTTGTTATTTTTCTTAATAAAAATCTCTTTGTTTTGTTTTCTTATTTCTTTGCACATCTTTTTGTGTTTTTTTCCCGCATTTGTGGCATGTTTTCTCTGTCTTATTGCACGTTATATGTCTACTTTTGTGATCGTTTGGTGCTCGTACAAAGATCATCGGTATGCTAGTTTTTGATTTGAGATTGTCATTGGTCAAGAATAGCTTGATCTCTTTTGTGATTGTATGCCTATGTAATCAGAACTGTGTAGCGGATCAACCTACAAGATTGCTTGTTTCGCTCACCACTCCTACATCACTGGAAAAATAAACTAGTGTTCCCATCAGGGATTGAACCCAAGAGCCAAGAGGTTCGGCGCCTAACTATTGGATTAAATACCATTTTATTATTTTAACTTTTAATTATTTTATAGATAAATTACACCACATGTAACTTAATTATAAGTTTAGCAAGAAATATATCACATTTTTTTAAAGTAATAATTTAGACACTTGAATAAAATTTAAAGGCAATCATGTTATTGTTTTTTTAAAAGTAATAATTTTAGTCATTCAATTAAAATTGTGACAAAGAGATCACTCAATTAAAATTGGTGACAAACATGTCACTCTGCCATTAAAAGTAAGGCTTATGAGTGTAAGAAGCCCTTGAAATTTTGAAAAAAAATAGTCCCTAAACGTTTTTGTACCTAATTATGCCCTTGAACGAATAAATTTAATCAATTAAGCCCTTGAAACAAGAAATTGAATCAATTAATCCATTTGACCAATTTTGACCATTAAATATAGACATTTTTTTATCTGATATGGTGCAGTGCGTCATGTTACAGTATTTTCGCTTGAAATTTTTAGATTTTTTATTTTATTTAAAAGTTCTTACAATGTTAAAAAACTTATAAAATTTATAAAATATTTTTTTTGAATATTTAATAAGTTGAAAAAAGATTCAACCAAGTTAATCGTTTGAAAAATGATTTAATGACGATTGTTCGATGTGTTTCCAGTGTCACAGTGTCACAAAAATGATTTAGTGACGATTGTTCGATGTGTTTGACCATTGGATGTATTTGAAATTGATTAAATTATTTGACTAAGTTGACTCAATTGGTAATTTACTAAATAATCATTTTTCACATTTATCCTTAACATTCTGTCACTAAGTTGATTCGACTCGAATTCGAGCTCGATTGGAGATCTTAGTGAGTCGAGCAAGGCCCAACTCGATTCGATAAATTCGTGAGCAATTTGTTATTCTTTTATAAGTTTTTTATGATTTTTGGTGGCTACCTTAAAAAAACATGTTTCAAAAAATTTAAATGCTTGCTGAAAACTCTAGAAAATTTCAGTGACTTGCTAAGTAATTTACCTATAAAATATTTAGTTTCAAATTTCCAAAACGTTTTGACTTTCCCGAGAATTCAAAATTTTAATTTGTATCAATAATAAATTAAATTATAGTAATTAATTTTCCTTTTTTCTTATTAAAGCTCTTTATTTTTTATTATTACTTTATGTATAAAAGTAAGAAGTGGAAAAAGCATTCAGTTCTCATATAAAAAAATACTATTGAAAGTTAAAACCTGAAATCCCTAAGGTCTTCAATCATTTGTTGCTCATCGAAGATCTTGAGAAACTAAAAGGAGTTTCGCACTCTAATGTCGACTTCATCATTAACTCGGTCATGACAAGTTCGTTTATTTATCTCCTCGGTCCTCATGTTTTTTTCTTCTGAATTTATGTGTTCATTTAAGTTCTAATACTATCACTAGATTTTACCTAAATTTAAAGAAACAAGGTAAAAATATTTTGGCGAGCTTAACGAGCAACGAGTCGAGTCGAGCAATAAGAGTTTTTAACGAGCACGATTCAAAAAAAATTATCGAGCTTAACGAGCAACGAGTTATCGTTCGGTAAACACCCTTAGTTAAAAATAAGATTGAATGTTTTAGAGTCTAAGAAAATAAAATGGCTTATAATTGTAAATTTTTTTATTTTAGCCAAGCTAAAAATAACTTAACATCTAAAAGCTTTTTTAGCCTTTTCAATTTCTTAAAAACTCTAAGCTATTTTTAGCTAAATCAAAATCAATCAATCTTAATTTTTTTTCAACACCCTTTGGCTGGATTTTAATCAATGTTCAAACCTATAAGCATTGGCGAATGTGTAAATGTCCTATATTGTATATCCTTTTTACTTGCATTTTGCAAGTTTTCAAGCTCATTTAGTGGCATTTAAGAATAGATTGCATGTAGTTTGTATGTAGATAGGGAGTTACACTGCATTGTGGTGCATGTGCAGGAACCTAGTGGATGCTGGAGGAATGCTGGAGCAGAATGATGGTAGATCTCGTGGTTGGAGCTGACTAAGAGCAAAGAAGAGTTGGAGACTAATCTACTTTGACTCTCGTGGACTTTTTTCTAGATACGAAACATTAAAATATATAGAGAAATCAATGGCACTCTTAAATAAGGTCGCGCGCTTTAGGGTTATAAAACCCTAGTTTCCTCGCCTATATAAGAGAGACTTGGACGATAATTATAAAAAGATTTGAGACGATAGTCCTAGTTTCTAGCTTTCAGAGAACCACTAGAGTCAAAATTCGAGGAATCTCCACAAGACTGATGTAATCAAGAGAGGCCAAAGGAGTTGGAGACCTGCAGCTACAATTGGACAACACGGAGGAAGATTGTCGAGGATGATTGGCTCTTTTCTATCCCTTTCCTGATAAACTACAGTACTTTTATGTAATAACCCGAAATTAGGCTTTGCAAATTGGGCCTTGGACCCAATTTATTTGAGCCTTATATTGGGAAGCCCAAATCAAAGATAGTTGGATTTGGGATTTGTGGTAAATTAAATGAGATGATGGGTGTGGATAATTTAAAAAGGAAAATGGTTTTAAAATAAAAAAATGGGGCTGGTGATTTAATGGAGAGAGAAGAGGGAAAAAGAAGAAAATAAATAAGATATTTTGGTGAGAAAGAGAAAAAAATGAGGGAAAAAGAGAAAAAGTGGTGGATGAGGTTTTGAACCTCGACCTACGGCCATCAGAGCCATCGTGTACGACAGTATCGGCACTATCAGAAGTGCCTCGCCGAGACGCATACGTCGGTGGTTTCCCTGTCGCCGTCACCACTCGCTGGGGTGAGATAAATTAGTCATCAGAAAGCTAGAATAGCATGATGCAGTGCTCAACACCGCAAACGGAGGCCAGTGATGGAACCACCGGCCCAAAAATTGTCGGTATGGAGTTCACCGTTGCGGGCCGACCATCGGAGGCCACCCCACGCGCCGCCGCCTGCGTATGGGCGTGGGCTTGTAGGCAGGGCGAGTGCACACTGCTTTCCAATGCTTCATGCCGCACTGGATTCTTGCCCACAGGTGCACCAAGGCTGTAGTGCACTCGCCCGCACTGGATCCCGTTCCTAGGGTGCACCCAGCTTATCATGCACTGCATCGCACCAGATCGTCAGGCTTTGACCAATGTTGACCGGATGTTGACCGACCGATGCTTTTTCCAGGGGACTTTACCCGGGGGTTTCTCAACATTCCAGAACCATTGGCATATTCCATTTTTCCAAATTTGAACCCATTAAGCTGCTTTTATGCATTTGACACTGTGAATAGTATAGAAGATGCATGTAAATAATAGATTTTCATATTTGTTGATACGATGGTTATCTAGGTTTGGTTATCGAATCTAGTGGAATATTCAGGAAGCTCAAAAGAGACTTTTAGCGATATCGTCTTAAGGTTAGTAAACCTTGAACTCTAAAATACTTCATGAACATCATAAGTGTAATTGCCTTGCATGTTGGTGGTTGCAAATAAGAAGATGAGTAATACGCATGTGTTGATACTGATAGTTTGAGGCTTGGTAATTATTGGGATACGTGATGAGCTTGAGAATGTTCGATTCTGCTATGAGATTTAGAGACCGCATATGATTGTTTGAATATCGGTATGATTATCTGATTGCATGATTGGATGACTGATTATTATATGATGATGCCTTGTGTGCTAGCAGAATAAATTAATATATTCGATTAAATGGATAAAAAGTCGGTAAGGGGTAATAATTAATTAAGCACGCTAACAACATATTTAAATAACTTTCATAAGCTTTAGGGACTGAATAAGCGTATTTGGGTATCATTACACTGATTTGAATAATAAAAAATGCTAGATAAAGATAAAAGTGAATAAGATATATTAATAAATTGATTTACGCCTTAGTATAAAAGGGAGAAGGGTTGTGAGGGGAGTATCAGTATGCCTCCCCGTGTATCGGTACCCCTTGCATATTAAGGATTCCAGTAAAGCTTTTTGTACAGGTATGCAAGGGGCGTATCGATACCCACTATTACATTGCCTGGGGATGCTTTAGCGTACCGGTACGGGAAGGTAGGAGTACTGGTATGGGTTGGAATCGGTACGAGGTGATCTGAGTACTGATAGTGTGTATCAATACGGGGTGGAGCGTACCGATACGGCTTGAGGGTTAAATTTTTTTGAACCAAAATTGAGTATCGGTACCCATGGATGAGTACCGATACCTATAAGGGCGTACTGATACCTATGTAGGAGTATCGATACTCACTCTGCAATTTGCCTAAGAAATTCAAGGTTACGTTCGGGGGTTCTATAATTTGAGGCAAGGGCCATAAGGGCCTGTTAAGGAGTAAAATGAATATTAAAACTAAGAAAATGGAGATTTAAACCCCGTGTATGAAATAAATGGCTAATGACTCATTATATTAGGTCAGCTATGTGAGGTAGTAACTCATAGAGATCTTTGGTGGATCAATTGATGTTGTGTGGTAATTTGGGCTCTTGTTGTGTGCCGAAGGGGCGCCTATAAGGTCAAGTCTTATTGAATAATGAGATAAATTAATGAGAACAAGTAATGCATATCTTCATAAATATGCTAAAAAATAAATAAGTTCAATGGGGTAGCATAATAAATGATAGAAACCATAAAGTAACGATAAGTATGTTAGAGCTGTGTGTGGTATAATCCTTGTGTTGAGGTTGTGTGTTATGTGGTGACTAGGGTCCTTGTTGTGTGCTGATGGGACGTCTAGATAGTCGAGTCATCCATTATTGTTGGGATTTTTATACCCTAAAGTATGTTGCAACACCTTAAATATTTTTGAATATAAGATCCCGATGCTTTGTGGACGCGGGCCTCATCCCCTTGAGTATAGGATCCCAATGCTTTATGGACGCGAGCCTTCCTCGTAGTGTAGGATCCCGATGCATTATGGATACGAGCCTCACTTAGAGTGTATGATCCTGATGCTTTGTGGACACGGGCGTCACTCTAGATTTTATGGTTATGTCTTTGTGTGTCTCGCTCGGATGATCTGGTGGGATCCCGAGTATGTTTGGGCCTCGTGGGCCATGTGTGCTATTTGCTAGGTAGGGAGCATAAGTTTAGGTGACTAGCGGTAGCGCCACATGTTTATTTACCTCTTTTTATTGCTCGTACTAGCTTGCATGCTTATGTTTATGATCAGCATGATGTATAGTAGAGTAGATGTGTACCACTGAGCTTTGTAAGCTAAGCGCTCGAAATTATTGATTACGTGCGTAGGTTGATCGCGGGATCAAGGAGCACTGTCTATATAGGATTCCAGCAAACGACATTGTTAGAGTATGATGCTTGTATTTAGTGGGCCATGTATTCATAGAACCTTACACGTATGAGTATGTAATCTTTATTTTAAAATTGTATTAATCAAGTCAAATATTTAAATGTTTTATTTAATTAGAGCTCCTTGTAAATGTTTTCATAATTTATATATTTATTTTGATTTGTGGGTTTTAAATTTTTTGGTAATTATTTCATTTGGGCTAAACCAAGTTGAGAAATTTTATGATTTTGGTTTGGGCTTTAGGCCCAAATTGACATATGGGTCGAGGGTGTTACATATAGTGGTATCAGAGCTTAGGTTTAGCTGATTCTAGGAATCCCCATGGTGGTATATGTGTTTTAGTAAGATGTCTAGTGAATACAAGCCCTTAAATTAAGTTCATACTCCTTAAGACTAGAATTCTGATGGTGTGACCAATGTTGTGACGTTAAGATGGTTATGTTGTAGCCACGGGGGCCGAGATAAGCGTTAAGCCGCTCATGAAAATGATTTCGAGGGTCAAGGTTTCCCCGGATTGTTGAGATATGAGTTAGTTATATAATATCAGAGTCGAGGATGTGTTCTCCTCCCGCTATCTAAATGGTGTTCTTATCGCATAGTGTAATAGTTTTGGAGCCTTTAGATGCGTTATAAGAGTTTGTGGCAAGGAATCTTCATGGTTATATGCATGAATACAGGTTGTGACACGAGTACGGATGATATGTTCTTGAATCAGTCATTGGATGCACGTTGGGTGGTAAGCCCTTTCATTTGTTAAAAAGGGAGTTCGTTGATAGTTGGGAGGTATCGTCGCCCTTTGCGAAGGCATTTCACAAAGATAGTGGATTTGGGATCCACTAGTTCGTTAAAGTGTGGCCAAGTTAGATGTTCTACATGTTTTAAATAGAGCTACCATCTCGGGAGTTGTGGCACTGTGGAATTGTTTTGGTTAATCAACATGATGCAAGCTAGTAATGTCGAGAGTCGTGCTTGAGGTTTTGAGACCTCGAGGGAACCCAACCCTTGGAATGTTTGGATTGTTGCCCCTCTAACATGATTTACCTGGTTTTTGTTTTGAGAATGACACACGGGGTTGTGAGACATGTTTAACCGTTCAATAGATGCTAATGTGTGTAGTTCGACATTGGTGAGGCTTCAGATTTGTCAAAGTGTTTGTTTATGCCTTTTGGAGGTGTCGTCGGGACTTTCTCCTTGTCGAGGACATGGAAGGATGTTAAAGGTAAAATCGAGTTGGACGTCGATGTCCATCATCTTTGTTGGAGGAAACCGACTCAGTTGAGAAAGTTAGAGGTTTAGTTGCAAAGGTGCAACTTGAAGGAAATTCCTTTTGTCTGAGTGTTCAGCCCAAGAGAGAGGTAGGCTTGCTCGTTAGAACGAAGTTGGTTCATTGAAGTGATGCTTTAACCGTAGATAGTGGTTGTGTAATAGAAGAAGACCGTTACATGTCTCCTAAGGTAAAGGACTCGTTTAACCAAATGCGAGGTATTTATGTGCTTTTCTGAGTTGGTTCGAGAATAAGATGGTTGTGGTTAAAATGTTAAAACCTTAGAATTTTGAAATAAATTTCGAAATGTGGATTTCCCTCTTTTGGGTGTGTCGTGGTAATGATGGATGCCTGTAGTGACGTTTGAGGTTTTTTCAGCAATAATAAGGTAGTGGCCACCGTGTTGTCTCTTGAATATAAGTTGATGTTTTGCGTGACACGTGCGAAGGTACAAGGGATATAGAAATATGAACGTTGACAAGATAATTATCGTAAGGGCCTTGTGCGTGAGAGAGAGGTTGGGTACTGTGTAATCACTAAAGAATCAAGGATTGAAGACTTCATAAATGTTTTTGTTCTATATCACAGTTTTTTACGCACTGAGGAACAGTAGTAGAGATTCAAGTTGAAAGAGGTTGTTTTGATTGTGAGAGTGGTGCTAACTCGATCAAAGACGAGTAAGGTTTTGAGATCTTTGAGGATGTTTTATGGTTTTGCTAAGGTTATATTTCTGTGCTATATGGGGAAGGTTGTGCTTGCCTCAACAACGTGGAATTTTGGGGTACTCAATCTTTAAGGAGTATGAGATTTGAACCAAGATGCGAGTCAAAGTAATTAAGAGTTGTGGATCGCATGATTGATCACCGCCTAGGTAAGTGATATTGGCAAGTGATGGATTGTACGAAGTTAGTTTGGGTTAGAGATCATGGCTATCTAGGTAGAGCGATCAAAGATCGCAAGTGATGGTACTGTAAGTGAGCATCGATGCTAGCTCTATACAGTATCGATACTCGATTCATCTAGTGTTAGTACTGATCGGTTAGTATTGGTTCCCGTGTGGTCGTCAGTTAAGTTTTGGGTTAAAAAAATTGATTCATTTTGGAAGTCACGGGAATTAGCTTCTGATTCTGATTTAAGGGACACAATGTTATGTTTGGAATTGGGTCTGACGGTTTCTGATGGACTTCAAGATCTTGTTGTGAGTGCCTTAGAGAAAAGTATATATTAAGGTGAAAGATTCTCCCTTTATAGTATAGTGGTCTGTATATGGTGAACTTTGGTAGCGGCAATTGGTAATAAGCTTTCATCACATGTTCAAGAAATAGTTTAGAGTTGCGTGTTGAGATGGTGATGAGTGTTTGACTTGCCATCGGATAGGAGTCAAACATTGAATTTCTAAGAGTTGTTGTGATGATTCGATGTTACTCAACGAAAATTGAATAGATGACCATGGAACTTACAGAGGTTTATGAGTGCACAGTTTTGATGAACTTTCTTTGAGTAATGATGCAATCCTTGGTAGGTACCGTTTGATATTTTTGGCAAAGACGAGATCCAGATAGAAACTCTGCTTAGATTGTTTAGGGGTTGGGTTGTACAACACTGCGGTGCATACATGTTACCTTTTGACACGAGATTCGAGGTTGTGATGGAACTTTATCCCTTGGTGGGATTCCTAGGTGATGATAGATTTGATGGTACAAATGACGTGTTTTTGGGCACGTTATAGTTAAGAGTGCAAGATTCTCACATGAACTGAATTAATGAGATCGGCTTTAGTTATTGATAAGAGTTATCATGTAAAGTTTAAGGTAAACTTTTGGGGTGAGTGGAGACGCTGTCTTTTCTTTGGAATCTTGCGCTGAACAAGCAATGTTTGCGAGGCCATCAGAGTTAGAGACTCCTTCAGGGATTCACCACAACAGAAATTGTTCGTTTGGCTGCAACGGCTGTTTAACATTTGTTCTTTTGGATCGTACATTGTTATGGAAGGATTTTTGTGTGTGCAGCAATCTTTTGGGTTCTATAGCGTAGTTAAGTTTTGTTGTCTACGAAATTCCTGTTACAATTTTATTGGAGTACCGTTGGTTATCATTTGCCATCTGTGATGTACCAAGCGAGGATGAAATTCCTTTCAGAGAAGAATCAGTTGAGATTATGTTACACCGGTAGAATACAAAGGTTATATTGATAAGTGTTGGAATCAGAGTAGCGCAGCGGGAAATATTTGAGAATGTTGAAGAGTTGTAAGAGTTTGAAAATCTTCGTTGTGTCCTGGATGCAAATTTCAGGGACAAAATTTCTTTTAAGGGGGATAGTTGTAACAACCCGAAATTGGGCTTTGCAAATTGGGCCTTAGACCCAATTTATTTGAGCCTTATGTTGGGAAGCCCAAATCAAAGATAGTTGGATTTGGGCTTTGTGGTAAATTAAAAGAGATGATGGGTGTGGATAATTTAAAAAGGAAAAAAAGGGTTTTAAAATAATAAAAAGGGGCTGGTGATTTGATGGAGAGAGAAGAGGGAAAAAGAATAAAATAAATAAGATATTTGGGGGGAGAGAGAGAAAAAGGAGGGAAAAGAGAAAAAGTAGGGGAGGAGGTTTTGAACCTCGATCTACAGCCATCAAAGCCTCCGTGCACGACACCGTAGGCACTATCGAAAGTGCCACACCGAGACGCACACGTCGTTGGTCGCCCCGTCGCCGTCACCGTAGCCACTCATCGGGGTGAGATGAATTGGTCGTTGGAAAAGCTAGAACAACATGATGCAGTGCTCAACACCGAAAATGGAGGCCATTGATAGAACCACCAGCCTGTAAACTGCCAGTCTAGAGTTTACCGTTGCCGGCCAACTACCGGAGCCACCACACGCGCCGCCGCCTACGCGTGGGCATGGACTGGCAGGCAGGGCAAGTACACACTACTTTTAAGTGCACCCTGCCACACTAGATTCTTGCCTACAGGTGCACCAAGGCTATAGTGCACTCGCCCGCACTGGATCCCGTTCTTAGGGTGCACCCAGCTTATCATGCACCGCATCGTACCAGATCGTAGGCTTTGACCAGCGTTGACCGACCATTAACTTTTTCTAGGGGACCTAACCGAGGGTTTCTCGACGTTTCGGATCCATTGACGCAGTCCTTTTTGCCAAATTCGAACCTGATAAGCTATTTTTACGCATTTAACCTTGTGAATAGTATAGGAGATGCATGCAAGTAATATATTTTTGTATTTGTTGATACAAGGGATATTCGGGTTTGGTTATCGAATCAAGTGGAATATTCGGTAAGCTAAAAGGAAGATTTTAGCGATATTAGCTTAAGGTTAGTACACCTCGAACTCTGAAATGCTTCATGAGCATTATAAGTGTAATTGCCTTGCATGTTAGTGGTTGCAAATTAGAAGATGAGTAATACGCATGTGTTGATATTGATAGTTCGAGGCTTGGTAATTATTGGGATACTTGATGAGCTCGAGAATGTTCAAGTCTGTTATGAGTTTTAGAGATTGCATATGATTATTTGAATATCGGTACGATTATCTGATTGCATGATTGGATGACTAATTGTGTGCTAGCGGAATAAATTAATATATTCGATTAAATGGATAAAAAGTCGGTAAGGGGTAATAATTAATTAAGTATGCTAACAACATACTTAAATAACTTTTATAAGCTTTAGAGACCGAATAAGCATATTCGGGTATCGTTACCCGCTGATCTGAACAATCGAAAATGCCAGATAAAGATAAAAGCGAATAAGATATATTAATAAATTAATTTATGCCTTAGTATAAAAGGGAGAGGGGTTGTGAGGGGAGTACCGGTACGCCTCCCCGTGTATCAGTACCCCTTGCATATTAAGGATTCCAGTAAAGCTTTTGCGTACTTGTTCGCAAGGGGCGTATCGGTACCCATTGTTACATTGCCTGGGGAGGCTTTAGTGTACCGGTACGGGTTGGAATCAATATGGGGCGATCCGAGTACTGATAGTGTGTATCGATACAGGGTGGAGCGTACCGGTACGACTTGAGGGTCAAATTATTTCGAACTAAAATTGAGTATCTGTACCCATGGATGAGTACCGGTACCTATAGGGGCGTACTGATACCCATGTAGGCGTATCGATACTCGCTGGGCAATTTGCCCGAGAAATTTGAGGTTGCTTTCGGGTGTTCTATAATTTGAGGCAAGGGCCCTAGGGGCCTGTTAAGGTGTAAAATGAATATTAAAACTGAGAAAATGGAGATTTAAACCCCGTGTATGAAATAAATGGCTAATGACTCATTATATTAGGTAAGCTATGTGAGGTAGTAACTCATAGGGATCCTTGGTGGATCGATTGATACTGTGTGGTAATTTGGGCCCTTGCTGTGTGCTAAAGGGGCGCCTATAAGGTTAAGTCTTATTGAATAATGAGATAAATTAATGAGAACGACTAATGTGTATCTTCATAAATATGCTAACAAATAAATAAGTTCAATGGGGTAGCATAATTAATGATAGAAACCATAAAGTAACGATAAGTGTGTTAGAGCTGTGTGCGGTATAATCCTTGTGTCAAGGTTGTGTGTTGTGTGGTGACTAGGGTCGTTATTGTGTGTTGATGGGACGCCTAGATAGTCGAGTCATCCCTTGTTGTTGGGATTTGTATACCCTAAAGTGTGTTGCAACACCTTAAAGATTTCTGAATGTAGGATCCCGATGTTATATGGACGCAGGCCTCGTTCGAATATGCTTGATGAGGAATCCTGAGCATGGTTGTAGGATCCCGATGCTATGTGGATGTGGGCCTCATCCCCTTTAGTATAAGATCCCGATGCTTTGTGGACGTGGGCGTCACTCTAGATTTTATGGTTATGTCTTTGTGTGTCTCGCTCGGATGATCTGGCGGGATCCCAAGTACGTTTGGGCCTCGTGTGCCATGTGTGATGTTTGCTATGTAAGGAGCATATGTTTAGGCGACTAGCGGTAGCACCACATGTTTATTTACCTCTTATTATTGCTCGTACTAGCTTGCATGCTTATGTTTATGATTAGCATGAAGTATAGAAGAGTAGATGTGTACCACTGAGCTTTGTAAGCTCAGCGCTCAAAATTGTTATTTCAGTGCATAGGTTGATCACGGGATCGAGGAGCACTGTCTGCATGGGATTCCAGCAAACGACGTTGTCAGAGTATGATGCTTGTATTTAGTGGGCTGTGTATTCATAGAACCTTACACGTATGAGTCTGTAATCTTTATTTTAAACTTTTATTAATCAAGTCAAATATTTAAATGTTTTATTTAATTGGAGCTCCTTGTAAATGTTTTAATCATTTATATATTTATTTTGATTTGTGGGTTTTAAATATTTTTGGTAATTATTTCATTTGGGCTAAACCAAGTTGAGAAATTTTATGATTTTGGTTTGGGCTTTAGGCCCAAATGTGACATCTAGGTCGAGGGTGTTACATTTTATATTTTTACTACGGATATTTTAGGCTCATGCATGAGCTAAATACTTTAGTTGGGTTTATTGCTTCCTAGGATTTTATGTTCTGATTTCTTTATTTTAATGCTATAGTATGTTTCCCTTTATCTATTATGTTCATTGTTCTTCATGCATAGTTATTGTAAGAGCTATTGAGAGAGGCCTTTTAACTATTGATTTGTGGCTTAATATTGAGAGAGTTAGGTTAAACAAACGTGAACAGTGGGGCTAAGCTGTTAACTTAGTCTTAATCTGGCTTAGACACAAGTTTAGGGTTTCAATGACTAAAAATGAGTTCTTAAACAAATAATAGAGTTGTTAGGGTTCACGCATACATGTATCACCTTAACTTCAATATTATTAACTTCTAGGCATCGAGAGAGTCAGAAGTTTATTAGAAAATCCTCTCGAGTAGATAAAGATCTTAATGGTTTACGCAGACATGTATTGCTAGTCGCTATAGCATTGAAATAAGTCATCAAACATACATACTTAGCAATAAACCTAGCTTCCATACATATCTGTTATATTTCGCAGCATCTGTTTGTCTTAATCATAGCTACCTTTATTTTAATTGTTTTTAGTCTTGATAATTCAACAACAACCATTACCTGCAAAACCATTCTTAAGTTTGATAACTTCGTAGTTATTGAACCAATCCTCATGGGTTCGACACTCTACTCTATCAATTTTTTACTTGATTCGACGAGTATACTTGCTCTAAAGTGCATCACTATTCAACAAGCATCAAGCATGAAACCTCATTTTCATTCTACACAAGGGAGTTTCACCTCTGTTGTTTGGTTGTACAAATTTGGGAGTCTTGTGTTAACCTTGGGGTGAGGTACAGTTTGAGATTACTAGGCGTATATATAGTTCGGTTTGGTAAATTTTTTGAATAGTCCATCGATTTTATGTTCAGTTAATTTGGATTACGGTATTTTCATATTAACTATAGATTTATAGATTTTGTATTTTATTTTGACAAAATAGTTTAATTTTGTAACTTTTAAACATTATTTGGTGAAGTTATAAAGTTGTTTCAATTTCTTAAACATAATTTTTAATCAAATAAAAATAATTAGTAATTCATATATAACATTTTAAGTATGAAATACATATTTTTGTATTATAAAATAATTAAAATTAAATAAAATTCAAATTCGGCTTGATTCGATTCGGTAACCACAAGATCTTATACTTGTAAATCATAAATTGTCCAATCACTACAATTCAGATCAATTTTTTAGTTTTTTGTCATCCCTAAAGATTACATGAATCGTGACAAAATCACTTCTAAGACAATGATTCTACCACGAGACATGTTTTGTAACTTCTTTATTATTTGTAACTTCTTTTAAGTTAGGCGGCGATCATGAGTCATCAAGGGACGGTGGCTGGAGGTAGGCGTGTATGGACGTTATATGTAACTAATTTATCGAAGACCATCAATTGGAAAAGTGTGTGGCAAGTTTCTGACAAACACGGAAAGGTGCTGGTCGTATTTGTGCCACGAAAAAAAGAATAAGGAGGGTTTAAGATTTGGTTTTGTATGGATGGAATCAGAAAGTGATGTGATTCGTGTGCATGACAGATTGAGTAGATTCCAGATTTATGGAACCCGAATAAGGATCTCATTGGCAATGCATGAATCTAGAGATCGTTTTTGGCAGCGCAAGAGACAACCAAGGGTTGAGAATTCTGAGAGTGTGCATATTAATACAAATAAGAGAGATATAAGGATCAAAAGGTAGAGTGTAAGGAGACGGTGGTTGTAGTCAAAAAAGCCAATCTGGGGGTCCTGAGACGATGCGCTATTGACTGGCTTCGAGATACAGTAAGCCTGGGTGAATTGGCAGAATGCTTGAAAAAAGAAGCAATCCACGGCTTCTCAATGATGCGCATTGCAGGTAATAGGATTTTGCTGGTGTTTACAGATCTAGACTTACGCCAACATATGCTAGATAGTGGAGTGTTAGATAGATGGTTCAATAAGGTTTCAATCTGGTCCCCGGACGTTGACATCGGATCGAGACGCATTTGGATATCGGTTTTTGAAGTGCCAGTACATGCTTGGGGGAAAGGAACTTTTGTTAATGTTGCTTTGAACTGGGGTAAAGTGGTGAAAGTGTAGGAGGAGACAATTGAGCCGTCATCATTTGAGAGAGGACGAGTGCTCATTGAGACTGATCATTTGGACAGGATTGATGAATTAATTTCCCTTAATGTTCAAGGCAAAATCTTCTGACTTCGAGTGTCTGAAGGGGAAGTATTTTTACGGCATAATTGCGAATGTATAATTGTGTGGAGTGGGGAGCAAAATTAGATCAGAGAGAGTGATCAATACAGTGGGGGAAGCATGATTTTGATAAGGAGGTAAATGGATCGTACAAGATGCAGCAGGGCACGAAAAATAGTATGGAGAATCAAGATGTTACATCCAATAAAACAGAAAATAAGCAGGTGGAACAAAGCGATAATAACATGAATGAGGGGAATCAAACGAAGTTAGATACTAGAAAAGACCTCATGGTGTCGGGTAATTGTGATAATGGTGAGGATTAATGTTCTGAATTGAAAAAGTATGAAGGCGTGAAGGTTGCTTGGATAAACAACAAGATTTACGTGTTTTGGATTCTTTGGAGACTTTAAATTTTTGAACCATGGAGAAGGATGCGGGTTGTGTTGATCGTGTTTCAAAGGAGAATCAGGGGGTAACAGGTTTAAGTGAGGAAGTCGTTCGACTACACGATGCTTCCTTGGGCCTTGCAAAGGGCGGGCCTTTGGAGGTGGAAAATAGGGCGAATTCTACTATCACAATAACCTACAAAGGGATGTAATACCCCAAATTTTACTAAGTTGATTAAGGATCACTTAGTACTAAGATAATAGCTTAAAAGATATCTTAGTGACTAAAATGAAAAAATGCAAAAGTTAGGATTTTTTTGATTATGAGTTATGGAAAAGGAATTTCTTAGATTTTAAAAGCATCAGATGACAGAGGGCAAGCTAATTAGGGTACTTGCAAAGTTTGGTTGAAATCTGAGGAAAATTTGAAATGTGAGTTGAAGTTTAAAATTTAGTGACCAAAATGATAAGTAGTCAAAACTTGTGTGGTACAAGACTAAATATGAAAAGTTAAAGGACTAAAGTTGTAAATTCCCAAAAGTTAGGGGTTTTTATTTCATAAACAGATAGAGCACCTTAGGGTGTGGATAGAATGTGGAATAACTGGTTTGATCCGATATTTTGATTATTGGGAAATAGCAGTCAAAGTTTAAGTAGAATTCGAGTATCCAGATCGAACTGGAAAATTATGAAATTTTACTATATGATAAAAGAAGGATATAAAAATTATTCCCAAGTTTTGGAAATATTTTTAGTTCGATTCAGGATGAATCCTATGATTTATTTTGATTAAGGAATTTATTTAGTAACCGATAAAATTCTCAATAATTATCGATAAATCGGATCGAGCTAAAATTTTAGAGATGATTCCATAGACCTTGGAAGAGTTATAACATATTATTTTATGGATATTTGGAGATTTAAATAGTTGGGTTAAATTTATTTGGCTGAAATGGCCTAGAATGGAAATTTTGTGAAAAAGTTGATTAGTAAAGGGTATTTTGGTCTTTTCACCAAAAAAAGGACATGGAAGGAATTTTAAGATCTTTTTAGTAGATGAATAGTGTTTGGGATCCAACTAAGTCTAGTTGGAATGTTACAATATGGAAAACTAGTAAATATGAATTCAGTTGGGGGAAATTTTGGTAAATTAGAATAAAATGAATTTTAAGTTCATTTTTAATTATACAAGTGGCACATATATATGAAATATGAAGATTTATCAATGAATTTTCGTCTTCAAAACCGTGGAGAAAGAGGAGAAAGAAGAAGGAAATTTTTCAAGCTCGATTTAAGCCCCGAATCTCGATTTTAAGGTAATCTTCCGAACTACAAAGTTGTTCTTCTCTTCGATCTCTATCTATTGATGTAAATTATTCATGGATGTCATGCTTGATTGATGAGATTTAATATGAGAGAGAAATTAGGGTTTATGTTCAAATTGGGGGTTTATGATTTTATGAATCTATGTTCAATTTTATGTTAAAATCAAGCAAGAATAATGTTGGATTTATGTTTTTGAGTTGTGATTTAAACCCTAAACAATTCAGCAACCTTGAAAAAGATTAGCGTTTAGGGATCCAACCTTAAATTAGGGTTTGTAATGATGAGTTAGTAATCTTGCAAGCTTGATTTGTTGTTTGGAATCAAAACCCTAAAGGACTAATTCAACAAGGTGTTAAAGTTATGGGTTCAATTCTAATTTTTAGAATTTAAAATGTACTTATGTTTTTAATGATGTTTGAGGCAAGAAAATGAAGTTAGAATGCTAAACTGATGATTATTCGAGCAAGTGACCATTTTGATAATTTTTCAAAAGTGGATAACCAATTCGGCAATGGTGTATAAGAAGAGGACAAATTTTGATTTTTTTATGTTAAGTGACGATTATGATGTAAAGTTGATGATTGGGGGCCTAATTGCAAAGTTTTAAAGCTAGAATCCTTGAATTGTAAATTAGTGACTGTTTCGACAAATTAGAGAACAAAGGGTTGAAATATGACAATTATGTATTTGAAGAATACTATGTTGGAAAAATTTATTTGAGTGATTTAGATGTTGATTTTGATGTGAAGGATTGAAAAGACAAGAAAATAAATGGTGAAGGACCATTTCAGAAATGGAAATTATTTGTAAGGAACCAATTCGATCAATACTTTAAATTAAAGGGAAAGTTGGTAGAATTTTAGAAATGTTAGATTAGTTGGTTAATGAATGAATTCATGTACTTTTGTGAAGTTAGTGACTGAAGTGTCACTTTAGTAATGTTTGAAGCTTGAAGGGATAAAATCCAAAATGAACAAGTAGTAATGGAATTGTTCTAATTTGAGCTTGAACAATTGTTTGATGTCCAAAATGGTCACTAAGGACCTTAGGACCAAATCAAAAATCACATGGCAATTGGGGGAAAATTTTAGAAATATTTTATATTCAAATAATTGTGTTTTGTAAATTAAGTTAGCAATGTTAGATTTGAGTCTAACAAAAGAATGATAATGTATAAATATATATATATATTCGATTGGTCTTCTACAGCTCCGAGGGAAACTGAGGGAGACACAAGTATTAGAGGAAAATAAAAGGTTATCGAATAAGCTTAGCGAAGCTACTTTTGTATCGCTACATGTGAGTGCATCTTTACCTATTTTACATATATGATATGAAGAAGACTTGCGATGAGTCAACATGATATTAATGAAAAAGTATGTTGACCAAAGTTATGCAAATGACATGAAATATTAAATGGCATATGTGATACATTGATATGGCATAAAGATTTATCTAAGATAAATCATATTAGATATTGGGCATGAACTGCCTAATATCGACTATATGGTTTACATTGATGCATAATACACCTTGGGGGCCCAAGCCCTTGGTGTTGCACCCTGGGGATCCAAGCCCATAGTGCTAATGGCACTAACGAGGTACTTTAATGAGGAGCAAAGAGCGTGCTCGAATACGTACTCATCTATCATGTTCAAGTTAGGCACTACGGTGTCACTTCCACCTTGGGGACCCAAGCCCTTTGTGTATATGATACGGAAGCCAGGATCCAAGAATTACCTCAAAATCTAGGAACCCTCTAGATCGCAATTAATCTAGCAAACTCACTAATATGATCCGAGGAAACCCCAAACTCTAAGTTCAACAAATCGATAATAAAGCATGATCTTGATGTAGAAAACGAGATAGGATGAATTTGACGGTGGCGGTGTTGGATAGATTTGTCCTTGGCACCCTCCTAATCGTAATTGAATAGGCAAACACCTACAAACGACACGAATCTCTCCGATGAATGGATGATGACGAGATAGATGTTGTAGGATATTTTGTCCTCGACACCCTCTTAGACGCGATTATCTAAGCAAGCAACCTCAAGCGGCTCTAACCCACCCTCCTAGATGCAATTACCTAGGCAAGCAAGAATGTGAAGATGATCTCCATTACAAGAACTTGACGAACTTACGTTGAAGAAGACTTCTGATACGAAAAATAACAAGGCAAATATATCTACCTTGAAAATAAAATGGTCCATGGCCAAAGGTTTTTGTAACTCATAAATTCATGATGTTGTTCTTATTACTGAAGCAAATATGCCTTTAAATAGGCTACAAATGAAGAGTTCAACTTAAATTAGGAAAAGTAAAGATAATAATAAAATAAATAAACATATTTTATCTATCCTAAAAACTAATAAATAAATAACAAATCTAATCCTAAATCATCTAAATATCTTCATAAAGAATCCTAGATTAAATTTAAGTACAAATAATCAATAAAATTACTGAAAATTCGTAATAAATAATATTTCCCGTGATAAAACCATATAGAGATTTCTGCTCGAACAGTCTTCACTAAAATGGACATAACTTGAGCTCCCGATGTCGGATTGATGCGTTTCTAGATGCGTTGGAAAGATAAGAGACAGAAGAATATGTTTGAAGAAGACATGTAGACTCAGCAGTGCCCGGATCCCATCCGAAAATTTGATGCAAGTAGGCTGAAATTCCAGACTTATAAAACAGCTTCAACTCTTTGGCTACAATGCATCATTTTAGCCCCCCCATACATGTATCATTCTCCCCCTGTTGAAAAAGATTCGTCCCGAATCTTAAGAGTTGTTGATCACAACCTTCAAGTCTCTTGAGATGTCTCCAGGAATGAAATATTAAAACTAGGATCTATATAGAGAATTATATATATTTTCTTTTCTCTCAACTACTAAAACAACAGTAAAAGATAATTTTTTTCAAACACCTAAAACAAGGCTCTGATTACCAATTGATACAGAAGCCAGGATCCAAGAATTACCTCAAAATCTAGGAACCCTCTAGATCGCAATTAATCTAGCAAACTCACTAATATGATCTGAGAAAACCCCAAACTCTAAGTTCAGCAAATCGATAATAAAGCATGATCTTGATGTAGAAAACGAGATAAGATGAATTTGACGGTGGCGGTGTTGGATAGATTTGTCCTTGGCACCCTCCTAATCGTAATTGAATAGGCAAACACCTGCAAACGGCACGAATCTCTCCGATGAATGGATGATGACGAGATAGATGTTGTAGGACATTTTGTCCTCGGCACCCTCTTAGACGCGATTATCTAAGCAAGCAATCTCAAGCGGCTCTAACCCACCCTCCTAGATGCAATTACCTAGGCAAGCAAGAGTGTGAAGATGATCTCCATTACAAGAACTTGACAAACTTACGTTGAAGAAGACTTCTGATACGAAAAATAACAAGGCAAATCTATCTACCTTGAAAATAAAATGGTCCATGGCCAAAGGTTTTTTGCAACTCATAAATTCATGATGTTGTTCTTATTACTGAAGCAAATATGCCTTTAAATAGGCTACAAATGAAGAGTTCAACTTAAATTAGGAAAAGTAAAGATAATAATAAAATAAATAAACATATTTTATCTAACCTAAAAAACTAATAAATAAATAACAAATCTAATCCTAAATCATCTAAATATCTTCATAAAGAATCCTATATTAAATTTAAGTACAAATAATCAATAAAATTACTGAAAATTCGTAATAAATAATATTTCCCGTGATAAAACCGTATAGAGATTTCTGCTCGAACAGTCTTAACTAAAATGGACATAACTTGAGCTCCCGATGTCGGATTGATGCGTTTCAAGATGCGTTGGAAAGATAAGAGACAGAAGAATATGTTTGAAGAAGACATGTAAACTCAGCAGTGCCCGGATCCCATCCGAAAATTCGATGCAAGTCGGCTGAAATTCCAGACTTATAAAACAGCTTCAACTCTTTGGCTACAATGCATCATTTTAGCCCCCCATACATGTATCAGTATACCCTGGGGATCCAAGCCCACATTGCTAATGGCATTGACGAGGTGCTTTTATGAGGAGCAAAGAGCGTCATCGAGTACGTACTCATGTTCACGTTATGCTAGACACTATGGTGTCTTATCAAGATGACTCACGTACCTTGATATCATATTATATACTTTGGGCTATCTATAAAGGAAAGTTATATTGCAAATGATTGCATGATGACTGATAAATACTGAGAACGTGATAATTATACTTGTTTTATGATATGATATAAGTTGTACTGGAATCACTTGTCATTTTGCAGGAAATGTATAACACTGTTATATGATAGAGGAATGACTTTGATAAGTTTGTTTTATATGATTCTATACATTGAAACAGTTTACTTAAAATTATAGTTGCCTCACTAAGTGAATAATTAGCGTGTACTGTTTCACACGTAGGTTATTGGAAACTTACCGGAAGAGGAGTCAAGCATGTTAATCAAGACGCAATATGCCAAACATCAGTAAGACATTGTAATTTATGATATTCTTTAGTGGGCATGTATCAGTTTATTCGTTAGTTGTTTTAAAAGTAAAATTTTAAATTATTGTTTATTACGTAACGATTTGAAATTCAAGAAAGGGCCTAGGCAGTATACCTAGTTTTCACCCTGAGTTATATAATAACTTATTAACATGTTTTATAAATCAATCCAGGCTCAAAAATAGCATTATACAAATAGGCTATGAATACTTCGAAAGTCAAGAAAAGATTATTTTATAAAAAAATAAATAAAAAAAATTTCAAGTCAGGAAATCAGCTAAATAATTTCGTAACATCTTCAATGTATATTTAAGCATCGAATATACGTTGAGGGTCTTATAGGGGAGGCTAGGAAAATAAGGAAAATAGTGCCAAGACTAAGTCTTTTGTGTGAAAGTATCCACAGTCGGCAAGTAATACAATAGTAAGCTGAGTATTGATCCTACAGAGATTGACTTGGAATTTAACTGCTTTGATTGTTTACTTGTTAAGGGAAAAAGATTGTTGAGTTGAAATTGGTTTTGAAAGTGATTTAAGGAAAAAATGAAAATAAAATAAAAATGTTGGTAAGGAAGGGTTTTCAAATGAGTGATGAGCGTTGACAAGGGATGCCTGGTTTTCATGCTATTCATGCCATGCAGGCCTTTAATAATGTTTTTTCTTGGCATTATTTGCTGAGCAGATTCAAGTTGGCATTGCCTCTCTCGATGGCAAAGCCCTAAATTAACCATGTAAAAACTCCTATATATCTATAATGTAGTTTTTCATAAATCAATTTGATTAAGTTCCAATCATTGCTCCTAAGGGGTATAATCACTTCCGATGTAAGTTCATCTACTTGACCATCTTCTCTCGAAGCATCTCACCTTAGTATCTGGCAACAGATCGTTGCCCCCTAAGTCTGTTAAGATATTAAGGTTCAATAAGCCAACAATGCCAGCTTTTGCTTGGCACAATTATTATAAAACATTGAAGAACATGCCAGATGGGAACAATGCCAAGGCATTTTAATTATTAAAGGCAAAACATAAAAACAACGTTCAACGCAAACATCCCTCACCAACTATTAAATTAGTTCATGGTGAGGGTATCAACCATAAAACCTACATCATTTCTCAACAACATTATCATTTAAAAATAAAAATAACTAAACAAAGAGAATATGCAAGAAGGGGATCCATCGATGCAGCCCTTCAATGGCTCCAAGCCCTCGGTCTAGCTGGTCAAACCACGCAACCTTCCTCTTTCGATTGTCAATGAATGGTCCTTCAAGTCTCTCTATTGTGTGTTTGCTTGAGTTCTTTAAATGCGCGTGCAAGGATAACCCAAGATAAGCCTTGAAAATTGAATTTTGAATGCGCAAGGGATAAGGGATGTGATCATCTTATCCATATTTGAAGTGATAAGCTGATCAGGTTTTCACTAGGGTTGACATCATCTACCGTCGATCCTTTGGTAACCAAGCTCGGCATCGTTCGGTCCATCTGTGTCAGACAAACTTGGCATCCTATTTTTTTGGAGTTTGACCAAATGCTATTTTTTTGCAGTCTGATCTGGTCCTATTTTCTCAGGATGGTGTTGCCAAGGGTTCTTGGCATAACTCTTCTGGTGTTTTATTGACAAGGGAGCTTGGCATTGCTCTTCTGGTCCTTTTGTTTTCTGCTTCTGCGCTGCTCTGCCATGTTTGCCGGCCTGTCTCCTACATCAAAAACAACAAAATAACCCTTCACACTTGCAAAACAAACAACTCATAACTCCTTAATGCAAATGCATGATTTTAACATCGAAATGCAGCTAAATATGCTCAGGGACAAGCAAAGATACTGTAAAATAGACATGAAAATTAGTACTTTTGAGGAGGTAACAATTGGGCTCGTCGATAAAGAGAAAAGTAGTCTAAATTTTTTTACGACAGTAGCGTGGAGAGATGATCTTCCTGTAGGAAACTAAATTAGAGAGTATTGATTTACAGTTAGTGAAAAAGGTATGGCATACAAATTCTTTTGACTTTGTGTTTTCTCCTTCTAGGGGTTTTTCTGGTGGAGTGTTAGTGATATGGGAAACTTCAAAATTTTTAGTTTGAGATTCTTTTATTGATTGCGGTTTTGTAATTGTGCGTGGGTATTGAGTGTTGGAAAATTAGAGTTGCGCGATGGTGTCGGTTTATGCACCATGTAATGTGATTAAACAAGTGGAACTTTTGAAAAAATTACGTGCGACTATCGTGACATTGGGTGAGCCGAGTTGTGTGGGAGGTGATTTTAATGCGGTGATTTACAGGGATGAAAGGAGTAATTGTCAGGGGGACAGACGTGGGATGGAGGCATTTGTGGAATTCATGTCAGAATCTGAATTGACAGACTTGCAATGCAGGGTAAGAGATATACATGGTTTGGCCGAGGTAATAAGTGTAGTCGTCTAGATAGATTTATTGTTGCTACTGAGTGGAGTGATAGATTTAGTAATTTATCACAACATGGATTGCAAAGAACGATGTCGGATCATATACCTATTCGGTTTGTTTCGGATTCTCAAGACTGGGGACCCCGTCCTTTCAAGTTTTTAAATTGTTGGTTGGAGAAGAAAAAACATGTTAGAACTATGGAGACAGAGTGGAGTCGAATTTCTACTACTTTTGGGGAGTATACTTTGTTGGAAAAATTGAAAGCAATGCGTGTGTTTCTAAAGGAGTGGAACAAGAAAGAGTATACTTTGCTGGATCGTTGGAGGAGGAACGCAAAAAATTACAGAATAATTTATAGCGTTTAATGCGATTCCAAGAATCTATTTGGCAATAAAAACCATGTGCGCTTTGGTTGAGAGAGAGAGACCGTAACACACGTTATTTGCAGCGTGCGTCAAAACTTAGGGGTATGCAGAATAGTATTGTTGGTTTGAGGTTTCAAGGACGGTGGGTGTCGGATTCGATTCAGCTTAAAATGCATGTTTTGGGTGCTTTTCATAAACACTTTTCACAAGAATTAGTTCTTGGTTCATTTACCGTGGGCACGAGATTAAAAAGGTTGTCTTTGGAAAAATCTTATGAATTGGAAAATGGGTTTACTGTACAAGAAGTTTGGGAGGCGATAAAAGGCTGTGATGGATTGAAAGCACCAGGACCGGATGGATTTACTTTTGAGTTCTATAAAAAAGGTTGGCACTTTATTCAGAAAGATTTAATGGCGTTGTTACAAGTGTTTCATAGTTCGAGTTGTTTACCAAGGGGCTTGAACTCATCATTTATAGTATTAATTCCTAAGATAGAGTGCCTGAAAGAGGTAAGTGATTTTCGTCCAATTTGTTTACTTAATTCGGCCTATAAAATTGTCTCCAAAGTTTTAACAGGTAGATTACAAGGGTGGTAGATCGGATGGTTAGTGATACTCAATCGGGGTTTGTAAAAGGAAGACGGATTGTAGATGGTATTCTACTTGTGAATGAGGTTATCCACTCTTTGCAGCATTCGAATGGTGGAGGGTGATTTTGAAATTCGATTTTGCAAAGGCATATGATTGCGTGAGATGGGATTTCTTAGACCACGTCCTTGAGCAAATGGGATTTGGTTCATTATGGCGTAGTTGGATATGGGAGTGTGTCACCACGCCTGACTTGCGGTCTTAATAAATGGTAGTGCGACATGGGAATATCGTATGGAGAGAGGCTTGCGACAGGGGGACCCCTTGTCGTCTCTTTTGTTTGTGTTAGTGGCGGAGGTCCTCCATGTGTTTTTACGTAATGCGGAAGAACTTAGGATGATTCGGGGTGTATCCTTAATGCCGAATTTTCATATTACACACTTACAATTTGCAGATGATTTGAGTTGGCGCAAAATTTGAAACGGCTTCTTCTTTGTTTCCAACATTACTCTGGATTGAAGATTAATTTTGGTAAATCATGTTTATATGCTGTGGGAATAAAAAAGGGGATTGTGGACAAGATGGCATTAATTTTAGGTTGTTCCACAGGAGAGTTACCATTTGTTTATCTTGGATTGCCAGTTGGTGTTAATCCACGATGTCATGAAATGTGGGAACCTCTTCTAAAAAGATTTTGTGTGAAATTTGATGGTTGGAAGTGAAGATCCTTGTCTTTTGATGCACGTTTAACTCTAGTTAACTCGGTGTTATCCTCATTCCCGGTATATTATATGGGAGTATTTTTTTATCCCTAAAGGAATTATTAAGAAGATTGACAGTATGCGTCAAGCTTTTCTTTGAGGGGATGCAGATTTGAGGAAGGAAATAAGTAGGGTGAATTGGTCTAAAGTGTGTACTCAAAAGAGTTTAGGGGGTCTTGGAGTCATGGATTTACGTATTTAGAATTTGGCGTTATTAGCCAAATGGGCGTGGCGGTATGCAAATAAGGGTGAGTCCTTATGGAAGAGTCTAATTACTGTAAAATATGGACTGCAAGTTTTGAATTGGCGTTTTAATTCGGGGAGACAAAATTGAATGTCGGTGATGTGGCAGGAAATAGTTAATGTGCAGGAAGATGAATGTGTGGAAAGGTTTATGGGTGCTAATCATTTTTCATGGCGTATATGTGATGGGGTCGAAAACTATTTTGGTATGATAGATGGTACTCGGATGAACCTTTGAGTATTATTTTTCCAAGATTGTTTCGTTTGGCATGGGATAAGGTTGCTTTGGTGTCACGGTATGCAATGAATGGCCCCTTCGATCATGATTCTTGGGGATGTTTTTTCCGTCGTGTGTTGCGTTCTTTTGAAACACGCCAAATCAGTGAGTTGCGGGCTTTGGTGAGACCTTACATTTTACAGTTATGAGTATGTGATAATTTGATATGGGAGCCAAATGTGCAAGGTCAATTTACTATCAAAGATTTAACATATTTAATGAGCTCGTGGGGGATTAAAGATGATGGTGTCAAGGCTTTCAAAGTGCGGATTATTGGGGTTCCGCCTAAAATTTAGAGTTTCTTATGGTTTGTAATGGTTCAAAGATTACCTATGTTACATATGCTTAGATCTCGTGGAGTGCCGTTAGAGGGTGTGGCATTGCATTGTGTTATATGTGGGGAGGGTGAGGATGAATTGGAGCATGTTCTTTATCATTGTATTCAGGCGCAAGGCATATGGTTTTTATTTTTCCAGTGGTGGAAGATTGTGATAACTTTGCCATGAGTATTAAGTGAGTTCTTGGTTCAAGGTTTCTTTGGTTTTTTTCTCGGGTATACGACAACAATTGTGGTTGGTAGGATGTGCTGCAGTGATGTGGTCTTTGTGGTTAGCGCGTAATGAAGGTATGTTTAATAAAAAACTATTGCAGTTGAGTGAATTATTTTTCCTAGTGAAGCTTCATACATTATATTGGGTGAGAGCTTCGACAAAGGATTGTATCATATCAGAGTCTATGTGGTTGGACTACCCATGGACATGTGAGGCACGTGCCTTACCGAGTTCACCTAGGTTGGGGATTGTTTGGATTTCGCCGAGTCTGGGTGTCTTAAAATTTAATATGAATGTCTTGGCGTGTGGTAAACCGGGACCAGCTGGATTTGGGGGAGTTTTGAGTGACTAGGATGGTATAATTTTGGCTTTGTTTTCAGGTCCGCTTGGGATTATGGATTCGAATGGGGCTGAAGTAAGAGAAATTGATTCCGCTTTGGATTTGGTGCTACGTTCACAATGGCGTGCGAATAGCTCGATCATAATTGAACTGGACTAAGTTGTGGCGGTGTCTTGGGTGCTGCACCACGACAATAGACCTTGGAGGTTGGATTATTGGTTTCGTAGGATTGATGCGGCATGTGATTCTTTACATTGTGTGTGTTTTAACATTATACATCGCGAGGCGAATAGTATAGCATATATGCTTGCGAAAAGGGGTGTGGATTGTATTTCTTTGTTAAGGATGGGTGTGTGATATTATTTGTAGAGGGATAGTGGGTGTGTATTGTGTTTAATACTTGGTTTGGGTGTTTTGCCTTCTTTTGTCGTGTTCGCTATGGGTGGATTATCATGAGAACTCTTTTCCCCCATTTAGGCTTAGGGGGTTTTAATGAGGCTTGTGATAATCCTGAATGTATGGTTCACCACTTTTAATCATACATTATTCTTTTCGATCAAAAAAATTATCATATAATTCAGTTTTTTATGTTGGAAATTTTTGATAATATGGAAACTTTGAGGCATATCTTCAATGGGTAAAATTTTTGACAATATGGAAACTTTGAGGCATATCTTCAATGGGTAAAGATGGATAACCGAATCATGAATTTATCATTTCATATTCTACTTCATGAGATCTTTACAATGATATTTCATATGATTAAATTGGTTGAGTGGTGAATGAGAAATTGATGCTCAAAGTAGGTAACTTTCAAAGATTGGTGAGGAAATAGTAAGCTTGAATCCTGTATTGGTTAGAGACCAAGATTGGGAGGTGTATATATAGTGGAACCAACCAATGAGTTGTTGAATAAGTTTACCAAAGATTGTGCCTTGCACGCGGGCAAAAGGGGGTGCAAATCCAAGCCTGCCCAACCCATTCGAGTTGGGGGCACACATGTACTACGTGGGCGACTCGAATGTTCAAATCGGTTGGGCCTACCATAGACTTGCCAAAATTTTAGCCCAAATTCGATTTCCTTATCCAAGAATCAGTAAAAAAAATTGAAATTCAAAATAGGTTTTATGAATCTGAATAATCTATATTTAGATAGATTTTACCCTATAATTTTTTAAAATTTAAATTTAAGTTCAATTGTGATTAGAACTCTCTATTTACTCGCCTATAAAAGGAGGCTCCATCAATAAAAGAATACACAACACAATACACAATGAACATTGCAAGTGAAGAGAATTTACTCTCAACTCCCTCGTTTTTCTTTTAAAAACCATCATGCATTTGTTTTCGACTTTCTCCACGATGATATAAGAAAGAAAACTTTCAGTTCATGATTACTGCATTCGTGCTACTGCAGTTGATCATTATGTTGTTTTAACCTGAGATATAGATGCCCAACGTTTCTCAAGTTCTATAGGAGCGGACAAATTTGCCATAAGGAAACTGTGATTTCACAAGCCTCAACAAATTTGTTCATCTGAATTGCTGCCCAAATACAAGTAAATGGTTATGATTTACTGCTTTAATATTCAATTTTTGTTGTATTTAATTTTATGTTTTGTTCGTTTTATTCAACTTTAAAATCAGTATTTATTTTATTTTTACTGTTTTATTTTACTTGAATTATTAACCGCCCATTTTCTAACAATCTTAAGACATATTCCTTTTTAAATTTTAATCCAAGGCGAACAGATTATCATTCTAAGGCAGTGGTCCATACCACAACAAGGTTTAACCTTTTTATTTTATTCTAAGAATTTCGACCACTGATTTAGCACCGTTAATTTTGGTAAGATTTTTCCATATTGCTTTTTATTCTTATTTTAAAGGTTTGACTTTTATTAGGAATTTATTATATATATATCTTGTGTCTTTTACTAATAATTTCTTTTGAGAAATTTTATAGAGACGAACAGGATATCCAGGCAAAAGTTTGATCAGTTTTGAAAACTGAAATCTCGTAAATAATTCATTTTGGGATTAATTCATGTCTTTTCAATGAATTTACTTGATTTCTTTTTCCAAACAAGAGACAATTTGGATAAATTTGGTTTATTCAATTTTGCAGTAGATAAATTTGTTTTAACAAAAATTGTCATTGGAAGTAACAATGGTTACATATTTTGTTTTTGAATTTTAATTATGAAACGATAACAAATCGAAATAACCGAGAATTAATTTTTTTGGTTATTACAGAATTATTATTAATTCTAGTTCGGAGAAGGAAACACTCTTAAACGGATAATTGAAAAAAAAAATTGAAAGAGCATGTCTAGGATTGGTCCTTTTGAAAGACCTGATTTTTAAGCGTGCCTAGTACACCACCTCTTTTTTCATAAGTTACCTGCTTGGTGCACTGTTTATTATTATTCTTTCTATTAAATTGTTTGAAATTTTGTATAGGGTTTTTAGTTTATTAAATACCTAACGTCTAATAGAAGTTGGAAATCATGTTTTTGGTTTTAGTCTTTGGCAAAATTCTTGATGTTTAACCGATTCATAATCTTCTGTTTCTAGTTTGTGATTGTGTGACACAATGGAAAAACCAATGAAATTCATTGGAAAGAATTTCAAAATGTAGCAACAAAAGATGCTGCATATTTGACCATGATAAACCTGGTCAAATATCTTAAGGATGACCCTCCTATTGTTAGAGAAGATAAGGTAAATATTGTTACCCCCTTCAAAATTTGCTAAGGTAAATATTGCTAAGACAAATATTACGAGGACAAACGTAGTGAAAGTCATAAAAGGCTTCAAGAAAACAAACCGCAGAGTAGAAGGTGTTTTCAAGAAGCAAAATTTCATGAGAAATGCTTCAATTGTCATAAGATGGGGAGCATGTCTTTGGACTATAGACTTCTAAACGAGGTCAATGTTATGGGGGTAAAAATTGACATGGCAAACTGTTGTTTGAAGGAATACATTTATTACCTTCACTGATGATAGCAAAAAATTATGCAATGTGTATTTGCTTAAAAGCAAAGATGAAGCTATAGAGAAATTATTCTCTATAAGCATGATGTTGAAACTCAAACTTAATTAAAGGATTAAGATGGGGAAAAGCTCTATATGAGTAAAGTTGGTACTGTAATGCGCCTAACATGTGGGGGAAGTTGTTCTATCAACTAATTACCTTTTAAATAAGGTTTCTCGCAATTAAAAAGATAAGACACAATATGAGTTATGGAAGGTAATAAACTCTTCCTACAAGTACTTAAAAATGTAGGGGTGTCTTGCAAAGGTAATGACCTCATTACCAAAGCAAATGAAAATAGATCCCTAAAACGGTGGATCATATTTTATTGATTATATAAACCATAGTAATACATATCAATTTCTTGTGTATGAATCAAATAACCCTAAGATTCACAAGAATATGATAATGGAATCAAAGAATGCATATTTCTTTGAAAATTGTATTCCCTTAGAAAGCTAGGGAAGTTGATTGAAGTTCAACAAAACGAACTTTAGAAACCATCAATGAAGATAGCTCAGATGATCAACAAAGGGTTGAACTTGAAATAGAGCCACGAATAAATAAACGAGTAATGGTAGAAAAATCATTTTAATCAGATTTTCTAATATTTATGCTAGAGGCTGAGCCTCAAACGTATAATGATGAAATACGTTCATCTGAATGCACCGTGTAGAAAGATGCTATTAAGAGTGAAATTGATTCCATCATGCAAAACCGTACGTGAGAATTATTAAATTTTACTCCGATAATCATTCCATTAAATTCTAAATGGATTTTCAAATGGAAAATGAAAGCAAATGGAACAATTGATAATTAAAAGGCCATATTAGTTATAAAATGTTACCGATAAAAGGAATGCCTTGACTAATTTGATACACATTCTCATGTATCAAGAATAACCTCCATAAGGATGATACATTCGATTGCCGCTTTGCGTAATATAAAAGTACATCAAATGGATGTCAAAACAGCTTTCCTAAATAGAGACCTTGATGAAAAAAACTTATATAGACCAACTTGAGGGTCATGTAGTTTCAAGTCTAGAAAGGAAAATCTGTAGTTTGATGAAGTCAATGTATGGACTTAAGCAAGCACCAAAACAATGGCATGAGAAGTTCGATAGTGTCATGATGACAAAAGACTTCAAGGTTAATGAGTGTGACAAATGTGTACCTGTCAAAATTTACCGACATTGAATATATTATTCTATGCTTGTATGTTGATGGCATACTCATTGTTGGAAGCAACAATGAAATGGTAAAATGTACCAATGGAATGTTAAATTCAATATTTGACATATGAGAATAGATGATACGATTTTGGGCATCCAAATCAAACAGTTACTTGAAGGTCTCCTATTGACTTAGTCACACTATGTGGACAAATTCTTGAGAAATTTGGCAAGGATGATTCTGATATAGCCAAAACTCCAATAGACATGAGCCAAGATCTGTCCAATAATAAAGGTCAAAATGTTGACTAAGGAGTATGCAAGGATCATAGGCAGTCTAATGACATTGCTTTCACTGTGAGCAGCTTAAACAAATTCACAAGCAATTCGGGTGAAAACCACTAAAAAATGATTGTGAGGGTACTGAGATATCTTAGACATACATGAGATTATGGATTGCGTTATTTTAGAGATCCTATTATTTAGAAGGATACTCCAATGCCAGTTGGATATCAGATATTCAAGATACCAAAGGCACAAGTGGGTATGTTTTCACTTTAGGAAGAGGAGCTATGCCATGGAAATCCTCAAGACAAACGATTATAAATAGATCCACAATGGAATCTAAGTTTGTAGTTCTAGAAAAGTCTAGAGAAGAAGCCGAATGGATTTAAAACTTCTTGGAGGATATTCCAAAATGGCCAAAGCATGTGCCCACAATATGCATATATTGTGATGACCAAGAGAAAAATTGGTAGAGCACAGAGCTTTATGTATAATGGTAAGTCGAGACATATTCTTCGTCGACACAATACCATTAGACAACTAATCTCAAATCGAGTTATCTCTATCAATTTTGTAAGATCAAAGGATAATGTCGCAAATCCGCTAACCAAAGGGTTAAATCAAGATTAAGTTGAGAAAACATCGAAAGGAATGAGACTAAAGCTAAGAAATTTAAGGTGCTATGTGAAGAAAAACTTTACCTAGTTGACTGGAGATCCCAAGATCTAGGTTCAAAGGGACAACCTAATTGCATAGACCTTATGCGATCACTGTGGGGGTTCTTCTCCCAAGTCCGTTCATATGATGTAAACAATGATCAAAAGTTGTATAGGCTAAGAAAAGCTTTTAATGACCATTGTGTGCTTCGGTGAGATGATCAACATAAATCACCTATGTGACAGTGAAGTGGGGCCACTTAAAGGAGACTATTGGAGCATAGTTCTCTCAAAACTCTTGCAGAACTAGGAAATATTCAGGTCTATATGGACATACCCATGAGAACTAATATTCTTTCTAGTGAGATAGTTGTGTGAAGTGTATCATCGTTTACACAAACGTTAGAATAGTTCTACTCGTCAGCCAGTAAAGTAAATATACTTTCATAAGGAAAGGTTCAAGGGTGGATACCTACCTATCTTATGCAGCTATCGGTCGTAGAATCTGTCACCATATTGAGTCAAAATGGTTTTAAAACATCAATTTCATTCATGTGGGGGATTGTTGGAATTTTGTGATAATATGGAAACTTTGAGGCATATCTTAAATGGGTAAAGATGGAGAATTGAATCATGAGTTTATCAATTTATATTCTACTCCATGAGATCTTTACAATGATATCTTATATGCTTAAATTGGTTGAGTGATGAATGAGATATTGATACTCAAAGTAGGGAACTTGCAAAGATTGGTGAGGAAATAGTAAGCTTAAATCCCATATTGGTTAGAGGCCAAGTGTGAGAGGTGTATATAAAGTGGAACCAACCAAGGGGTTGTTGAATAAGCTTACTAAAGACTGTGTCTCGCACGCAAGCACATGGGGTGGAAATCCAATCCCGCCGAACCTATTCGGGTTGGGGCCCACCTACACGACATGGGCGACATGAATGTCCATATCGGTGAGACCTAGGATGGACCTGCTAAAATTTTAGCCCAAATTTGATTTCCTCATCCAAGAATCAGCCAAAAAATTTGAAATTCAAAATAGATTTTATGAATCTGAATATTTACGTTTAGATAGATTTTATCAGATAATTTTTTTTGTTGAATTTGAATTTGAGTTCAATTGTGACTAGAACTCTCCATTTGCTCGCCTATAAAAGGAGGCTTCAGCAAGAAGAGAATACATAACACAACACACAATGAGCATTGCAAGTGAAGAGAATTTCCTCTCAACTCTCCTCATTTTTCTTTTAAAAAACATCTTGCATTTGTTTTCCATTTTCCACGGTGATAGAAGAATGCAAGATTCCAGTTTGTGATCTCTACATCTGTGCTATTGTAGTTGATCATTCTGTTGTTGTATCCTGAGAGATAGACGTCCAACATTTCTCAAGCACCATAGGAGCGAATGAATCTGTCTTAAGGAAACTGTGATTTCAGAGGCCTCAACAAATCTGTTCATTCGAATTGTTGCCCGAATGCAAGTGAACGGTTCTGATTTATTGCGTTAATATTAAATTTATGTTTTAAATTTTGTTATATTTAATTTTATGGTTTGTTCATTTTATTCAACTTTAAAATCAGTATTTATTTTATTTTTTCTGTTTTATTTTCCTTGGATTATTAGCCACCCATTTTCTAACACGTTATTGTTTTTTACCAAAAAATTTGGTGTTATTAAGATAAATCATACACAGAATTATCCAGTGTCTCATTAAAAGCGTCCATAAACTAGATTGGAGAAAAGAGTACACCAAGATAATCATAGAAAAGAACCAAACACCAAGAACAAAACAAAAGCACAAAACGTCACACACTAACACCATAACTATCTAAAAAGAAAGACGTAAATCCTCGAAAGCCAAATAAAAGTAAACACCCGTAAAGAAGCACGAAAAAGGGACTTACAAGGACAAACAAAAAATGACTCAGGAAACACTAAACAAACAAGCAAAACCATGACGTGCGATCCACACCTCCTTTTGTCAAAGCATCCTCCATCCTATTGGTCTCTCGACATACCGTGTGAAAACAAATACAAGGCGGTGCTAAAAAAATCTCATCAATCTGATTGAACCAATGCCACAAATGCCAAAATCCATCTTCTCTCTTGTAACTCCCCCACACAACATCATCTTTCATCTATTGATATAACCATGTTAAAATCGCCCCCTACGCACCATGGTACCGAATGGGCCGACATCCTAGCATGAAATGCATCCCATAACCCAACATGTTCTTCGAACACACAAGGGGCATAGACATTAAACATGCCACAAACCCAATCCTCCTCCAACCACATATCTTTTATAGCAACCAAATTCCTTTCAATCACCGTCGATTCTATCCTAAAACGTGAACTATACATGCTGTCACAATAATTTTTGAACCGATTTTCTTTTCGTCAACGATCTCAACCCCCCACATTCTAGGACAACACACGCATCTCGCCTCTTAAAGGTTCCATTCTCATTCCTTAATCAAACGAGCTATAACCTTCAAAATATTATCTTCATTCCCAATAGTTTTTGCACCAATCAAACCTCCTAGTTTAGTTGTCTCTCGAGCCTCCTGAAAATTGCTTGTTGTTTATTAACAAAATCGGACTCCGTTAGCGACACGCTCACCACCCCTTTCATTCTTTTCAAAATTTTCTTTGGTCGTACTCGTCGTTTTTTTCTCTAGTTTGCGTTCAGTTATCTCACGATCCTCAACATCTGAAGCCACAACCTCAACTTCACACGACCCAACAATATGTTGTTCATAAGACACGTCATTCCCAATGCAGCCCACATGAAAGTTTACCCACACATTATCTTCCTCTATAAGATTGACAGATGGTCATTGCTGTGTATTTTTATCCCATTGTATTATACCAACCTCTTCATCGATCATCCAATTACTCGAGCCAGAAGGCACATTACCCATAAATCCACTTGGCGACCCCTCACATAAAACATTTTTCTTCCACACTATCTCCTCTTGATTGTCTGTAGCACTAACACACGTATCTTTTATCAATAAAGTAGGATCCCATTTTGAAACTTGTGTATTACTAGCATGTTCCTCTCCCTCCGTATATAGTCCCAAATGTTTCTCGCCTCTCATCTCAACCTCACATTCATTTTTCTGTTCAGCATTATCATCCGTTAATCTAACCTCTTCACAATGTGCTGACACTCTTTACTTCCATTTCGTAGACCTGAACGCAAAAAACGCGTACTATCACATTGAAGTTTGTAGTCCCATTAACTATGTTCATACACTCCATCTCTATCAAAATTCTGCCCTTTCAAACGAAATTGGTTCAAGCATATCGTCTTCAATATGCACCAATTTCCCCAAATTATAGTGACATTTGCAAATGTATCACGCGTCTAAGCATGCATCAGCAAACCACTAATCGCCGGTCACACTCGTTGATCACCTTTGTCTAGCTCAGGTGACTATTCTACAACTTTCTCAAACCAATGATCCCATCCTTCTTTACCAAGTCTCGCTCGACGAGATTCTACACTGTCAAACATCAAACGGACTCATGCTCCCGCAACACGCATTAGAAAAGATTAGTCAAATTAGCCTCCCTCAATTCCTTGAACAGCGATGCAATCCCATGCATTCGTCTGTACCATCCCATCACACATTTTGCAAAATTCTAACCATGTCCAAATCCTCAATTCCCTTTTTTTCATATTGGTTTCTAAATTTCATTTTTCCCATTGATAATTTGGTTGCAGTAGAATGCGGCGAGACCTTCAATTTTTTGTTACTAATATGAATTTCACACATTTCTGGTCACAAAAGAAACTGGCACTTTGGATCCATATAGCCATAATCCATTTAATCGTCCCATCACCCTCCTTGCGTCCTCCTCAGAACGTGTATGCACAAAACCGAAACGAGAACCATCCCATGCCTATTTGATCGAAATGAAGACATCCACAACCTGTTTATGTTGATCGAATCATTGCCATAGCCCCTTCTAATGCAATTGTGTTGCTATATTTTTCACAAAAAGAGTCCAACACCCTTGATTACTCATTGCCACCATAAAATTACATCAATAGAATATATCTAACACTTCAACTTTCAATAAAAAAAAAACTCGAATTCAAACGAAAATTAGAGATCAAATGGTATCGAATACTAAAGAAAACACTAAAAGAAAAGGAATCAAATGAGAAAAAATCTACTTTCCAACACTACAGACAATTTCCTATAACTCCAGGTTTGAATCCCCCGGCTTCAAAGTCGAACTAGGCTTATGGCCTCTTCTGCGGCAATTGAAATCATATCAATTTTGAAACACGTTACGCAAATTTGATTATGTGTTCTTTGTCATTATTACTAATTGTTGCTTTACAGTAGTATATTTACGAAAAATTTAGAAGTGACTTCCTACTATTAACAAAATATAATATGTTCACCATGGATTAGAACTTATTATATTTAAGAATAGTCAGTAAAATAATAAATAATGCAACAGGTAGGTTCCATTTAAGAAAGATAGGTTCAAATGCTAGGTATTTCAAAGAACTAATCCTAGACATGCACTTCCATAATGTTTTCCAATTAGCCATTCATAAATACTTTCTTTCTTTTATTATGGTATCTTAGAAAATTATGCTAGATAGTTTTTATACAATAGTATCTTATTAAGCATACTCAATTTAAGGTCCACTACTCAGAATAGTTATACATATTAGATTTAGTTTTTTGTCTTAAGATTGTTAAAACAAAGAGCAGTAATAATCTAATATTAATATTATGTATATATAAAGTGACAAACTATCAAACAAAGAATAACTAAAAAAATGTGAAACGGAATAGAAATTCAGCCGAAAATAGCAATTGTTACACTACACTTCTAGACATGATGTAATTGAAAGTAGAATTTGTTGAGGTATGTATAAACAATCTCCTTAAGATAGATTTATCCTCTCCCTAGTGCTTGGGAATGTTAGACGTGTATATTTTATGATACAACAACAAACTTCCAATGCAAGAAACACAACTTTACTGAACAAAACAAACTTAACCTTGTCTTTTTTATCACCAAAACATAACCAAATTTTAGAGGAAATATATGTGAAAATGTTTGTTGTGTGTTAAATGAGTAGGTTGTCACCCCTATTTATATTGTGTAAAAAATAGAGGGAGTGAAAAAGATAGCAAATGAAGAGACTAGAAGGGATAAATGGATAGTAACGGGGTAGGTTTACTGTGCGGCAGCTTAAAATGCGGCTACTATACGAAGAAACCTGTTTTCCCAGTTACATGTTACCAACCAATTCAAATAGGTTTTGGTTAATATTTCCAGCTGGCTAATGAAATGTTTTACTCCTAAACTGGTTTTTCTAACATTTTGGGTCCAGAGTTAAATATTTCCCTTCAAACTTAGAAAGTGAAATATGTTCGTAATATTTTAGGTTCCCTAACCACTCAAACTGGTTTTTGGTAACATTTTAGGTGGCGAATGAAATGTTTCACTCAACTTAAAAAGTTCAATATCTCGGTAATAATTTAGGTTCCCTAACGCCAAACTGAATGTAGATAACATTTTAGGTGCCGATCCCGAAACTAAATTTCATTAACATTTTAGAGTCAAACTAAATGTCGATGACATTTTAGGTGCCGACCCTGAATTGAATTTCATTAACATTTTAGAGTCAAACTGAATGTAGGTAACATTTTAGGTGCCGACCCTCAACTGAATTTCATTAACATTTTTAGGTCCAAACCCCAAACTAATTTTCGGTAACATTTTGGATTCAGAACACAAAACTGATTTTTGATAACATTATATGTCACGAACCCCAAACTCATTGCCTATAACAATTTAAGTACCGACCCCCAAATTGAATTTCGATAACATTTTAGGTGTCCAACCTGAAACTCACTTTGGGTAACATTTTAGGTGTTGAACCCCAAACTGAATTTCATTGACATTTTAGGTGCCAAACCCTAAACTAATTATCAGCAACATTTTAGGTTCCAAACCCCAAAATAAATACCGTTAACACTTTAGGTGTCAAACCCTAAACTAATTATCAATAATATTTTAAGTGTCGAACCCCAAACTAATTATCAGTAATATTTTAGGTGCTAAACCCCAAACTGATTATCGATAACATTTTAGGTGCTGAACCGCAAATTGAATATCAGTAACATATTACCCTTACAAATCTTCTATAAATACTTCTACACTTACCATATTTTTTAGATATTCATATTTAAAATTATGGTAAGATTTTCTGCAACCGTTTTCTTTTTAGGAGCATACCTCTACACTTTATTCAACAGAAACATCAAGAATGATGATTTGTTTGAGTTGATTTCCACAGAGGTTAGCAATCAAAAAGGAAGAAATTGTCTTCATTGGAAGCCAAAATCCCTGTTGATGAGCCCGACCCTAAAGCTCATTACATGCTAAAGATATGTAATGCAAGCGACCTTCGCAAGATGTTTAGGAGATACAACCGTGTAGGGGGACCAACATCGAGTTGTGTGTAAATTTTGATGAAGGGGTTAGTTCATCAAGAATCCCATGAGGTTTTCCACCTTCCACAGAAGAAGACTCTATTTGTGTACGTAATTCCAGGAGACGACATGAGAAAGAACAAATAATTGAGAAATTGAACGTCACATCTAATATATTAACAGACTTCAACATCACAAAAACATACTCTTCTTCCATTCATTTTAACTGAACTGAGCTAGCTCAGTAGCAATGAACCATGTATAAAATTTCAATCGTACTTTTTAATCTAATCACAATTTGTGTTTGAGTTGGTGATCATATTTCTCAGCACACATCGGTTCCTCGAACGAACAAATGTAGCTAATATTATGGGATTTTGACAACTTAATCAGAGTTGAGTACATCATTAAAAATGTTTGGCATCATTTTACCATCGATAAGTATCGATACTATACTTAGCATTTTGATATTCTTCAATACGAACCTAAAATCTTATAGGATATGGTAACATTTAATGTGGTCGTTCTCGTTATATGTATCGAACCTCTTATATACATTTCGATACACCCAGTTACAAATGAACATGTAAATATACATGAACGTGAACATTGTACACGATTAGTATTGAAACTGTACAGGAATAGGTACATTTTGTATGTTTGAGTATTGATGACTTTATTATGTTACATGTAAGATTCCTGACAAGAGAAGACGTGTCAGGCACATATATCTGTAATACCCCAATAATTAGTTAGTGACTAATTTGCAAAGAATTAAAAGTTGGTGGTTTTAGTTTAGTGACTAAAATGTAAATTGTTAAAGTTTGGTGACCAAAGTGAAAAGTTAAGAAAATTCAAGGACCAACATGGTAATTTTCCCAATAATTATTTTTATTCCATAAATAAATAGATCACATAAGGGTGTGAATCGAATATAAAATTGTTGGTTCGATTCGATGTTTCGATTATTGGGAAATTACAGTTAAAGTTTAAATGGGATTCGGGTAATCGTATGAGCTCGGAATGTGATGAAATTTTTGAAGGGAGTTGTAAGATGACTTGAAGAATATGGCATTTCATTTTGCAAACGTTTTTAATTGATTTAAAATTGAAGGCAGTATTTTAATATAGTGCGTAACTGCATTTTGTGAATACATGTATTAATTAATGGTATTTTAGTCATTTTACCCATACTTTTTAATTAAAGATGAGGCAACATGTGAGTGCATCTCTACTATATTTTTTAATGTAATATGAATAATTTTTGGGTATGAACTGTCAAATGCACTTTTATATGATATTGTGAAATGTTAATATCTTTTGATATTTTAAATAAGTGAATGATAAATGACAGTGAATGTTTAAAGCCCATTGTATGCATTATGAGATATCTTGGTATAATTGGCATGCGAATGAGGTGGGAGTATAATGATACCGTGATGTTGTATAAGTGTACAATAGTTATAAAGTGAAACAGTGATGCTGTGTTTTACAGCTATGACCTAGTGATACAGTGATGATGTATAAGTTTACAACAGTTATACAGTGATAGAGTGATATAGTGTTTTATTTTGGCACAACAAATTAGTTGATGCCGCACATGTGCATGCTCAATAGTGACTCGCATACCATACATTCTCATTTATCTTACATTGGGCTATGATTTAAATAATAGTGAAATGTGCAAATGAAATGATTAAGTGAAAGTGATATTAATTTTTGAACAGCGGTTTTTGGTATGATCTGCCTTACTTACATGAACTATTAATTTCAATGTTATTTATTGAATTATTTATTACAAAGATTAATTGAAATAATAGTTGCCTCACTAAGTTTATACTTTGCGTGTGAATGTTTCATGCGTAGGTAAAAGAACGTAAGGAGTAAGGAGCTGCAAGAGAAGACATCATCTATTTTGAAAACCTCGTTATCAGTAAGACATCCCCGGTGTCCCTTTTTGGTATTATTAGTTGGCATGTAAATTATAAATGTTTTGGGTTACTTTGATAAGAAAATTTTTGAAATGGTTGTGATGTGATAAACATGAGTATGGAAACTTATAGTGGATATTATTAATTAAATATGTTTGAAATCGTATTTTATTATCTATCCAAATGATTTTTAATTTAGGTAGTTTTATTAATCATATAAATTAGAATTGAACTGCCATGTTGCTGCCTGAATCTAGGTTCAGATTGAACTTAGAAATATTAGTTTTAAATTTTACGCGATTAAATATTCTTTTCGAAATGGTAAATTATTTATATTTTAAAGAAACAAAATTTTACAGATTTTGAAATAAGAACTATTGTACAAGCATCATGTGACATCTCTAACTCGTATTCAGTGATGGATAGGGTAAGGGGTGTTACATTTAATGGTATTAGAGCTGTAGGTTTAGCCGATTCTCGGTTGAACTTAAAGTTGTTTTATGTTGAAAAGTGTGTACATGCCACTAGAATATCAATATTATTGATATGATGTTTATGAAATTGATGGTTGTCGCTCCTTACTAATGTAGTTATGTGGTTATAGATGTCTGAATCAGGGAGTTCTAGACAAGCTATGGAATGAGAAATGTTAGAAGAAGCCGGTAGTGGTAGTAATGAGATTAATAATAATATCTCAGCTCAATCAGGACAAGGAGGAGTGATAAGTGTTCAAAAGTACTATTTTTCTTACCCTTTTTACTCATATTATTGTTAGACTTAGGCTCATATTAGTTGCATAGTTAGCCATTCATGCATTAATCCATGTTTCCTTCATTCGTTGAGCTTGATTACATAACTTGGTGATTTTTGTGGAAATAGATGCTGCTTTGGTGTGTTTTTGTGTGTGTATGTGCAGGATCACTTGCCAAAGCAATGCCGAGCTAGTTGCTAGGGCAATGCATGAAGGATATGCCGAGCTAGTTGCCAGGGCAGTGCATGAAGGAGACGCCGAGCCAGTTGCCATGGCATTTGTCGACAAAGACCAAAAGCAATATGGATGTCGAAATTCATGATTTTACAAGCCCAAGATGACATGGAGCAAGGTCCAAGCCCAAAGGAATTTGATTGCCATGCAGAGATTAAAGAAGAATTAAATTCCAAGAGGATAGGAGAAGTTCTAATAGGAATAAAATTATAATAAAGAATTATATTCTTTAAAGATAATTTAATTCCAACTCAAACTCCTCCTCAAAGAAGGACTTTGGCCTAGCCCTATAAATATCAAGGAGATTTCGACAATTCCAGGGAGGAGAGCAAGAGGGAATTTCGACAACTCCAAGAGAGGAAGCAAGGGGAATTTTCGGCAAGCATCTAGGGCAAGGAATTTTCGACAAGCTTCATCTTTTCTTCCTTGTTCGATTGGGTTCATGCTAGGGATTGCTTATCTTGTGTTTCTTTGGAACCTAGCCATGAACTAAATTTACTTGGCTATGGTTATTGTGTTTTGTGGTTGTGAGAAACTATTGGTTTTTGTTTAGGTAATAAGAGTTTGCACTTTTCTATTTCAAGGTTTATCCATTCTTGATTCTTATTATTGTTTGCGAGTGAATTGGGAGAGGATCTCGTGATTTCATCCATTTATCTAATATCGGGAGAGTTAGATTCAAGAAACGAATGAATATGATCTTTATTCAATCCAATGATGGTGAAGATTAATCCGGCTTAGGAATAAGTTAAGGATTTCAACGGCTAAGAGGAGCGCAAGATTGGTTGTTGTTCACCCTTGATTCACGCAGGGATGTATTATCAAGGCATGCACAAGTAGCTAGAGTTTCGACTTAGGGATAAGAAGAAACCATTGAAGAACGCTCCGCCGAACCTTGAAGTTGCTGCCCAGTCGCCCAAGTAGTTGCCCAACTAGTCGCCCAAGCAACCATCAATTAGTTGCCAAGGCAACCCCGTTGTACAAGTCTCCACGGCAACTGAGTTGCCCGTGCACTCTTTTACCAAGACAATCCAATCGGCTATCACACCTCAACTCACGATAACCTAGCCTATCTCTCTCAATTGAATTCATCTTTTCTTTTACTTATTTGCCTTTTAGATTAGTTGAAACTTCTATAATCTATTACTTGTGTTTTTACTTTTTACAGTGCAAGAAACTAGATTCTTGAAGTGGCACCAATCCCTGTGGAGACGATATCTTTTATACTATAACTTGCGACGTGTATACTTGCACATTTGCGTAGCACTTATTACGCGCAACAAGTTTTTTGGCGCCGTTGTTGCGGATTGGCAATAGCGACTTTGTTTTTACTTTCTTGCACTTTCTTTTTATTTTTCTTGTTTAAAATTCAAATAAGGGCTAACAAACTTTGGTTTTGCATTGGTATATGACCGTATGCGAGACCGACTTCACCGTAATATCCCTTTGATCCGAAATCGAACGAACCTTACAAAGACTTAGACGAAGGATAAGAGAAGCAATGGCAAATCAAGACGGCAATATTAATCAAGATGTTCGAGCGGGAGGAGGAGTGATTCTTGCACGAAATGTAAACTATTCGAGACTATCTTGAAGAAGATCTTGATGGACTTAACCCGTGAGTTGTCGCACCCGAAATTGAAGCCGACCACTTTGAGTTGAAACCGGTAATGTTTAATATGATCAACACAATAGGTCAATTTGGCGGCTCAAAGAATCAAGATGCACGACAACATCTGAAATCTTTCCTCGAGATTTGCAACTCGTTCAAGATACACGAGTCACCCCGATGTCTTACGATTAAGATTATTCCCTATTCACCGAGGATAGGCGAAAGCATGGCTAAATAGCATTCCTACCGGATCCATAGCATCTTGGACTGATCTTTGTCGAGATTTCCTTGCTAGATTTAATCCTACAAATTTAATCGATAAGCTTCAGAACGACATTACTTCTTTTCGGCAGAAGTGGATGATGAATCCATGTACGAGGCTTGGGAGCGATATAGAGAACTTCTACACAAATGCCCTTTACACGGATTCCCGGTGTGGACTCAAGTAACAATGTTTTACAACGCCGTGAATACACCAACAAGGATGATGCTAGATGCCTCGGCAAACGGCATACTCCTAGATAAGTCGCCGGAAGAAGCAATGCAAATTTTAAACAGGCTGGCCAAGAATGATTATCAATTCCCATCTACTAGAAGAGGAGGAGTTAGACGCCAAGCCACAATACATGAACTAGGATCATCAGATTCAATTTCGGCACAATTGGCCGCTTTAACCAAGATGGTCCGTAACATGCAAAAACCAAACAACACACATGAAGTCAAGGTAATGGATTCTTTTTGTGAGTTATGTGGTGATAACCATAATTCTTCCGAATGTATGCGAGAATCCGAATCTAGCTTCTATGTGGGGAATTACAATCGGGCAACAACATGATGTCCAATACATACAATCCAGCTTGGAAGAAGCACCCGAATTTTCATGGAGTAATCCCAACAATGCTCTAAACTGTAACAATCGAAATGCACAAGCATCGGGATTCCAAAGAATATGCCACGGCAATGATGCCGCAGCAACAACCGACAACATCTAGTTCTTTGGAAAATTGTCTAAATGCTTTTATGATGAAAACTGAATCTTATATGGCCGAGAATAGTAATTTCATAAAAAGAACTGATGCTTTTATTAACAGGACCGAGATGAGATTGCAAAACCAAGAGGCGGCAATCAAATCATTGGAAAATCAAGTCGGACAATTTGCTCAAAATCTGAACACTAGACCACAAGGAGGTTTACCTAGCGATACTGAAGTCGCAAGAGGAACTGGCCATGAGCAATGTAAGGCAATCACCACCAGAAGTGGCCAACAACTTAGAGAGGTTCAAACCCGCTCGTCAAACAAAACTCCACAAAAAGATCAAGACGAACCTAGCGGCAAAGTCTCAGATGCTGAACCAGGAATTGCTGCGGCAACCGACAATAAGCATGCCTCGGCAACCGATGACGCCTCGGCAACTTGCGATAAGCACGCCTCGGCAACCCCAGTTGGTAACGCATCGACAACTCCAGATGTCCCAGCAATGCCATCAATCAGGTTTCAAACCAATGAAAGGATAGAAGATATCCGACTTCCACCACCATTCCCACAAAGGTTGAAGCGACAAAAGCAAGAATACCAATTCAAGAAGTTTCTTGATATCCTAAAGCAAGTCCACATCAACTTGCCATTGGTGGAAGCAATTGAACAAATGCCAAACTATGCCAAGTTTCTTAAAGACATTGTGTCCAAGAGAACAAGGCTAGGAGAGTTTGAAACAGTTGCCGCGACAGAGGGATGCATGGCAATGTTGCTGTCGCATGCCGCCCAAATTGAAGGATCCCGGAAGTTTCACAATACCCTGTTCTATTGGAAATCACTATGTCGGGAAAGCACTATGCGACCTAGGGGCTAGCATAAACTTGATGCCTAAATCGGTTTTCCGAAACTAGGAATCGGGAAGGCAAGACCTAGAATAGTTATGCTACAGACTAGCCGACAGATCCTATGTGCATCCGAGAGGAAAAATCGAGGACATACTTGGTAAAAGTTGATAAATTTATTTTTCCCACTGACTTTATTGTTTTGGATTGTGAAGCGAGATGAGCATGCGCCTATCATTCTCGGAAGACCATTCCTAGCGGCAGAGAACTTTGATTGATGTTGAAAAGGAGAACTCACAATGAGGGTGAATGACCAGCATGTAAAACTAAATGTGTTCCAAACACTAAGGCATGCCGATGATCCGAAGAATGCCAACTACTTCATGCCACGGCAGAGTTTAACTTCGATGAGGAATTTAGTTGCCTCGGCAACTACATTGCCGATCAAGAGGAACCTGAGGAGTATGAAGAGCCGGTCGATGAGGAACAACCAGAAGAGGCAAATTGGCTAGTCAATCGACCAGGTACATACTTTGAACCACCGGACTACTCGTAAGGAAGGTAAGATCGAAAAACCCTCTATCGAAAATCCACCAATTCTTGAGTTGAAACAATTACGAGCAATCAAATATGTATACTTAGGGATCGATAATACATTACCTGTAATTATTTCCTCTAAGTTACAGCCTGAGCAGGAAAAGAAGCTGATCAACATGTTGAAGCTACATAAAAAGGCAATAGGGTGGACAATTGCCGACTTGAAAGGAATTAGCCCGGCGGTGTGCATGCACAAGATCTTGTTGGAAGATGATCACAAACCTTCAATTGAGGCCCAGAGGAGACTGAATCATGCCATGAAAGGGGTTGTAATGAAAGAAATCATCAAGTGGCTTGACGCCGGCATTATATATCCTATCTCCGATAGTACGTGGGTAAGTCCGGTACAATGTGTGCGAAAAGGGAGGTATAACAGGTGGTAAGCAATGAAAATAATGAACTTATCCCAACCAGACTGTGACCGGTTGGAGGGTTTGTATGGACTATCGAAAGCTAAACAAAGCCACTAGGAAAGATCACTTCCCATTACCCTTTATTGATCAAATGCTTGACCGTCTTGCGGGTAAACCCTTTTACTGTTTTCTTGATGGTTATTCAGTTACAATCAGATTGCCATAGCACCAGAAGATCAAGAAAAGACAACCTTCACATGCCCATACGGTACTTATGCCTTCCGAAGGATGCCGTTCGGATTATGTAACGCCCCGGCAACCTTCCAAAGATGCATGATGGCACTCTTTTCAGACATGGTCGAAGACTTCCTTGAGATCTTCATGGATGATTTTTCGGTTTTTGGTAATGACTTCGACGGCTGTCTCGGCAATTTAGAGAGGGTGTTAGCAAGATGTGAAGAAACGGATTTAGTCCTCAATTGGGAGAAATGCCACTTTATGGTAGATGAAGGAATAGTGCTCGGCCATAAGATTTCATCCAAGGGAATTGAAGTAGACAAAGCCAAGGTGGATGTGATCGAGAGATTACCCCCACCAAATTCGGTTAAAGGAATTCAAGTTTTCTGGACATGCAGGTTTTTTTACAGGAGGTTCATTCATAATTTTTCTAAAATCACTAAACCTTTGTGTAATCTGCTTGAACAGGATAAAGTCTTCGATTTTGATGATTCTTGCACTCAAGCATTCGAAACCCTAAAGAAAAAGCTTGCCTCGGCACCCATTGTCGTTCCACCCAGTTGACGCTACCTTTGAGCTCATGTGTGATGCAAGTGATTTCGCGGTAGGAGCAGTCCTAGGCCAACGCACAGGTAAGACCTTTCATGTGATATACTACGCTAGTAAAACTCTTAATGATGCTCAAGTGAATTACACAACAACAGAAAAAGAGTTACTAGCTGTAGTTTTCGCATTTGACAAGTTCCGATCCTATTTAATTGGTACAAAGGTAATTGTTCATACGGACCATTCGGCAATCAAATACTTATTTGCTAAAAAGGATGCTAAGCATTACTTTTGGGACGAGCCTCTTTTGTTTAAACAATGTGCAGATCAGGTTATACGCCGATGTGTCCCACAAGAAGAAGAACAATGAATGTACTCGGCAATGCCATTCTTCACCCTATGGAGGACATTTTGGAGGAACTCGTACCCATGACCAAAGTCTTGCAATCCGGTTTGTATTGGCCAACATTGTACAAAGATGCCCAAGACTTTTACAAGCAATGTGATCGTTGCGGAGGGGCGGGCAATATCTCTAGACGACATGAGATGCCACTCGAACATCATCGAGGTAGAACTGCTCGATGTATGGGGATCGATTTTATGGGACCTTTCCCATCTTCATTCGACAACCTCTACATCTTACTCACCGTCGACTATGTGTCTAAATGGGTAGAGGCAGCTGCAGTTCCCAACGACGATTCCAAGACCGTGCAACGATTCCTGCGAGAAAAACATATTTACGGTTTGGGATGCCGAGAGTAATTATCAGCGACGGGGCAAGCATTTTGACAATGACTAATTGCCAAGATGTTGCAACGCTCGCATATCACACAAGATCGCCACGGCATATCACCCACAAACCAACGAGCAAGCGAAATTTCCAACCGGAGTTGAAGGGAATACTCGAGAAAGTTGTAAATCCCTCAAGGAAGGATTGGTCATTAAGACTAGATGACGACTTTGGGCATATCGCACTGCATTCAAAACACCATTAGGTATGTCCCCTTCCAACTTGTCTATGGTAAAACATGTCATCTACCGGTGGAAATCGAGCACAAGGCGTCTTTGGGCAATCAAGACCGTGAATATGGATTGGGAAAGTGCGGACAAAAGCGCTTGATGGATCTCAATGAGATAGAAGAATTTCGTGCACTCGCCTATAACAATGCACGAATCTACAAGGAGAAAACAAAGCGATGGCACGACAAGAAACTATTGCCACGGCAATTCACGCCAGGGCAACTAGTTCTCCTATTCAATTCTCGCTAAAACTTTTCCCGGAAAGCTGAAATCAAGATGGTCGGGACCATTCAAGTCGTCAAACCATTCTCTCATGGTGCCGTAATAATCAAGTCCATCTCGACAATCATGAATTCAAAGTTAATGGACAAAGATTGAAGCACTACAATGGTGCCCATGTGGAACGTAACAAGGAAGTGGTCAACTTAGGAGATGCATGAGCATGCTCTCCTTTCAGTATTTCCTTTTTCTTTTTCTTTTTATTTTCATTTTTATTTTTAGGAGATATTTTATTTTTTTCTTCATTATCTTTACTTTTCAGGTTTTCTTTGTTTTCTTTTTCACAACAAGACTCACAACTACTATGCTAAGGAAATTTACTGCCAAGATCCTTGCCCCGGCAACAAATGAAGAAGATGTCGCGGCAACCTACATCGTGCCTGCACAAGCTGATGCCACGGCAACCAACCATGAAGATGCCACGGCAACCAAAGCTAAAGACATCCCGGCAACAAGAAAACAACCATCGCGTTCAAGCAAGAAAATCAAGACGCCAACTAGAAGGAAACTAATCATCTAAGATGACGAACTCTCGGAGTAAGTCCTCGTATGCATTTTTATTTTTATTTTTCGTTATTCTTATGCATGCATTGAGGACAATGCCTCACTCGAGTTTGGGGGGGGATTGTTATTAGTAATTACCATGTTTAGTTACATTAATCTTAAGCATTACATTTAGGATACATAAATTGCTTGTCATGCCTTTAATTGGAACAAGAATTGCTTAGATTTGATGAATATTCAATGATGACTTTACCAATGCACTTAATTGATAGAATTTTTATTCTAGGATAACCATGGAAAAACTTAGAATTTTACTATGATGCTAAATTTGATGAAACACTGTTGTGGTTTGATTGATTTAAGGAGTTCTAGTAAACTTAGGTGGATAATTAACTAATTGGGGGATTAGATGAATGCTAGAGGTGCCCGAAATTGGCTCTAGCATATTCTAAAAAATTGATCACTAGAGGTGCCCGAAACTGGCTCTAGGAGGCGCTAAAATTTTTTTTTAACTAGAGGTGCCCGAAACCGGCTCTAGTCGATTAAATTAACTTAAGAAAACTAAAAATAAAACACTAGAGGTGCCCGAGATTGGCTCTAGTTAAAACATGTTAAAAAGAACCCAAAGAAGTAATTTGAAAACCTATTGTTTGCATAGAATCCGAAAAATCAACTCGCACACAACTCCGCACACACTCACAAGCATTATAGTTTGATTCCGAGTAACTCCTCGTTTTCGAAAAATAAAAATCCAATCATACTTTGTGCCCCGGTTCGAGAATTGAAATCAAGTTCAAAGCTAAGTTTGTGAAAATTTGAAGTCTTGGCGGGTAATTATGAGTTTGCATTGCTTGAGGACAAGCAATAGTTCGAGTTTGGGGGTGTGATAAGTGTTCAAAAGTACTATTTTTCTTACCCTTTTACTCATATTATTGTTAGACTTAGGCTCATATTAGTTGCATAGTTAGCCATTCATGCATTAATCCATGTTTCCTTCAATCGTTGAGCTTGATTACATAACTTGGTGATTTTTGTGGAAATAGATGCTGCTTTGGTGTGTTTTTGTGTGTGTATGTGCAGGATCACTTGCCAAAGCAATGCCGAGCTAGTTGCCGGGCAATGCATGAAGGATATGCCGAGCTAGTTGCCGTGGCGGTGCATGAAGGAGACAGCTGAGCCAGTTGCCATGGCATTTGTCGACAAAGACCAAAAGCAATATGGATGTCGAAATTCATGATTTTACAAGCCCAAGATGACATGGAGCAAGGTCCAAGCCCAAAGGAATTTGATTGCCATGCAGAGATTAAAGAAGAATTAAATTCCAAGAGGATAGGAGAAGTTCTAATAGGAATAAAATTATAATAAAGAATTATATTCTTTAAAGATAATTTAATTCCAACTCAAACTCCTCCTCAAAGAAGGACTTTGGCCTAGCCCTATAAATATCAAGGAGATTTCGACAATTCCGGGAGGAGAGAGAAGAGGGAATTTCGACAACTCCAAGAGAGGAAGCAAGGGGAATTTTCGAAGCAAGCATCTAGGGCAAGGAATTTTCGACAAGCTTCATCTTTTCTTCCTTGTTCGATTGGGTTCATGCTAGGGATTGCTTATCTTGTGTTTCTTTGGAACCTAGCCATGAACTAAATTTACTTGGCTATGGTTATTGTGTTTTGTGGTTGTGAGAAACTATTGGTTTTTGTTTAGGTAATAAGAGTTTGCACTTTTCTATTTCAAGGTTTATCCATTCTTGATTCTTATTATTGTTTGCGAGTGAATTGGGAGAGGATCTCGTGATTTCATCCATTTATCTAATATCGGGAGAGTTAGATTCAAGAAATGAATGAATATGATCTTTATTCAATCCAATGATGGTGAAGATTAATCCGGCTTAGGAATAAGTTAAGGATTTCAACGGCTAAGAGGAGCGCAAGATTGGTTGTTGTTCACCCTTGATTCACGCAGGGATGTATTATCAAGGCATGCACAAGTAGCTAGAGTTTCGACTTAGGGATAAGAAGAAACCATTGAAGAACGCTCCGCCGAACCTTGAAGTTGCTGCCCAGTCGCCCAAGTAGTTGCCCAACTAGTCGCCCAAGCAACCATCAATTAGTTGCCAAGGCAACCCCGTTGTGCAAGTCGCCACGGCAACTGAGTTGCCCGTGCACTCTTTTACCAAGACAATCGAATCGGCTATCACACCTCAACTCACGATAACCTAGCCTATCTCTCTCAATTGAATTCATCTTTTCTTTTACTTATTTGCCTTTTAGATTAGTTGAAACTTCTATAATCTATTACTTGTGTTTTTACTTTTTACAGTGCAAGAAACTAGATTCTTGAAGTGGCACCAATCCCTGTGGAGACGATATCTTTTATACTATAACTTGCGACGTGTATACTTGCACATTTGCGTAGCACTTATTACGCGCAACAAGGAGCACAAGCACAACAAGGGATGCCTGTGCAAGATCAAGGGACTTTTCTTCAGTCGTTGGAAGCGATTCTAACACTTTTCCAACCTTCGGCTCCCCTACTTCCTGTATGACAATTGCTAAGGAATTAAAAAGTTTGGGAGCACCTAAATTTAAAGGAGATTCAGATGAAGGTCCAGTGGCTGTTGATATATGGTTAAATGATTTAAAGATCATGCTTGACGAATTTAGTTGTTTTGAGACAGATAAATTGGACGGAGTTGTATCTTTACTCTGTGGTCAAGCTAGAATATCGTGGACTAACGCTACAATGCACATTCCTCCCGAGCAAGTGACATGGGAATTCTTTTTGGAATAATTCAAGAATAAGTATATTGGAGACCATTTTATCAGAGAAATGAAGCAACAATTCCTTAACTTGAAGCAAGGGAATTGGACTATTTATGAATATGAATGTGAATTTGATAAGTTGAGCTGTTTTGTTGCAGAGTTGATCCCTACGGAGAAAGATCGATGTGATTTGTTTATTGAGGGATTGACTACGAAGCTAAAAGAAATTTTGGTGGCATTGAATTTATCAAACTTTCAGGAAGTTGTGAACCTAGCTAAGGCAATTGAACGAGTACAACCTAAAAAGACAGTAAAACCAAAATGGCAGTCAAACAAGAGATAGGGAACATCTTCATTTTCTTTTTCATCAAACTGGGGCAAGGGTTTTGGTTCTAGATATCAGAATAGATCTGGATCAGCTGCAAATTCTCATAAAGGATCGGGTACTGGAAAAGGCAAACAATTCCAGAAAAATAATTCTGAGGCTATTAGCACTCCAGCTATGTGATGTTTGTGGCAGACGTCACCCAGGCTAGTGTCGGATGATAATAGGAGCTTGTTTAAAATGTGGAGATATTGGCCATTTTGTGAGAGACTGCCCACCGATATCCGAGGAGAGACCTACACAAACAAAAAGATCTACAGTGATGCCACCGAGAGGCAGAGGAAGAAATAGATATGGGAAACCATCTGAGTCTGCTTTACAAGTAAAAATGCGTGCACCAGCTCAATTTTATAATATATGGACTAATGAGGATCAACATAACTCAGAAATCATTCCAGATACATTCTATATTTACGATAAGCCTGTATTAGTTTTGAATGATCCTAGTTCTACGCACTCGTATATTAGTACCAAGTTAATTAGAGAGAGAGAGATTCCATTAGAGTCTATCTTTAGTGATATAGTGGCAACAAACCCATTGGGTCAAAGTGCGAGAGTAAATAAAATACGTAGAAATTGTTCGATAAAGGTACAAGGAACAGAGTTTTCGGCAAACCTAATAGAGTTACCTTTCGGAGAATTTGAAGTGATATTAGGCATGGATTGGTTATCTTTCTACCATGCCATTCTGGATTGTCGCTTAAAGCGATTAATTTTGGAAATTTTGAAAGGTGAAGAGATAATAGTAGTGGGAGAAAGGATAAATCGTTTATCTAATGTGATTTCAGCTGTTTCTGCTAAGAAACTATTGCAACAAGGCTGCCAAGCTTTCTTAGCAAATGTGGTGGATACCAGAACTGCTGAAATTAAATTGGAAGATATTCCTACAATCCAGGAAAATCCAGAAGTATTTCCTGATGAATTATCGGGATTACCCCCTGATCGGGAAGTAGAATTTAAGATAGAGGTGTTACCTGGTACTGTACCCATATCGATGGCCCCGTATAGAATGGCACTAGCTGAGCTTCGAGAAGGCGTAATTGCAAGAATTATTGGATCGGGGTTTTATAAGGCCAAGTGTATACCTTGGGGTGCACCAGTGTTATTTGTGAAAAAGAAAGATTGGTCTATGCGACTATGCATAGATTATCGTCAGTTGAATAAGGTGACGGTGAAAAATAAGTATTCTCTTCCAAGGATAGATGATCTTTTTGATCAGTTTAAGGGTGCAGTTGTGTTTTCCAAAATTGATCTTCGATCTGGATATCATCAGTTGAAGATTCAGGAAGAAGATATCCCAAAGACTGCTTTCCAAACTCGATATGGGCACTATGAGTTTGTAGTGATGCCGTTCAAATTAACTAAAGCTCCTGCAACATTCATGAATCTGATGAATCGAATATTTCAGCCATATCTGGATCGATTTATGGTGGTATTTATTGATTATATTTTAGTCTATTCAAAGACAAAAGAGGAACATGATGCTCATCTTCATGTTGTTCTTTAGATCCTCCGAGAAAAGAAACTATATGCTAAGTTATCGAAATATGAGTTTTGTTTATTGAAAGTTACTTTTCTCGGCCATGTGGTTTTAGCAGAGGGAATAAGAGTAGATCCTAAGAAAATACAAGCCATAGTTGAATGGAAAGCTCCGAAGAATATTTATGCAGTTTGAAGTTTCTTGGGACTGGCTGGTTATTATCGAAGATTTGTAAAGAATTTCTCGATGATTGCCTCTCCGCTAACTAAGTTGTTAAGAAAGGATGTGCCATTCATTTGGACGGATAAGTGTCAAGAAAGTTTTGAAGCATTAAAGAAGGTTTTAACTAAAGCTTCGATATTGGTGTAGCAAGAATCAGGTAAGGATTTTGTAGTTTATACTGATGCTTCTCATAATGGCTTGGATGTGTACTCATGCAAGAAGGAAATGTAGTGGCTTATGCTTCCAGAAAGCTTAAAACGCATGAAAGGAACTATCCTACCCATGATTTAGAGTTGGCAACGGTTGTTTTTGCTTTAAAGATATGACATCATTATCTATACGGAGAACGATGCTATATCTATACGGATCATAAAAGTTTAAAGTATCTGCTAACTCAAAAGGAGTTAAATTTTAGGCAGAGAAGGTGGATCGAGCTCCTAAAGGATTATGATGTGGTTATTGACTACCATCCTGGAAAAAAGAACGTGGTAGATGATGCCCTCAGTAGAAAGACCTTTGTTGCCTTGAGAGCTATAAATGCGAGGCTAGCTTTGAAAGAAAATGGTGCTTTGATTGCTGAATTAAGTTTAAGGCCTGCTTTAGTAGATCGGATAAAGAAGCTTCAGAAAAGAGATATGGAATGCTTGTCAAGATTCAAACAAGTCAAAAATGGTGAGAATAAAGATTTCAAAGTTAAGTCTGATGGATGCTTGTATTATCGAGGAAGAACTGTTATTCCAAAGGATGAAGAACTAAAGAAATAACTTCTCTTTGAAGCACATTATAGTCTTTTGACTATGCATCCTGGTGAAAACAAGATGTATCAAGATCTAAAGAGTCGATATTGGTGGCCTGGAATGAAAAGAGATATAACTGAGTTTGTTTCGAAATGCCTCACATGTCAACAAGTAAAAGCAGAGCATCAAGTGCATTCTGGGTTATTGCAACCAATTTCCATTCCTCAGTGGAAATAGGAACGAGTAACCATGGATTTTTTGTCAGGGCTACCTCTAACTCCAAGCAAAATGGATTCAATTTGGGTGATTGTTGATCGATTAACTAAATCAGCATAATTCATCCCGGTACGAACAAATTACTCTACGGACAAATATGTTGAGTTGTACATTAAAGAAATAGTTCGACTTCATGGAGTACCAGACTCGATTGTCTCTGATAGAGATCCAAGGTTTACTTCCAGATTTTGGAAGTCTTTACATAAAGCTCTGGGTACTTGACTTAATTTTAGCACATTCTATCATCCTCAAACAGATGGACAATCATAGCAAACTATTCAAATTTTGGAGGATATGTTGAGGGCTTGTGTGATTGAATTCAAAGGATCATGGGAGAAGTACTTGTCGTGAGCATAATTCTCTTACAATAGCAGCTATAAAAAAAGGATCAAGATGTCACCTTATGAAGCCTTGTATGGAAGAAAGTGCAGGACTCCTTTGAATTGTACGAGTTGAAAGATCAGGACGTATTCAGACCTGATTTAATTAGAAAAGCTGAAGACAAGATAAAGATCATTCAAGATAATCTCAAAATAGCCGCTGATAGACAGAAAGTGTATGCAGATTTAAAAAGAAAAGAAATTGAATTCCAAGTAGGTGGTAAAGTGTTTCTCAAAGTATAACCTTGGAAAAAGATATTACGATTTGGATGAAAATGAAAATTGAGTCCGAGATTTATTATACCGTATGAGATTGTAAAAAGAGTTTTCCTTGTGGCTTATCAACTTGCTCTACCTCCAGAAATGGACAAGATTCATAATGTATTTCATGTATCAATGCTTAGAAAGTATCAATCAGATCCTTCCCACTTCATTACTATAGAGGAAGTAAAGGTTCAACCAGATTTGACGTATGAAGAGGAACCAATCAGAATTTTAGCACGTGAGGTCAAGGAGCAAGACAATTCCACTTGTTAAAGTTTTTTGGCGGAATCACAAAGTGGAAGAAGCAACGTGGGAAAGAGAGAAAGATATGAAAGAACAGTTTCCTCATCTTTTCAAATCAGGTACGTTCTGAAAATTTGAGGATGAATTTTCTTAAGGGGGAGAATTGTAATACCCCAATAATTGGTTAGTGACTAATTTGCAAAGAATTAAAAGTTGGTGGTTTTAGTTTAGTGACTAAAATGTAAAATGTTAAAGTTTGGTGACCAAAGTGAAAAGTTGAGAAAAGTCAAGGACCAACATGATAATTTTCCCAATAATTATTTTTATTCCATAAATAAATAGATCATATAAGGGTGTGAATCGAATATAAAATTGTTTGTTTGATTCGATGTTTCTATCATTGGAAAATTACAGTTAAAGTTTAAATGAGATTCAGGTAATCGTATGAGCTCGGAATGTGATGAAATTTTGAAGGGAGTTGTAAGAGGACTTGAAGAATATGAAATTTCATTTTGGAATCTTTTTTAATCGATTTAAATTCGATTGAAGGTAGTATTTTAATATGGTGCACAAATGGCATTTTTGTGAATACATGGATTTATTAATGGTATTTTAGTCATTTTGTCCATACTTTGTAATTAAAGATGATTATGGAAAAGTGAAATTAATAGATGTCAACACCTAATTGGGTTTAATTAAAATGAAAATGGTAATTTTACTATTGATGGAGATTTTTTTATTAGGATTAACAATTAAAATGCCATCTGTCTTGTTAATTAAATGAAGAAAAAGCTAGAATTTTTTCTCATCCTTCTCCTCTTGGCCGAAACCTCCATAGAAAGGGCAGGAAAATTTTTGATTCAATTTTTGGCTTGATTCGATTAGTTTTTGGGTTGAAACATGAAATAGAGAATTAATCTCCATTGAATTCTCTTTCATTTGGTATAATTTTTGAGTGGTTTTCATGCTTATATGTTGAGTTGGAGATTAGGGTTTATGAAGAACAAGTTGAGATTTCATGTTTTAAGGATTGTTTTAATTAGATTTGAGGTTGTGATGATGTTACATGCATGATATGATGAAAATTCCATGGATGTTGGTCTTAGGCATTTTTTTGGGAATATTGAAAAATTAGGGGAAACTCTTGCAAAATTTTTATTTGAATTGGAAATGATGTTAGAAGCTTGAATATGATGTATGGAGGTTAAATTCATTCTTGAATCATGTTGGGAATTATGGTCAAAGTGACCTTTCAAATTCGACAACTAGAGGAAATTTGGGGAAAATTATTAAAAAATTTCCCTAAGGTTAGAAATGGTGTAAGGATGCTTTTTGTATGTTTCAGAAGGTTAATTGGACAAATGTGAAAGGTTGTAAAGTGTTGAGGACTAAATTGTAAAGTTTGGGAAATATGTGAATAAAGTATGAATATTATTATTATTCCTAATATGGTTTTATGTTAGGATGATACTAACATATACTTGAATTGTATATGTTGGTGAAATTGTTGTAGATCATAATCGTAATTCAAATCGAGAACCGAGCAATCCTAAAGACAAAGAAAAAATACAAAAGTGAAGCTGTGTATAAGGGTAAAGTTTTCTAGTGAGGCAACAGGTGAGTGTATCTCTACTATATTTTTTTAATGTAATATGAATAATTTTCGGGTATGAACTGTCGAATGCACTTTTATATGATATTGTGAAATGTTAATATCTTTTGATATTTTAAATAAGTGAATGATAAATGACAGTGAATGTTTAAGGCCCATTGTATGCATTATGAGATATCTTGGTATAATTGGAATGCGAATGAGGTGGGAGTATAATGATACAGTGATGTTGTATAAGTGTACAATAGTTATAAAGTGAAACAGTGATGCTGTGTTTTACAGCTATGACCTAGTGATACAGTGATGATGTATAAGTTTACAGCAGTTATACAGTGATAGAGTGATATTTTGGCACAACAAATTAGTTGATGCCGCACATGTGAATACTCAATAGTGACTCGCACACCACACATTCTCATTTATCTTACATTAGGCTATGATTTAAATAATAGTGAAATGTGCAAATGAAATGATTAAGTGAAAGTGATATTAATTTTTGAACAGTGGTTTTTGGTATGAACTGCCTTATTTACATGAACTATTATTTTCAATGTTATTTATTGAATTATTTATTGCAAAGATTAATTGAAATAATAGTTGCCTCACTAAGTTTATACTTAGTGTGTGGATGTTTCATGCGTAGGTAAAAGAAAGTAAGGAGTAAGGAGCTGTAGGAGAAGACATCATCTATTTTTAAAACGGTACATTATCAGAAAGACATCCCCGATGTCCCTTTTTGATATTATTAGTTGGCATGTAAATTATAAGTGTTTTGGGTTACTTTGATAAGAAAATGTTTGAAATGGTTGTGATGTTATAAACATGAGTATGGATACTTATATTGGATATTATTAATTAAATATGTTTGAAATCGTATTTTATTAGCTATCCAAATGATTTTTAATTTAGGCAGGTTTATTAATCACATAAATTAAAATTGAAATGTGCTGTATTTAATTCTTGATACTAGTAAGGAATGTCACCTAATATTTAACCGTGTTTTATAAAACTCAATTGAATCAAAACAACAATTTTCGAAAATTTCAATTTATCGCGTATAACCAATTACTAAATTTTAACTTGTCAAATATTTTCCTTTTTCAGGCAGCAACTTGGCATTTTATAACTACACATTTTAATCAAGAAAACTGTCTAAAAATTGCCTAAATTAAAAATGATCTTGATTACTCTAAAAATCAAATTTATAACTTTACCCGATTACCATTACTAGTAATTTCTTTAAACTAGTATAGTCCACGTTATAAAGTAACCACTCGTCTAGATATTAATATTACAAACCATACCTAGACCAGTTAAAGTGAGCTACTATTATTTTATACATGCCAACTAGAGATAAACAAAGTACATCAAAGATGTATATTACCGATATGACTATTATCTCCCTGACGATGATGCTGATACTCCTTACTCATGCCCGGGATTACCACCTACTCGTGAAAATCATCACATGCTAAGTATATACTTAGTGAGGCATTATAATTATTTAACATATATCAACATGCTTGAATTATAACAATAATAAAATAAACATGCAGTTTGAACACTATTCCTTTATTTCCCTTATGTTAATGAAATATTAACATAATATAATCTGAATTCATAAATCATATTAATATCCTTGCCATTATCCGAGAGTTTACCTACTCTCTAACTTATTTACCATTTATCATCAAATAAATTATTGCCCAACATAGTTTGAGGACTTGAGTACACGAGTCAAGACTGCACCAATGTGCTAATAAATCGCACCAAAGTGCTAAGAGACCGCACATAAGTGCTAAAGAACCACACCTAAGTGTTTACAAACCGCACCGAAGTGCTAAACCGCTGGACTCTATGGCATGCCAACTATACTCTGTACCTCAATTACTTATTTGGGCATACTTTCCAATTCCACATTCGATTCATCCATGGCAATATAATTACATTTTGGGCAATGCATACGCTAAATATAACATAAACATACATACCTGATATATCTAGTGATCAAATGCATCATAGTTCTACCTTTGACAATTCTCAATATGTCAAATATCAAAATAAATATAATCTTCAAGCATATAATTATACCAGAATTATCACAAGTCTTTCAAATCAAACATAATATTTTCCATGCATAAAAATGCACTCACCTTGACACTTTATACTTGGTCAATATTCAACTAGCCTTACTAAGTTCAACTTTGGTCCCGTTCTTTTCCTCGATTGCTAATTCGATCTTGAATTTGATCACAGTCTACAAGTGTATTTAAAAATACCATAAGTACATTCCAAATTGTATGTTAGTATCTTACTAACACATAAATAATATAGGAATAATTTCCCTATAAACACCCTAATATTTTCCAAATATTAGTTTCATGACATAAGTCATTTCATCCTCAATACTTTATATTTCTTCAAACATTTACTCAAAGAATGATTTATAACTCATTCTAACATTTATTCCAGCATAATGCTTCCATAAAATAAATTTTCACTTTAGTCCTTAAATTATTCCAAATTATTGAATTGGTCCCCAATCTTTTCAAAATTCTCGAATCGGTTCCTATGATTTTATAAATTTCCAAAATGGTCCAAATGACATTTTAAAGTTTGTAAAATCATAATTTCAACATTTCCAAATTTATGGAAATTTTTCCATAATTTCCCTTAATTCTTACCAATTGTCAAAATCATCCTTATAACTTTCCAAGTTTCTAAATTGGTCCACTTAACACTTAAACATAATTTCCAAGCTTTCACAATCATTCACATATCAAAATCAATCTAAATTCAACTTTTCTACCAAAACCCTAACTTTGAACAATTTAGGGTTTAATTATTTCCATGTAGTTTCAACCATCACACAAGCTTTAATATGATTCTACAACATCATATACATCAAAAACTAACCTTATTTCATCCTAAATCAACATCCCCTTCATCCATCAATTCCCCAAAACTAAGGTTTTAAGCAGGGAAAGCATGAACAAATGGTACCAAAAGATATAGACTTACATGTAGACTAATTTCATGTTTCATGCCTTCATCAAAAAATCCAAAGAAATAAGCTTAAAAATTGAATTAAAATTTTTTCCCTTACCTTATGAAGCTTTCAAAACTTGGTTGAAAATGGGGGAGAAATCTTGAAATTTCTTTTATTTCCAATTTAGCCACTTGTACTTAATATATTAAAATGAATTTAAAATTCATTTTAAAGTCTAATGACCTTTTTACCCTTGTAATCCAAAGCTCTATATTAAGCCACATATCTACCTTCCAATCCAAGGGCCCAAAACAATCTAAGGAGTTAGTGATTACCAACTTTGCCCTTGCCATCTTCAAAAATTACCATCTTGCCATTTTTCATCCAATGGCTAAGATTACACATGGAAAAGTAATCTTTAATCTAATGGTCCATATTAATTTTCATTAAAATAAGACATGGAAATGACCCTTTTACCCTTGCCTTATTTTAATAAAATATCTCATAAAAGATTTCTCATTTATTCGATTAAATCTGATTATCTAAATTTTTCTCAAAATTTAAAGCTTTATAGCTCTTAATACAAACTCCGTATCAAAAATCCTGGTAACACGAAAATGCCACTCTTGGGGGTGAACTATTCATTTATAGGACTAAATTACATAACTTTTTAAAATTACAACTTAGTCCCTAAACTTTTCAAAATTTACAATTTGGCACCAAACTTTTCAAATTTTACATTTTGGTCACCAAACTTTTCAAGTTTTTTCATTTTGATCACTAACCAAAATTTTGAGGTATTACAATTCTCCCCTTAAGAAAATTCGTCCTCGAATTTTCCTAAGTACTAGGTTGAAAAAGATGTGGATACTGTTTTTTCATTGATTCTTCAGGTTCCCAAGTAGCTTCCTCTACTTTGTGATTTCTCCATAAAACTTTAACTAGAGGAATCTTTTTATTTCTTAGCTATTTTTTTCCATGAGCTAATATCTTCACAGGTTCTTCCTTGTATGTCAGATCTTGTTGAATCTCGATTTCTTCTGGTGTAATGACATGCGAATGATCCAATCGATACTTCCTCAGCATGGATACATGAAAAACATCATGGATCTTACTCATCTTGGGTGGCAATGCTAACTGATATGCCACTGGACCAACCATTTTTAGAATCTCATAAGGGCCGATAAATCTCAGACTAAGTTTGCCTTTTCGTCCAAAGGGTAACACTTTTTTCTAGGGTGATACTTTTAAAAATACCTTATCCCCGACTTCAAATTCAATATCTTTTCTTTTACGATCTGAGTAAAATTTTTTTCTGTTGGAGGCAGCTTTGAGATTATCTTGAATGATTCTTACCTTATCTTCCACCCTTGAACAAGATCCGGTTCAATAACCTTTCGATCCTCAAGCTTGAACAAATTTAATGATGTTCTACATTTCCTCCCATATAATGCTTCGTAATGAGCCATCTTTATGCTTGATTGATAACTATTGTTATATGCGAATTCTGCCAATGGAAGATACTTTTCCCAAGAACCCGCAAAATTTATTACACACGCTCTAAGCATATCTCCAATATTTGGATAGTTCTATCCAACTGCCCGTCTATTTGGGGATGAAAAGCAGTACTAAAATGTAATTTAGTTCCCAATGCATCGTGTAAAGCACTCCAAAATCTTGAAGTGAACTTGAGATCTCTGTCTGATATAATAGACATAGGAACACCATGCAATCTAACAATCTCCTTGGTATATAATTCTGCCAGCTTGTTCAAGGAATAATCTGTGCGAACTAGTATGAAGTGTGCCGATTTAGTCAATCGATCTACGATCACCCAAATTGCATCCTTTTTACCTGGTGTCAATAGCAAGCCCGTTACAAAATCCATAGTAACTCTTTCCCATTTCCACTGTGGAATGGAAATTGGTTGAAGTAATCCGGATGATACCTGATGTTCTGCTTTTATTTGTTGATAAGTCAAACACTTGACAACAAATTCTGTGATGGTTCGCTTCATACCAGGCCCCCAAAAATGACTTTCCACATCTTGATACATTTTGTTACCACCTGGATGCATTGTTAAAGGGCTATAATGGGCTTCAAAAAGTATTTCTTTCTTTAGCTCATCATCCTCAGGAACATATAAACGTTCTTTATAATATAAGCACCCATTAGACTTTACTTCAAAGTCCTTAAATTCACCACTTTCTATTTGTTTATTCTTGCCAAGCACCCTTCATATTTGGCTTGTAACTCTTTAATTCTCTCTATAAAAGTTGGCTTGATTTGAAATTTCGCCACTAATTCACCATTCTCTTGTATTTTCAACTGGGCATTCAGGGCTCTCAAGGCAGAAAATGTTTTCCGGCTAAGTGCATCTGCTACCACATTAGCCTTTCCCGGATGATAATCAATAATTAAATCATAATCCTTGATTAATTCTATCCATCTTCTCTGCCTCAAATTGAGCTCATTTTGGGATAACAAGTACTTCAGACTTTTATGATCAGTGAAAATATAGCATTTTTCACCATACAAGTAGTGTCGCCAAATTTTTAGAGCAAACACCACTTCTGCCAACTCTAAATCATGAGTGGGATAGTTCCTCTCATGAGTTTTCAGTTGTCAGGAAGCATAAGCTACCACTTTTCCTTCATGCATCAGCACACATCCCAAACCATTATAGGAGGCATCGCTATATATTACAAATTCTTTTCCAGGTTCTGGTTGCACTAAAACAGGAGCTTCTGTTAGAACCTTATTTAATAGATCAAAGCTTTCTTAACATTTTTCCGTCCAAACGAATGATACATCTTTTCTTAACAGCTTGGTTATCGAAGAGGCAATCACTGAAAAATCTTTCACAAACCGCCGATAGTAACCAGCTAATCCCAAAAAGCTTCTCACTTCAGAGATATTCTTAGGAACTTTCCATTCAAGGATTGCTTGAACCTTCTTAGGATCAACTCGAATTCCTTTGGCCAAAACTATATGCCCAAGAAAATTTACTTCTGATAACCAGAATTCACACTTTGACAGCTTTGCATACAACTTCTTTTCTCGTAAGATCTTAAAACAACTCGAAGTTGAGCAACATGCTCCTCCTTGGTTTTCAAGTAAACCAATATGTCATCAATAATTACTACCACGAATTGTTCCAAATATGGCTGGAAGATTCGATTCATTAAATCCATAAACGCTGCTGGTGCATTTGTAAGTCCGAATGGCATTACTACAAACTCGTAATACCCATATCTAGTTTTAAAAGCTGTCTTTGGTATATATGCTTCCTTGATTTTTAATTGATGGTATCCTGATCGAAGATCAATCTAAGAGAACATTGTTGCTCCCTTAAGTTGATCAAAAATATCGTCAATCCTTGGTAAAGGATATTTATTCTTTATCGTTACCTTATTAAGTTGATGATAATCCACACATAGTCTCATCGATCCATATTTCTTCTTTACAAACAAGACTGGAGCTCCCCAAGGTGATATACTAGGCTGTATAAAACCTTTAGCCAACAATTCTTGTAGTTGAGCCTTCAACTCTTTGAGTTCGGTAAGGGACATTCTATAAGGTGCTATTGATATTGGTGTTGTTCCAGGAAGCACATCAATACCAAATTCCACCTCTCGATTAGGGGGTAAGCTTGGTAATTCATCCGAAAATCATCTGGAAATTCCTGCACCGTAGGTATGTTTTCCAGATCTATCTTTGTTTCCGGAGCACTTATCATATGAGCTAAATAAGCTTCATATTCACATGATAACAACTTTCCAACAGCTACATCTGCAATCTCAGGGCTCAAATAGTTTTGTCTTTCTCCCTCAAACACTATTTCTGAACCCTCTAGTCCTTGTAAGACTACTCTTTTTAATCGACATTCAACCATAGCATTATATGCCAATAGCCAATCCATTCCAAGAATAATTTCAAATTCTTGGAAAGGAAATTCCATAAGATCAGTAGGAAATTCTACTGCTTGAATTTTTAAAGGACATTTCCTGCATATTCTACTCACTCTGGCACTTTGTCCTATTGGGTTGACAGCAACTATCTCACTCGAAATTAGTTCTACTGGGATGTTTCTTTCAAGTATTACTTTAGAACTAATATATGAATGAGTAGAGCCTGGATCAATCAAGGTAAAAATAGGTCTGCCAAAGAGTTCGATCATACCTGCAACAATCTCTGCATCATTTCGATCCTCAACAGTTTTGATGCTGTATACCCAAGCTGTAGCTCTACTTTCTTGATTGGGTGTTGATGTAGAAGTTCTCGGTTTTCCACCTTTGTTTCCCTTGCCCCTCTGAGGCACTACAACAAACTGATGCAGATAAAGCTCCGGACAATTTTTCTTGAAGTGCCCAGCTTGTCCACAATGGAAACATGCCCCAATCAACCAGCATTGACTAGGATGCCTCTTGCCACAATGCTCACATTCTATAATCGGGCAATTTCCAGAACCTCGAGTACCCGCAGTATTCATCTGAAATTGTTTCAATTTTCCTTAGCTCCTTAGGGACTGATACTGGTGCTCGCCGGTTTATGATCGCATCCAAGGATTGCAGAAATAAACTTTGATCTTGCACCGGCATATTTCTTTTTTCCCGAGCATGTTGCTCTACATTCTGTTGAGCCGTTTGCTCTAAATTTTGCTGAACCTGAGGTGGATTCTGATGCACCTCATTACTTCTGCTTTGAGCAGGCACATCCTGCTCAACAGCCTGCCGAGATTCTCGATAATCTGACATCTGTTCATGTCACGATTATCTTAAATAAGTAAGGAGTAATCTACCCAATATCAGGCATCATCATAAACCTATTCAATAAAAGTAATTTTAGATATCCTAGTGGCATGTATTAACTTTGACTTTCTACAAAGACTCATTTACTGTCCAGAACCGGCTAAACTTGTAGCTTTGATACCAATAAATGTAACACCCTTACCAGTATTTAATTCTTGATACTAGTAAGGAATGTCACCTAATATTTAACCGTGTTTTATAAAACTCAATTTAATCAAAACATCAATTTTCAAAATTTTAAATTTATCGCGTATAACCAATTACTAAATTTTAACTTGCAAATATTTTCCTTTTTCAGGCAGCAACTTGGCAGTTTGTAACTACACATTTTAATCAAGAAAACTACCTAAAATTTGCCTAAATTAAAAATGATCTTGATTACTCTAAAAATCAAATTTATAACTTTACCCGATTACCATTACTAGTAATTTCTTTAAACTAGTATAGTCCACATTATAAAGTGACCACTCGTCTAGATATTAATATTACAAACGATACCTAGACCAGTTAAAGTGAGCTGCTATTATTGTATACATGCCAACTAGAGATAAACAAAGTAAATCAAAGATTTATATTATCGATATGACTATTATCTCCCTGGACGATGATGTTGATACTCCTTACTCCTGCCCAGGATTACTAACTACGCGTGAAAATCATCACACGCTAAGTATATACTTAGTGAGGCATTATAATTATTTAACATAAATCAACATGCTTGAATTATAACAATAATAAAATAAATATGCAGTTTGATCACTATTCCTTTATTTCCCTTATGTTAATGAAATATTAACATAATATAATCTGAATTCATAAATCCTATTAATATATTTGCCATTATCCGAGAGTTTACCTACTCTCTAACTTATTTATCATTTATCATCAAATAAATTATTTCCCAACATAGTTTTAGGACTTCAGTACACGAGTCAAAACTGCACCAATGTGCTAATAAACCGCACCGAAGTGCAAAACCGCTGGACTCTATGGCATGCCAACTATACTCTATTCCTCAATTACTTATTTGGGCATACTTTCCAATTCCATATTCGATTCATCCATGGCAATATAATTAAATAATGGGCAATTCATACCCTAAATATAACATAAGCACACATACCTGATATATCTAGTGATCAAATGCATCATAGTTCTACCTTTGACAATTCTCACTATGTCAATTATCATAATAAATATAATCTTCAAGCATATAATTATACCAGAATTATCACAAGTCTTTCAAATCAAACATAATATTTTCCATGCATAAAAATGCACTTACCTTGACACTTTATACTTGGTCAATATTCTACTAGCCTCACTAAGTTCAACTTTGGTCCCGTTCTTTTCCTCGATTGCTAATTCGATCTTGATTTTGATCACAGTCTACAAGTGTATTTAAAAATACCATAAGTACATTCCAAATTGTATGTTAGTATCTTACTAACACATAAATAATATAGGAATAATTTTCCTATAAACACCCTAATGTTTTCCAAATATTAGTTTCATGACATAAGTCATTTCATCCTCAATACTTTATATTTCTTCAAACATTTACTCAAAGGATGATTTATAACTCATTCTAACATTTATTCCCGCATAATGCTTCCATAAAAATAATTTCACTTTAGTCCTTAAATTATTCCAAATTGCCGAATTGGTCTCCAAACTTTCCAAAATTCTCGAATTGGTTCCTATGATTTTATAAACTTCCAAAATGGTCCAAATGACATTTTAAAGCTTGTAAAATCGTAATTTCAACATTTCCAAATTTATGGAAATCTTTCCATAATTTCCCTTAATTCTTACCAATTGCCGAAATCATCCTTGTAACTTTCCAAGTTTCTAAATTTGTCCACTTAACACTTAAACATCATTTCAAAGCTTTCACAATCATTCACATATCAAAATAAATCTAAATTCAACTTTTCTACCAAAACCCTAACTTTGAACAATTTAGGGTTTAACCATTTCCATGTAGTTTCAACCATCACACGAGCTTTAATATGATTCTACAACATCATATCCATAAAAAACTAACCTTATTTCATCCTAAATCAACTTCCCCTTCATCCATCAGTTCCCCAAAACTAAGGTTTTAAGCAAGGAAAGCATGAACAAATGGTACCAAAAGATAGAGAATTTTATGTAGATTAATTTCATGTTTCATGTCTTCATAAAAAATCCAAAGAAATAAGCTTAAAAATTGAATTCAAAATTTTTTCCCTTGCCTTATGAAGCTTTCGAAACTTGGCTGAAAATGGGGGAGAAATCTTGAAATTTCTTTTCTTTCCAATTTAGCCACCTGTACTTAATATATTAAAATGAATTTAAAATTTATCTTAAAGTCTAATGACCTTTTTACCCTTGTAATCCAAAGCTCCATATTAAGCCACATGTATACCTACCAATCCAAGGGCCCAAAACAATCCAAGGAGTTAGTGATTATCAACTTTGCCCTTGTCATCTTCAAAAGTTACCATCTTGCCATTTTTTATCCAATGGCTAAGATTACACATGAAAAAGTAATCTTTAATCCAATGGTCCATATTAATTATCATTAAAATAAGACATGGAAATGACCCTTTTACCCTTGGCTTATTTTAATAAAATATCTCCTAAAATATCTCATAAAAGATTTCACATTTATTCGATTAAATCTGATTATTCGGATTTTTCCCAAACTTTAAAGCTTTATAGCTCTTAATACAAACTCCGTATCAAAAATCCAGGTAACAAAAAAATGCCACTCTTGGGGTGAACTATTCATTTATGATACTAAATTACATAACTTTTGAAAATTACAACTTAGTCCCTAAACTTTTTGAAATTTACACTTTGGCACCAAACTTTTTGAATTTTACATTTTGGTCACCAAACTTTTCAAGTTTTTCGTTTTGGTCACTAACCAAAATTTTGAGGTATTACATGAACTGCCATGTTGCTGCCTGAATCTAGGTTCAGATTAAACTTAGAAATATTAGTTTTAAATTTTACGCGATTAAATATTCTTTTCGAAAATGGTAAATTATTTATATTTTAAAGAAACAAAATTTTACCGATTTTGAAATAAGAACTATTGTACAAGTATCATGTGACTTCTCTAACTCGTATTCAGTGATGGATACGAGTAAGGGGTGTTACAACAATAGACAATCCTAATAATGAGATGACGTGTCAGCGACGTGCATAAGAGATTCCTAACATGGGTCGTGTTAGAGTACAACTTCAAGTTACTTTCACGATAGGTTTTGACTTATACTAGTTGTGTTGTGACTTGTGAGTATTTTGTATTAAATTGATGATAAGCAAGCAGTTTAGTTTCCAAATGTATTCTAGAATTGTTTGTTTCTCAGAAGGTAAGTTGGATAATGTTCATATTTGTAGATTAAAAATTTTATTACAACATAACATAACCATATTCAGAATCAGAACAAAATTGTAGAACATCGCATGGAAAGTAAATGAAGACCAATCAAAAGCTTGTGAATGCTGAAAAGGTTTGGGTTTCCAAAAATATACCTTTTATTCTAGGAGTCAAGATTTGATTGACTTGAATTTAAGGTATTCTAACATAAATTGAAAATCTGAAAACCCTATCAATAATATCAACCAAATTTTAAACATCAACGGTCATCCATGGAAAGTAAATGGAAACCAAACAAAGCCAAGGGTATTCTAACATAAGTAGGGTTTTTGAAAATATACCTTTGCTTCTGTCAGACTCTAAGTGGATTGGGTTTAGGGTTCATGTAAAAATTTAAACAAAATAATCAGAAAATATGAAAAACCCATCAATAATGTCAACCATATTTTCAACATCAACGGTCAGACATGGAAAGTACATGAAATCCAAACAAAAGTAAGGCTATTTAAAAAAACTAGGTTTTCCAAAATACCTTTTATGCCTGCAGATTCAAATTAAACCGATTTGGATGAGGAGATGGTGTATTGAAGGTTTGATTGGTGAAAGGATAAAGTGAAAAGTCCATGAATTTAAAGATTTTGAACTGAAGGAATGGATGAATCCAATCGGTTCACACAACTGAGTGAGTGAAGTAAAATGGAATTAATTTTTGGCTATGACATTCCAGCTTTGATATATATACTCCACGTTAAGTAACAGAACCGGGTCATAGGTTTCGCTACTTTTAAAGGAAAAAGAAGTAGGAACGGTAATCAAAAAAGTTATATATTTGAAGTTTAAAATAAAAAATGTCAGAATTCAAAGTTTAAATATTTTTAAAGTATCAAAATTTAGCAAGCACCGCAACATAAGACATTTAATCAGTATCGAAATGTACAGATGAAATTCTGAAACTTCTGAAATAAATGTTATGTAGAATGGTCAAATTTATTACTCCAGCAACAACCATTCTCGAAATGTTGAATAAAAGTTCCAAAAATGTTGAACTACCATCTCAGGGCAGGTAATACCAACTTCAATACATGTCTATTTCTTCTTAATCCTATTCCTATTGAACAAGTTGTTTATTTTGAAGCTCATAAACATTTTTTCCATAAGCAGCGACCTTAAGAAGGTAAGCAAGTTCATAATAAGCATTTTTTTTTACTTTTATACAACTTAATTCCATGCAATGTTTCATTTATTTTATATTCATTTACGTAGGTGTCGTAGTACACTCATCATGGAAGTTTCAAGTGCAGTAGGTGATGCTAAAAAAGAAGGAGATAGTGTGGAGAGTTTGAATAATATCGTTGGCATGACATTTACATCACATGAAGAAGCATGAGAATTTTATAAGAAATATGTAAATCAAAATGGATTTAGTGCATGTCGTGGAACAAGTCGGGTTCATCCAAATGGAAATTATAGATACCAACAAGAGTTTTGTTGTTCAAAACAAGGACAAATGAAATCAAAAGTAGATGAGGCAAAGCGTTCACGCACTCTACGTCCAAAGAAAAGGACCGGTTGTAAGGCTAGAGTAGTGGTTCATGCAAAAGATCTGGATAGTTGGGTAATAACATTGTTTGATAACGAACATAACCATCAACTTTGTCCACCATCCATGACACCCTTCCTTCGTTCTCATCGATCTGTAATGGAGACCGATATTGTAGAGGCTTCAACATTGCAAAATGTTAGTGTTGGAACATTAGAAATTATGAAATTCTTCATGTAACAGTCTGGTGGTTATCAAAATGTTGATTTTACTAAAAAATACCTATACAATGCCCTCCACAACATAAAATCCAATGATGGGGATGTCAATGTCAGACTAGGTTACTTTGACGCGAAGAAAGGGACATATCCCATTTTTTTCATGAAAATCTCAGTCGATGATTTGGGTCTTTTACATAATATATTTTGGACTAATTCAATTTCTAGAGCTAACTATGCCATATTTGGTGATGTTATTGCATTTGATACCACCTAAAAGGGTAATGCATATGGTTGACCTCTTATACCCATTGTTGGTGTAAATCACCTCCGTCAAACAATTTTGTTTACAGCTGTTGTCCTTGCAGATGATACCGCTAATACATTTTAGGAGGTCTTAAAAGCTTTTACAGAAGCAATGCTGAAGAAGTCTTCGCTTTCAATTATTACAGATGGAGATAGGGCAATGCAAAGGGTGAACAAAAATGTTTTTCTTGATGCTAAACATCGAATATGTTCTTGGCATCTAGCTCGCAATGCACAAGAAAATATTGGGAATTTAAATTTTACAAAGGAATTTAGCAGATGCATGCATTCTTGGTGGACAACTGAGGAATTTGATGAACAATGGGTGATAACTATTGAAAAGTTTAATGTGGAAAACCATCTGTGGGTGTTGGCAAAGAGAAACACCCACACTTATGGGCACAAGCGCATATTATGAGTTATTTTTTTGCGAATGTGCGGTCAACCTAAATGTGCGAATAAATGAATGCGTCTCTGGCTATTTTCCTTAAGTGCAAGAAGACATATTTGGAGTTTATTCGTGCAGTTGAAGATGCCATAGTTCAAATCTACTTGAATGAGTTGAAAGCAGATTTTACTTGTACATAGAGTAAGCAAATACAATTGACAAAATTGAAAGAGCTAGAAGGCCATGTAGCTGAACTGTATACAAGAAAATCATATAGGACCTTTCAAGAGGAACTTATGCGTGAGACATTTTATAGTGTATCACTATCACAACATGATGACACCGACAATAGTGTTTGCAGTATTTATCTGAGGAAATATAAAAACATGGCGTGGAATATGAAGTACAATTTGATTTTGTCATGAAAACCCTAACATGTTGTTGTCATAAATTTAAGACAATTGAGTTTTCATGTAGACATCAACTACATGTGCTTAAGATACTAGATAACACATGTATCCCATATTCATTGATTCTAAATCGAAGGAAAAAGAATGTGAAGGTTGCTACCCCATTATTTATGGACTTCAATGTTCCTCATGAAGCGAAACACATGGCTCAGTTCTCTTTGCTCCGATCGATGTCAAATAAACTTTGCCATATTACATCAAAAATGGAAGTGAGCTTCTGACGAGCCAAAGATGAGATTCATAGACTTACGACTGAACTCAAGTCATTTTTTATGTTGAATGATTCTCATGAACAAACCACACCACTGAAAAGAGTTCGGGACCCGTCAAGGAAGAAAAAAGTCCAGTTACAGGGTCCAAAAAAGTTGCAAGCAAGAGTAGGCACCATTGTTCAATTTCAAATTCAGAAGGGCACAATAAAGTCACATGTCCTGAGTTGAAGCTAGGATTGGCAACACCATCACCTGCCTTTCATGATGATTTTTATGCTCTAGACTTGGAGTTTTCATAAAGTACAATGGACAACATGCAACCGATCGAAGTAAATGTTATTCCATATTTATTAAATTACATGTTTTACGTGTATTTACAGGTTAATTATAACGTGTGAAACGATTTTTTGCCCTTATTAGGAGCAGGAGGAACTATGGATGAGTGACTGTAGAGCTTCAAACAATCCCACTCAAACTGCGGAAGAAGACTATCATCTTTTTTTAGTATTTGAAAGGTATGTAATTATACGTTGAATGATAATTATGTACGTGTACACATATAATGTTTATTTGAGATAGTGTTTGCATACACTAGGATAATAATTAAATCAGAACTCATATTATGAATCTCGATACTGGTAAATTTGCACCGAAACTTAGCAAAATCACAACTTAAATTAGTTAATGAAACAGTGACAATTGTTGTGGAACATTTAGACATATCATTTTGAAACTGAGTGTAGTTTCTTAGAAACTCATAAAAACAAACCAATAATGTTACTACTTGTTCGCACATTTTAAGTTGGTCGTTAATTCTCCTAGTACTGAACCATTACTTTGGAGTTTCATACCATAATTCGTATTTTGACTTATAAGTATTTTGTTATGCTCATCTTGTCTCGATACAATCTAGATCTTTGGTTATGAATGTATTGATTAGAGGAATCTATAAGTATTATATATCATGGAATTGAGCTAAAACTTTTGAAAGGAAGCCATGTCTTATAAACATAGTCAACTTGTGATTAGGTCCTTAATTTATAGATAGAAAATATCTTGTGATGATTTATTTATTAATCAGTAATTGGTTTGATTTGGTTTTTTAAAGAATAAACTATGTTACCAGGTAATTAAAAAATTTATAAATATAGGAATGAAACCAACTGGTGAATTAAGCATGACCATATGGAAACTATTGATAAAAGATATTGTGATTTATTCTTGTTAACTTGATCCTATTTGTATGATACGATGATGCGTGCCTTTTACCTTTTGGTTATAGGCTTACAAATTAGACCTTGAACATTGCATGTTTTACTTTATGTTTATTAATGATGTAATTAATCTTAAAAAAGTGATAGTAGACCAATTCTGTACATGATTTGTATACTTCTTGACATGGTTGTCTTTGTATATATAATACAATAAAATAGTAAATGTCAACATAAATGTGACATTTCACTGCGCGCAGAAACTGTGTTTTCGTTAATGCAACGAGTATCGAACTTCCGCAAATACAGTTTTGAGCTTGTCATGTGAAACCTAAAATATTACATGTTTTACTAACAATTCCAATTTACGTTTTGCTTGGCTTGTATCGAAACCCATTATCATTGGTTCGAAAAAATTTAAAATTTGTGGTTCCCGCCCGAAATTTTCTTTTCGTTTCTAATATAATTGACTGGACACAAATGTAACCCAATATTATCACCAACCGTTACTGAAAGTGGCATAGTTTGCATACGTAAAATAGTAGATGACTTTGTAACATGTGAGGTTGAGCATTCAGAGTTATAGTTTCTGAACTTTAAAAGAAAATATCAATTTACAAATTATTTGTTTGAAGATTCAAATCATTATACTTACCATATTACGAATATACTCCTCAAATTATAAAGAACAATTTAATAATGAAAAGACTAATAAATTTGCATAAAGTGAAGAAAAAATGATAAATAGGAGATGGTGATCGTATCAGGAAACACCAAGTTATGAGGATTTCTATGAAATAAAATCTAAGGTTTTCCTTGTAATATGCTATGCGTCTACTTTATTTTCTTACCAAAATTTTATAGAAATATTATAGAGCCATGATTTTGTTCCTTTTTAAAATATTAATTGAACACTAAACTCCTAATCCCTAAATCTCATCCCTAAAAATATATTGCTTCAAATATATCATCACGTAACACATGACTTCTTCATGTATCATTATAATAGACTATAGTGCATAAAGACACATACTATAGATTATATTAATAATATCATAACGTTTGGTATATTATATATAGATTGTAGAATATAGACTATATATTGCTTCAAATTCATCTCACACACTAAGCTAAACACTAAACCTTAAACCATACAAATTAATCTCGTAAACCATTAACCCTAAACTATACCATAAACCCTAACCCATTAATAGTAATCTATAAATCATAAACCATTAAATCCTAAATCCATAAAAATTAATCTCATAAACGAATATCCCTAAAGTATACCATAAACCCTAAACCAAAACCATAAAGACCTAAATCCTAAACCAAAAACCTTAAATCCATTAAAATTAATCTCATAAACCATTAACCGTGAATTACAACATACTAGTTACTCTTATCGATTTTGGTTTTGCTTATATAGGGTTTAGGGTAAAAATAAAATCTTAGGAACTAATATGAACATAAAAAGCACCATATTGAAATTATTAGGGTAAAAACTAAATCTTAGGAACTAAATAATATTTTAAGAAAGCTAAGGTTTGTGAGACTGAACAAGTAAAACGTGTGTTGAAGGAATATTTAGGGTTTAAATAGAGTATAATTGTAACACCCTGATTTTGGGCCTAAGAGTTTTGGGGAATGGTTTAGTCGGTCCGGTGGACCGAAGTTAGAGATTCGAGTCAGATTCAGGATTTAAATTGGATTGAATAATTTTATAAGGGATAAAAATATGGGAAATAGTCTAAAATCTTTATTAATTATATAAATAGTTTTGGTGAAAACAATTTTGGAAAAATAAATTTGAAAATGGGACATTTTGAGTTAGTGACTAAAACGCAAAGTTTACAAAACTGTTTTTAGTGACTATTTTCAAAATGGGTCAAAACTTTGAATCTTTAAGGAGCTAATAATCCAAAAGGGTTTCATCAAATTTCTCCCTTTAATTAACTATTTTCAATTAAGTTTTTAAGAGGTATAAATAGTGGAGAGAATTAATTAAACACAATTAAGCTTTTTAAAAGAATTTCACGTAACTAACTTTGTAACTTCTTTCTCTCAAATTCTCTTCAGCCAAACACATTTCCAGCTTCAATTTCTTCATGTAAAATTAGGGTTTCAAAGAGTTTTTGATTTCCAATTGGTTTCTAAAGCTTTTACATCAAATACTTATTGTTTCTACCTTGATTTTCATGGTTTATAAAGCAATTGAGGGGAGAAATCAGCATTGATGGTTCATTATTGAAATTCCTAAGTTCTTGATCCATTCTTCTCCTCTAATGAAATTCCTAAATTGGATTCATTCTTCTCCTCTAATGAAAGGTTCATTATTGAAATTCCTAAGTTCTTGATCCATTTTATATGATTTTCATTGGGTTTTGATTAATTAAACGTAGTGATCTGTTTTTGCTAAGTTAAGGATTGGTTTATACCTTGATTTTGATGTTTAATATGATAATGAAGTGAGTTTTGATGATAGAATCCCAGAATCTATTGAATCTCTAGTTTGTTAGATTGGTAGTTAAGAGATTTTGAGGTGTTGAGGTTAATTATTGGTTTTTGGAGGTATAAGGTTGTGTTAGGTTGTTGTTTTGATGTTAATTTATATTATTTGAAGGTTGAGATTCGTAGTTGTGGGCTGGGTTGAGTTTTTGGTGAATCGAGGATGTTTTCAGTTTATAAGTTGTGGTGTTGTGGGGGATTATACTTAGACAAATGTTAATTGATGGTTGCTGTGAGTTTGGATGCATTATAATGCATTGGATCCTCTGTTGTAATGTGTTTGAAACAGGGGAAGATAATCCGAAAGTGAACCTTGGTGTTGAGGAGTTACCGAAAGCTTAATTTGACATCGGCAAGGAAGGCGTTGCTTTGTTAGTGAGTGAAACGGATAAGAATGGCTTTGCAAAGATTTGAAAAGGTTTAATGGGAGTCAAGACTAGGCTTGATACGTTTGTCTAAGGCTCGGAAGTAAGTAAAGTGGATTTCTCTCTCGATTTCGGTTGGCAAATGATTTATGAATGCACTTGTTAAATGATTGTTTACCTCATGTTTTATGTATGAAATGAGCATTGTTTAATGCCGGGAATTGATATGAAATGATGTTAGATGCATTTGGAAAGTAATCCATGATTTTTAAAGAATGTTTATGAACATGGCTAATGCATGGTTTAATGCACAATGAAATATTTTGAATAATGTATATGAAAATAATGAGGTATGTTTATAAAAGTCAATTATATTGGCAAGTGATAAATTGAAAATGTTATGGAAATGTTATCGGATATAATTGGCCGGCCATAGGATTTAAAGTGCACTATAATAAGTCATCTGTGGTTGTAGAGGTAGTACGAGAGGTACTTATTCCGATCATGTGAACACCAATGTTGTTGCGGTAACACTTAGATGGCTTTTACTCCAGCCATGAGCTGTAGAGGTTGATGTTTCGAGTGTGTGAACTCCACGTTGGAGATTAGCCTTGGTAGTGTAGAGGTGGTGCATGTGTTACACAACTCCATGCCGATGGGCTGTAAGGAGATTGCGAAATCTCTTGGGAAATCCGTGTATCCGATGTTAATGATGATTTATGGAAATGATGTATATGGTAACGGAGCACTTGGAAGCCAATATAATGTTTTAAATTGTATCATGTTGATGGATTGGTTTGAATGATGTGATTTATACCTGTTATACTCCTTATGCTTTGCATATGGGATGTTATGCTTGGGTAGGCTTAAGTGGAGGAAATTGCATATGGGAATATGCTGTGGAAATATATGATAATATTGCATATGGTTTAATATGCTGGTTTTGTAAAGATTAAGTGCATGTTTTGAAAGAATAGCATGATTCTTCTTAAATGGTTTGAAATTGCATTGGATGATGTTTTGTATTTTGAGCGCTCCTCACTAAGAAATGATTGCTTACGCTCTCTTTTATCATCAATGCAGATTGATTAAGTGCAAGTGGCCTAGCAAGGAAGGAGGCAATAATCAAGACTTGATTTACCAAAGTATGTTTGGGTTTTAAAGTAGTAATAAAGGCAATGTGGCGTAAATGTTGTTGGGAGGGTTTGAGTGGTTAATTCTCCGTTTGAGCAAGTTTATATTGTTGTTTTGGACTTGTGATAAGCTTGGTTTGTTGGATTTTGCTTATGGTTCACGCTTTGGTTGCTTGAGTATTAGGAAGCATGCCTATAGTTTACCTTTGAAGCATGACGATTGTTTCTGGATGTTTGGTTTATGGTAGTTGATGGTAAATGACCGATGATGATGTTATTTGATTGTTAGAAGCATGCTTAAGTGTTAGAATTCCAAAAGGAGGCTAAAAACCAACAAATTATGACATTACAAGTCAGGGCGTATCGGTACGCCTGTGCCCATATCGATACAGGTAAATGTTTCCAAGCACAACGTATCTATACACGAGTACCCGTATCGATACGGGTAAGCACACCTCAGGCTTAGCGTATCGGTACATGGGGGACTGTATCGATACGGGTCTACAGTTTTAAGCATAGAGTATCGATACTCGAGGAGATGTATCGATTCGGTTTTGAGCTACTGGAATCCAAATTTTTGTGAATGCTCAGGCGTACGATACACCTGCCTGCGTATCGATACGACCAGTGGTTAAGTTAGTTAAAAGTATGTTTTAAGGTTTCAGTTTTCTCCCGTTTTAGTCTCTGATTGTTTTACTTGCAATTAATTGAGTTCGAATGATTGTTTTGACTCAAAATTTCACCAGTATGCATGTAATTGGTTTAATTGAGGATTGGTAACTTTAATTGTGGAATTGGTCCTTCGAAATAATGGAATTTACAATTTTTCCCTGGATGTTATGTATGCAAATGGATGAGTTTGGATGATCGTTTTTAGTTGAAATTTGGCATGTATGCTTGTAACCTGACTAATCGAAGATTGGTAAAGCAAATTACAAGTTAACCTTATAGATTTACAGATTTATGTTTTGGTCCTATTCTTGTAAAGTGACCAATTTGATATCAATTCGATACCCGATTGAGTTGGGTTTCCTCTCGTTGTTTGTATGTGCACGTAGGGTAATAACCAGCATCTAGATAAGATAAAGAAAAAAATGGTTACATTTTTCCAAGTTCTCCTTTTTGGTTTACTTTGATAAACTTAATGTAGCTCGCTCGGTTCGTTCTTGCGGCTAGGCAAGGTCGAGGGGGTTACATTTGGTGGTATCAAAGCTAGGTTATGATTGTTGGGAGTGGGTTATGGTTGGTTTATGCTTGTTGGGAAGTTATTTGATATGTATTTAGATTGAATTGAGTTGATTGCTATGCATAGTGATTGATTGTGTGTTATATGCCATGTTGGGGTATGATTTGGGACACATTGCCTTATTACTACTAATGTAAAATATTTTTTATTTGAAATGGAAGTCTTGGACCCTTGCTTGAAGACGGCCTAATCGTTTTTGTTTTGGTGTATTATCATGCCATAGATTCTTTGTTTACGATGCCACCGAGGAGAGAATTACGTTTTAATGCGAAAACGGGAAGGCAGGAGGGTGGGGATAATGTTATGCCTATTGAGGGGTTTCCACCTCCTCTGTCGAATCCACTTGTGGATGTGGAATAAGTGCCACCTGTGCCGGCTAGGCCAGCATTGGGTGATATGACGCATTTGATACAGGCAATTACAGAAGCGTTCCAGGCCACAATGGCTGGAGTGCATGTGCCTGCACCAGCACCGGTTGCTACTACTAATCCGGGATTACCTTTAGAGCGTTTACGTGGCCTGAGAGGGGTCAAGTTTAGAGGGTTGGCGCTTGAGGCTTTCGAGGAGTGGTTTGCCGACACAGATCGTAGATTGGATCAGATGGGTTGTTCTAACGCTCGTAAGCTAGGATATGTTGTATCTCTGCTAGAGGGAGATGCTTATAGCTGGTGGACTACGGTGATTGCGAGTATAAAGGCCGACAATGTGACATGGGAAACCTTTCAATTTGCCTTTAGAAAGAAGTATCTCAGAGCTAGATACCAAGATGAGAAGAAACGCGAGTTTATGGCTTTGGTACAGGAGGATATGTCGGTATCTGAGTATGAGATACAGTTTGTGAGGTTGAGCCAGTACGCTTCTGAGTTGATGCCTGATGAGAGGAGTCGTTGCGACCGCTTCCGTTATGGATTGGCTCAGGAGGTTAAGACATATATGTTGGCTGCTAAGTATGTTGATTTTGATGTGTTGGTTTCGAGAGCCAAGGATATTGAGCAGAGTTTGGGCTTGACATCCCGTACTGGAGGATCTGGTCATGTTAAGAGAGCTATTGATTCTAATATTGGTGGTGGTCAGTATAAGAGGCCTCGGGACCAGAGATATTGACCTGAGCTTGGGCGAAGAGGTCAGCTAGGGTAGAGTTTTAGAGGTGGAATACCTGAATGTGCTCAGTGTGGGAAGAGGTATTATGGGGTTTGTTGGAGGTCAGATAGGGTTTGTTGGGGTTGTGGATCTCGAGACCATGTTAGATGCGATTGTCCACAGGCATGACGAGTTTGTCCAATTTCTGCACATGTTGCAGCTAATGCTTGTTGGAGTTGTGGGTTGACTGATCATGTGAGGCGTGATTGCCCTATGTTAGCTAGAGGTGCGTAGGCTCCTGCACCTGTTGTTGTTGCCCCGAGAGGTCGAGGGCATGGACGAGGACATTTTCAGTCGAGAGATGGTGGGCGTAGGACTGTGGCGCACACTATTGCTATCCAGCCAGAGGGTAGGGGTCCCGCGAGGGTGTATGCGCATCGTGAGGGATGCAACAATATAGATGTGATTGTAGGTGACTTTACTTTGTAATCTTTACCGTTATTTTCATTGGTTAATTTTGGTTCCACCCATTCATATATTCTGAGTGAGTATGCATAGTTACTTGATATGCTTGTTGAGATTTTGAATGTTGGTGTTCGAGTAACTAGTTCTTTGGGCAAAATGGTTGTGGTTATGAAGTTATACCGAAGATGTCCTTTAGTGGTGCAAGATCATGTATTTTCCGTGGATTTGATAGAGTTGCCATTCCATGGTTTTGATATAATTTTGGGGATGGATTGGTTATCCGAGCATATGGCGGTTGTGGATTTTGAAACCAAACATATATCCTTGCGTCTTGCCGATGATTATGAAGTTATGGTGGTTGGTGAGAATGCAAAGTTCCGGGCCAATGTTGTTTCAACTTTGGAAGCAAGTTGAATGTTGAAACTCGGATGTCAGGCGTATTTAGCCTATGTTATGAATCCGAGATCTAAGGATGTACTGTGCAAGACATCCGTAGAATTTGTGATTTTCCAGAAGTTTTTCCTGAAGAGTTGTGAGGGTTATCCCCGGATAGAAATTTAGAGTTTAAAATCGAGACGTATGTTGATACGGCTCTGGTTTCCATTGCGCCTTATTGTATGGCACCTAAGGAATTGAGGGAGTTGAAGACGCAGTTGCAAGAGCTGCTTGATCGAGGTTTCATTAGAACTAGTGTTTTACCCTGGGGTGTACCGGTGTTATTTGTGAAGAAGAAGGATAGCACGATGAGGATGTCCATCGATTATCGACAAATGAATAAGTTGACGAGTAAGAATAAATATCCCTTGCCGCGGATTGATGATTTTTTGATCAGTTTAGGGGTGCTTCAGTGTTCTCTAAGATAGAACTATCAGTTGAAAGTGAAGGATGTGGATGTGCTAATGACTGCCTTCCGTAGAAGGTATGGGCATTATGAGTTTCTGGTTATGCCTTTCGGTTTGACAAACGCCCTGGTTGCATTTACGGACATGATGAATCTAGTGTTTCATGAGTACCTTAGTCAGTTCGCGGTAGTGTTCATAGACGATATTCTCGTGTAATCCCATACCGAGAAAGAGCATGATCGACATTTGTGGATAGTGTTGCAAGTGCTGAAGGATAATCAGTTATATGTCAAGTTGAGCAAGTGCGAGTTTTGGCTTAAGGAGGTGATGTTCCTTGGTCATGTGGTTTCCACGGAGGGTATTCGCGTTGATCCATAGAAAATTGAGGTTATTCTCAATTGGAAACAACCTAAGTCTATATTGGAGGTGCGTAGTTTTCTTGGGTTGGCTGGTTATTATCACCATGTTGTTGAGGGGTTCTTGAGTATTGCAGCACCGTTGACCAAGTTGTTGCAAAAGAATGTTCCTTTTTTGTAGATGGAGAAGCAACAACAGGGTTTTGAAAAAATGAAAGAGGTTTTGACACACGCTCATGTGTTGATTCAGCCTGAATCTGGGAAGGAGTTTGTGGTTTTTAGTGATGCGTCGTATGTTGGCTTGGGTTTGTGCTGAAGCAGGGCGGGAAGGTTGTGGCCTATGCATCGAGGCAATTGAAAGATCATGAACGCAATTATCCAACTCATAATTTAGAGCTTGAGGCTGTGTTCGGTTTGAAAATTTGGCGACATTACCTCTATGGTGAGAAGTGTGTGGTTTTTGCGGATCATAAGAGCCTGAAATATCTGATGTCGTAGAAGGAGTTGAACCTTAGGCGGCGAAGATGGTTGGAGTTGCTTAAGGATTGTGATTTGACCATTGAGTACCATTTGGGTAAAGCAAATGTGGTGGCGGATGCTTTGAGTAGAAAAGCTGTGGTTGAGTTGAGAGCTATGTTTTCTCGGTTGAGTGTAACTCGTGATGGGGGCTTGTTAACCGAGTTGCAAGTTAAGCCTACATTATTACAGTTGATTAAAGCTAAGCAACCGTATGATGATGAGTTGGTACCTCATGTTAAGGATATCTTGGATAGGAAAACATCGGAGTTCTATTTTGATGATGACAGAGTTTTTTGTTTCAAGGGTCGGATTGTGATGCCGAATGATTCGGAGTTAAGGAACGCTATCTTAGTGGAGGCACACTCTAGTCCTTTTGCTATGCATCTTGGTAGTGTTAAGATGTATCGTGATTTGAAGGAGGCATACTACTGGGTTGGGCTGAAAAATGATGTGTCTGAGTTTGTTTCCAAGTGCATATTGTAGCGATGTCCTTTTTTGCTAAAAAACGATTTTTGAAGGTGTTTGGGATTTTTCAGATATAAAACGTTTATTCTGTGGGGGTTTTAAAAAAAAACCGCATTTTGTTAAAAATTGGAGTCGCCACCGGCCACTTAGGTAGGCCGGACACCATAAAACTAGAGATTTAAAATTTATTGGGTTCGGGAGTCGGTTACGGATGGGGAAGGATTAGCACCCCCACACCGCCCAAAATTGGTACTTTAATAATTACCGCTTTATTAATATTGGATTTTCCAGATTAAAGTGACGATTAGTTTAAAATTCAGTCATAATTGCGAATAAATTTTAAGGGCCCCGTTATCCGAGAGTAAACGCCCAACCACTATCACTACGCCTGATACTGGCCCCGTTTACGCACGGATAAAAGGGCATCGCATTGACAATTTATATCTCGATATGCAATCTTAGTGGCAAAATATAAAACATGGCAAATAATTTAAATGCAAAAAATATTAACATGACAGAATACTGATCTAACATAAATAAAATACGTAATTAAAACACATATATACATATCAAGCTTAATAGTAGATAAAGACAAATTTGACATGTCACAATAACTAGGCATGAATAAATACGTGTGTGGACAAAAACATATATTTCAAGAAGACACACATATTAGAAATAAAACACATTTCAACTCATGTAGAGCAATATATTATACATAAAACAAAATACACTAACACGTAACCTAAAAAGCCAAGAGAACATACAATACATACAAAAATACAAAACATGCTGTGTACGAGCCAACTAGAACATAACATGCTTAATACGAATAACCAAACAAAAAGATACATAACCATCATAAACTTAACACACATATACATGTAAACATAAAAATACAAGGCATATACGAGGGATATATAATAAGGCAAAAGGCTACATCAGCATACACGATTATAATACGAACATAAATATTTAAATGGAAACAGGACTGAAATGAAAAGAAATAAACATTAGTGGCAGAAATTAAAGGACAATAATATGCAATTTAAGGATGAAAATGCAAACAAGACAGAACTTGAAAGGACTGAAACTGTAATTAGACCAAGGGACAGACCCAAAATGAAAAATTCAAAAACGCGGGATGGTTAAAGGGGTAATTTTACCATTTAAAAACTGATTCGGTGTAATTTAGGGACTGGATTGCAATATTTTGAAATATAAGGACTGGAATTGTAATTATACCATACGGCAGGACAGAAACGAAAATATTAAAAACGCGGGAGGATTTATTACGTAATTTACCCATTTCACAAAATAATAACACCTATAAATCCCCCTTTTTTTGGCCGGACTCAAAAATTTCCCCCTTTCGTTCATTTTTTCAATTTTTATAACAAGCTTCATTCTTTCATTTTCTCTCAACTCTCCCTGATGAACCCCGAATCCGGCGGCCGACCGCCGCTAGCCGGCGCAGGCAACCCCCAAAAAACACACCAAAATGACCCTTGGATTCGGAGAAAAAGCTTTTATCTATCCTAGATCTAAGAAATACGAAACGAAAAAAACCCCCTTTTTTATTTTCAACCCAAAACGAAACCAAAAAGGGGTCTCCCACTCCTTTCAGTTCACCATATTCGGCTTGGGAAAGCCGAAGAGGCTTATAACTGGTGAGGGGAGATCCACAGACGACGATGGTAACGACTTCTGAATCTCTCTTTTTTTTATTTACTATGTATTTTTTGTATGCATGCAACAAAGTAAGAAAAGAGACGAGTATTACCACTGAAGACTTTTTTTGGATTTTTTCTTTCGATTACCACTTGGCTGTTCTCTTACAAAATGTTTGTTTCGTACATATATGCCTGTCTTTTGGTTTGGTACAAGTAATATAATATCTGTTTCAGATCTGGACTGCTACTGACATAATATTTCTTTTCTTGTGTTTTGACATGTCTGAGCGCGGTGGTTGAAGATCTGCATGGTGAAGCATGGTGGCGGTGTGGGGGTTCTGTCTTCGGCCAGAGGCGTTCTCGGATGTTAGATCAGATCTGATCTAACGGTCGGGCTGGCTTGAAGGACGAACGGCCCAGATGAAACCTCGATCGGTGAAACGGCTCCAGATCGTGCCACGTGGGGCTCAGCAGTCGAGGGGTTATAGCGCGTGGGGCTCACGCACGCGTGGGATATCGAAGAGTCCGCGTGTGGACCGCACGCGCGCATGGCACTCGAAGCGTCCAGACGTGTAGTGCACGCGGCCGGCCAGATATTTGTCCCTTGCTTGATCATGGCCGTTGGATCAGATCTTGATCCAACGGCCTATAGTTATCTGCACCCAAAATAATTAGAATTAAATAGGGTTTGGGTTTGGGCCAACCGAGCCTTGTAATAATATTAGACTTCAGATTTGTAATGGACTTGGACTATCAATTTATTCATTTGGGTTTAACATGTTTTTTTTGGATTTCATTTTATATTAGCCCAATAATAATAACATTAGTTATAACAACAATTAGTAATAATAATATACATACATATATATCTATGCACACATTAATTAATATAACATACTAGCATACGTACATATACAATCATATACATAATTAACATAACATCTACACACATTATTCGTAAAAACAAATACGCTCGTACTAAATATAGATACATACGCGACACACATACACCGTATTTAATACGTATACATACATAGTTTATTATATACATGCACACATACATTAATAACACTCATGCACATAATAAACATATAATATAATACAATGTATACATGTAACACTAATATATTAATAATTATACTAATATGTATTTACAGACCAGATAAAAATAAGTGATTACAGTTGCCCCTCTTTGTTTGTTCTCATGGAATGGGAACAAAGTAAAGATTTCATAAGCACTCATTTTTATCAGACTTCCCTGTTTGTAGCTTTGGAAACACGTATTCTTCTGGAACTCGCTGCTTTTCCTTAGCTGAATCTTCAGGCTCGTAAGTTCTTCCTATATAGAGCTTCGTCACCTTCCGATCTTGGAGCTACAGGCTCTTCCTATATAGAACCCTTCGCTCTGAAGCCTCGAGTTATGAGTCCCTCCTATATAGAACTTTTCACTTCGAGACAATAAAGCTTGGAGTCCTTCCTATATAGAACTCTTCGCCTTCAACGCTGGTTTCTCCTATATAAAACCTTTTGCGTTGCTGATGGATTCTTCCGACTGGGAGTTCCTCCTATATAGAACTGCTAGTCTTCAAACCCTGGAGCCGTCAGTTCTTCCTATATAGAACTTTTGGCGTCTGAAATCTCAGAGCTACAGGTTCTTCCTATATAGAACCTTTCACTCTAAGACAGTAAAGCTCGGAGCCCTTCCTATATAGAACTCTTCGCTTTCGACACAACATGTTTTACCTATATAAAACCTTGTGTCATGGGTGAATTCCTCCGACTGGGTGTTCTTCCTATATAGAACTACTAGCCTTCACCCTGGAGCCGTCGGTCCTTCCTATATAGAACTTTTGGCGTCTGAAATCTTGGAGCTACAGATTCTTCCTATATAGAATCTTTTACTCTAAGACATTGAAGCTCAGAGCCCTTCCTATATAGAACTCTTCGCTTTCGACACAGCAGGATTTTCTATATAACCTTGTGTGTCATGGGTGAATTCCTTCGACTGGGAGTTCTTCCTATATAGAACTGCTAGTCTTCACCCTGGAGCTGTAAGTCCTTCCTATATAGAACTTTTAGTTTCTGAAGCCTCGGAGCGGAGGATTCTTCCTATATAGAACCTCTCTCTGCAGGCGCTTGGAAACATATGCCTTTTGTATGTAAAACCACTGTCTTCACGTTTGGGATTCACACCACGATGGCCATCAATGTCTCTTTGAATCCGCAGATACCTGTCTAAGATAAAACAAAATGCTATGACAAATGAATTGACATGCTCCTAATCCTAGTGATGTCTGACTATTCATGATGCACGAGTGTCAATATCTTGGTGGGCTTGTTTTGGTCCTTATTCGATCTCGTTGTTCACTTTCTCCTTTCTCATGGGCGTCGATACCCCTCTTCACTGTCAGGTTCAACCATTCCAACCTTTTTTTTTCTCCATTTACGACTTGGAATTCTAAAGTGCCCTTTCGGGTTTTCACTTTAGAGAGAGTTTTTTTTAGGGGTGCCCTTCTGGGTTTTCACCCAAGAGATCTCTCTTGTTATCTCACATGCTTTCCTTGAATAGATAGGACGTACGCCATTGGTCATCCTATCCGGTTGTTTGAAGCTTTCCGTCTTCCCTATCAACAGCCAGTATGTAGGGAGCTAGAGGGCGGAGTTAACATCATTTTCTTTAATCACCTGCATTTTTAAGGTTAGATCACAGTAATGCTCAGAAATCTCTTGTTTTACTATAAGCCTATGTTAGCTTATTTGCCTGAAATTGACAAGAAGGCAAGGAATGGATGCTCAAAAACATGATTTTATTACGATTAAGGGCTTGGGATATCTTAAGAGAGGTATGACACATATGAGAAAGAAGAAAAGTTAAGTATGAAATACAAGATCCCTCATTATCTTCGATATGAATGATACATGATCCTGTCAACCGGTGTAGAATTTTTTTCCTGAAGCCTCCTCTTCATGATGTTCATGGGGATACCCTTCTCTTCGGATATTCAATTTTTCAATTTACCCGAGCCGCCCTTTACGGGTTTTCAACTCGGGTCCTCCCTTTGCTTCAAAAATCCCGGTTTCGGGTTTTCGCCCTGAGCTCTCCATTTTTTTTTCAAAGATAGCATTTCTTAACGGCATCAGAATTTACAAGGTTTTTCAACTCGTCTCCATCCATTTCTGTTAGGATTAGGGCTCCTCCTGAGAAGGCCCTTTTTATGACGTACGGCCCTTCCCAGTTGGGCATCCACTTTCCTCGAGAATCTTTCTGAATCGGGAGGATTTTCTTGAGCACCAGATCCCCTTCTTTGAATTCTCTTGGGCGCACCTTTTTGTTGTATGCCTGCATCATCCGCTTTTGATACATCTGACCATGACAAATGGCCTTTAGCCTCTTTTCATCAATGAGATTTAGCTGGTCGAGTCTAGCCTGCACCCATTCGGCTTCTTCCAATTTTACTTCGTTTAAGACCCGGAGAGACGGGATCTCTACCTCAATAGGGAGTACTGCTTCGGTACCATACACCAAGGAGTAGGGTGTTGCCCCTGTTGATGTGCGAATGGATGTCCTATAGGCGAAAAGGGCAAATGGCAACTTCTCATGCCAATCCCTGTAGGTATCTGTCGTCTTTGCTATGATCTTCTTTATGTTCTTGTTTGCTGCTTCCACTGCTCCATTCATTTTAGGACGATAGACTGTGGAATTATGGTGTGTTATCTTGAATTGAGTGCACACATCCGTCATCATTTTGTTATTCAGATTGGAAGCATTGTCGGTGATCATCCTTTCTGGCAATCCGTATCGACAAATAATCTCCTTCTTTAAAAACTTACATACTGTAGTCCTTGTGATGTTGGCGTAAGACGCTGCCTCTACCCATTTAGTGAAATAGTCTATGGCGACCAAAATGAAACGGTGTCCATTGGAAGCTTTCGGATGAATCTGCCCGATGACGTCCATGCCCCACGCCGCAAAAGGCCACGGAGAATTCATGGTGTGTAAAGGCGATGGGGGTGCGTGAATCTTGTCAGCGTAGATTTGGCATTTGTGGCATTTCCTGGCGTAATCGATGCAATATCCCTCCATGGTCAGCCAGAAATAACCATATCTCATGATTTTCTGGGCTATAGACAGGCCGTTGGCGTGCGTTCCATAGAGCTCGTCATGTACTTCGGCTAAAATCTCCTTCGCCTCCCGGGCATCCACACATCTCAGCAATGTCTGATCATGACTTCTCCTATATAGGATCTCCCCATCTAGGACATATCTTGTTGCCATTTTTCTAAGTGTCTTTCTGTCATTGTCGTTTGCCCCTTCTGGATACTTTCGAAGCTTGACATATTGCAAGATGTCATAGTACCATGGGTTTCCATCAATCTCTTCATGTACATTACAACAATGAGCAGGCCTTTCAAACGTCCGCATCTCAATGGGCTTCATTTCTGCCCTGGTGTTTGTTTTAAACATGGATGCCAAGGTTGCCAAGGCGTCTGCCATCTGATTTTCTTCTCGGGGTAGGTAATTGAAGCTGACCCTTTCGAACTCTTTGGTGAGCTCTTGAATCAATTCGTAATATTTGACCAACTTCGGGTCCCTGGTTTCCCATTCCCCGCGCAATTGGTAAATTACTAAGGATGAATCTCCGAACACTCGAAGTTCCTTAACCTTTCTCTCAATAGCTGAGTTCAGTCCCATAACGCAAGCTTCGTATTCAGCTATATTGTTAGTACAGAAGAATTCCAATCTGCTGGTGAAAGGATAATAGACGTCCTCAGGAGAAATTAGCACTGCTCTTATCCCATGTCTGAGGGCGTTAGAGGCTCTATCGAAGTAAAGCTTCCATGATTTATCATCTGAAACCTCTTCCTCGGTTGTAATGCACATCAAGTCTTCGTCTGGGAAATTAAAGTTCAATGCCTCATAGTCATCCGAAGCACGACTAGCTAGGAAATCTGCTACGGCACTCCCCTTTACGGCTTTCTGGTTAACGTATACAATATCGAATTCGGATAAGAGCATCTACCATCGGGCCATCCTTCCTGTTAGTGCTGGCGCTTCCATTAAGAACTTCAATGGGTCTAGCTTGGATATCAACCAGGTAGTATGGTATAGCATATACTGTCTAAGCCGCTTGGTAGCCCAAACTAGAGCACAACACAGCTTCTGCACTGGCGGGTACCGCGTTTCGCAATCATTGAATTTCCTACTTAGGTAATAGATGGCTTGCTCCCTGTTTCTTGACTCATCGTGTTGCCCCAATACACATCCCATTGAATTCTCAAAAACTGTCAGGTAGAGAATTAATGGTCGATCTGGTAATGGTGCGACTAAAATTGGAGCATTTGTCAGGTACTTTTTGATCTTTTCTAGGGCTCTTTGACATTCCTCGTCCCACACACCAGGATTATTCTTTCTAAGAAGTCTGAAGACCGGGTCACATCGGTCGGTTAATTGGGAAATGAAACGAGAGATATAATTCAACCTCCCCAGGAAACCGCGAACTTCCTTCTGAGTGTGGGGTGGTGAGACATCCTGGATGGCTTTCACTTTATCTGGATCGATCTCAATCCCTCTTCTGCTTACCACGAACCCTAGGAGTTTTCCAGAAGTAACGGCGAAGGTGCACTTGGCAGGATTGAGCCTCAGTTGGTACTTCCGTAGTCTTTGGAATAGTTTTCTCAAGTTCTGCAGGTGCTCTTCCTCTGTTCGGGATTTGGCAATCATGTCGTCCACATATACTTCTATTTCTTTGTGCATCATGTCATGGAAAAGAGTCACCATTGCTCTTTGGTATGTTGCCCCTGCGTTCTTTAGCCCAAACGGCATCACTCGATAACAAAAAGTGCCCCACATGGTTATGAACGTAGTTTTCTCCATGTCGTTAGGGTCCATCTTTATCTGGTTGTACTGAGAAGCCGTCCATGAATGAAAACCATGAGTGTCCTGCAGTGTTGTCAACCAGCGTGTCAATATGTAGTAAGGGGAAGTTGTCTTTAGGGCTGGCTCGGTTCAGATCCCTATAATCTACACACATACGAACTTTCCCGTCCTTCTTTGGTACTGGTACAATGTTTGCAACCCATTCGGGGTATTTGGCTACCTCCAAGAATCCAGCATCAAACTGCTTTTTCACTACCTCTCGGATCTTTAACAACATATCTGGTCTCATTCTCCGAAGTTTTTGCTGTATTGGTTTGCACTCTGATTTTGTTGGCAATTTGTGCACCACTATGTCGGTATTCAACCCTGGCATATCTTGATAAGTCCAGGCGAAGACATCCTTGAATTCCTGAAGTAGGGTTATCAGTTCGTGCTTGGTTTTTGAGGAAATCGTCGTTCCTACTTTTATTTCTTTTCTCTCTTCTCCAGTCCCCAAGTTTACAACTTCTGTTTCTTCTTGGTGGGGCATGATCTGCCTTTCTTCGTTGGCCACCATTCTCTTTAACTCTTTCGGGACCTCACCTTCTATCTCATCATATCCTTCCTCAATTCCCTCTGAGACCTCAGGGCATTCAAAATTCACTCCAGGATTGGATCCGGTATCATTCATATCGTCAATCATGAGCGACCTGCATTAAATGAGAATGAATTGTATTGGGAAGGAGATGGCTTTATATGAAGGGAATGAACATGAAGAATGCATGAATGAAATAAATGAAACTTTGGTCATTTAGGAAAGTGGGGATATTTTCATTTCAATCAAAAAGTTAACATAGGTGCCCTATACAAGAGATCCCCATTGTTTACGGGCAAAAACAAAAGGTTGATTCGGAGCATTACTCTGATCTATTCCTAAAAACCACAGGTAGATCAATGCAACTCCAGTTATCGAGTGTTTCCCTGGGACGGCAAGGGCGGATGTTGGTCAACATTTTGCTGCCTCGGTCTTTTTCAGCTATCATGTTGATGTACATCCCTTCAAATGATTCATTGAGATCTCCTCCTGGTTGAGTACGTCGTTTTCCTCAATTGCTTCTTCAACCTCTTGACCTGGCTGGTAGAATCCTCCGGAGACAAAAGTGGTTTTTAAACTAGGAAAGAACATTGGTCTCCACGGAATGTCTTCTCCTTTAAATCTGGCTTTTCTTTGCTCTTCCTTTCTCTTGTATTCCTCTTTTCTCTGTTGGACACTTGGTTGGTAACCCAGCCCAAAACGATCCTTCTTGGTTATCATATTCTTGGCTCTTATGTTTCCTTGTAATTTCTTCCCCAGCCCTTTTCCTACTTTGGCTCCTCGGCCTAAAGTTTCTGCGACGGTCATCTTGGTACAATTAGATAACCTGGAGTAGGGGATCCGACTTCCCTCCGAAACGAATGTGGAATTCACTAGTTCTAATGCTCAGAACGAGCATTCTGCACCATCTTCATCATTTTGAATGTAGGGGGCGTCTGATGTCATGGAAGCAACAATCTCCTGCTCAGCCTCTACTGTGACCAATTTACCTTCGACTACAAATTTTAATTTCTGATGCAACGATAAGGGAACAACTCCTGCGAAGTGGATCCGTGGTCTTCCCAAAGGCAGCTGTAAGATGGTTTTATGTCCATCACCACAAAATCGATCACATATTCAGTCGGTCCGATCAATAGGGGCACCTCAATTTTCCCTATTGTTCCTCTTTGCGTACCATCGAAGGCTCTTACCGAATTGTGGCAGGGCTTTAGGTGAGAACCATCTATTGGCAGTTTTTGCAGGGTCACCATAGGCAAAACATTCAATGCTGACCCGTTGTCGATCAGTACGCCCGATACTACATACCCTTTGCAGTGGGTAGTGATGTTAAGGGCTTTGGTGGACCCCATTCCTCCTTCAGGGATCTCATCATCACTGAACGTTATATGATTATAGGCAGTGATATGCCCCACTATCATGTCCAGATTTGTCACAGAAATGTCCTGGGGCACAAAAGTTTGATTTAGCACTTTTAATAGCGTCTCCCGGTGTTTTTTTGAACTCAAGAGTAATTCCAGTACTATGATCCTGGCCGGTTGCTTTCGTAGTTGTTCCACTACGTTGTACTCGCTATGTCTTAAGAACTTCAAAAATTATTTGGCCTGGGCCTCAGTTACCGGCTCATTCATCTTTGGGTTAGGTTCTTCTCCAAATATCTGCGTGGGGCTAACTGCTGTATTCTTCCCTTTATCTTTTTCAGCTGCTTTCAAATCCTCGGAGGAATAACATCTGCCGCTCCTTGTGAAATGGCCGGCCTCACCAACGTTTACATCGCTCTTGCTTTGTTGGTCCTTTAGCATAGGCTCTTTTACCTGACCATGTTCTAGTTTTTCTGGCGTGGTCACATTTACAGCATAATTCCAGGGGTTTGCCGCATATCTTTGAATGGGAATGGGGATGGTGCTGAAATGATGATCCTGGGACTTATCTTGCTGGTTTCTCCTTGGGAGGCACCTGCATTCCCCAGCCTGAGAGAGATGATAAAAGGTCTATCCTTCCCGTATTTAGATTTGGGGCTATCCGTCATGTGTACGTCCGACCCCTTCTTCCCCATGGGCTCCTCAAAGAATTCTATTTGTTTTTCATTCATTAATTGTTGTACCAATCTCTTGAACTCATCGCACTCTTGGATGTCATGTCCTTCATTCTGGTGGAATTCGCAATACTCTCCACATCTCTTCTGCCTTGTTATCATGCCTTTGTCGATCATACGGGCCATGCATAACTGTTGGAATACCCACCGTAAAGGAGACTTGATTTCTGACACATCATCCTTACTCCTCCTGGTAAAGTATTCTTCAATAACATTTACTCTTGTGCTCCCATGATTAGGCAGCGGGTTATTGGCTACACTTGGTTCTTCAAACTTCAATATCCCAGAATCGATTAAATTCTGCACAAGTTTTTTGAAAGCAAGGCAGTTTTCAGTGGGATGTCCAGGGCTACCGCCGTGATAGTCGCAATGCGCATTCGGATTATACCAAGAAGGGAAGGGCGGATTGACAGGAGTAACGATGTATGTACGGACCAGGTCTGCTTCATACAACTGGATATAAACTTCTGAGTATGAAACAGGTAGGGGAGTGAAAGTTCTTCTCTCTTTCTCTTTTCTGGGGATTCTCTCATCTCTTTGATTTGAGTGTTGTGTTTTTCCCACAGGTGCTTGTGGCTGTGAGACTGTGAAGTTCTTCGGGGTGGTATAAGTGTTGGTGGCGTTTACTTCATTCCTCTTGCTATACTTTCGAGACCCTTCCCCGCCATCAATTCTACCACTCTTAATTGCCAATTCAAGGGACTCCCCAGTCCCGATTAAGTCAGCAAAGCACTGCGTTGTGTTATTAATGAGGCGATCAAAGAGTGCCCCCTTCAGAGTATTAACAAATAACGGCGTAATTTCATGTTCCGGGAGGGGTGGCTGAATTTGGGCGGCCACTTCCCGCCACCTTTGGGCGTATTGCCGTAAACTTTTGTTGGACTTCTGCCCCATATTTTCCAACATAATTCTACTGGGGGTCATATCTGTTACATGCTTATATTGCTCAGTAAATGCTCTTGACAGATCTTTCCATGTCTTCACATTTGCCTTGCTCAGCTAGGTGTACCATTGTAACGCCGCTCCAGTTAGGCTATCCTGGAAACAATGGATCAGTAGTTTTTCGTCCTTAAGGTAGGCCGCCATCTTTCGATAGTACATTGTTATGTCTGTGGAAGGACATGTGGTTCCATCGTATTTGTCGAACTCTGGCGTTTTAAATTTTGGCGGTAGGACCAGATCGGACACCAGACTTAAGTCGCTAGCGTCATTTCCTGATTCTTCATTAGATTGTAACGTTTTAAATTTTTCCTTCATGAGGCGAAACCTCTCCTCCCACTTTTTCTCTACCTCGGTCCTAATCCTTTCAACCATGTTCAGGTCCGGCACCTCTTCTTCATAGAGTGCTTCAGCATCGAGGGGTTGAGTTTCAGGTACCCCTATTTGAAAACTAGATGACATTCCTGCAGGGTCGATATACACCTTTCTAGCCGGGTTTGGTGCAGTTGGTTGAACCTTGTAGTGAACTGGGGTACCCTCTGGCTCTTGAACGTTATCTCCTTCCACTCTTTTCCAAGACTCTTAGCCAACAATACGGTTATGTCGGATACTATAGATGCTTGCGACTGCGCAATCTGATCACTGAGGCTTCTTTGGGCCTCTTCAAGCCTTGTCTCGAGCTCTTTTTGCCCTTTTTCTATACTGATTATCCTGTCTTCCATGAGCTTGCTCTGTAATCGGGTAAGGTATGGATGATGAATGATTGCGGGTTAACTACACACAACGCCACAATATTCATAATGTTAATATGGTTGCAAGAAAATAAATGCATGTATAATGATGCGAATGTCATGATGCAATGCAAGAATATATGCAGATAAGGTACTGATTCCGCTGGTAATCACCCTTTTGAACTACTTCCACGGGAATTAAAGGGTCTAGATTACAACAGAGTTCGTGTTACAAAATAAAGATCCCTAATACAAAAGATCTAATTACAACACAGAGTCCTATAGATAAGCTCTAACTCTATCTCCTAATTTTCCAATTGCCCTGAGCAGCTTGAGGAACCTGGGAGCTTCTTCCATTTCTGGGACTATGAAAGGTCGGAGTGTTCCAGGCTCGATGGCCAAATCATTCACATGCCTGGCGACTCGCTGTATGTCCACCATCAGGTTTGCGTAATATTGGTCCCTATCCTGTACCATCCGGGCAGCGTCACGCAATCTTTTTTGCCAATAGGTGTCCCTATCCTTGTAATCCTCAACAGTTGCTTCAAGGGACTTAATTCGTGCTCGTAACACGCCCACTTCGCGCTCTCTTTCTTGCAGCTCAATGAAGCTATTTCTCTGGCAGTACATTCGAAGGGAGTGTTCAACTTCCGCCACCTTTCCTTTTAATTCGCCATTCTGACTTTGGCTTTGCTCCAGACTTTGAATAGTGTCATCGTACAGTTTTTGCATCTCTAACAGTCTATTTTGGCTACTCATGGACTTTCTTTTCCATACGGCGACGCTTTCTTTCTCATGATGGACAGCTTGTTTTCCCTTGCTGATTTCTTGCCTGAATCTTTCCTTTTCTTGATCTATGGTCTTCTTAGCGGACCGTTTTTCTTCCTCCATAGCCAACCAGCAGCTTTCCATCTCTTTCTCGATCACTCTCTTGCTGATTTCTCGTTCTTCTTCCACCAAACGGATACCATTCATTCTTTCTCTTTCCACAGCTATGAATTGACTCCGGCTGGCCTTCTGTATTTTTGCTTGTAGTAGAAGGGCATCTTTTTGGTAAAGAGCATTTTTGTCGTTCAAATCTGCATTTAATTTCTTCAACTGCCTAATGATACCATCCCGTTCATCAACCTCTAAGCTTGCCTTATAGAGCTCGCTCGTATGTTGAGTCTGTTGGATGTCCATTTTCTTTTTAATTTCTTCGAGTTCATTCCTTAAGATGTCAGCTTCAGACGGTACCACCCTTGTAAGCTCTTCGAGTGACACTGCTGGTCCTTGATCAGATTCGGGAATCACATTATTAACCCTCAAGCATCTCCAAAGATCGTAGTCTGGGGTAGTCATGTGATCGGTATCTCCTTCTACCCTGATCCGGTAACAATGGTCCCAGGCCCTCATGATGGTCTGAATTTTTCCTTTGAACTCCCCTTTGAAAAGAAATTCAGTTTGGCTTAACCCGGAGGTATTGGGAATGAACTGTCGTAATCCGAACTGTCGAGACACTAAAAGCGGAGCACAGGCGATCCCTCCGTGCAATCCCAACATCATCAGCCAGTTGAAATCACCACAACTGTATAGAAAATAATTAACTTTACCGAGCCATGGGAACCTCCATGCTATGTCTTCGTGTTGAATGTTCCTGAAGAAACTAGTCCATATTTTTGTTTTCAAATCCTCTCGCCATTCCTTTGCTAAGTACTCCCGTAAAGGCGAAAAACCTTGGAAGGATATCCCCGGTAGGACCCTCGTCGGTGTCTTCCACATGTGACTCTAAATCCATACCTGTAACAGTTGTGCGCATCCTCGAAAACGTCCTTCTTCATGTTTCCTGCTAGCATTTAAGGAAATGAAAGTCTCGACCAAGATTGCTGGTACTGGGTTTGCTTTCCGTTTTATCCGCTCAAACAAGTCCAGAATGGCTATGTCAGTGTTCCCGAGTACTCTTGGAAAGATCACCAAGCCATATATTCCTAAGGTGAACAGGTCCATTTTCTTTGCCTCGTCTGGATGTGTGGATATGATGTCCCGAATACTTTCCCATGCAAAAACTGTATTGTCTCCTCGGATCTGAAGCAGGCCATTAACCCAATCGTCACTCATTCCCGCAAAGGTTTTGAGTTTCGCAGTGTAATTCTGATTCCTCGGAGGCTTCGCGTAGATCCAATCTTCCTGAATGTTTTTCATGTTAAGTAAAGCAGTGTATTCTTCTACTGTAGGCATCATGTCCTGCCCATTGAAGGTGAAGCAGCAAAAAACCGGATTCCAAAACTAGACTATAGCTCGGAGTAGGGGCTGGTTAACCCGAACATATAACAGCTGTGCAATGTCGCCATAACTATCACAGAACAAGTCTTGTAGTCTTCGGTCCCATCTTTCCCAAATGCTTTGAAGATCCCATAAGTCGTTCTGTTGGAGACTCACATAGGTGTACCCTGCTATTACGCATTCGTTCGGCAAACTGTCCCCTTGGGTTTTCTGGTTGACCTCTGACCAATGTCTGACTGACAAATTAAGCTCTTCTTTCCTAAGACACCTTTTTTCTATGGTGAAAGACTTTCTTGATCAGGCAAACCACTTGATCCAGTACCTTTATGTGATGCAAATGTATGATGTATGAAAAAAACAAAAGCGAAAAGAAAACAAGTCAGTACCAGATAAAATTAATAAATATATAAATAAAAGGACAAAATTAAACAGAATAAACACACAAAACAACCCTATTTATCCCGTATAAAACCTAAGGTTATCCGCATGGCTCTAAATGGGTAGGTTTCTATGTATTCTCTACATGCAGTCTTGGTTCTAGGAGGTACCCGAATTGTCCTTGTTGTCCTCTACTAAGAGTAGCAAGGCCCCCGATCATCACCCATTATAGGCTCCTTTCAACCGGGTTCAATTCAGGGGGACCCATTCGTGTATGCCCGTACAAAGGAACGATATCCTTATGAAAGCATAAGGTACTCGAGCCCCGAAGATACTTCCTAGGCCCATACGGGAGAACGTTATCTCCACGAAAGCATTAGCGTTTTCCCCCCACTTAAAAAAACGGGTTTATATGCCATATTTTAAATGCGTTAAAATAAACGCGCAATTATAACCGAATGTTAATTTAATAGTCACTTTAACCCGTAATTTCTAATATTAATAAAGCGGTAATTATTTTAAAAGCTTGACTCTCTTTATTTTGTTAAAAACAAAAATTTATCCCCAGCGGAGTCGCCATCTATAGCGATGTCCTTTTTCGCTAAAAAACGATTTTTGAAGGTGTTTGGGATTTTTCAGATATAAAACGTTTATTCCGTGGGGGTTTTAAAAAAACCGCATTTTGTTAAAAATTGGAGTCGCCACCGTCCACTTAGGTAGGCCGGACACCATAAAACCAGAGATTTAAAATTTATTGGGTTCGGGAGTCGGTTACGGATAGGGAAGGATTAACACCCCCACACCGCCCAAAATTGGTACTTTAATAATTACCGCTTTATTAATATTGGATTTTCCGGATTAAAGTGACGATTAGTTTAAAATTCGGTCATAATTGCGAATAAATTTTAAGGGCCCCGTTATCCGAGAGTAAACACCCAACCACTATCACTACGCCTGATACTGGCCCCATTTACGCTCGGATAAAAGGGCACCGCATTGACAATTTATATCTCGATATGCAATCTTAGTGGCAAAATATAAAACATGGCAAATAATTTAAATGCAAAAAATATTAACATGACAATTACTGATCTAACATAAATAAAATACGTAATTAAAACACATATATACATATCAAGCTTAATAGTAGATAAAGACAAATTTGACATGTCACAATAACTAGGCATGAATAAATACGTGAGTGGACAAAAACATATATTTCAAGAAGACACACATATTAGAAATAAAACACATTTCAACACATATAGAGCAATATATTATACATAAAAGAAAATACACTAACACGTAACCTAAAAAGCCAAGAGAACATACAATACATACAAAAATACAAAACATGCCGTGTACGAGCCAACTAGAACATAACATGCTTAATACGAATAACCGAACAAAAAGATACATAACCATCATAAACTTAACACACATATACATATAAACATAAAAATACAAGGCATATACGAGGGATATATAATAAGGCAAAAGGCTACATCAGCATACACGATTATAATACGAACATAAATATTTACATGGAAACAGGACTGAAATGAAAAGAAATAAACATTAGTGGTAGAAATTAAAGGACAATAATATGCAATTTAAGGACGAAAATGCAAACAAGATCGAACTTGAAAGGACTGAAACTGTAATTAGACCAAGGGACAGACCCGAAATGAAAAATTCAAAAATGCGGGATGGTTAAAGGGGTAATTTTACCATTTAAAAACTGATTCCGTGTAATTTAGGGACTGGATTGCAATATTTTGAAATATAAGGAGGACTGGAATTGTAATTATACCATGCGGCAAGATAGAAACGAAAATATTGAAAACGCGGGGGGATTTATTACGAAATTTACCCATTTCACAAAATAATAACAACTATAAATCCCCCTTTTTTTGGCCGGACTCAAATTTTCCCCCTTTCGTTCATTTTTTCAGTTTTTATAACAACCTTCATTCTTTCATTTTCTCTCAACTCTCCTTGATGAACCCAGAATCTAGCGGCCGACTATCGTCTTCTCCGCCGGCGACCCCTAAAAAATACACCAAAATGACCCTTACTTTACCCTCGACACGAATCCGAACTTGGATTCGGAGAAAAAGCTTTTATCTGTCCTAGATCTAAGAAATACGAAACAAAAAAACCCCCATTTTTATTTTCAACCCAAAACGAAACCAAAAAGGGGTCTCCCACTCCTTTCAGTTCACCATATTCGGCTTGAGAAAGCCGAAGAGGCTTATCACTGGTAAGGGGAGATCCACAGATGACGATGGTAACGACTTCTAAATCTCTTTTTTTTTTTATTTACTATGTATTTTTTGTATCCATGCAACAAAGTAAGAAAAGAGACGAGTATTAGCACTGAAGACTTTTTTTGTATTTTTTCTTTCGATTACCACTTGGCTGTTCTCTTACAAAATGTTTGTTTCATACATATATGCCTGTCTTTTGGTTTGGTACAAGTAATATAATATCTGTTTCAGATCTGGACGCTACTGACATAATATTTTTTTTCTTGTGTTTTGACATGTCTGAGCGCGGTGGTTGAAGATCGGCATGGTGAAGCATGGTGGCGGTGTGGGGGTTCTGTCTTCGGCCAGAGGCGTTATCGGCCGTTAGATCAGATCTGATCTAACGGTCGGACTGGCTTGAAGGACGAACGGCCCAGATGAAACCTCGATCGATGAAACGGCTCCAGATCGTGCCACGTGGGGCTTAGCAGTCGAGGGGTTATAGCGCGTGGGGCTCACGCACGCGTGGGATATCGAAGAGTCCGCGTGCGTGGCACTCGAAGCGTCCAGACGTGTAGTGCACGCGGCCGGCCAGATATTTGTCCCTTGCTTGATCATGGCCGTTGGATCAGATCTTGATCCAACGCCCATAGTTATCTGCACCCAAAATAATTAGAATTAAATAGGGTTTGGGTTTGGGCCAACCGGGCCTTGTAATAATATTAGACTTCAGAATTGTAATGGACTTGGACTATCAATTTATTCATTTGGGTTTAACATTTTTTTTTTTTGGATTTCATTTTATATTAGCCCAATAATAATAGCATTAGTTATAACAACAATTAGTAATAATAATATACATACGATAATACATACGTATATATCTATGCACACATTAATTAATATAACATACTACACACATTATTCGTAAAAACAAATACGCTCGTACTAAATATAGATACATACGCGACACACATACACCGTGTTTAATACGTATACATACATAGTTTATAATATACATGCACACATACATTAATAACACTCATGCACATAATAAACATATAATATAATATAATAAAATGTATACATGCAACACTAATATATTAATAATTATACTAATATGTATTTACAAACCAGATAAAAATGAGTGATTACACATATTATGTTAGCAGGTCAAGGCTGAACATCAATTTCCATCTGGGTTGTTGCAATCGCTGAAAATTCTGGAGTGGAAATGGGAAAGAATCACCATGGATTTTGTAACAGGTTTTTCGTTGACACCGGCTAAAAAGGATTTTGTTTGGGTGATTGTTGACCGGTTCACAAAGTGTGCACATTTCCTGTCAGTGCATACAACGTATACCTTGGACAAGCTGGCAGATTTGTATATAGCTGAGATTGTGCACTTGCATGGTGTACCTAAATCCATTGTTTTGGATATGGATTTGAGGTTTATAGCAAGGTTTTGGAGAAGTTTGCACCATGCTTTGGGTTCGAGGTTGAGTTTTAGCACTGCGTATCATCCTCAGTCGGATGGGTAGTTTGAACGGATTATCCAAGTTTTGGAGGATATGTTGAGATGTTGCATTATTGAGTTCCAAGGAACCTGGGAGAAGCAATTGCCTTTAGTTCAGTTTGCTTACAACAACAGTTATCAGGCGAGTATACAGATGGCACCCTATGAGGCGCTATATGGTCGGAGGTGCCGTACTCCCTTATGTTGGGCTGAGGTGGGGGAAAAGAATGTTACCCTACCGGATGTATTAAAAGATACAAATGAGAAGGTTAAGCTTGTATGCGGCCATATGAAAGCGACTGCAGATCGGCAGAAATCTTATGCTGATCTGAAGCGAAATGAGGTTAAATATGCGGTGAGAGATCGCGTATTCTTGAAAGTGTCACTATGGAAAAAGGTGATGAGATTTGGACGTAAGGGTAGGCTTAGTCTGAGGTTCATTGGACCATACGAGGTTATTAAACGTGTGGGTTCTGTAGCATATCGGTTGAGGTTGCCTCCCGAGTTGGAGAAAATTCATAATGTGTTCCATGTTTCGATGTTGAGGAGATACCGATCTGATCCATCGCACATTATGCCGGTGGAGGATGTTGAGTTGAGGCTGAATTTGTCCTATGATGAGGAACCGGTAGAAATCCTTGATACTAGCAGTAAATTTCTATGTGGGAAGACGATAGGGTTTGTTAAGGTGTTGTGGCGGCATCAAGGAGTTGAGGAGGCCACATGGGAGAGTAAGTCGGACATAAAAGAGCAATTTTCGCATCATTTTCCTCCAGGTAAATTTGGAGGATGAAATTTCTTAAATGGGGGAGAGTTGTAACACCCCGATTTTGGGCCTAGGAGTTTTGGGGAATGGTTTAGTCGGTCCGGTGGATCGAAGTTAGAGATTCGAGTCGGATTCAGGATTTAAATTGGATTAAATATTTTTATAAGGGATAAAAATATGGGAAAATAGTCTAAAATCATTATTAATTATATAAATGATTTCGGTGAAAACAATTTTGGAAAAGGAAATTCGAAAATGGGATATTTTGAGTTAGTGACTAAAACGCAAAGATTGCAAAACTATTTTTAGTGATTGTTTTGAAAATGAGTCAAAACTTTGAATCTTTAAGGAGCTAATAATCCAAAAGGGTTTCATCAGATTTCTCCTTTTAATTAACTATTTTCAATTAAGTTTTTAAGAGGTATAAATAGTGGAGAGAATTAATTAAACACAATTAAGTTTTTTAAAAGAATTTCACGCAACTAACTTTGTAACTTCTTTCTCTCAAATTCTCTTCAGCCAAACACATTTCCAGCTTCAATTTCTTCATGTAAAATTAGGGTTTCAAAGAGTTTTTGATTTCCAATTTGTTTCTAAAGCTTTTACATCAAATACTTATTGTTTCTACCTTGATTTTCATGGTTTATAAAGCAGTTGAGGGGAGAAATCAGCATTGATGGTTCATTATTGAAATTCCTAAGTTCTTGATCCATTCTTCTCCTCTAATGAAATTCCTAAATTGGATTCATTCTTCTCCTCTAATGAAAGGTTCATTATTGAAATTCCTAAGTTCTTGATCCATTTTATATGATTTTCATTGGGTTTTGATTAATTAAACTCGGATTTATGGTTTAATTGATGATTTATGATGAAAAAAAATGAAAAAATTCGTAGTGATCTGTTTTTGCTAAGTTAAGGATTGGTTTATACCTTGATTTTGATGTTTAATGTGATAATGAAGTGAGTTTTGATGATAGAATCCCAGAATCTATTGAATCTCTAGTTTGTTAGATTGGTAGTTAAGAGATTTTGAGGTGTTGAGGTTAATTATTGGTTTTTGGAGGTATAAGGTTGTTTTAGGTTGTTGTTTTGATATTAATTTATATTATTTGAAGGTTGTGATTCGTAGTTGTGGGCTGGGTTGAGTTTTTGGTGAATCGAGGATGTTTTCAGTTTATAAGTTGTGGTGTTGTGGGGGATTATACTTAGACAAATGTTAATTGATGGTTGCTGTGAGTTTGGATGCATTATAATGCATTGGATCCTCTGTTGTAATGTGTTTGAAACAGGGGAAGATAATCTGAAAGTGAACCTTGGTGTTGAGGAGTTACCGAAAGCTTAATTTGACATCGGCAAGGAAGGCGTTGCTTTGTTAGTGAGTGAAATGGATAAGAATGGCTTTGCAAAGATTTGAAAAGGTTTAATGGGAGTCAAGACTAGGCTTGATACGTTTGTCTAAGGCTCGAAAGTAAGTAAAGTGGATTTCTCTCTCGATTTCGATTGGCAAATGATTTATGAATGCACTTGTTAAATGATTGTTTACCTCATGTTTTATGCACGAAATGAGCATTGTTTAATGTCGGGAATTGATATGAAATGATGTTAGATGCATTTGGAAAGTAATGCATGATTTTTAAAGAATGTTTATGAACATGGCTAATGCATGGTTTAATGCACAATGAAATAATTTGAATAATGTATATGAAAATAATGAGGTATGTTTATAAAGTGGATTATATTGGCAAGTGATGAATTGAAAATGTTATGGAAATGTTATCGGATATAGTTGGCTGGCCATAGGATTTAAAGTGCACTATAATAAGTCATTCGTGGTTGTAGAGGTAGTACGAGAGGTACTTATTCCGATCATGTGAACTCCAATGTTGTTGCGGTAACACTTAGATGGCTTTTACTCCAGCTATGAGCTGTAGAGGTTGATGTTTCGAGTGTGTGAACTCCACGTTGGAGATTAGCCTTGGCAGTGTAGAGGTGGTGCATGTGTTACACAACTCCATGCCAATGGGCTGTAAGAGATTGCGAAATCTCTTGGGAAATCCGTGTATCCGATGTTAATGATGATTTATGGAAAGGATGTATATGGTAACGGAGCACTTGGAAGCCAATATAATGTTTTAAATTGTATCATGTTGATGGATTGGTTTGAATGATGTGATTTATACGTGTTATACTCCTTATGCTTTGCATATGGGATGTTATGCTTGGGTTGGCTTAAGTGGAGGAAATTGCATATGGGAATATGCTGTGGAAATCTATGATAATATTGCATATGGTTTAATATGCTGGTTTTGTAAAGATTAAGTGCATGTTTTGAAAGAATAGCATGATTGTTCTTAAATGGTTTGAAATTGCATTGGATGATGTTTTGTATTTTGAGCGCTCCTCACTAAGCAATGATTGCTTATGCTCTCTTTTATCATCAATGCGGATTGATTAAGTGCAAGTGGCCTAGCAAGGAAGGAGAGAATAATCAAGACTTGATTTACCAAAGTATGTTTGGGTTTTAAAGTAGTAATAAAGGCAATGTGGCGTAAATGTTGTTAGGAGGGTTTGAGTGGTTAATTCTCCGTTTGAGCAAGTTTATATTGTTGTTTTGGACTTGTGATAAGATTGGTTTGTTGGATTTTGCTTATGGTTCACGCTTTGGTTGCTTAAGTATTAGGAAGCATGCCTATAGTTTACCTTTGAAGCATGACGATTGTTTCTTGATGTTTGGTTTATGGTAGTTGATGGTAAATGACCGATGATGATGTTATTTGATTGTTAGAAGCATGCTTAAGTGTTAGAATTCCAAAACAAGGCTAAAAAGCAACAAATTATGACATTACAAGTCAGGGCGTATCGGTACGCCTGTTCCCATATCGATATAGGTAAATGTTTCCAAGCACAGCGTATCTGTACACGAGTACCCGTATTGATACGGGTAAACACACCTCAGGCTTAGCGTATCGGTACATGGGGGACTGTATCGATACGGGTCTACAGTTTTAAGCATAGAGTATCGATACTCGAGGAGATGTATGGATTCGGTTTTGAGCTACAGGAATCTGAATTTTTGTGAATGCTCAGGCGTATCGATACACCTGCCCGCGTATCGATACGGCCAGTGGTTAAGTTAGTTAAAAGTATGTTTTAAGGTTTCAGTTTTCTCCCGTTTTAGTCTCTGATTGTTTTACTTGCAATTAATTGAGTTTGAATGATCGTTTTGACTCAAAATTTCACCAGTATGCATGTAATTGGTTTAATTGAGGATTGATAACTTTAATTGTGGAATTGGTCTTTCGAAATAATGGAATTTACAATTTTCCCTGGATGTTATGTATGCAAATGGATGAGTTTGGATGATCGTTTTAAGTTGAAATTTGGCTTGTATGCTTGTAACCTGACTAATCGAAGATTGGTAAAGCAAATTACAAGTTAACCTTATAGATTTACAGATTTATGTTTTGGTCCTATTCTTGTAAAGTGACCAATTGGATATCAATTCGATGCTCGATTGAGTTGGGTTTCCTCTCGTTGTTTGTATGTGCACGTAGGGTAATAACCAACATCTAGATAAGATAAAGAAAAAAATGGTTACATTTTTCCAAGTTCTCCTTTTCGGTTTACTTTGATAAACTTAATGTAGCTCGCTCGGTTTGGTCTTGCGGCTAGGCCAGGTCGAGGGGGTTACATTTGGTGGTATCAGAGCTAGGTTATGATTGTTGGGAGTGGGTTATGGTTGGTTTATGCTTGTTGGGAAGTTGTTTGATATGTATTTAGATTGAATTGAGTTGATTGCTATGCACAGTGATTGATTGTGTGTTATATGCCATGTTGGGGTATGATTTGGGACACATTGTCTTATTACTACTAATGTAAAATATTTTTTATTTGAAATGGAAGTCTTGGACCCTTGCTTGAAGACGGCCTAATCGTTTTTGTTTTGGTGTATTATCATGCCATAGATTCTTTGTTTACGATGCCACCGAGGAGAGAATTACGTTTTAATGCAAAAACGGGAAGGTAGGAGGGTGGGGATAATGTTATGCCTATTGAGGGGTTTCCACCTCCTCTGTCGAATCCACTTGTGGGTGTGGAATAAGTGCCACCTGTGCCGGCTAGGCCAGCGTTGGGTGATATGACGCATTTGATACAGGCAATGACAGGAGCGTTCCAGGCCACAATGGTTGGAGTGCATGTGCCTGCACCAGCACCGGTTGCTGCTACTAATCTGGGATTACCTTTAGAGCGTTTACGTGGCCTGAGAGGGGTCGAGTTTAGAGGGTTAATGCTTGAGGCTTTCGAGGAGTGGTTTGCCGACACAGATCGTAGATTGGATCAGATGGGTTGTTCTAACGCCCGTAAGCTAGGATATGTTGTATCTCTGCTAGAGGGAGATGCTTATAGCTGGTGGACTACGGTGATTGCGAGTATAAAGGCTGACAATGTGACATGGGAAACCTTTCAATTTGCCTTTAGAAAGAAGTATCTCAGAGCTAGATACCAAGATGAGAAGAAACGTGAGTTTATGGCTTTGGTACAGGAGGATATGTCGGTATCTGAGTATGAGATACAGTTTGTGAGGTTGAGCCAGTATGCTTCTGAGTTGATGCCTGATGAGAGGAGTCGTTGCGACCGCTTCCGTTATGGATTGGCTCAGGAGGTTAAGACATATATGTTGGCTACTAAGTATGTTGATTTTGATATGTTGGTTTCGAGAGCCAAGGATATTGAGCAGATTTTGGGCTTGACATCTCGTACTGGAGGATCTGGTCATGTTAAGAGAGCTATTGATTCTAATATTGGTGGTGGTCGGTATAAGAGGCCTCGGGACCAGAGATATTAACCTGAGCTTGGGCGGAGAGGTCAGCTAGGGTAGAGTTTTAGAGGTGGAATACCTGAATGTGCTCAGTGTGGGAAGAGACATTATGGGGTTTGCTGGAGGTCAGATAGGGTTTGTTGGGGTTGTGGATCTCGAGACCATGTTAGATGCGACTGTCCACAGGCATGACGAGTTTGTCCAATTTCTGCACCTGTTGCAGCTAATGCTTGTTGGAGTTGTGGGTTGACTGATCATGTGAGGCGTGATTGCCCTATGTTAGCTAGAGGTGCGTAGGCTCCTGCACCTGCTGTGGTTGCCCCGAGAGGTCAAGGGCATGGACGAGGACATTTTCAGCCGAGAGATGGTGGGCGTAGGACTGTGGCGCACACTGTTGCTATCCAGCCAGAGGGTAGGGGTCCCGCGAGGGTGTATGCGCATCGTGAGGGATGCAACAATATAGATGTGATTGTAGGTACCTTTACTTTGTAATCTTTACCGTTATTTTCATTGGTTAATTTTGGTTCCACCCATTCATATATTCTGAGTGAGTATGCATAGTTACTTGATATGCCTGTTGAGATTTTGAATGTTGGTGTTCGAGTAACTAGTTCTTTGGGCGAAATGGTTGTGGTTATGAAGTTATACCGAAGATGTCCTTTAGTGGTGCAAGATCATGTATTTTCTGTGGATTTGATAGAGTTGCCATTCCATGGTTTTGATATAATTTTGGGGATGGATTGGTTATCCGAGCATATGGCGGTTGTGGATTTTGAAACCAAACAGATATCCTTGCGTCTTGCCGATGATTATGAAGTTATGGTGGTTGGTGAGAATGCAAAGTTCCGGGACAATGTTGTTTCAACTTTGGAAGCAAGTCGAATGTTGAAACTCGGATGTCAGGCGTATTTAGCCTATGTTATGAATCCGGGATCTAAGGATGTACTGTGCAGGACATCCGTAGAATTTGTGATTTTCCAGAAGTTTTTCCTGAAGAGTTGCCAGGGTTATCCCTGGATAGAAAGGTAGAGTTTAAAATCGAGACGTGTGTTGAAACGGCTCTGGTTTCCATTGCGCCTTATTGCATGGCACCTAAGGAATTGAGGGAGTTGAAGACGCAGTTGCAAGAGCTGCTTGATCGAGGTTTCATTAGAACTAGTGTTTTACCCTGGGGTGTACCGGTGTTATTTGTGAAGAAGAAGGATAGCACGATGAGGATGTCCATCAATTATCGACAAATGAATAAGTTGACGAGTAAGAATAAATATCCCTTGCCGTGGATTGATGATTTTTTGATCAGTTTAGGGGTGCTTCAGTGTTTTCTAAGATAGAACTATCAGTTGAAAGTGAAGGATGTGGATGTGCTAATGACTGCCTTCTGTAGAAGGTATGGGCATTATTAGTTTCTGGTTATGCCTTTCGGTTTGGCAAACGCCCTGGTTGCATTTATAGACATGATGAATCGAGTTCTCGTGTAATCCCATACCGAGAAAGAGCATGATCGACATTTGTGGATAGTGTTGCAAGTGCTAAAGGATAATCAATTATATGTCAAGTTGAGCAAGTGCGAGTTTTGGCTTAAGGAGGTGATGTTCCTTGGTCATGTGGTTTCCACGGAGGGTATTCGCGTTGATCCACAGAAAATTAAGGTTATTCTCAATTGGAAACAACCTAAGTCTATATTTGAGGTGCGTAGTTTTCTTGGGTTGGCTGGTTATTATCACCATGTTGTTGAGGGGTTCTTGAGTATTGCAGCACCGTTGACCAAGTTGTTGCAAAAGAATGTTCCTTTTTTGTAGATGAAGAAGCAACAACAGGGTTTTGAAAAAAATGAAAGAGGTTTTGACACACGCTCCTGTGTTGATTCAACCTGAATCTGGGAAGGAGTTTGTGGTTTTTAGTGATACGTCGTATGTTGGCTTGGGTTTGTGCTGAAGCAGGGCGGGAAGGTTGTGGCCTATGCATCGAGGCAATTGAAAGATCATGAACGCAATTATCCAACTCATGATTTAGAGCTTGAGGCTGTGGTGTTCACTTTGAAAATTTGGCGACATTACCTCTATGGTGAGAAGTGTGTGGTTTTTACGGATCATAAGAGCCTGAAATATCTGATGTCGTAGAAGGAGTTGAACCTTAGGCGGCGAAGATGGTTGGAGTTGCTTAAGGATTGTGATTTGACCATTGAGTACCATTCGGGTAAAGCAAATGTGGTGGTGGATGCTTTGAGTAGAAAAGCTGTGGTTGAGTTGAGAGCTATGTTTTCTCGGTTGAGTGTAACTCGTGATGGGGGCTTGTTAACCGAGTTGCAAGTTAAGCCTACATTATTACAGTTGATTAAAGCTAAGCAACCGTATGATGATGAGTTGGTACCTCATGTTAAGGATATCTTGGATGGGAAACCATCGGAGTTCTATTTTGATGATGACGGAGTTTTGTGTTTCAAGGGTCGGATTGTGATGCTGAATGATTCAGAGTTAAGGAACGCTATCTTAGTGGAGGCACACTCTAATCCTTTTGCTATGCATCTTGGTAGTGTTAAGATGTATCGTGATTTGAAGGAGGCATACTACTGGGTTGGGCTGAAAAATGATGTGTCTGAGTTTGTTTCCAAGTGCATATTATGTTAGCAGGTCAAGTCTGAACATAAATTCCATCCGGGTTGTTGCAATCGTTGAAAATTCTGGAGTGGAAATGGCAAAGAATCACCATGGATTTTGTAACAGGTTTTTCGTTGACACCGGCTAAAAAGGATTCTGTTTGGGTGATTGTTGACCGATTCACAAAGTGTGCACATTTCCTGTCAGTGCATACAACGTATACCTTGGACAAGCTGGTAGATTTGTATATAGCTGAGATTGTGCGCTTGCATGGTGTACCTAAATCCATTGTTTTGGATATGGATCTGAGGTTTACAGCAAGGTTTTGGAGAAGTTTGCACTATGCTTTGGGTTCGAGGTTGAGTTTTAGCACTGCGTATCATCCTCAGTCGGATGGGTAGTTTGAACGGATTATCCAGGTTTTGGAGGATATGTTGAGATGTTGCATTATTGAGTTCCAAGGAACCTGGGAGAAGCAATTGCCTTTAGTTGAGTTTGCTTACAACAACAGTTATCAGGCGAGTATACAGATGGCACCCTATGAGGCGCTATATGGTCGGAGGTGCCGTACGCCCTTATGTTGGGCTGAGGTAGGGGAAAAGAATGTTACCCTGCCGGATGTATTAAAAGATACAGATGAGAAGGTTAAGCTTGTATGCGACCATATGAAAGTGACTGCGGATCGGCAGAAATCTTATGCTGATCTGAAGCGAAATGAGGTTAAATATGCGGTGGGAGATCGCGTATTCTTGAAAGTGTCACCATGGAAAAAGGTGATGAGATTTGGACGTAAGGGTAGGCTTAGTCCGAGGTTTATTGGACCATACGAGGTTATTAAACGTGTTGGTTCTGTAGCATATCGGTTGAGGTTGCCTCCCGAGTTGGAGAAAATTCATAATGTGTTCCATGTTTCGATGTTGAGGAGATACCGATTTGATCCATCGCACATTATGCCGGTTGAGGATGTTGAGTTGAGGCCGAATTTGTCCTATGATGAGGAACCGGTAGAATCCTTGATACCAGCATTAAATTTCTATGTGGGAAGACGATAGGGTTTGTTAAGGTGTTGTGGCGGCATCGAGGAGCTGAGGAGGCCACATGGGAGAGTAAGTCGGACATAAAAGAGCAATTTTTCGCATCATTTTCCTCCAGGTAAATTTGGAGGATGAAATTTCTTAAATGGGGGAGAGTTGTAACACCCCTATTTTGGGCCTAAGAGTTTTGGGGAATGGTTTAGTCGGTCCGGTGGACCAAAGTTAGAGATTCGAGTCGGATTCAGGATTTAAATTGGATTAAATATTTTTATAAGGGATAAAAATATGGGAAAATAGTCTAAAATCTTTATTAATTATATAAATGATTTCGGTGAAAACAATTTTGGAAAAGGAAATTCGAAAATGGGACATTTTGAGTTAGTGACTAAAACGCAAAGTTTGCAAAACTATTTTTAGTGATTGTTTTGAAAATGGGTCAAAACTTTGAATCTTTAAGGAGCTAATAATCCAAAAGGGTTTCATCAGATTTCTCCCTTTAACTAACTATTTTCAATTAAGTTTTTAAGAGGTATAAATAGTGGAGAGAATTAATTAAATACAATTAAGCTTTTTAAAAGAATTTCACGTAACTAACTTTGTAACTTCTTTCTCTCAAATTCTCTTCAGCCAAACACATTTCCAGCTTCAATTCTTCAGTTAAAATTAGGATTTCAAAGAGTTTTTTATTTCCAATTGATTTCTAAAGATTTTACATCAAATACTTATTGTTTCTACCTTGATTTTCATGGTTTATAAAAGCAATTGAGTGGAGAAATCAGCATTGGAGGTAAGGATTCGTTCTTATCCTCTAATGAAAGGTTCTTTATTGAAATTCCTAAGTTCTTGATCCACTTTATATGATTTTCATTGAGTTTTGATTAATTAAACTCGGATTTATGGTTTAATTGATGGTTTATGATGAAAAATTGAAGAAATTCGTAGTGATATGTTTTTGCTGAGTTTAGGATTGGTTTATACCATGATTTTGATGTTTAATATGATAATGAAGTGAGTTTTGATGATGGAATCCCGAAATGTATTGAATCTCTAGTTTGTTAGATTGGTAGCTAAGAGATTTTGAGGTGTTGAAGTTAATTATTGGTTGCTGTTTTGATATTAATTGATATTATTTGAAGGTTGAGATTCATAGTTGTAGACTGGGTTGAGGTTTTTGGTAAATCGATGATATTTTCGATTTATAAGTTGTGGTGTTGTGGGAGATTATAGTTAGACATATGTTAATTGATGGTTTCTTTGAGTTTGGATGCAGTATAATGCATTGGATCCTCTGTTGTGATATGTTTGAAACAGGGGAAGATAATCCGGAAGTGAACCTTGGTGTTGAGGAGTCACCGGATGCTTAATTTGACATCAGCAAGGAAGGCGTTGCTTTGTAGGTGAGTGAAACAGATAAGAATGGATTTTAAAAGATTTGAAAATGTTTAATGCACTTGTTAAATGATTGTTTACCTCCTATTTCATGCTTGAAATGAGCATGGTTTAATGCTGGGAATTGATATGAAATGATGTTAGATGCATTTGGAAAGTAATGCATGATTTTTAAAGAATGTTTATGAACATGGCTTATGCATGGTTTAATGCACAATGAAATGATTTAAATAGTGCACATAAAAATAGTGAGGTATGTTTATAAAAGTGGATTATATTGGCAAGTGATGAATCGAAAATGTTATGGAAATGTTATCGGATATAATTGGCCGACCATAGGATTTAAAGTGCACTATAATAAGTGGCCTAGCAAGGAATGAGGGAATACTCAAGACTTGATTTACCAAAGCATGTTTGGGTTTTAAAGTAGTAATAAAGGCAATGTGGCTTAAATGTTGTTGGGAGGGTTTGAGTGGTTAATTCTCCATTTGAGCAAGTTTATGTTGTTGTTTTGGACTTGTGATAAGCTTGGTTTGTTGGATTTTGCTTATGGTTCACGCTTTGGTTGCTTGAGTATTAGGAAGCATGCCTATAGTTTACCTTTGATGCATGATGATTGTTTCTTGATGTTTGGTTAATGGTAGTTGATGGTAAATAACCAATGATGATGTTATTTGATTGCTAGAAGCATGCTTAAGTGTTAGAATTCCAAAACGAGGCTAAAAACCAGCAAATTATGACATTGCAGGTCAGGGCGTATCGATACGCCTGTACCCGTATCAATACAAGTAAGTGTTTCCAGGCACAGCGTATCAGTAAACGGGTACCCATACCGATACGGGTAAGCACACCTCAGTCTTAGCGTATCGGTACATGGGAGACTGTATCGATACGGATCTACAGTTTTAAGCATAGCATATCGATACTCGAGGAGGTGTATCGATACGGTTTTGAGCTACTAGAATCCGGAGTTTTTGCGAATGCTCAGGCGTATCGATACACCTGCCCGTGTATCGATACGGGCAGTGGTTAAGTTAGTTAAAGGTATGTTTTAAGGTTTTTGTTTTCTCCCGTTTTAGTCCCTGATTGTTTTACTTGCAATTAATTGAGTTTGAATGATCGTTTTGACCCGAAATTTCACCAGTATGCATGTAATTGGTTTAATTGAGGATTGGTAACTTTAATTGTGGAATTGGTCCTTCAAAATAATGGAATTTACAATTTGGCCCCTGGATGTTATGTATACAAATGGATGATGATATTTTTATGTTTAAATTTGGCATGTATGCTTGTAACCTGACTAATCGAAGATTGGTAAAGCAAAATACAAGTTAACCCTTACAGATTTATAGATTTACGTTTTGGTCGTATTCTTATAAAGTGACCAATTAGATATCAATTCGATGCCCGATTGAGTTGGGTTTCCTCTCGTTGTTTGTATGTACACGTAGGGTAATAACCAGCATCTAGATAAGATAAAGAAAAAAAATGGTTACGTTTTTCCAAGTTCTCCTTTTTAGTTTACTTCGGTAAACTTAATGTAGCTCGCTCAGTTCAGTCTTGCAACTAGGCCGGGTCGAGGGGGTTACAATAATAATACGATGAGTATTGAACATTTGCATATACAGTCTCAAACGTTTCTAGACAAACCTAAAATATTACATGTTTTACTAACGATTTTAGTTTAATTTTTGCTATACACGTATCCAAAATCATATTCCTAGGTTCGAAACTATTAAAAATTTATGGTTACCACCTTGAACTGTCTTTCACCACCCGTAATTGAAAGAACGCGTAAAAAAATTAATTATTTAGGGTGTTAGAAAAATTTAATTCGTTCAATGGATTTTGCATTTTTCAAAAGATATGTTTCCCAATATAAAACTGTCTTTTCACTGTCAGTTTCGAGTATCTGTAACCCGTTCTAATATGGCATTAGTAGATAGGTCTTTTCAATTGTTGCATTGGGTAGAACAGTTTGCAGATAATTGAACTCTATAAGCAGTTCCAAAACTGATTAGCAAACTCTGAAACAAAGCTTACCAATCTAAAATATGAACTATACTTTAACGATTTTCGGTTTATTTATCATGAACACTGTTTTCAAACATTTTTTAAAGAGTACCGAAACAAGTTTAAATATAGGAACTGTAAATGTAGCACCATATCCTCGTGAACGTCTTTTTTCTATTATAAATAAATCCTAAATGTTGGGTTTTATATTCCATTTTCTATTATAAATAGGCCATAATTTCTTACCCTCGTCACCTATTCTTTCCTTCCTAGTTTACCTCTCTATAGCTAGAATTATATGTGTGGTTTATGGTTTTTACTGGTGGCGATGGCTACTGTGCTGAGACTTTATTTTAAAGATCCTGGAGGAGTCCTAATTGTTTTTAGGTTTTTCTTGTCGACAAACAATGGTATTTGGAAGGCTATAACCGGTTAGCAAACTCCAAAACAAAGATTACCAATCTAAAATATGAACTATACTTTAACGATTTTTGGTTTATTTATCATGAACACTGTTCTGAAACATTTTTTAAAGAGTGCCGAAACAAGTTTAAATAAATGAACAGTAAACGTAGCACCATATCCCCATGAACATCTTTTTCTATTATAAATAAATCCTAAATGTCGGGTTTTATATTCTGTTTTCTATTATAAATAGACCATAATTTCATACTCTCATCAGCTATTCTTTCCTTCCTAGTTTACGTCTCTATAGACATAATTATATGTGTGGCTTATGGTTTTTATTGGTGGTGATGGCTACTGTGCTAAGACTTTATTTTATAGATCATGGAGGATTCCTAATTGTTTTTAGGTTTTTCTTGTCACAAACAATGGTATTTGGAAGGCTATGATTAGCCATTTGTAGGGATGAACACCAATAGACATAGTATTTGAAAAACTTTTGTCTTAAGATTTTTCAAATACTATTATTTGTTGTTGTTTGGAACTACATCGGGAGGCGGCCAATGCAAACTGGAGTCTGGAAGATTGTGAAATCAGAAGACAAGGTTGCTGATACAAGATGGTCTCCAAGGTCTAAATTCGTTAGAATAAATAGGTTCCAGTTTTATATGGTGAATCAGTTTTAATTTACTTTTAAGGGAGAGAACTTGACAAATCTGATTTCGTTTGCCTTTTGCTACTACCATCATCAGTGTTAGCATAGGTATATTTGACCTCTGAAACAGTTCTATCAAAAAATAAATCCTAGGAATTTGATCATTCCCTTTGTATTAGAAACCCACAAAAGTCCCAACTTCCAATGAGTAATGCTCTGCAAATTCTCCCCAACCTTTTTGCAACCACAACCTGTTACTACCACATTCCACTGAGTAATAACCAATCCCTTTGTATTGGAAAATTTTCTTTTCATTTATACTATTAAACTGGCCACGAATGTCATGAACTACTCGCAGAAAGTGTCTTCGCATTGACACGATGAGTTTCGCAGTATTTGTACACGGTTTTTAACTTTCCACTTAAAACCTAAAATGTAACGTGTATTCCTAATGATTTCAGTTTAACTTTTCATTTAATTAGAGAATCTGATCATCCAAATTGCACCTTGAACTTTTCATTTTCCACTTTATGTTCATTAATTATGTAATTAATCATATAAAAATGACATTATGCAAATTTAAACCTAAAATGTAACATGTATTCGTAATGTTCATGTTCCACTTTATGTTCAGGCCAAAATGGTCCGGGTATGAATCAATTAATTGACGGGTTAATTCAGGTTTGGGTTAATACAGGTTCGGGTAATAAAGAATATTTTCTTCCATGTAACATGTATTCGTCAACTGTGCAAATGGAAAAAATAATATTTTCTTCCATGTCTTCTTTGTTTTCTTGCAAAAATATTGAAAAAGGAAAATGAAGAGTTAAGGATTTGTCTGATTTTTAATTTAAGTTGATTGCAAAAATATTTTTTAATGTAACTGCTTGGTCTTAGATTTTTAGTTGGTTTATAATTCTATTAGTACCGAACTTTAGTCTCATGATTTTGAAATATTATTCTTTTGTTAGAAGAAGTGTTTTTATTTTTAATGGAAGTATCTAAAATGTTGTTAGTCGTGTGTTTTGTTCACGAAATGTAAGATTACATTGTTTGGTTTATTTTGTAAGAATGTAAGATTGCATGTTTGGTTGACAGCATATAAGTTTTCTTTGAGGTAAATTTGACTATATTGTCCTTGTGATATATATTTGTTTTAACAAGTTAAACTTTAAATATTACTTTAAAATTATTAATTGAAGATTCATATCATTATACTTACCATATTTTGAATATACTCCTCAAATTTTAAAGCGAGATTTAAATAATTAAACGAATAATAACTTGTGTTCTATATATGATATTAGGCCAATTGTGTACATGATTTGTATGATTCTTGACATGGTTGTCTTTCTACATATGATTTGAATATGATATTAGGCCAATTGTGTACATGATTTGTACGATGATTCTTAACATGGTTGTCTTTCTAAAATGTTGATTCTTGACATGGTTGCCTTTCTATAAATGATTTATATAATTCTTCACATTATGGTCAATAATTATGTTATATTATGTAATTAATCTAACAAGATTTTTTTTACATGTGTGATGAAGGATTTGAACATTTGCAGGTTAAATGCAATAAAATATTAAACGTCAACATAATTGTGCCTTTTTCTAATGCTCGTATAAAGTGTTTTTTCTTTAATACGAAGAGTATCGAACGTTTACATATAGAGTATAGACCTTTTCATGTAAAACCTAAAATAGGACATGTTTTCCTAACGATTTAAGTTTACGTTGCTCTTTACAAGTCACGAAACCGACATCTAGAGATTTGGAACTATTTATATAATTTTGTGGTACCTTTCCGTAACTATCATTTTAGTTCTACTTTTAATACATATCATTTAACATCTATAGCAAGTTTCGGTATGGCAGGTTTTACACCGAAAATATTAAAGGAATTTGTGACATTCACGGCAGCACATGTTAAGTTTCAGTTTCGAAACTTTACCACAAGTTTCATTGCATTATATTAAAAACTTAACATAGAAGAAGATGTGGGCAATACATAAACAGTACAAATTAATCTTTTTTCAAGATGTGGCCAATTCATTTCAACCCAAAAATATCTTCCTTGCATACCTTGCAAAGCGCTGGGGATTGTTCTTGTAAATCAGATCACCACCCTCATAATCCGGGTAAGGGTTGTTTGGGTTTGAAACACACAGCAAACCCAGTATACGCGCAAGAATCTCTACAACTCTGATAGCAGGGCTCCACTTTTCATGGAGGATGTCCAGCCTAATGCCGCCATCAAATTGAAAAACAAACTACATAAACATATAACCATTATCTTTGAAATCCTGCAGCATATAAAAATGAACAAGATAAAACAACAATCTTGGGAGGTTTATTATATTACCATAGGAGGTTTAATAGGGTAATTAGGTGGGTAGATGGACTCTGTCTCTGAGGCGACCGAAATTCCAACCTACAGCTGTGGAAAGCAAGCCATGTTGAATACAACTTGGTCAGATAACAATCTGGAAAGAATATTTTTTGGGTGTTTTAACCATGGAAATAGATTTCACAAATCATGTATTTTTTCAAATGGTATGAACCACCAATGAGTCCGCGTGAAAAGGTACTTATTCTTGGACTCTTAAGGAAAGTCCGGGCAAATGATAGGGGAAGAAGAAACTCTAAACATAAATTAAGTCCACTAGGCAATGATAAAGTATATGTTCCTATAGCTAATGCAGCAACTCTTCTTCATTACCAACCCGTAGGTCCACATCTGCTTTTCTCAAATTTCTACTCTTTTGTAGTCCTTGTTCAAATGTACAAATATGAGAACTACAACAAGTATCCAATACCCAAGAAGTAGATATTGATAAATTGATATCAAGAATGTAATACCCTAAGATTTGTATAGCGACTAAAACGTAAAAATTCAAAGTTTGGTGGCTAAAGTGAAAAGTTAGGAAAAATTTAGGGACCAAGATGGTAATTTCCCCATTAAGTAATTTTATTCAGTAAAACATACTATAGGGCAACCAAATTAACCCTAGCTACCCTCCAACCGAACACCAAATTATACTTTACCTATAACTGGAGGCTAGTCCTAGGCCTGAAGGCATAGGAGGCCTAATTGGAGGTTGGTCCTAGACTCGAAAGTGTAGGAGGCCTAACTGGAGGCACAAAGCCTAACTGGAGGCACAGCTGGATCAGGGTTGTACCTGAGGGTCTCCAATCACTTTCCTAGTAACCCCAATTAAACAGTTTATGCAGTAAGCAATAATATCCGAAATTATGACAGTCTAGAAGATAGATTAAAAACTTTAAAATCTTTAAAGATAATAGTTCAATTCTAATATAAGTCATATTAGTAATCCAAAATAAACCACAATAAATGATTTTACATCATAAACCTTATAGGGCAATATAATAAAACAGGTTATTTCAGTATCTACGACTTCCTTATTTTGTATGAATAGTGGGTATCATAATAGAACATTTAGTAACAAAACATAGGCCCATGTCACCAAAATTATGACAGTCTAGAAGATATATTAAAAACTTTAAAATCTTTAAAGATAATAGTTCAATTCAAATATAAGTCATATTAATAATCCAAAATAAGTCCGAATCCAAGAGATCACATTACTTACCAAAACTTTTCACGTAAAGGTTTAAATGTTACTTTAAAATCTTTAAAGATAATAGTTTAATTTGAATATAAGTCATATTAGTAATCCAAAATAAACCACAATAAATGATTTTACATCATAAACCTTACAGGGCAATATAATATAACAAATAGTAACAAAATATAGGCTCATGTCACCGTAATTAAAACAATTTGGAAGATAGAAATATTACAACAAGACAAGTACAAAATATGTCGATCCTCCAAGTGCTAGGTCCGGTAGCCTATCCCAAAAAGATATCTGAAAACAAAGGGGGTTGAGGTGTGAGTTAGGGGCTCAGTGTGTCCCAACATGTGCATAACATAAATATTTAAAACAATTCAATTGGTTAGAAAATTATATCAGTAAAACATACCAAAGGGCAACCAAAGTTTTCATTTAATCCTATCTACCCTCCAACCGAACACCAAACTATACTTTACCCATAACTGGAGGCTAGTCTTAGACCCAGAGGCATAGGAGGCCTAACTGGAGGCTGGTCCTAGGCTCGAAAGCGTAGGAGGCCTAACTGAAGGCACAAAGCCTAACTGGAGGCACAAAGCCTAATTACAAGCACAGTTGGATCAGGGCTATACCTGAGGGTCTCCAATCACTTTCCCAGTAACCCCAATTAAACAGTTTATGCAGTAAGCAGTAATATCAGGAATCATTTGTTAGGTATACATTTTAGCAAACAGTAAATAAAAAGCATGCTAACAAACCGTACATATTCGTATATAATATTTTGGGAAAACATATTAATAACAATTTAGAGAATCATTTCAAACAATTTATATAAATAGTAATTTAGCATACAAGGAACACACCTCAAAATCTAGCCGGGTTTAACGAGCACCATCCTCGCTACGATCTACGACAGTGCTAGATCCTAAGACAACGAATCAGGATTATAAGGAAATAAATAACTTTTAGCTTAATAAATAATTTGTGGAGCTTAAACATACTGGTAACTATAGGAGCACGTGGAAGTGCTAATCGGGAAGAGCCAGGTTGAGCAGATGATCGATCAAACGTATCTCGAGTTTTGTATGAATAGTGAGTGTCATAATAGAACATTTAGTAACAAAACATAGGCCCATGTCACCGAAATTATGACAGTTTGGAAGATAGATTAAAAACTTTAAAATCTTTAAAGATAATAGTTCAATTCGAATATAAGTCATATTAGTAATCCAAAATAATCCACAATAAATGATTTTACATCATAAACCTTACAGGGCAATATAATAAAACAGGTTATTTCAGTATCTACGACTTCCTTATTTTGTATGAATAGTGTCATGTATAAGATAATCTATTTATTTTGTTTAAAATGTTTTTAATCCGGCTTGCCTTGCAAAAGTTTTGTACTTGTAAAATATTACAACAAGACGAGTACAAAATAAGTTGATCCTCCAAGTGCCAGGTCTGATAGCCTATCCCAAAAAGATATCTGAAAAGAAAGGGGGTTAAGGTGTGAGCTAGGGGCTCAGTGTGTCCCAACATGTGCATAACATAAGTATTTAAAACAACTCAATTGGTTACAAAATTATATTAGTAAAACATACTGTAGGGCAACCAAAGTTTTCATTTAATCCTAGCTACCCTCCAATCGAACACCAAATTATACTTTACCCATAACTAGAGGCTAGTCCTAGGCCTGAAGGCATAGGAGGCCTAATTGGAGGCTGGTCCTAGGCTCGAAAGTGTATGAGGCCTAACTGGAGGTACAAAGCCTAACTGGAGGCACAGCTGGATCAGGGTTGTACCTGAGGGTCTCCAATCACTTTCCCAACAACCCCAATTAAACAGTTTATGCAGTAAGTAGTAATATCAAGAATCATTTGTTAGGTATATATTTTAGCAAACAGTAAATAAAGAGAATGCTAACAAATCGTACATATTTGCATATAATATTTCAGCATGTCACCGAAATTATGACAGTCTAGAAGATAGAAATATTACAACAAGACGAGTACAAAATATGTCGATCCTCCAAGTGCCAAGTCCTGTAGCCTATCCCAAAATGATTTCTGAAAAGAAAGGGGTTGAGGTGTGAGCTAGGGGCTTAGTGTGTACACCGAACACGAGTCGGAAATGTCACAGTAAAAAAATTATTTTACCTTAAGAATCAGGGCTATTTCAAAATTTCAATTAACTTATGGATAACAATAACATTAAAACTAAATTATAACATAAAAAATGCATAAATTATACATATCACATACTATTCATTATACATAAACGGAATCATTACAAGACAGGCCGGTTTTATCTTTTAACAAATTAAACAGGTTATTTCGTACATGCCACTATTCACATATAAAACTAGGATGTCATAAGTACTGAAAATAACCTATCAATTTGTATCTTCACAAAAGATTTGATGCAACAGCTCCGTCCAATCCTACTCCGGTTTACCTACGCGTATTACAGAAATACACGCTAAGTATAACTTAGTGAGGCATAAATAAGTAACATATATAAAATCTTTATAATGCATGATACTTTCGAAAAACCTGATATTTATATATATGAAAAAAACACTTCGTAATACCAGAATATAGCCCAAGGTAAATATGAAGTACTTTAAAAGTACTATTCTTTACTGCTTGCAGACATAATAAAATGCCTATAACATATATGACACTTTAAAGTGACGTTAACTTTATGATACTCTTCAAGTGTCATTAACTCGTAGAATGTCTTATATGGTTGATGGTGCCTTTAAACCAACTAACCAACTTATACGGTTGATAGTGCCTTTAAACCAACTAACCAACTTATACGGTTGATGGTGCCTTTAAACCAACTAACCAACTTATATGATTGGTGATGCCTTTAAATCACCTAATCCATAATTGATTAATATATTTTTACATTACTAAGGGCAACCTTAAAAACAATTCTTGCAATTAAGGGAAAATAACACAATATTCATACATACATCACGTAAAACATTTTATAATGGAGCAGTTCATACCCTAATATGCTTTATGATATTTCGGCATGTCACCGAAATTATGACAGTCTAGAAGATAGAAATATTACAACAAGACGAGTACAAAATATGTCGATCCTCCAAGTGCCAGGTCCGATAGCCTATCCCAAAAAGATATCTGAAAAGAAAGGGGTTGAGGTATGAGCTAGGGGCTCAGTGTGTCCCAACATGTGCATAACATAAATATTTAAAACAATTCAATTGGTTATAAAATTATATCAGTAAAACATACTGTAGGGCAACCAAAGTTTTCATTTAACCCTAGTTGCCCTCCAACCGAACACCAATTATACTTTACCCGTAACTAGAGGCTATTCCTGGGCCTGAAGGCATATGAGGCATAACTGGAGGCTGGTCCTAGACTCAAAAGCGTAGGAGGCCTAACTGGAGGCACAAAGCCTAAATGGAGGCACAGTTGGATCAGGGTTGTACCTGAGGGTCTCCAATCACTTTCCAGTAACCCCAATTAAACAGTTTATGTATAACACCCCCTTCCCGTATCTGTACAGTGAACACGAGTCAAAAATGTCACAGTGTTTTAAAAACATTTTTACATTCAAAAAAATAGGGACTAATAAAAATTTTCATATAGCATATTAATCATTATATTATCATATCAAAATTATACATATAGTATACGGTTAATTTTACAAGTACAAAACTTTTGCAAGGCAGGCCGGATTAAAAACATTTTAAACAAAATAAATATATTATCTTATACATGCCACTATTCATACAAAATAAGGAAGTCATAGATACTGAAATAACCTGTTGATATGTTATCTCCCCCAAAAGAGATGTCGATGCAAAAGCTCCTACTACTTCCGGTTACCTACGTGTATAACCACAATACACGCTAAGAATAACTTAGCGAGGCATAAGATAAGTAATATTTATAAACACTTAATAATACATGATATTGTGATATGCATGATAATCAATAAATCATATAACTAGTAATGTAGGAATATTTATGCATTAAAGCATACTATAATCATTCTTTAACATAAAAGCATATGTTATATTGTAAAACCATATAGTTATTATATGACATCATATAGCCCATAGTAATTATCAAGTGACTTGTATTATTCTTTCCTTACTCGTAGACACATTGAAATGTCAAGACACAATGAAGTGTCAATATCATGCTCGTAGACACATTAAAGTGCCGAGACACATAGAAGTGTCGATAACTTATTCGTAGACACAGTAAAGTGCCGAGACACATAAGAGTGCCAATATCTTACTCGTAGACACAAGGAAGTGTCGAGACACAATAAAGTGTCAATAACTTTATAATACAATACTCAACATTATAATTACTAAGGGCAAACTTTTAAAAACAATTCCTGCAATTAATGGCAAGTAACCCAAATTCCATACTTTCAAACATACATATATACATTATGTAAAACATCTTTATACTGGAGCAGTTCATACTCCAATATACTTTATAACATTCATGGTATACTTCCACTTAAAAAATCATCAAATAACTTTGTCATGCATTTGTCATGCTATAAAACGTATGTAAGCATGAAAATGTATCATAATCTTTAAATCATTAAAATAAAATATCATGCTAAAATTCATGTCATGCTTTATAAAAGTAAATCTTTACCTTTAAAAATGCATGTTAACAAACATACAACTTAAAACATGTATGCACTCACCTTAACCTTGCAAATATTTCCTTCACTATTCGATATTAATCTCGAATTAGTTCTTTTCCCGGTCTACTAATACAACCTCAATCTTTATCGGTATCTACAATAAAAATAACATATACCATTTCAAAGTATATGTTAGAATATACTTAATCCATATAAAATAATGGAAAGTAAATAAATAGCTATCCATTATTTATAGAAATTGATCCAATAAAACCTTCTATATTCGAATCAATATTTCTCATACTTTTCGTTAAATTTCCAATTTTTCCCAAAATTTACATTTTAGTCCCTAAGGACACTTTTAAGCTTCCACCCACCATTTTCAAGCCAAATCCTTGCATTTCTAATCATTTACACTTTAGGACCTAAACTTTGAAAATTCACAACTTAGTCCTTATAATTTCCAAAAATTCCAAATTGGTCCCAAAGTTAGAATAAACTTCAAAATCAACACCCAAATCACTTAACTTGATTTTTCAACCCAATATACTTCAAAAGCAAGCTTAACAAACAAGTCCCTAAACTTTCCAAAATTTACATTTTGGTCTCTAATGTCAAATAATTAGGGATTTTCATTCTAATCACCTTATATCATCATTTTAAACCATTCTTTCTTCATTCACAACTTAAAACTCCAAACTTGACATAAACCCTAATTTTCCATAATTCAAGAACATAGGTATTTCTTCATTCTAACAACACAAATAAGCTTGTATAACATCAAACTCATCATTTCCATCATTAAAATAAATTTTGACATAATTTCCCCTAAACTTTCATCGTAGCCAAATGGTCTTCAACCATTATTTCTTGAGTTTTTCATCACTTGAATCATAGAAACAACAACACAAGCATATTTCCAACATGAAAAACCAATAAAACTCAAGAAATCAACATGCTCTTCATCCAACCAAATCTCCAAACTTCATCTTATAAACATGGAAAGTAAGTAAAAAATATACCAAAAGATAGAGAATTTAATGGAGATATATTCCTATCTCATGTCTCAAGTCTAAAACCAACCATAGAAGATTAAAAATTGAATCAAAATTCCTTCTTACCTAGCTAGGGATTTTGGCAGTCTTGAAGAAGAAGATGATTTTTTTGCCAAATTTTGGTCTTTAATTATGTCAAATGACATAATATTTAACCATATTAAAATAATAAAAATCCTTAATAGTCAAAAGACCATTCTAGCCTTGGATTATGACTAATCATCTTCCAACACATATATTATTTTATCAAAAATAATCAATTTCCTTAATAAAATATGGGTGAAAAGTCTCTTTTGTCCTCCAACTAATTTAATAATTACTAGTTTACCATACTAGTAAAAATCCAACCAAATTTGTTGGAATCCAACCAACTAGAATAAAATATTCCCAAAATAATATTCCATGACTTTTCTATAGCATTTTGAATCAACCTCTGAAATTTTGATTCGATCTAATATACTGATATTCATAAAATTCTTCTACTGCAATTTACCCCTTTTTCAAACTATCTAATTTATTCCAAAATTTTCATATTTCATATTCGAGAAATAAACTATTTTATTTCATAAAAAAATTCCTTTCCAAAACTTAGACGGAATTTTCCTAAATCAGTATATTATTCTGATAATTATCGAATATCTCCATAAATTAAATTTCTCTTAAAATTCCTTTATCGATAATCCAAACAAATATTCTCTACTCCTATTGAGTCCAAAATACTGATCATAAACACTTTTATGGAACCTTCTCATAGGTCACCCATCATAAATTTCCCTGACCTGAGCAAGCTTAATAATTCTATTCGACCCAATTTCAGTACTTTTTTCCGGTTCTTAATTCTAAAAATCGACATTAAGGTACTTAATTTGATCTAATCTACACTTATATTGAATAAAATTACTTAATGGGGAAATCACCATCTTGGTCCCTAAATTTTCCTAACTTTTCACTTTAGCCACCAAACTTTGAATTTTTACAATTTAGTCATATACAAATCTTGGGGTATTACAATTCTTTTCCCCTTAAGAAAATTCGTCCTTGAATTTTCAATACGTACCTATAATAATTTCAGGTTCTTCTCTGTCATCTCTATCATCAATTGTCCGAATGGGGTATACTCTAGCTGAAGCTTGATCATCTCGTCCTACAGCAGCTTCAATCTCCTTTCTAGAACCTATTTTGAACGATCATGCATATCCTCAGCTTCTATTTCTTTGTAGTCCAACTAATCTTTCAGTCTGGACGGATCTATCTTCCCATTTTGGGCAATTACATATAAAATGTCCAGTGCTACCACATCGAAAATAGGCTCATTTAATCTTCCGACACTCCCCAAAATGTTTTCGGTCACAATTCTTGCATCGGGGAAGACCTTGTTGATTTTCAGAATTCTTTATTGCTGTCGAAGTAATCTTAAACTTTTCATTTTGTTTTGCTTGTCCTCGGGTACTGAAAATTCAGATCATTCCTGCTGTGGATATCCTTTACTCCACTTTGATGATTGCAAAGCAAAAGATGTCTCAACACTCCTTTTCTGGCCTTGAGATTCTTTCTCAGCTTTCTCTTTAACATTTTTCCATTGCCTTGGCTTGGTTAACAACATCCTGAAAATCTATAGGAGTAAAAGCCACTAACACCTCCTGATATCGGGTGTCCAATCCCCCTATAAAACGATCCCTAATGGCTTCCTCATTCTGTAGCAGTTCAGAAGCAAATCTGCTTAATCTGTTGAACTCACATTCATACTCGTATACGGAACGATCTACCTGTCTTAAGTCCAGAAACTGCTGCCTCATTTATCGAACAAAGACATCTCCAATATATTTCCTCCTAAACTCGCGGAGGAAAAACTGCCAATTCACTTCCTCATGAACACAGGCAAAACATTGTTCCACCAGACCAAAGCTTGTTCCCCAAGTCGATCCGAGTAAACATGGTCTATATATCATTTAACCAGAAATCTGCAACTGTCGGATTTGCATCACTATCACCTTTAAAATCAGGAGCTTGCAGCTTCTTTAACTCTTTAGGCACTGAAACTCGAGAAGGTCTATTTATTATGGCATCTAAAGCCTGCAAAAAGGTATTCTGATCCTGTAGTAGCATCTCCTGTTATACAGGTTATTGTACCTCCTCCCCGCCTTCTAGGACATTTTCAGGCTCCATTTGCTGAGTAGCATGTCAGGATCCTTCTCCTTCCGACATTTGTACTCATAATATTTACTTAAACTAATAAGCAATTGCATTAATCAAACAAGTATCACTTTCAAGTAAATACGGCATCCTAGTGGCATGTACACTTTTAAACACTTTCTTTGAGTTCAAATTACTCCAGAACTGGTTAAACTTATAGCTCTGATACCAATAAATGTAATACCCCTTCTCGTATTCGTACACTGAACACGAGCCGAAAATGTCACAGTGTTTTAAAAACATTTTTACATTAAAAAAAATAAGGACTAATAAAAATTTTCATATAACATATTAATCATTATATTATACTATCAAAATTATACATATAGTATACCGTTAATTTTACAAGTACAAAACTTTTGCAAGGCAGGCTGGATTAAAAACATTTTAAACAAAATAAATAGATTGTCTTATACATGCCACTATTCATACAAAATAAGGAAGTTGTAGATGCTGAAATAACCTGTTGATATGTTATCTCCCCCAAAAGAGATGTCGATGCAAAAGCTCCGCTACTACTTCCGATTATCTACGTGTATAACCATAATACACGCTAAGAATAACTTAGTGAGGCATAAGATAAGTAATATTAATAAACGCTTAATAATACATGATATTGTCATATGCATGATAATCAATAAATCATATAACTTGTAATGTAGGAATATTTGTGCAGTAAAGCATACTGTAACCATTCTTTAACATAAAAGCATATGTTATCTTGTAAAACCATATAGTTATCATATGACATCATATAGCCCATAGTAATTATCAAGTGACTTGTATTATTCTTTCCTTAATCGTAGACACATTGAAATGTCAAGACACAATGAAGTGTCAATATCATGCTCATAGACACATTAAAGTGCCGAGACACATAGAAGTTTTGATAACTTACTCGTAGACACAGTAAAGTGCTGAGACACATAAGAGTGTCAATATCGTACTCGTAGACACAAGGAAGTGTCGAGACACAATAAAGTGTCAATAACTTTATAATACAATACTCAACATTATAATTACCAAGGGCAAACTTTTAAAAACAATCACTGCAATTAATGGCAAGTAACCCAAATTCCATACTTTCAAACATACATATATACATCATGTAAAACATCTTTATACTGGAGCAGTTCATACTCTAATATACTTTATAACATTCATGGTATATTGCCACTTAAAAAATTCATCAAATAAATTTGTCATGCTATAAAACATATATAAGCATGAAAATGTATCATAATCTTTAAACCATTAAAATAAAATATCATGCTAAAATGAATGTCATGCTTTATAAAAGTAAATCTTTACCTTTAAAAATGCAAGTTAACAAACATAATTTAAAACATGTATGCACTCACCTTAGCCTTGCAATGATTTCCTTCACTATTCGATATCAATCTCGAATTAGTTCTTTTCCCGGTCTACTAATACAACCTCGATCTTTATCGGTATCTACAATAAAATAACATATACCATTTCAAAGTATATGTTAGAATATACTTAATCCATATAAAATAATGGAAAGTAAATAAATAACTATCCATTATTTACAGAAATTGATCTAATAAAACCTTCTATATTCGAATCAATATTTCTCATACTTTTCTTTAAATTTCCAACTTTTCCTAAAATTTATATTTTAGTCCCTAAGGGCACTTTTAAGCTTCCAACCACCATTTTCAAGCCAAATCCTTGAATTTCTCATCATTTGCACTTTAGGACCTAAACTTTGAAAATTCACAACTTAGTCCTTATAATTTCTGAAAATTCCAGATTGGTCCCAAAGTTAGAATCTTCAAAATCAACACCCAAATCACTTAGCTTGACAACCCAATACACTTCAAAATCAATCTTAACAAATAGGTCCCTAAACTTTACAAAATTTACATTTTGGTCCCTAATGTCAAATAATTAGGGATTTTCATTCTAATCACCTTATATCATCATTTTAAACCATTCTTTCTTCATCCACAACTTAAAACTCCAAACTTGACATAAACCATAATTTTCCATAATTCAAGAACATATGTATTTCTTCATTCTAACAACACAAGTAAGCTTGTATAACATCAAACTCATCATTTCCATCATTAAAATAATTTTGACATAATTTCCCCTAAACTTTCATCATAGCCAAATGGTCTTCAACCATTATTTCTTGAGTTTTTCATCACTTGAATCATAGAAACAACAACACAAGCATATTTCCAACATGAAAAACCAATAAAACTCAAGAAATCAACATGCTCTTTATCCAACCAAATCTCCAAACTTCATCTTATAGACATGGAAACTATGTAAAAATTATACCAAAAGATAGAGAATTTAATGGAGATTAAATTCCTATCTCATGTCTCAAGTCTAAAACCAACCATAGAAGCTTAAAAATTGAATCAAAATTCCTTCTTAACTAGCTAGGGTATTTCGGCAGCCTTGAAGAAGAAGAAGATGATTTTTTTGCCAAATTTTGGTCTTTAATTATGCCAAATGGCATAATATTTAACCATATTAAAATAATAAAAATCTTTAATAGTCAAAAGATCATTCCAGCCTTGTATTATGACTAATCATCTTCCAACACATATTATTTTATCCAAAAATAATCAATTTCCTTAATAAAATATGGGTGAAAAGTCTCTTTTGTCCAACTAATTTAATAATTACTAGTTTGCCATACTAGTAAAAATCCAACCAAACTAGTTGGAATCCAACCAACTAGAATAAAATATTCCCAAAATAATATTCCATAACTTTTCTATATCATTTTGAATCAACCTCTGAAATTTTGATTTGATCCGATATACCAATATTCATAAAATTCTTCTACTGCAATTTACCCATTTTTCAAACTATCTAATTTAATCCAAAAATTTCATATTTCGTATTCGAGAAATAAACTATTTTATTTGATAAAAACTTCCTTTCTAAAACTTATACTGAATTTTCCTAAATCAGTCTATTATTCCGATAATTATCGAATATCTCCATAAATTAAAATTCTCTTAAAATTCCTTTATCGATAATTCATACGAATATTCTCTACTCATACTGAGTCCAAAATACTGTTCATAAACACTTTTATGTAACCTTCCCAGAGGTCACCCATAATAAATTTTCCTGACTTGAGCACACTTAATAATTCTATTCGACCCAATTTTAGTACTTTTTCGGTTCTTAATTCTAAAAACCGACATTAAGGTACTTAATTAGATCTAATCTACACTTATACTGAATAAAATTACTTAATGGGGAAATTACCATTTTGGTCCCTGAACTTTTCCTAACTTTTCACTTTAGCCACCAAACTTTAATTTTTTACATTTTAGTCACTATACAAATCTTGGGGTATTACAAATAACATAAATGTTTGAGATGGAAGCTCCGCTTTCGTTTGCCTTCTTGACTTTTTAAGATAAATAGGGCAGTCTTTCTTCATATGACATGTCTTATTAGAATGAAAACATTTTTCTTTCTGTGACTTGTCATGGAAGTTCACATTTTTCAATTTGTCCTTCTCAAGGAACGATCGCAATGATAACGAATTTGTATTTTATGTAATAAGTCTACGATAATAAAATATTAATTTTTGAGTAGGTTTACCAAGTTTGATTATAAAAGGACTTTATACTCTCACTAGCTTCATTAAAATTTATAACCCTCAAATATTAATGTTGAAAATGCTTTCTGTAACGTTTTTCTAGTGGGTAAGAATCCAAAATTCAAATTCTCTTAAGTCAGCTTTGGCTTTTCTCTTAAGATTATGGTTTATCTAGGTAAGCAACATTTGCTAATTACATATCATGTAACTCCTTCATTTGGTGAACAACTCTTGTTCATAATCATCTTATAATTATCCAAATAACTAGCCTTTAGGTTTCTAATCCTATTAGAGTAACTTAGTTAAGTCTTTAACTAATATTACAACCAGCGAATATCACTTGCTTATTCTTCGCGTGTGGCCAAGATAGATCCAAGTACCTTGCTTTAGTAGAACCTACATTGTACCAAACTAGACTTGAATGAGGGTTGGCATCGGGAGGCAATAAAAGACTTAATATTTTATTGAGGGGATTTTTGAATATCATCTCACCATTTAACATTTGATATTATCAATTAACTAACATGCATTTCATACATTTATTTTATCGCATACATAAAAAACAGTAAATATAAATACAATAGTTATAGCCCATATCCTAAGATGGCTCGTCCCAAGCCAATGGGAGAACCAAATTATTCTAAGGTTAAAATCACTTCTCAAGCATCTTTTTGTCGGCCCATCTTTCTGTTCTTCTGGTCCATGATTCTTCATACAGGTTACAATTTCGAAAACTCATTTTACATATGAGGGAGTAAGATGAGAAGAGAATTACAATAGAAGTAGAGAGAGGCATGACATACATATAAAACCTTATAAATCAAACTCAATGAGCTATTGTCCTATAACCATGCATTCCAAACACTGTGCATATCAATCATTACATACACAAGCTTTATCTTGATTATTAAAATTACCAATATGTGCCTATGACCTTTGTTGCTTTCGTAGGGTTAAAGGGGCAAAATTTAAAATTGCACGTATATTCTAGTGGGGAAAAACCTCATGATTTGATAAGTTTTATCAATATATTCATGTTTTCAGGATTCTTAATCCATAAGGTTTTTCGTTTGGAACAACTTTTGTTCCTGTGCAAAATACTACCAGACCTAAAACTTCATATTGAGTATGTTAACAACCAACATATAATATTTCAAACCCTATCGAAAAAGATCTTAATGATTAACTTTTAATAATCGATCTTAGGAACATTTTTAACTAAATTAAGGTTAACCATGATTGAAACAATTTGCTCGTACAAATATCATATATTCACTAAATAAATAAAAAATAACATGTCTCATACAATTACATCACTCAAGTAATTAAAAACCTGAATCTGTATCATACAAGTGGCTTTGATACCACTATTGGTCACGACGGTATACCCCATGGTCCAGCAGAAAAATTATTTGGCGATCACCACCAAAGATCTATGTACGAGAAACGAATCGGGGTGAAAAAGGGTGAAGAATTACCTGTTTAAAATCTGGAATTCTGAATTTGGAGAAGATAGATATCCAATCACGATTCCACGATGTCGATTCCTAAGCCGGAACGATAACGCTTCGACCTCTACTTAGTTCACCCAGTTGAAATGAGCATATAAAACTCTCTAAATTATTTATAGGGTTTTCCAAAAAAGCATTAATGACTGCTAGTCTCTCATGCCTTCATATAGCCTTTGAAAATCCTAATTCAACTCATATTAGGATTTCAATATATATTAATATATATAATCCTAATTTAACTTTAATTAGGATTTCAATATATATATATTAAACATATATAATCTCAATTCAACTAAATTAGGGTTTCAATATATATATTAAATATATATAATCCAAATTCAACTTAATTAGGATTTCAATATATGTATTAAATATATATAATCTCAATTCAAATTAATTAGGATTTCAATATATATATTAAATATATGTAATCTCAATTCAACTTAATTAAGATTTCAATATATACTGATTTAAATCAAATTATATTATTTGTATATTAAAAGAGTCATAATTACATAATTATTTTCTTTTAATATTTATCGAATCGTTAAATTGTATATATCAAATATATATATTAATTTAACTAAATTCGTGTACAACAAATTTGTACATATATAATTCATTTAATATATGCTCATTTCAACCGTGGGTGTGACCCTATAAGTTTTTTGTAACGTTAGTAGTAAATATTAGAATATTTCTAATATTACAAACAATGAGTGACATCTAGCAATATGTCATTGTCACCTAAGTTACAAGAAATCATGATTCAACATAACCTCTTCGTGATTAACTATTTTTCATGTATTACATCCTTTTGTCCTTTATATCTAGATTGGACACAAGTCGTGGAACACTCACACTTGTATAGTCCATCTAATATTTCTTTATATCTTGAGTAGAATATTATAAACGAATAACTATGATATCTCATACCAACTTATTCGAGCATGGCCATGCATTTCTAGTCTCACTCAATCAAGTGACCTAAGATATTACTCCTATTATGTAGGAGGGGCAAATCCTATCTTGATCAACCATATCTCACTACATTAATTGTGACATATCCAATATCAGTCTTTATAGTGTAGTCAGTTACGACGCACGTTTGACTATATCAAAATATATCACTCACGATGTTGAAATAGCGATGATCTCAAGTCTGAGGATCATACATGTAGTTATCACTATGAGCAATGTTGTGACTGTCACATAATAATCCAAGAAACATGCTCATAGCGGGTCAGCCCACTATGTCGTTCTCTAACACATACTTATGTGTTGATTGTTACATCTCCATGTCAATGACAATATTTTGTCATCAATCAAATACAAATTAGTCTTAATGCATTATTACTGTCCATGCCCACAATAATACTCGACTAAAGAAATTTAAGAATAATCATATTATTCTAAGGACTTTATCATAATACAGTTTATTTTTGCACGCAGAATAGTAACGGAAAATAATAATGGCAATGCCTTTGTATTAATAAACAAGGTAAAACAAATGTCATTTACAATCATCTTATGATTGGTCTTTGGGCATACTCTAACAATGGGTACCAAGTCTCAGTAGCATAACTCAGATTAAAAATTTATCAAAACCCAATTTTGTTAGATTAGAATAGAATAGAAATCTATAACTATGATTAAAAATCGAATTAATATGATGTAATTGTGAAAGATAATGGTTTAGAAATAAACTGACTCATTCTAGTATGGTTTAGGGAGCATTCTTTCATCGAGTAATATTTGCCGGATGTTTTTATATATTTCCCTTTATCTTCACCAATTTCTTATATTCTTTCACAACAATGTGCAGATTCATCATGTTCTTGTTTGCGTGATTCGTATAGAGCTCGTATAGCAGCTGCATCCTATCATATTCTCTAACTCCCTATAATTGGAAATAAACAAATATGTTAGTACAAAATTACTAGACGATAACCACGCAACATTTGATTATACATGAAATAGTAATGGTAATCATTCACTTATGATATGCTGCAATGCACTGATTTCAGTACTTGGCTGTATGCCTCTCATCCATGAAATGACGAATATACCACAGTTTGATCTATCAAGTTCGATGCAGTTCTAGTCATTTAATTACTAATTCCATGATAACAATAAAGAAATATGGAAAGCTGAATACCCATTTTCTTGTCTTATGACTTTAGGACATTGAATTTTCAACAAGTCAAATGCCACCTTCAGTTTGCCAATCACCTTAATGAAGTCTTAATGCTTAGCAAATTCCACAAACTTGCGTATCTGAACGATAATGACAACATAGTACAAAGTTCATTCATGAACATTAATAACATACAATGCTAACAAGGCGACACGGCAAATGATGTGTTCTCACCATTTTTGTAACTGCTTCCTCCCTAAGCTAACTTGCTGAAGTACCCGATAAGCTATCTAGTACCCAAACTACCTAACGCTCCATATGAATGACACACAAGTACCAATGCAAATTGCCATAATTAATGGGGATGAATACCTGCAAATATTCTATCATCAACTTGTTAAAATGTAGCATATCCCAAAACAGCTTAACATTTTTCCTTTAATAGATTACGTCTTACAATATCAATCCCAGTGATGTTCCCATAATACTACATTTGTCCCGTATTGAACTCTACAAACCATGTCACTGTGCTAGTTAGATTTTTTTTATGAGTACTATACAATTAATAATGGTTGTTATTTACAATCGAGAACAATTTATCAACAAAGAAATATAGCATAAACACTGTATAAAATGGTACCAAAAAAATATACATCAACATTACAAGGCATAAAGGTCCGACGTTTACTATTTTCTTTTGCCTCTTTGCAAGTCTCAAACAAGGACACAATATCAATAATCTGTCAATTTTAAAAAACATTAATGACCACCTAGCAAAATAGGTTCTAAGTGTTTCATATAATTTCAAGCCATACGCGATATTTATTAGACTAACCGTATCGTCTAACCATGCATCAGGTCGTAATGTATCCATATTTATAATAGTGGCATAAATGTTGTCGAGTGTAATGACCCTATAGCTGCATACAAAATTGTATTATGTCTTTGATTTTACATTTCACAATATGAAAAATTAAAGTTATACAGTTGAAGGCTTACTCTTACGCCAATAGGGTATTTCATAAATAATCACAGTAGGCTTGTTCTTCTTCACCAAACCCATCAGGTAGTACAGCATACAGAAATGTCTTTGACTGGTCATCTTCAACCTTTCACAAGAAAGATATGATGGTAACCACGACAATCATAAATTATGTAAACAAAAAAATCATAACCATTAAGGGGCAACATTTAATTCGATGGCCTTAAAGGCTAAAATTGAATTATTTCCAATGTTCCCTTCGATGGGCTTAAGGCCCAATGTTCGATGGCCAATGTTCAATGCATATGACACCCGCCCATTTGCTATTATTAACGTACATGATGCACACAACCAACAGTTACCATTGAGAATGTTATTCCCAATTAACTTTCCAAACCTTATGCAGTTGAATGGTTATCCTTTGAGAGTTTAGGGGATTTTTGACTAACCTACCTGACAACATGGTTATCCTACAACAGAACAATACAATAGTCAAGGCCAAGCCCATAGGTACATAAAAAAGATGAAAATGATCTTTAAATAAATTTAGCTTTTACCTTTTTCTTCATTGGTGCTGGACAGTTAGATTTTTTATCTAAATCTATGTTGCGCCTAACTCCACCTTTGGGTGTTTTGAATTTGGAAGAAGGAGTAACAATTGTTGTTGTCTCTGTAGGAATACGGCTCTGACCATCTTCTCTAAAAGTGATGTCCACATAAAGTTATGGTCAACAACCCTATTAATTTTAGTCACAATATAGGCCCTATCAAGGCTCCATATTCCTTGACATCTTCTGCAAAGAACCTTTCATTTCCTCCCGCATTTCTTTCACAACCTTATGAACAACGTCAATTTAACTTTAAAATCGTTTATTTTTACTTCAAACTCGTTGACTTTGACATCAATATCAGCCCACACTTTTGCAACATCTTTAGAAAGAATACTTAATTTCTCTCCAGCATCGTATCATCAACCCCCTCATATTGTCCAATTTCTCATCACCTTTAATTTGCTTCTCAATTCCCGTATTCACAACCTATTTTAGCCCATTCACCTCAGACATTATTTGCTCCTCACATTTCATTTTCTCCTCACAAAATAAATGATTAATACAATGATACGTAACATATTACCTTAGGTCTCTTCGAAGCTTTCCAACCTTTGGGTGCTTCCATGACTTTCTCAGATTCCTTGACTTTAGGTGCTTCAACAGTTTCACATAATGTCTTCTTCCAGGAAATCATCTTCAGGGTAAAAAAATATATAATTAATTAACCATGATTGCAATTGACATATTATATCAATAATAATCCAACAGATACCTTTGGTTTATTCAAATCTCGCTTGCTCTTCAAGCGAGCATAAACCGAAGCGACCTCTGAATGCGCCCAGAGTAGAATGCGAGCCTCACCACCATTAGAAGTTGCACTGGCTATGTTATCAAATCCAAACCATAATCATAATGCTGAACCTGAATTCCATATCATTAACAACACATCATTAATATGACCAAACTCAGTTCCACATATTTCTCATCACTAATTGTAATTTAACTTTACCTCTAAGATTACAATACAACCTTTTAGGTGAACGTTCCTTTTCGACTTCTGTAAATAGCTTATTGTCTCAATAAGTGTATCATAAACATACTTGGCCCAATTCACTTTACCCTGTAAGCAATCGTCGCACATCAACTTCAAAAAATCTCCACACGGGCATATCTCAGCAGTGGGACACAGAAAAACTCCAATAATGTACAGCAACACCCTTACTTTCAATGTATCCCCTTTAAAAGCACCATACACTACATCTCGCTTGATTTGTGCAAAAGTTAAATCTGTGCTGAGGTTATACTTTGCACCGAGTTCTCTACTATTCTCCTTCGTCAGTCTTTTCCTTATGAGTTTCAATAATGTAAGGTTGTTTGTCTTCCTTTGATGGTTTCTCCCATTTCTTGCGTAACTCTTTCCTAACCTACGAATGAAAAAATCAAATGAACTTAACATTTTACATACGCCTTTAACAAACATCATAAACCACTGAAACCTACCTCATTAGTCGTTTTTTCCTCAATTTGATTCCTCCTTATACATTCACCTTTACCGTAAAACATGAAAATAACAAAGGAATACATTCAATCATTTATTCTGAGATGCAATAAGAATACGTAAATATCAACTTACTAAAACTTAATAAAAGGAGGACACTTTTTTGTGTACGACCTATCATATATGGCCAACATCTTAGACCCAACTTCCTTAGTAGCAACTTCATTATCAACAACTTTATTACCAACTTTATCATTACCATCTTTATCAGCAACTTCATCATTACCATCTTTATCAGCAACTTCTTTAGCAACTTGATCAGCAATTTCATCAAAAACGGGGTTCAAATTTGTAGTTGTCATCCTAAGAATTAAATCTTCACATGAATCCATGCAAAAACAAACCAACACACTCATAAATAAACTCGGCCTCATTACAAACAAATCTAACCTTTTAGGTTCAAAGAGATGGAAAGGATAACATTTCAAGAAAACGAAACAAGACAAAATATTCAGTTTCAACAAATTTCCTCCAACAAGAAATGCAATTCCATACCAAAATTCTATAACACAAACCCTAGATTTCAAGTATTTCTCAAATAAACAAACAAACTTAGGGTTTTGCTTGTTACCTTCGCAATGGAGACAATTGCACAGGTTCAGTTGCAAACCTACACTGAGGTTTCGATCCTTCACACTGACTGAAACATTTTTCCCAAATTCAGAGGATTCTTTAGATTTTCAATGGGGAAATGAGTTCTAACCCTAAAATTTTATTAAACAAATAATAGTTCGATTCTCAATTCTAAGAAGTCAGAGGGCTTTAATCGCTACGAGTAGCGAATGACTAAGTACGTTGTGAGACCTACAAAAAAACTGGAAATATGAATCGTTAAACCGAAATTATTATAATCTTTTACTTTAGGTTGCGAAACATATTCATGAACTCCGATACTTAGCGATTCGACCTAATACGTTATCTACTCCCTTCACTTTTACGGTTTCTATGTCTAATTTTATATATCCAACATATATGCCCCAGGTTTTGGTACAAATAATTAAGTTCCAAAACATACTAAACAAACAAGTATTGTTAAAGGAATTTAAACATTTCCAGTTTACACATTTTCTAAGGGTTACGAAACATGTACAAAAGTTCTGATATTAGGATAAAAACATATACTATTACGCATTAACCCTAAAATGTTACTTTCACATATGAGAGTTTCAGTACTCGATATCAAATTTTGAGACATCTTCTGCCAACGTTAATTGTCGCAAACTTTACTAGCAATTTTGATTTATACTTTTAACTATCGATTCCAGTACATATCACAGAGTTCTAAAACTTATGTGTTATTTTAACATTTGATGTTTCACCACGAATGTTATCCCCATAAGTTGCGATACAAACTTACTAAGTTCTGAAACTTATCAACAATAACCTCTTCCCGTTTCCCTTTTTTTAGAGTCTAAATTTAACGGTCAAAATCAAAAGTTTTCTCATCTAATGGCTCTAACATCCGTCCGTTTATTAGTCATATACTAACTTATTGATCTTTAGACTCATCCATAGTAATGGGTACAAATGGGCAACAGATGAAGAAGAGGTGAAAAAGATTAATTGTTTGCAATACTTCACCATACTTGATAGGGGTGGACAAAACTCGACTCGAATAGAAAAAACTAAATTATTCGACTCGATTCAATGCGAAAGTATTTGAATCGACTCTTAATTTCTTAAAATTGACTCAACTCAAAAAATTCAAATAAAGTTTGAGTTATAAAATGGAAACTCGAATAACTCAAAATTTTTAATTATTAGTTTTCAAGTTCGAGTCGAGTTTCTCAATTATGCCCGATACATACATACATACATACATACATACATACATACATACATACATACATACATACATACATACATACATATCACATATAAAAAATATGAAGGAATATATATATTTGTATTGTATATGATTATTGAAAATCGTTTAAATTGGAACTAATTAGTACCATAACATTATAAATGTTTACAATTAAATTTGAACAAAAACTCGAACAACTCAACTCGGCTCGAAGAAATTTCAAATAAAGTTTGAGTTATGAAATATGACTCTTCTACTCGACTAACTCGATTTTTTTACTCGACTCGATTAATACCCACCTCAATGCTTGATATATGAAATTATCATTTTTTACCTTAATAGTTTATATATAAGGTAAAAATATAAAATTGCATTATACTAATAAAACCTATTTTTAATAATTATGTTTACAAATTTATTTTCCCTTAAAAGATTGAAAATATTATAAATAATATGTGAAGTGCAATTCGGAGCTAAATAAGGAGGTGATGGATGCAACACACATTCGTGGGACAACCATAAACTTTAAGATTAAACATGTACGATGAAACAGTGATAGCACAAAACAAGTCGACTGTGGTTTGTTGATGAATTTGACAATATTTACCTTCTCCAAATATACTTAATTTATTTCCTCTAAACAAATTATTATAAAAAATGGTAAAATTTTGATACAGATGTCGTGTTAAACTAATTTTACACAAGCTTACATACTTACAATATAAAATTTAAATTTTAAATTCCTAATTCTAACCCTAAAAAAATAAACCCTAAACCTTAAACCATATACTCTAAATTCAAAACACTAACCTTACATTCTAAATCTTACAACCTAAACCCCTAAACTTTAAATCGTAAACTAAAATCCTAACCCATAAAACTGAAAGGTACACGGCATGTATATTAAAAAAATTTTCTAAAAAATATATAATTCTTTTTTATTTTCAATAATTTAAGTGGGATATTTTTAACCTGCGGACACAATTTAACCTATCGATGGCCACTCCTATCTAAAAAAGAACGTCTTGCTTCGGCTGCAAAAACGTGTTGCTGAACTTTTGTTTTTAAAGAAACGTGTTGTTAGGGGTTGTAAAATTACCGGTCTCCGACTCGACTCATGTGCCCTGATATGATCCGTTCGAATTTTTAGTCTTAAATTTGCGGATCGAGAGGGGACGAGTTTTTTAAATTGTCAAGTCGGGGCAAGGTAGGTTCAGGTATATGCTAGAAAATTTCCGCTTCCCCCGGTATATATTCAAATAAATATATAACTTTTTATTATATTTACAAAAATAAAAATATATATATAAACACTTTTATGGTTGTTAAGCTAACTTTATTTGTTTTTTTTTGCTTATCGTAATTTTTTTAGATGTTGTTCAAATTTTAACATATTCAATTCTAACGGTCAATGGTTCAAGTTTATATTTTAAAATATGTAATTTTTCATGTGTGTAATTAAAATTAGTTTTATTTTATATAGGTTTAAAGTCCTTTGAAACTATATATTTGTGGTCGAGATGATGGATTCACCGGATTTAAGTCTTATTGTCGGCGAAGATTATAATTTTTTTAAATATTTCGGGTCGGGTCGGGATCGAGTTTAAGAGTTACTACATCGAGGCGGGACGGGGCGAGTAAATTAATATTTAATCTGGAGCGGGACAGGGTCGGGTTTAGAAATTTATAGATCAGAGCGGGTTCAGGACTGCCAAAAATCTGCCCCGCCTCGTTGTCATCCCTGTTGCTGAACTTTAACTATAAAACAAGAAGTCGGTGGAATAAATTATCTGAATAATTTTATAGTAAAAACCTTTGAAGTATCTTTCGATTGTGGATAGACTCAGCGGTGTTGGAGGGGTAGTCGCACCTTTTAAAAATTTTAAACTCACATATAATTTTTATATATTTTTATAATTTTTATATTTTTTATAGATAATCTAAGTTTACATCCCTTAAAACTTTATAATTTATCACTACTAAACTCGGGATATAATTCCCTAACAATTTTTACATATGACACAAAATTCTTCGACCGTCGCTACTTTCAATGTTAAAAATAAATTAAGCTCTTTTAAAGTAAACGAAATAACTTAGTTCTTTTAATTTTATGTGATTATGACGTTTATTTTTCAATTAATTTATCTTACTTTTGATTGATTAGCTATAAGTTTATCCATAAATATTTATATATTTTTAATTTGGTATTGATTCTAATATATTTAATAAATTGAACTTTAATATTTACACATTCGTTTAATCTGATATTCATTATACAAATATATATATATTTTAAAAAATCTAAAAAACCAAAAATAATATATAAAAATTTACATTTCAATATATATACAATAATAAAGAAATATTATAATTAGAATATTAATAATATATTCTGTTATGATTAAATTAATTATGATTAAATTAAAATATAATTTTTAATATGATTAAATATAATCAACTAGAAATAAATAATTAAAATAATTTTAGAATTGAAAGAAAACAAAATTATTATATGCTATCAACATTAGATTGAATCTTGTAATGTTCGGTCGATCAATGAGTTGGATACCAGTGGTTAAGTCAAAAAATATTATATTGAATCTACGATTATTTTTTAATAGTCTTAAGGTGATTACAAAGTAGTATATATTAATTTTTTTCCTTTAATCCTTTGATAGCGCATACACACTTTGAGGACAAATCTGCTTGAACTTAAATCTCCTAGGATAAATGTAATATCCCGATTTTTGGACTAGTGACTAAAATGTAACTTTTGAAAGTTTAGGGGGTTAAAGTGTGAATTTTGGAAAAGTTTAGGGACCAAAGTGTAATTTTTAAAAAATGTGTAAGATAACCCCGTAAATGAATAGCTCACCCTAAGAGTGGCATTTTCGTGTTACCCAGATTTTTCATACGAGGCTTATATTATTTGAATTTGGATCGAATAAAATTGTTAAGCGTGCTCAGGCTAGGAAATGTTAGGATGGGTGACCTTCGGGAAGGTCCCATGAGAGTGTTTTTGATCGATATGTTGGACTGAGTAAGAGTAGAGAAATTCGTATGGATTATCGATAAAGGAATTCTAAGAGAAATTTTACTGTATGAAGATTTTCGATAATTATTGAAATAATAGATTGAGTTAGGAAAATTCAGTCTAAGTCATTGGAAAAAGAAAGTTTTATGAGATAATTGTTTATTTCCCGAATATGGAAATATAGAATTTTCGGAATAAATCCAATAGCTCGGAAAAGGTAAAATCGCAGTAGAAGTATTTTATGGATATCAATATATCGGATCGAATTGAAATTTTAAAGACAGCTCCAAAAGTTATGGAAAATTCACAAAATCTTATTATATGAATATTTTATAAATTTTGGTGGGATTCTAACTAGATTTAGTTAGAATATGATGGAGTGGTTATAAAGCTCAAAGAAAGAAAATTTGGAAATCGTATTGAGTGAAATTCGAATATTTGGATCAAATAAATGCCATAAATAAAAATCTAGGATATTTTGGGACATGGACGGTTGGATTGGAACCATTTTGGTTCAATTTTAATGGAATGACAATTTTTAAGTCTTGTTGTAAATAAAGTCTAGTTGAAGGGCAAATTGGACATTTGCCATGGATGGCATTTTTGAAATATTTTGAAACATTGAGGGAAATTTTGAAAGGTGAAAAACACATGGATTTGATCTTAGCCATATATTTTTGATGAGATTGAATCTTGGCCATTGAATTAAAGGGCAAAATAGTAATTTCACTATGTAAAATGAATTAAAAATTCATTTTATTTTTAATCATTTGGATTTATTTAAAAGATGTACAAAATATCATTTTGTTCATATAAGGGCTGTTCGAATAGTAAGAAGAAAAGAGGGAAAATACCAAAAATTTTCCAAGTCCATTTTCAAGGTTTTTGATCAAGAATTCAAGTAAAGTTGTTTAAGGTAAAGCAATCTACTCTCCATTCTCTATATTTTGATAGTAAAATTGCATGGAATTATGAATTTTAAGTTAGGTATTGAAGAGAGAGAAATTAGGGTTTCATGGAATTTTGTAAGTATTGATGTAGTAGATGATGAATTAAGCTTAGTTTTGATAAAAACAAACTTGAAATCAAGTTAATTTCATGTTGAAAGTTATAAACCCTAATGTTGAAATTTTATTTTTACATTGGAATGGATGAGTTGTGATTAAAATGGCTTGAATTGATGATTAGGGATCAAAATAAAAAAATTTGAAAGATGAATGACCAATTTGGCAATTTAGGAAAAATTAGGGATTGGTCTTGAATTTATGGAAAATTGATAGAATTGAAGATTTGAGTATGTTATGAAAATAAAGGGGTCGAAATGACAAGAAAGGAAAATTTAAGGACCTTTTAGAAAATAAAGAATTTAGTGAAGGACCAAGTTGAATAAAGTTGAAAGTTGAAGGAAAATTTCTAAGGATGTTAGAAATATATAAATGGTTAATTGTACATGAATTTATGTACAAAAGTGGAATAGTGACTAAAATGTTACTTTTATATAGTTTGAAGACTAAAAAGGTAATAGTCCAAAATGAGTGGTTAATTTTTGATATTGTTCAAATTAGGCTTGAACAATTGTTTAATGTTCAAAATGGTCACTAAAGACCTAGGGACCATTTCGGCAATGATGTAAAGTATTGTGAAAATTTTTAGAAAAAATTTATATTCTAATAGTTATGTTTAAGAATCAAGATAGCAATGTTAGATTTAAATTTATCGCAAGAAAAATGATGAATATGCTTGATTGGCCTTATACAGTTATTGTTCTAAAAGAGATTGAAGGAGAACCAGTGATAAAAAGAAAGATAAGAACCTCAAGTAAGCTTAGTGAGGCATACTATTCAAGGCCCAGGTGAGTGCATTTATATGTTTTAAAATGAAATTAGGAAGACTTGCGAATAGTCGACCTTAAATTAAAATGATACTACATTATTTGTACGAGACCTGACTTGTTGCAAACTTCATGTAGAATATGAGGTAAAAAATTTATTCTGCATAATGGCAATGCATGTCTATACATGGAATATGGATATTAATAACAAGATAATACATGATACAGATGTTATATGATTACATGATACATGAAATGTTATTTGTATGATGATCTATGTTTATATGAACATTTATGATGAAGCATGAAACAAGAAATGTTTATTTATATGATTGATTTATGATAAAAGAAATGCCCAAGTATTGTGTATGATAGTCCATGGTATATTGGCATGCCATAGAGTCTTTAGCAGCTGCACTATTATGTTCATGTTACCAAACAGATATTGTGACAAATGATTGTGTCACATACACCTTGGGGACCTGCACCCTTGGTGTGCACCCTGGGGATCCACGCCCACTGTGCCCGAGTGCACCGTCGAGGTGCTTCATGTTTATGGCGAGCAAAGAGCGTCCCAAGTGTGTACTCATCTTCACGTTCACGTTTGACACTACGGTGTCATTTCAAGACGACTCACGTACCTCGATCTCATATAGCGTACCTTGGACAATGATAAAAGAATCATGTCACGTATATGAATCATGTTACGTATATGAAACATGTCATGAATATGAACCATGCTATGTATATGAAATATGTCAAGTATACGAATCATGCCACGTATATGAATCATGACATGTACATGAATTATGTCAAGTATACAAGGTATGTCACATATATAAGAAATGTGCTATGCATATGAATCATGCCACGTATACAATTATGTTACTTATATAAATTATGATGTGTATATGAATTATGCCATGTACACATATCATGTTATGTATATGAATGAAGACACGTATATGAATCATGTTTCGTATGAAAATCATGTCATACAAATGAAATATGCCACGTATAAGAATCATGTTATATAAATGGATCATGCCATGAATATGAATCATGCTACGTATATGAACCATGTCATGTATATGAATCATGTTATGTATGTGAATCATGTCATGTATGTGTATTGTTGCGTGTGATAAGTGCTACGCAATTGTGCAAGTATACACGTCGCAAGTAATAAAGTGATATGAGTATCGAGTATCGTCTCCACAGGGATTGGTTTGGGCCACTTTGCTTAAGTTACTGCACTGTGAAAAGTAAAAACACAATTAAAGGATTATAGGAGTTTAACTAATAACTAAACTAGAAATCAATAAAGTAAAAGAAAATATGAGAGAAAAAGAGAGAGATAGGCCAGGTTATCGTGAGTTGAGGTGTGATAGCCGATTGGATCGTTTTGGTAAAAGAGTGCACGGGCAACTCAGTTGTCGTGGCAACTTGCACAACGGGGTTGCCTTGGCAACTAATCGATGGTTGCCTGGGCAACTACTTGGGCGTCTGGGCAGCAACTTCAAGGTTCGACAGAGCATTCTTCAATGGTTTCTTCTTATCCCTAAGTCGAAACTCTAGCTACTTGTGCATGCCTTGATAATACATCCCTGCGTGAATCAAGGGTGAACAACAACCAATCTTGCGCTCCTCTTAGCCGTTGAAATCCTTAACTTATTCCTAAGCCGGATTAATCTTCATCATCAATAGATTGAATAAAGACCATACTCATTCCTTTCTTGAATCTAACTCTCCCGATATTAGATAAATAGATGAAGTTACGAGATCCTCTCCCAATTCACTCGCAAACAAGAATAAAAGCCAAGAATGAGTAAACCTTGAATAGAAAAGTGCAAACTCTTATTACCTAAACAAAATCCAATTGTTTCTCACAACAACAAAACACAATAACCCCAACCGATCAAGTTAGTTCATGGTTGGGTTCAAAAGATATACAAAGAATAATTCCCAAACCATGAATCTAATGGAAGCAAAGAAGAAGAAGAAGTCGAAATTTCCCCTAATGCTCTCTTGTCGAAATTTCTCTCTTTTTTTTCTCCCCCCTGGATTGTCGAAATCTCCTTGCTATTTATAGGGCTAGGCCAAAGTCCTTCTATGAGGAGGAGTTTGAGTTGGAATTAAATTATCTTTAAAGAATATAATTCTTTATTATAATTGTATTCCTACTAGAACTTCTCCTATCTTCTTGGAATTTAATTCTTCTTTAATCTCTGCATGGAAATCAAATTCCTTTAGGTTTGGGCTTTGCTCCACGTCATCTTGGGCTTGTCTAGTCATCAATTTTGACATCCCTATTGCATCTTCTCTTTGTCGACAATTGCCATGGCAACTGGCTCGGCGTCTCCTTCATGCATTGCCCTGGCAACTAGCTCGGCATATCCTTCATGCATTGCCCTGACAACTAGCTCGGCATTGCTTTGGCAAGTGATCCTGCACATACACACACAAAAACACACCAAAGCAGCATCTTTTTCCACAAAAATCACCAAGTTATGTAATCAAGCTCAACGGTGGAAAGAAACATGAATTAATGCATGAATGACTAATTATGCAACTATTATGAGCTTAAGTCTAACAATAATATGAGTAAAAGGGTAATAAAAATAGTACTTTTGAACACTTATCACGCCCCCAAACTCGAACTATTGCTTGTCCTCAAGCAATGCAAACTAACAATTACCTGCCAATACTTTAATCATCAAAGACATGCTTCAAACTTGAATTCAAACCTCGGAACCGTGTCACAAAGTATGATCACCTTTTAATTTTTCGGATAGCACAAAAATTACCCGGAACCAAACTATAGTGCTCGTGACAATGTGTGTGCTTAGTTGTGAACAAGTTGATTTTCAAGATTCTATGTGATCTACAGGCTTTTATTAATTTAATTATCGGGGCATTTATTTTTATTTTCACTAGAGCCAATTTCGGGCACCTCTAGCGATTCTTTAATGTGCATTAACTATTAGAGCCAGTTTCGGGCACCTCTAGCAAGAAAGTGCATTTACTACTAGAGCCAGTTTTTGGGCACCTCTAGCAAGAAATTAACTTTTAATTTTCAATTTTAAATTTACCCAAATTTTAAGCAACCTAAGTTCACTAAGTTTCTTTCAATCAACAAGCCACAACCATGTAAAAAAAAATCAGCATCATAGTAAAATTCTAAGTTCTTTTCATGCAATCCTAAAATTAAAGGTTATTTCAATTAAGTGCAGTGGCAAAAATTCATCATTGGATATTCAACAAGTCTTAAGCAATTAAATCCAATTAAAGGCATGGCAAGTAACATATGCAACCTATATGTGATTGCTAAAGATGAATGCAACTAAACATGAAACTAACTAGAAACCAACACCCCCAAACTCGAGAGAAGCATTGTCCTCAATGCACGTAAAAGTGAAACAAAATTTAAAAGAAACTAAATGAAATGAGTTAGTCAGAGAGGTCGTCACCTCGAGTGATGAGTTTCCTTCGTGTCGTTTGCTTGATTCAATTTCCGGTCAGTGGTTGAATGCTTGTGGCTGGTACCGCGTGAATAGCATTGCCTTGATTTGATCCATGTTTGCCGATGCAGGTTTACTTGCATGTGCATCAGTAGTTGCCGAAGCCATTGTTGTTGCCAGGCATCACCGGTTTGTTGTGTGGTTCTTTGTGGCAAGTAGTCGGCAGTGAATTTCCTTAGCATAGTAGTTGTGAGTCTTGTTGTGAAAAAGAAAACAAAGAAAACCTGAAAACTAAAGATAATGAAGAAAAATAAAATATCTCCTAAAAATAAAAATGAAAATAAAAAGAAAAAGAAAAAGAAAAAGAAAATATTGAAAGGAGAGCATGCTCATGCATCTCCTAAGTTGACCACTTCTAATGTTACTGCATATCTGAGAAAACTTGAGGAGAGTCGTTTCCGATACTTCTTATAGTCCATCTGTACCCTCCATCGGGTGACAATATTACCCAAAAAGAGTTGGGCCAATGTGCTCCCAGCTACTCCCTTTTGCATTACCATGGTGGATGTGTCTTTCTTCTTTGTTAAACATAGTCCATGTATACTCTCCACCTTGCTACTATTCCTGAAGGCACAAATATATTAATAGAAAAAATTATATCCATTCTCAACCATTCAATTACCTCATTCTTGTCGACTTCTATCATGGTTGGATGTAGCCTTTGTTGTCGTGGCAATTGCTGCTCAAGCCAATTGCCGTGGCAATCAGATGTCAAATTTTGCTTTAAGTCAAGAGAATAATCAATTTTCTGAAGAGCTTTATGAATCCAAACATCTTTTTCTTTTGGCCTCTCAAACATCTCCATCAGTAGAGATTTCGATGGCTTCAAATCTACCAACCTCGGTTCCTCAAGACATACCTGCAATGGACGAGGTGAGTTTTTAAAGAATTCAAAAGGTTCAACTATTACCTGCTCATATTCCATTGGCAAAGTATTATCATCTCGTTGATCTTGCATGTGGTCATGTAATTGCCGTGGCAATTGTAGATGAGAGCAATCTACACATTCTTGCTTCAACATCAACGTTGTAACCTTCTGGGCATCAGGTTCCTCAGAAATTGTTGTAGTATTGTTGTTCTCAGCTTCACTGAGTGTTGTCGCGGCATTGCTCTGTTCAGGCTTCTCAATCATTGCCGAGGCAATTTGTTGCTCAGGCTCATCATGTGTTGGGCAGTCTCTTTCATTGGAATCCTCTTGACTTTGAGGTTCTAGTTGTTCCCCACACATCGGAGAGCTTTCTTTGCATTGCTCCTTATCCTCTTGCCTTGGGACGTCAATATCCCTAGGAGTGAATTGTTGGTGCATGTTATCCATGACATATATGGATCTCCCCAATTGATCTTCTGAATCCCCTAAGGTTGCATCCCACTGAGTTATCCTCGTATGCATAGATTTTGATAGCTCTCGAATCTCTTCAATTGATCCGTCAAGTCTAGCCAAGGAAGCTAGTAACGTTTCCTCCGAGGAATTGGAATGCTCTTGAAAAGGACTACATTGCCATGGCATATCTGTTGCTGCGGCAAAATTGTTATGGTAAAAAAAATTTTGAGCTTTTTGACCATACCATGAAGAATTTTGCTGTTGGTTCCCTCTATGGTCCTCCATGTAGTTATATGCACCGAAAATGTGAGGGCAATTTTCAAACACATGATGTTCTCCACACATAGCACAAGATTTTTCCACGGTATAAGTTCTTTGGGCTTTTCTCGGTTGGTATAGGTAATCATCAAAGGGTGCAAGAAACTCTTGATTGGATTGATTCATATCTTCCATCATCATCTCTCGAATATATCGACTTTTATTTCCCGACATGTTGATGTCCCTTAACTTGTAGCGCACCTAATAATTTTTTTTTTGATAAAACAAACAAAAAGAAAAGTTAGTAAAACTAAGAGAAAAAAATGCAATAACAAAAACAACTAACACCAATTGCCAATCCCCGGCAACGGCGCCAAAAACTTGTTGCGTGTGATAAGTGCTACGCAATTGTGCAAGTATACACGTCGCAAGTAATAAAGTGATATGAGTATCGAGTATCGTCTCCACAGGGATTGGTTTGGGCCACTTTGCTTAAGTTACTGCACTGTGAAAAGTAAAAACACAATTAAAGGATTATAGGAGTTTAACTAATAACTAAACTAGAAAGCAATAAAGTAAAAGAAAATATGAGAGAAAAAGAGAGAGATAGGCCAGGTTATCGTGAGTTGAGGTGTGATAGCCGATTGGATCGTTTTGGTAAAAGAGTGCACGGGCAACTCAGTTGCCGTGGCAACTTGCACAACGGGGTTGCCTTGGCAACTAATCGATGGTTGCCTGGGCAACTAGTTGGGCAACTACTTGGGCGTCTGGGCAGCAACTTCAAGGTTCGACAGAGCGTTCTTCAATGGTTTCTTCTTATCCCTAAGTCAAAACTCTAGCTACTTGTGCATGCCTTGATAATACATCCCTGCGTGAATCAAGGGTGAAAAACAACCAATCTTACGCTCCTCTTAGCCGTTGAAATCCTTAACTTATTCCTAAGCCGGATTAATCTTCATCATCAATAGATTGAATAAAGACCATACTCATTCCTTTCTTGAATCTAACTCTCCCGATATTAGATAAATAGATGAAGTTACGAGATCCTCTCCCAATTCACTCGCAAACAAGAATAAAAGCCAAGAATGAGTAAACCTTGAATAGAAAAGTGCAAACTCTTATTACCTAAACAAAATCCAATTGTTTCTCACAACAACAAAACACAATAACCCCAATCGATCAAGTTAGTTCATGGTTGGGTTCAAAAGATATACAAAGAATAATCCCCAAACCATGAATCTAATGGAAGCAAAGAAGAAGAAGAAGAAGTCGAAATTTCCCCTAATGCTCTCTTGTCGAAATTTCTCTCTTTTTTTTCTCCCCCCTGGATTGTCGAAATCTCCTTGTTATTTATAGGGCTAGGCCAAAGTCCTTCTTTGAGGAGGAGTTTGAGTTGGAATTAAATTATCTTTAAAGAATATAATTCTTTATTATAATTGTATTCCTACTAGAACTTCTCCTATCTTCTTGGAATTTAATTCTTCTTTAATCTCTGCATGGAAATCAAATTCCTTTGGGTTTGGGCTTTGCTCCACGTCATCTTGGGCTTGTCTAGTCATCAATTTCGACATCCCTATTGCATCTTCTCTTTGTCGACAATTGCCATGGCAACTGGCTCGGCGTCTCCTTCATGCATTGCCCTGGCAACTAGCTCGGCATATCCTTCATGCATTGCCCTGGCAACTAGCTCGGCATTGCTTTGGCAAGTGATCCTGCACATACACACACAAAAACACACCAAAGCAGCATCTTTTTCCACAAAAATCACCAAGTTATGTAATCAAGCTCAACGGTGGAAAGAAACATGAATTAATGCATGAATGACTAATTATGCAACTATTATGAGCTTAAGTCTAACAATAATATGAGTAAAAGGGTAATAAAAATAGTACTTTTGAACACTTATCATGTATCATGTTGCTTATGTGAATTATACCATGTATATGACTTGCTTTATGATGATAGAGTACTGGAACCATGATTAATTTAGGAATTTATGACATGCACATGAATATCTAGTGACTATGGAAACCTCGATAGTACTATCCTATCTTAGGTAAAGAACTTGATATGATATCATGTGATAAATATTAATTCACTTTATGTTTATTAAATAAGATTATTGCTTCACTAAGTTCGTACTAAGCGTGTGTTATTTCACACATAGGTTCTCCCAAGTAGAATGACAAGAAGGAGCTATTAATTTGGAAAAATCAAGTTACATTAGTAATCACGGTACGTACATCTTAAATTATAAGTTTGATGTCTAGTGGGCATGTACATATATGTAGTGGATTTAAAGAGACAAATTGTTTTGTAATCTCAATTTTATAATATGTTTATGCACTATTACAGATGTATGATATAGAAAATGGTTTACTATAAGTAGTTATATTTTCGATATAGTTCAGAATAGTTTAATCCTAATCGCGTAGAAATTTAAAAATCAAGAAAGGGTCTAGGCATAGTAGATAGTTTTCTCCCTAAATTATATTTTTATTTTAATAACATATTTATAAATTTTATAAAACAATTTAGAGTAAAAATTAGCTGCAATAGACTAATGTAGTTTTTAATTCAAAACCGAGAAAGGGGTTAAACTATAAGATAAAGTTGGTATAAAAAAATTCCAGTCAAGTTTTCTTAACAACTTTGTAACATCTCTAGTGTATATTCGGTCTACGAGTATACGTTAATGGTGTTACATTTATTGGTATCAGAGCTATAGGTTTAGCCAATTCTGGAGATTAAACCGGGTCAAAAGAGACTTGTTATTAAATGCATGCCCCTAGTATGTCAATGTTACTGATGTACTACTGTGTAACTTGATTATGTTACTTTATAACATGAATAAGTTTCAGTAGAAATAGATGATATTAAGTATTGATGGACGGCAATAAATGTTTAATTATGGGAATCAAAAAAAGAAAGAAGAATGTTTAAAGTCCAGTATGCTGACAACTAGTTAAAAGAAAAATGTTATAGCCGTCCTAAGTTTGAATAAGGTACTCATACTGTTTATGAGTACGAGTTAGATTTTAATAGACTGAGTTGGTACGCGGTTAAATGGATGTCAATCAAAAGGTCTCGATGTGAATGGTTTATAGAGAAGCTTCGTCTAGGGCCCAAGGAGATTATATTGGGCATGAACTTATCAAACTTCCAAGAGGCTATGAACAGAGCGAAGACTATGGAGAGAACCTATACTTGTTTTAATTGATTCGAGTTTGATTAATATATATATATATATATATATTGGTACTAAGATAGTAGCACGAAGAAAGGTTCGTTAGAAAATTCAAGGAATTAAGTTCCCGATTGATTTAATGGAACTTCCATTCCATGAAATTGAAGTCATTCTTGGAATGGATTGGTTATATGTATATGATGCATATGTGAAATGTAAGAAGAAAATGTTAGTATTTCAAGGACCCGATGGTTTTGAAATAACCCGGTGGAAGAAAAAACTGACTGTTTAGAGTCAGTAATTTCTGTAACGACAGCTCAAAGACTGTTATACAATGGATATGAAACATGTTTGGTTTGTATGGAAGATACAAAAAAGTTGCCTAAAAAGATTGAAGACATCCTGACTGTAAAGGAAATTTCCTAATATATTTCCAGGTGAGTTATCAGGATTACCTCCGGATAGGGAAATATAATTTGTGATTAATTTTTATCCTAGAACTGAGTCGATATCAATGGTACTATATAGGATGACACCAACTGAGTTAAGGGAACTAAAGGCTCAATTACAAGAATTGTTAGACCGGGGTTACATTCAATTGAGTGTATCACCATGGGGTGCTCTGATGTTATCTGTAAAGAAGAATGAGGGTTCCCTACGATTATGTATATATTATCGACAATGAAATAAAGTAACCATTAAGAATAAGTATCCCCTATCAAGGATTTATTTGATCAGTTTAAAGACGCAGTAGTATTTTTTTAAAAGACAGATCTTCGATCAGGATTATTATTAGCTCAAGATTAAGGAAGAAAATGTATCAAAGACAGGATTCAGAACTCGTTATGGACATTACGAGTTTTTGGTAATTCCTTTTTGAACTGAAGAATGCCCTTGCTGTATTCATGGATCTAATGAATAGGGTATTCCAACCCTATTTGAATCAGTTTGTTGTGGTCTTCATAGATGATATTTTGGTTTATTCGAAGACCGAAGCTGAACATGACTACTATCTTCAAGCGGTACTACAAACTTTAAGAGATTAGCAGCTTTATGTTAAGCTTTCTAAATGTGAGTTCTAGTTGTCAGGAAAGTTTTGAAAGATTAAAGAAAGTTCTAACTGAAACACTAGTTCTAATTCAACTAAAACCAGGAAAAGAATATACTTTGTACAATGATGTATTTCTTTATGGTTTAAGTTGCGTGTTGATGCAGGAAGGTCGTGTCATAGCTTATGGATCAAGGTAGCTCAAAATTTATGAAAGGAACTAATCAACACATGATGTGGTTATCGATGAACCTGGGAAGGTTAGATGTAATGACTGATACTTTTAGCCAAAAGACATTGTCTGAAGGACGAGATGCTTCCCTAACAGTAGAATGTCAATTAAAGTCAACTATATTGGATCAATTCAAGGATTTGCAGTCTATGGATGAAAGATGACTTGAAAATAGGATATAAGTTGAAACTAGGAAAGTACATGATTATGAAATTAAGTCAAATGGTTGATTATATTACTGAGGTAAAGTATATGTTTTTGACAAAGTTTGCTTACTTTATTCCAGTTTGAATGGATTACTCGCTGAATAAATATGCATAACTTTATGTTCGAGAGATACTAAGACTACATGGTGTCTCAACATTGATAGTGTCAGACAGAGACCCAAGGTTTACTTCAAGGTATTGGGGTATGTTAATTGAATCTTTAGGTACTAAATTAAATTTTAGTACAGTTTTTCATTCGCAAACAGATGAACAGTCTGAGCGGATCATACAGATTCTGGAGGATATGTTACGAGCTTGTGTAATTGAGTTTGCGGGATCATGAGAAAAGTACTTGCTCTTAAGCAAACTTGCTTATAGTAATAGTTATCAAACAAGTATCAAGGTGGCATATGCAAGAAAATGCTGAACTTCTTTTAATTGATCCGAGTTACATGATCGAAATATGTAGAATAACTCAAAGGTTGAGGAGTTGAATTAACATAAGACATGAAGGATAAAGTAAAGATTATTCAGCAAAATTTTAAGGCTTCTGTGAATTGACAAAAAGGCCTATGCAAATAAGAAGAAAAGGGATATTGAATATGAAGTTAGAGAAAAAGTGTTCCTAAAGGTTTCTCTTTGGAAGAAAGTACTAAGGTTCGGGCGGAAAGGGAAGTTTAGTCCCAGATTTATTGGGCTATATGAAGTTTAAAAAGAGTTGGACCAGTGGCTTACCAACTGGCACTACCTCCGGATATGAGTAAGATTCATTATATGTTTCACATATTCATGCTTTGGAGGTATTGATCGGATTCTTCACATGTAAATTACTTATGAGGAGATTGAATTGCAACCAGGTTTAACATATAAAGAAGAACTAGTGAAAATCCTAGCATACAAAGTAGAATAATTAAGGGACAAGAAAATTTTACTGGTTAAAGTCCTCTGGAGAAATCATAAAGTAGAGAAAGTAATTTGGGAAATTTAAGAGAGAATGAATAAGCAGAATCAAAGTTGTTTGAAATGAGTAAATGTTGAAAATTCGAGGAAGAATTTTCTTAAGGGGGAAGAATTGTAATATCCCAATTTTTGGACTAGTGACTAAAATGTAATTTTTAAAAGTTTAGGGGTTAAAGTGTGAACTTTGGAAAAGTTCAGGGACCAAAGTGTAATTTTTAAAAGTTGTGTAAGTTAACCCCGTAAATGAATACCTCACCCTCGAGAGTGGCATTTTCGTGTTACCCGAATTTTTCATACGAGACTTATATTATTCGATTGTAATCTCAATTTTATAATATGTTTATGCATTATTACAGATGTATGGATATAGAAAATGGTTTACTATAAGTAGTTATATTTTTTATATAGTTAAGAATAGTTTAACCCTAATTGCGTAGAAATTTTAAAATCAAGAAAGGGTCTAGGCAAGGTACATAGTTTTCTCCTTGAATTATATTTTTATTTTAATAACACATTTATAAATTTTATAAAATAACTCAGGGTTAAAACTAGCTACAATAGACTAACGTATTTTTTAATTCAAAAGCGAGAAATGGGTTAAACTATAAGATAAAGTTGGTATAAAAAAATTTCAAGTCAAGTTTTCTTAACAACTCTGTAACATTTTTAGTGTATATCCGGTCTACGAGTATACATTAAGGGTGTTACAATAAACATTATCCTATTTTCCTGTTTCAATCTACCATTATTTTAATTATAGTAAATATATTATGTTGTTATGTTAAGTATGGCATTCAAAAATTATAAATTCTAGTTTTTCTTCTTCTAAATTCTAGTCTATAATTCATATTACTAATTCATAGTAATTATGACTAACTAATAGATAGTTAGTGAATAAGATCATACAAGTTTGTTGACTTTTTATAAATACAAAATTTCTATTATAAGATATTTGAGTTCGTTTGATTTAAGGCTTAATGTATAATTTGCCCCCCTAACGTTTACCACTTTTCCCAACTTGATACTTAAAGTAGTTTTTGAGCTTTCTTCCCCTAAAGTTTATGTCGTTTAAAAACCATCTTAACCAATGAGATTGCGCCACATCACCCGATTTATTTTCTTTTTTATTTTTAGAAAGAAAATCTAAATTAATAAAAAAAATAAAATAAACTGTATAATATTATTAAAAAACCATTTAATAAAACTCACTTTCCCCAAATCAACCCCAATTTACCCTAAATCCCTGTTCAATTTTTATCCTATAATCGATTTGGTTCTTTCATCTTCACGAAATTTGGGGAAACTATTGTTTAATCACACTTTAGGGTTCGTGAATTCGTGGTTGACTCTCCGCCGAAATTCCACCAAAGTTCTTTTGACTGAATCAATTGTTAATCGTCTTTTTTATCGGTAAGTATGGTTTTATTAGAAAAAACACCATACAAACAAATATCGTTATGTGCCTCATTAAAAAACCCTAAACTTAGTCAGAAGAAGAGAGTACACATAATAGTATGAATACAAAAGCGAACAAGACACGATACAAAAGCCAAACAAAAGACAATGCCAAATAGCCCTACCTTACGCACAATCTTAAAACCACACTACCCGAGCAACACCATTCTTCGCCAGAGCATTCGCAACACTATTAGCTTCATGATTAATATGATGAAATTCTACACAATTCAAGGAAGCACATAAATCGTCATTTTTTTGAAACCAAGACCATAAATGCCAAGGCTGACGTTCCCAATGTATGACCCAAGAGATCACGACAATAGAGTCCGACTCCACCACAATTAAGAAATCCTGGCTCCATTTGAAATGTGACAAAAATAGCAAAGCATGAGCTATGTCACACACCTCCGCCTTGGCTATTTCCATGTTACCCAAAGGGCCCGAAAAGACAACACGAATCATTCCTAAATGGTCACGCAAAACACCCCACAACCAGCTCGTCGCGTCTCACCTTGTATCAAGCCATCCACACTTAATTTTAAAGTACCCGGATGAAGTACTTCCCATTGAACCCTATGCCGAGGTCTACTCTTGGTCAACACACCCACAAACTCCCACGGACAAGACCACCAATTTGCTTCCAAAATATCAACCGACTCTACTGTAGCTGTAAGCCAATAGAAAGACCGTAATTGGATAAAAAAAATAGCTTTTCCTCAGAATAGTTTTTGCCATTGAATACCCTATCATTCCTTGCAATCCACATCTACCATAAAGCCGCATAACAGCTCGCTAACCACCGGTGCCAAACCACCCCCGGAAAGAAACCATGGAGCACTGGTGTAGGAAATCTTCAAAAGCCATAGACAATGCAATCTCCAAACACCACCATTATAGAAACAAGAACCATACCCTCTATATAAAAGGACAAGAATATAAAATATGATCCATTTCATCAAAACCCTATAAACACCATATACAATGCACTGCCGCATCATTAATTTGAATATTGCTTGCTTGTAAAAAAACAAAGTGTAGGTAGTCGACGCCTCATAGCAAACCATAAAAACACTGTACTTTAGGTGGTACCGCAATCTTCCAATTGAAAAATGCATGAAGGTAATCAAAATTAATGTCAAAAGAAGTCATGAGTGACATCAAACATTTGACACTAAAAGAACCAGCCTCCTCTTGTTGTCATACCAAACGATCCAGCACCTTAGTTGAAAAAATAATCGGTTCCACCATTGCACGAAGCTTTTGTAGTTGATTTATTACAAAGGACCTTAATTCCCTTGTAAAGAACTCGCCCCACCAGCTGTGATTAAAACCAAACTGAACACAATAATCCTTCACCATAGCCAATTTGTTTGACGTAAGACGAAAGAGACGCAGAAAGATCCTACTAAGTGGCACATCCGAGCACCATTTCTCATGCCAAAAAAAGTACAGTAGAACCATCTCCAACAAGCCACGAGAAATTTTCAACTCTCATGAACCGGTCGACCTCAACCCTTTTCTGGACTGAAACAATGTTATACCAAACAACCGACATCCTCGACTTTTGCTTACAATTAAATTTCCACACCAGCGAACTAAGAACATATTTCTATCAATCAAAACACGCCACAATGATTTGGGTTCCATGGCATAACACCACACCCTTTTAGATAACAAGGATAAGTTCCGAAGCCTTAAGTCGACTACCCCCAGCCCACCAAGATGCTTTGGGCGACAAACCACCTCTCAACAGATGTGAATCATCTTATTCTTCTTCTCAGAACCTCACCAAAGAAAACAGCATCGAATACGATCAATCTTACGAATAACACCTTGTGAAACCACAAAGATTGACATATAATATAAAGGCAAAGACGAAAAAACTGAGTTTACCAAGACTAATCTTGCCGCAAATGAGAGAGGTTTATATTTCCATCCTGATAATTTTTGTCACAAACGGTGTAGAATCGGCTCCTAAAAAATACTACACCTCAGAGTAACCCCAATTGGAATACCCAAATATTTGAATGGGAGATCACCACATACACATCCAAGTTCCGATGCAATTTCACCCAATATTTCCTTACTAACACCAATTGCATATAGACATGATTTGGAAAAATTGATCTGTAAACCCGAGCCATACAGGAAACAAGTAATGATACGTTTCAAGTTTCGTGTTTCCTCGACCCCTTTTAGGAAAAGTACAGTATCATCTACAAATTAGAGGTGCAATATGGATATCTCATCTGAAATATACACCCCAGAAATTAAGCATTGTTCTTCGACATTCAATAGGAATTGATGTAGAGCCTTAGCGACCATAAGGAATAGAAAAGGTGATAAGGGATCTCCCAGACAGATTCCACGTTGCATCAAAAATTCTTTTGTCGCATTCCCATTAATAAGAATCGAAAGGCAAATAGTGCTAATACAAATCCAAATCCACTTACGCCATCTTGTACCAAAACCTATACGAGGCATTACTTGATCCAAAAATTCTCATCGAATGCAAGTGTATGCCTTGGTGAAGTCTAATTTCAAGACCACACCCCTTCACCTTGTCGGCATTTCTGAAGCGAATAAATAATTTCATTTGTCAGCAAAATACTATCAGTTATTTGTCTGCCTCGGATAAAAGCAGCCTAAACATCACCTATCAACAAATCCATCACCGGCTATAAGCGAGCTATTAATACCTTAGCTATCACTTTGTATGCCGAGTTAAGGAGGCATAATGGTCAAAAGTCAGCCACCATTGGTGGATGTTTTACCTTTGGAAACAAAGCAACAAACGTGGAATTAATTCCACTCGAAAGTTTGTCTGTTGCGTATAACTCACCCAACATGTGCATAATATCATCCTTAAAGAACCTTCATCCCTTCTTGAAAAAAGAAAACGTGAATCCATCCGGGCCTGGAGCCTTAGCACCCTCACAACTCCATATCGCGACACTAACTTCTTCCTTTAAAAACGGTAACTCCAAAGCCATTTCCTTTGAAGAGTTGAGAGAACTAAAATTAACCTCCAACATCATACCACCAGCAGTAGGAATGTGAGCAAAGTGCTTTCGGAAAGACGAAAAGAACAAATGCTTCAACTCATCTCTATTGCGGATCCATCGCCCATTCACCTTCAAACCATCAATATTTTACGAATTGCTCAAAATTTAGCCATACGGTAGTAAAAACTCATGTTTTTATCTCCCTCTTTTAACCATAACACTCAATTTTTGTCTCCAAATCGCTTCTATTTGTTATGAAGACGCCACAATTCTACATTTAAATGTTTAAATTCATCGCTCTGCCGCTCTCCTGCCAAATCATCCCCTCCACAAGCGTCAATTGCTTCAATTGTTGCCCTAGTGTCCTTAATACACTAATCAACGTTTCCAAAATGTGATTGATTCATTGACTTAAGAAACAATTTCATCTTACGTAACTTTTGAATAATTTTCCCTAGACCAATTTCATCTAATATTTGTGCCCGTTCTTATCCAAAGGTATCCACATGCTCATTCTTGTCTAGCCAAACATTCAAGAAACAGAATGGTCAAGCTCCCCAATCTGAATCATCACTAACAAAGTAGAGCGGAGCATGATCTGAAATCCCGTTCGGTAAATTATGTTGCACGATTTTCACAAATCTACCCAACAAGTTTCGGTGACCATAAAGCGATCCAAACAACTACATTTTCCCCCAGGACCAAACCACGTAAATGCTTTGCCAATGACTAGAACATTCAACAGTCCCATACTATCGCAAAACTCTATAAAATCATCCACACCTCGTCTAAGGATAGTGCATTCTTGTCGTTCATCAGAATTTTTTTACCACATTCAAATCACCTCCCACACAAATCACAATGTCCTGATTTTCAACTAATTCCTGAAGCGAGGCCCATAGTACAATCTGTTCATCATATATGGAAGAGGCATAGACATTAATCATTAAACAATCCCAATCTTCACTAATCCACTTACTCGAAAGGAGATAAAATGTTGTTGGATCATCGCCCCCTGTCGCTGGAACTTTGATGCCTCCCAAATCACTAACAAGCCCCCTAAATTACCGATAGAGGGCTTGAAAAGAAATTCAAAGTTGTCTGTGTACCATACCCAACTTACTATAGATCGTTCAAAAACTTCCATCTTCGTCTCTTGTAAGAAGACCATCTCACAACGGTGCTGTCAAAGTAGATTTTTTTACAGTTCTCTTCTGAAACCCCCTGGGCTAGGCCCAGATGCCAAACCGAACTGAGCGAATTATATTGAGTTTGCCAAAACAAACCCGAAACAATTTACTCGATTTAGGTCCATTTTTTCTTTTTATCTTGTCTAGAATGCAACATTATAACCTAGAGTATACTTACTGGTAGTGTTTACAAGACTCAACCGAAATGAAGTCAGATCAACATCCAATCATACAAAAAGCACTTTAGGGACCGAAACGTAAATTTGAAAATTATGAGGACTTACTTAAATTTGAAGTCACCAATCCTTAATTAATCAGGTTACGTGGATACTTATTAAATTTTAGCTTAATCCGATCAACGGAACACTTTCAATGTGCATACATAAGAAACAAGGACCAAAATGAAAGAATCTAAAACCATGCCATCACTTTAACTGAAAATAACGCCTTGGGTACTGGTACTAGAGATAGGGTATTGATACCAGGCCTAATTTTCAAAGGGGCGTACTGATACCCTTCCCTCGAGTATCGATACCCAGGCTAAAAAACCCAAAATCTCAAATTCTAGTAGCTAAAACTCGTACCTATACGTCTCCTCGAGTATCAATACCAAAGTTAATTTTCCAAAGGGGCGTACTGATATTGGGGATCGATTATCGATACCCCTGGACATGAAATGTCCAATTTTGCTGGTTTAACACTCAATTGATACTCTAAACATGCTTAAATCCAACTCATACATAAACACCGTGAAACTAGGGATCAAAGCAAGCCAAAAACCCTCAGAAACAGTAGCAATTAAAGATGAATTGTATCACTTCTCAATACTAGAGGCATGCTTCCTAAAATCATTCCAATATAACAATCAAAAGAGATCCAAGGCATAATTCAACATTGGAATCACACCAATTGATCTTTGGGACCATTTTAAGCATGCTTGAACCAATAGAGCATAAGCATTCATGAACTATATGCAAAACTAGGTAAGCCTCATAGCACCAAGCTCATACGGAAAACAACCATCAATGATGCTTCAATCCATCGACATAATAGTCCATCAAACCACAGTATATAACCTCCAAATCACAATAAAATCTAGATTACAAAAGCCCCCAATAACATGGTAATACATTGCCTTATTAATCGAATCAAAACTAAGTTTCCATACTCAAGAGGATGCCGTATTCTTGGACCTTCCTTCCCAAGAGAATGCTGCCCTTAAACTCTATTACTCTGCATCAATGGGAAAAGGAGAGTGTATGCACACAATGCTTAGTGAGGTTGCTCATAGTCAAAACATTGATGCATTTCAAAACCCTTTTGAAAACAAATAACATTTGAAGTGAAAAGCATGCTTAGTCAAACCAAAGCATTTTCTTGTTTGTTTCCAAAATGTATCATGCATAACAATTAGGGGTGTGCAAAAAAATCCAAACCGATTGATCTGATCCGTTTATCCGATCTGAAATTTTGGATATCCGATCCATTTTTAATTTTTTTGAATAATTCAGATCGGATATCCAAAAATTTCAGATCGGATACTGATAGTTATTTCACATTTGGATTGGATATCCGATTATTCGATATCCGAAAGTTCAAATTTTTTATAGATATGAATCTTGTTATATTCGATATTTTTACTCGTTATATACAAAAAATTGAATTTTTTATGGATAAAAATTTGTTATATTCAATAATTTTTTTATTGTTATATTCAAAAACCTAAAATTTTCATGGATAGGACCGCCAAATTTAAAAAATAAGATAATCGGAAATCCGAATATCCGATCCGAAATTTTGAATATTTGAAAATCGAATATCTAATTTTTTTGGATCTGATACGGATCGCTAAATTACCTATCCACAAATTTCGGATATCTAAAATTTTGGATCGGATATAAAAAAATGCACACCCCTAATAACAACCATATGCATCTAAAATCTTTTCATATGTCTCATATATTGTTAAGTATTGTGACCCTGGATAGACTTACCTCTATCCTTTCATTCAAAAACAGAATATTTATGACAACACATCGGATACGTAGATTTCCCCAGAGGACTTACCTCTCCACCTACTCTCACTTTGGCCCGGGATAGGCTCATCCCTACCCGTCGTGATAGGCAATAGGCTCACCCCTATTGCAAGAAACTGAAGAATGCCATGAGCCCGAGTAGCCATACCTCAAGAGCCGTAGAGAGATCAATTTTATATTATAGTGCACTTTAAATCCTATGCATGCAAACTATATCTGATACTTTCTCATTTATGTCACATAGCCAATATATCAGTTTAAAATACATTTACTTATTGTTTTCCAATGTATTTCACAAAACCATTTCATATGCAAAACCACATTACCAAAGGCAGCAACACATTTCTTCTAGGAATAAATCTCAATACTCATAGGCATCCATAAAATTTGATATACATTGCATATTAAACCAAAACAATGCATTTAAAGTAAGTAAACCATGCTTTTAAATCAAAACATGAATCCACAAGCTCATATCAAGCCAATACTCAAAGGCGAAATAGGGAAATCTTACACTTGAGCTTAGTTAAGCTTTTTAGGCTATAACCAAACCCCCATGATCCATCGATCAAACCTTTAAAGAGCTTTAACACGTTATACACTCACCGATACACTTCCCTTTGCTCTCTAACACGAATTGAGCCACCGAAAAGTGATGTACGCAGTTAGGCAACCTTGTCTTGATCGTCCCCTGTTTTAACAACTTAAAACCAAAGGGAAAATGCATCATTATGCATTCTACTCACTACCAAACAACAATCCCCTACATCCTTAATAATAACCTTCCGAAATTAGCCGAAACTATCGAAAACAACATCGATCTTCATTCACCCAACACCTATCATCAACCCTATGATTCTCACATTCAATCCTCATCAAAACACAACCAAGAACACCTTCTAAACATCCTTATACCTCCAGAAATTCAAGAACACACATAACAGCCCCAAAAACCACTAAAAACTCACCTAAAAATTAATCAATCAAATAGTTTCGGGATTTATTTCAACAATCTCATTTCACATTATGTTTGCTTTATCAAAATGTGAATCTACCAAATCAAAATCTACAGGTTTCATAAACTTAATCAAATCTTTAAGCAAATCATAAAAAATCTCAATTAATCAATCAATTCTTGAAATCCATTGTAAAACTAAGTTAAAATCAATTCAATATCAGCCAACTACTAGTGAATATAAATAAATAACCTTAGTTTTAAGAGAGAAGAAGAAATTCACCTTTGAAGGAACTACCACCAAAATTGACGTAAGTATTTCCTTGTAATCAAGCTTAAGAAATGGATGACATCTTTGAGAAATCTTTGTAAGGTTTTATTAGGAATCAAAAGTAGAATAAAATGATAATTTCTCTATTGAAAATCAGCAAGGAATTCTGAAAATCTTGTTTGGAAATTGAAATGGAAAGTGAGGGAAAATAAGGAGAGAAAATGAGAGAATATTAGAAAGAATAAGAAAATGATTTAGAAACCAATTAACTTTCAACTCCTTACTCAATTAAGGTGGCAATTTTGTTTAAAAACATTATAAAATAATAGCTCTCTAAGGATTCTTAGTATTGGCCTATTTACAAAATAGTCACTAAAACATTTTTGTGAAGTTTACATTTCAGTAATCAACAAACAATTTAATTAGATTAAATTGGCCTTTAATTAAAAACCCAAAATAATATAATGATTAAACACCTTTTAAAAATCCAACCCTTTGCCAATTAGAAAAAATTCTCATTTTTACATTTTAATTTCACCCGAAACATATTTAATCCATTAATCCTGTTTAACCGGTCCAAATCGAACCCGATCAAACCCCTAAACCTTCTAACCCTATTTTTGGGTGTTACATCTTCTTTAATGGACTTCCCAAATTGCTATTGGACCTTCTCCAGTTGTTCCAAAAGGTGCGTAAAATCCTTAACTATCTCTTTCTTGTTCCCTATCGTCCTTGCACCCACTAATTTTCGAAGATCTATTGGTTCTTCCGTCTCTCGTAGAATAACATTCCTCCGATGCACAAATTTGAAGTCCAAAAGAGATCCGTTTGCAATACCGTTATCTGGAACTTGCTTCTTTGGCCTACCTCTTCCCCTTTTCCGCAATTTTTCTTCAGCCGCTTCTTTCTCTATTGGCGTTAAAAAGCTAAAGACAATTTCAGACATACTTGTCACCCTCCTATCTATACCATTATTTTTAATAATATCCGATTGTAGAGCCATATTTGTTACCGTCTGCCATGTCCGGAACTTTGGATCGGATTGTCCAAGTTTGTTTCACGAACATAGTCTACTGCCTCTAATTTACGTTGGTTTTCATCAAAGACCCGATCAACCATACCAATTTGCTCATCTGAATATTCTATCTTGGTTGAAATATCCTCAACACGTAAATCCTCTCTCTGTGTTTCCTCCAGCATATGCTAATTTGAAAATTCCTCTCTATCATTATCCTCTATCGTATTCCGTTGGTGGATTTCCATCTAACTAAACAATATAGAATTTGGAATGATTGTCTCGCTTGAAGAGGATGTTTCATCCTCGCCCTCACCAACCACCTCCTTTTGTGAACACGCATCCAACCCTTCCTTGGCACCCATATTGCCCATATCAATCTGGTGGCCATTTTCATCTATGGATTATGAGTTGTCCGCATCCGAAGAACTGGATTCATCATGTTTGACTAGGTTCGGCCTGTACAATTTGACGGACTCCTAAATTCAAATTAGATATACTCTATCTCCCACAATTAATTCAACTGTCTCATCTATCATCTTTGGGTTTGATGTGCTTATAAGTATTTGTCATCTATCAAAAGATGAAGGTTATTTTGTTGAATCTGATAACCGAAGTAACGATCCCCATAAAAGGCAATTTTTTGAAAAGTTTGGCATGACCAGGAATGGAATGGAATATCCGTAATCGAAAGCCATACCCTCTTGGATTCCATGGCTATGTCTGGCGTCCATTCCTTAATATCAGAAAACTATCTCTTCATATCATTGGATTCCATCAAACGTTCTTTTGTTATCAAATCATCACAATGTAACAGAAATATTGTCCCTGCTAATTGCATAATCGAAAAACTGTCAAACCACTTTGATCAAGCTATGCTGCCAACTCTGCAATTGATTCTTTCCAATCCGACCAGCCAACCACATAATTCTTAAGGATTGCCAAATTTCTTTCCTCACTAGATCCAACTACCCGTCGCTTCGATTCCATTGTTTGGTTAGGGTTTTCAAGGTTGATATTGGTATAACCTCTCTTACATCCACAAAATGAATCATGACCCCTCATTTTTGCCCAAGAAGCCCTAATCTTCGATCTATGGACTCAAAAACTATCAAGTCTCTCAATAACCCTCAATATACCACTCCGATTTGCCATTCTCACAAATCCAAATCGTGATCCATCCACCTCTTTCTTATTTGGAATGAAGGCATCTAGCACAAGACAGTGTCAATCAAACGCTTGCCATAGCCCTTTCCAATGGAATCGCAGAGGTATATTCCCCACAAAGCAAGTCCAAATATTACGAATCTGAGAATTTTCCCCCTTATGCTCTCTCTCTATTTTTGTACACTAATGTATTATATCGATTGTTAATCGTGATCGATCTCAATCAGTTGTATAAAAACCCTAAATTGAAAAAAAGGGGAAAGTAAGTTTACAGTGATTTACCTTTATTATTTAGGATTAAGAATTAGCTTAATGCACAATTATTTTCATATTTGCTTAGTTTTTACAAGCTTTTAGGATACCCAGGTCAGTTTACTAAGGGAATAATCGAAACTAAAAGGTAAGAAAAAGGTACAACTGTTATTTTGTAGAGTCACATACTGCATTAGAATAAATTTGAATAAATTAATAGTTATTATTGTTTATTGATTTATTTAATGATTTTTTAGATTAAATTGATAGTTTTCATTGGTTTTATAGCGCTAACACAAGCTTTTTTCCTGTTTATCATAAATATTTTAATCAGTGAAGCACATTTGATTAATGTATGAAAATATTCCAATTGATTGATGCACACTTGTTTAACTGTTTGGTTTTATTTGGTTGTATTGAATCTTTGTTTTTGGATATTTCTGTAGGGAAAACAACATGTGATGAGTATTCTCTTGTAATACATTTTCGGGTAGGTTCATTAATATTCCTAGGTTTGATTATGTTGGGGGCAAACAAATAGAAAAGAAGATTGATCCTGACTACATATGTTACCCTACTATTGTTGTGTTTATTGACGAAGTAGGAATTCCCTATTCTAAAATTTCTTATTTAGCCTATTTAGAACCTGGTTATAATTTAGAGAGAGGTTTGAGGATATTGGGATCTGAGAGTGCAAGTTTCTTAAAATTGATTAACTACTTGACTAGTGAAGGAAGCATACACATATACGCAAAACATGGATTGCATGTGAATGATCTAGATATTTATAAAGATGGACTAAATGGTGTATATGAAGGTGATGATGAGCATGATGTTGAAGAGAATAATGTTTTTGGGCCTGCATCTGAAGAAAATGATGGTGTTGAGTCTGTTGTGGAAAAGAATGATGATGCTGGGCCTAATGGATTACAAAAGGATGATAGGATACAAAGAGAAACAATGCATGATGGGGAAGACATATTTAATGCAAATATTGAAAGGGTGGGTACAACTATAAATGAAGATATTAATGAGAAAAAAACTAAGTTAACCAACAATGAATCAACAGACAATGAGTCAGAAGATTTAAGGGCTGGAGGATGGTTGATTGATGCAGTTGATGAGGAGATAACTCAAATTTCCGAGAACAAAGAAGATTTAAAACCAAAAATGTGGGGATGAAGAGCAAGAGACAGAGGCTAAATATAGTGGTGCTCATGGGAAAGAAAAAATTGTAGAGCATGATAGCAGTGACACATATTACATACCATCATACGATGCTGGCAGCTATAAAACTAATTCTGAAGGGGAGTTTGTTTGCAAGAAAGGTAAGAAAATTTTCTTTGATGAAAATAGTGATGTTTCTAGGTTTGAACTGGGTATAATATTTGAGAGCTCAAAATAGTTTCAGGAAGCATTGGTTGCTTATGCTGTTGCTAATACATTTGAGTATAGGTACAGTAGAAATGAAATTAACAAGACTAGAGCAAATGCAAGGTGGTAGGGCATCTTTTCATGATATATGCATCTAAGGAAAAAGGATGAGATTTATAGATGTCAACTTTTTCTAACACTTCACAAAAACTTGAATATATTAGTGTGAAAGTGCAAGAAAACAATGCCAAAGTGAGTCTTATGCGTGCAAGTATACACGGTTAGCAAGTAATACAGCAGTAAGTTAAGTATCGAATCCAAGGGATTGTCCAAGAACTTATTTGCTTTATATTATTTGTTTGCAAGAAAAATGAAGTGCTGGAATGATTTGGATTTTTGATCGAAGGTAGCGAAAACAAAGTAGTGAAAAATGAAAATAGTCTGGCAACAAAAGTGTTTAATTGAATAATGAGTGTTGGCAAGGGATGCCAGGATTTCACGCTACTTATGCCAGCTCTTAATAATGTATTGTCTTGATTTTATTGTTGAGAAGATTAAAGGTAGTATTGCCTCTGTCGATGGTAATACCCTAAGTTAACCATGGTAAAACCCTTATATGTCTATAGCTAAGCTTTTCATTAATTAACTTGATTAAGTGTCAACCTTTACTCCTTAGGGGTAGATTTACTTCTGAAGTAAGCCCATCTACTTGAACATCTTCTATCGAACCTTCTCGCATTAGTATCTAGCAACTGATCGTTACCCCTTAAGAATGTTAAGATATTAAGGTTCAATAAGCACACTATGTCAACTGTCGTATGGCGAATAATTTGAGAAAATTAATTACTAGTAGATAGAAAATAATGCCAAGGCATTGTGAATTATTAAAAGTCAAACATAAAATTAGCTTTCATCGCAAACATCCCCCAACTAACTGTAAAAGCTTAGTTCATGGTTGGGGGTCCATCACAAAATATTATCATATCTTAACGTCACCATTCAAATAAAATTAAAACTAAGAGAATGGGCAAGAAGGAGATCTGTCGATGCAGCCCTTCGATTGCTCTAGAGCTCTCAGTCGTAGCTGGTCGGACCATGTCACCTTTCGGTTCACCACGGTACAGCCTCTTCCAATTCGATCCCCTCAAGTGGTGACTTGAGATTCTTTAAATAGGCTCGCATGGAAACCCTAGGATAAGCTTCTTGAGTTTAAAATTTGAACGCACGAAGGGATAAGATGCGGTATCTTCTTATCCTGATTTGAATCCTAGGGCTAACGTGTCCATGGTCCAACAGCTACCTTGACCGATCAACGGGCATCAATCCTTTGCCAATGCCTGATCCATCCATACCAACTGCTACTCGACAATTCTCTTACTTCTTTTCCTGTATTCTTTGCCAACGCCTTTCTGTCATGCCTGCCTGCCTACGTCCTACATTAAAACCAACAAACAACCCTTCATACTGGCAACAAAAGAAATCCGCACTCCTTATGCAAATGCATGGATTTTAACAACTAAATGCGAACATACCTACTTAAAGACAAGCAAAAGCTTTGCTAAATAAGCATAAAAATCACTACTTTTATTGAGTTAACACACCCCCAAACTAGCTCATTCCTTGTCTTCAAGTAATGCAACTATAAATCTAGAAAAGAACAAAAACAAAACGTACCTCGACAAGATTTATCATGGTTCCCAACACCTACCAGCTAGGAAAATATTATCCTAGACCTGTCCTTAGATATTCAGCGTATCAATGCCAGGAAAATAAACAAATTCAAGCACAGCAATAAAGCTTTAGTCTAGGGTCATCTAGTCGATAGAATGTGCGAGCAATATGAATCAAGTTTACGTGACTCCCTTAGGCAATTCTACTATCCAAACTCATAATTTTATTTATTTGCCAAGGGTTTTTTTAATAAGCTGGCATTTAATTAGGGTTGTGTCATGCATTGTTTGGCATGAAATATAAGAGGGAGCAAACCATGAATACCCATGTTAGTCCAGATTACATCACTAAGCTAACCCATTACACTCATACCTTAGAGCTATGCTTGGCTTGAGAACTAAGAGGGAGCAAACCACAAATACCCAAGTTAATTATTTTCCGTAAGGCATCGAAGTGTTCTAAAGTTTCTTCAAATTTTGGCAAAACATTGTTTCCTTATTCATTCTTTTTACCCTGGCAATTTTTTTCTTTTTTAAGTTTAGATTCAAACAACCCTAAGTTTGCTTCGCAGACTAGATACATACCACGTGTAAAGTAAAACTAAAGTTCCCTAAACTAGAGTTCAATTACGAAGTTACTTAGCAATCCTGACCTGCTACCATAGAAGTTCTAAATTCCAGTTTCTTCATCGGATAGATGATCTAGCACAACTTCTATTAAACTAGTAGTTTTGGTAACAAGTATAAAATTGATCAATGTAAATTTTTTTTTACGGTTTGGTATGCATATGTTAAATCCTACATGGAAAACAGAATGTAAACTGAAATATAAACATGAATGTCATGGAAAATAGATGCAAGACAGCCCACACCCCCAAACCTAAGGTGCACATTGTCCTCAATGCATGAAAACAACACATGTATATAGATAAAATTAAAAATGTATAAGCATGAGAATGAAATGAATTGCAAGGAGTTTAAGAGGATGAGGACTCCCCTTAAGAGGGTTCTGGCCATGACACTCATGTTTTTCTTTTGATGAAGCTCCCTCGATTGGGAGCCATATTTTTTTGTGCTTAAGGCTGGGTTTTGATGCAACTGTGGAAGCTCCAAGGTCGTGGAGAACTTCCCCAACAATCTTCACCAACTCAGTGGCAGTTGGGACATTTGTGGCAGTAGATGAGGCATGTGCTGTAGGTGTGGCAACAGTCTTGGCATGGATTTGAATTCCTTCATCATTGAATTCAGGTGGTGTGTCAGTTCTGGCAGATTCAACTTGTACTGGCGAGACTGGGACAGTGGCATTAGATTGTGTTGAAGTGTGGACAGAGTGTAGACTGGCTGGCATGTCATCCATGGCAATGAGGTCGACAGGGAACTCAGGGAATGTTGTCAGTGTTTATGTGGACATGCCTTCAAGGGTTTTCTTCATGGCACAGTCCCTAGCATACACATAGTGCTAGAACAGGAAGTTATAGTCCTCAGCTTTCTCAAATTTTTGGAGGATTATTTCCTGGCATTGGTAGATCTCAAAAAGCATTGCCATTGATCCAGCTGGCATCAGAGTCATAGGTTCTGCCTTTGGCACCTTTTTCTTTAGCACAAACTCTATTGTCTTTTGTTTGCCATTCTCTTTTACCTCTGTAGCTGTTAACTGTCTTTACATGGCAAGTCTTATGGTGGTCCCCTTGCTCTTTTGAATATTATATGAGTCGAGTTGTGGCACGTTGTGCTGCATGCAAATGGTAGAGATTAGATAAAGAAAAAGTAAACTTCCATTGCTCTTTCTAGCACATTTAAAAGTATCTTTGATGATAAGCCGTCCAACATTAATCTTGCGACTTGTCATGATAGAGTGCAGCAGTGCCATTTTTTCCTCTAAAACTTTCTCATTATGAGTAGTCGACATTAAGTTTGCCTCCAAAAAATGATTCTAGCCTCACGACTAAGATTTTAGCACCAACCATTTCATAGTCTGATGCCCTTTAGATGATACATTCCATTGAGTGCCGACCTCACACAGTTCCTTCAATATCCTCTTCCTCTTAGCAAATAATGTTTAGGCGGCTTGGGTAACATTTGAATTTCAACTTTCACCTTTAGGTGGCTTGGGTAACATTTGACACTTAGCGAATAATGTTTCCTTCTTTCTTGGGTCGAGCTCATCAACCTTTAAGCGATTAAGATAAAACTCTTCTCTGAAATTATTTTTTTCGGCCAGTCCCCTTCCTTGGCATTCTGTCTGGCAATAAATTCATGTATTCACTCAACAAAAACCTTTCAATGCAGTAAAAAAGAAATAAAACAAAAGAAAATAAATAAAAGAAAATAAATGAGAAATACCAAAAATAAAAATAACTAACCTAATATATACAAAAATCAAACCATGATGATGATGTTCATGGCCAAGAGGACAATCACCTAGGCATCATTGCGAGCACCTTCCAAGTAATGCTTCAATCTTTGGCCGTTTACCTTGAAAATTGTTCTCGTTTTCACATCCTTGATATCAACTGCTCCATGAGCATATGGGTTCACAAATTCAAAGGGTCCCGACCATCTAGACTTGAGCTTGCCCGTAAACAACTTTAGCCTTGAATTAAACAACAAAACACGCTGGCCTACTTCAAATTGTCTTGGCAATATCCTGCTGTCATGCCATCATTTTATTCTTTCTTTGTAGAGTCTGACATTCTCATAAGCGTGTGTTCTAAACTCCTCTAATTCATTTATGTCCAATAAACGTTTTGCACCAGCTACTTTCCACTCCATGTTAAGCTTTTTGATTGCTCAATAAGCTCTATGCTCTAATTCCACAGGCAAGTGGCATGCCTTTCCAAACATAAGCCTATAAGGAGAAGTTCCCAACGGAGTTTTAAAGGTTGTTTTGTATGCCCACAAGGAATCATCTAATCTCAAAGACCATTCCTTCATTGTCGGATTCACAGTCTTTTCCAGAATGTTCTTGATTTCTTTGTTTGAGATCTTTGCTTGACCATTTGTTTGGGGTGGTAGGATGTGGCAATACGTTGTTGGATCTCATACTTACACAGAGCTTTAGAGATTAAATTGCACTTAAAATACGCTCCTTCATCATAAATGATGGCTCTGGGGGCACCAAATCTAGAAAATATATGATTATAAAGGAATTTGGCAACTGTCTTGGCATCGTTTGTTGGCAAAGCTGCTGCCTCTACCCATTTTGAAACGTAGTCAACCGCCACAAGGATATATAGGTTCTCGAATGATAGAGCAAAGGGACCCATAAAGTCTATTCCCTACACGTCAAATAGCTCCACATGCATAATATTCTGAAGTGGCAATTGAAGTCTGCTAGAGATGTTACCCTTCTGCTGGCATCGATCACATGCCTTGGGAAAGTAATGAGCGTCTTTAAATAATGTAGGCCAAAAGAATATGGATTGTGACACCCTGGCAGTAGTCTTCATTCTAGCAAAGTATCCTTCATATGGTTCTGTATAGCATAACTGCAAAATGTTGTGCTCCTCCTCCTCTAGTACACATTGGCGGATCACTTGGTCGGCACATTACTTGAACAAAATTTTCTCATCCCAATAACATTTCTGAACACCACGAAATAAACATTTCCTGGCACTACTCACCAGATTTGGTGGCAAAATATTGCTTACCAGATAATTGACTATGTCAATGTACCATGGCAAAGAATCGTCTGCAAGTAAATATTCATTGGGGAATTCATCTCTAATGGTTGGAGCTCTACCTTCCTCAAGGTGATACTCTAACCGTGATAAATGATTAGCTACCAAGTTTTCGCTCCCATTATTGTCTATTGTCTCGAGATCAAATTCTTGCAGCAGAAGCGTCCATCAAATTAGTCTGGGCTTGGCATCCTTTTTTGCTAAAAGGTATTTTAATACTGAGTGATCTGTATACACCACAACTTTGTTACCTACTAAGTAAGATATGAATTTATCAAATACAAATACAACCAAGAGAAACTCTTTCTCGATAATGGTGTAGTTGAGTTGGGCTTCATTCAATATCTGACTTGCAAGTTAATGGTATAGAATATCTTGCTGCGCCTTTGTCCTAACACAGCTCCAATGGCATAGTTTCAGGCATTGCAAATGAGCTCGAAAGGCTCATTCCAATCCGGTGCCACGAGTATTGAGGCATTAGTCAATTTGTCCTTAAGTTCATAAAAAGCTTTTAGACAAGAATCATCAAACACAATAGTGGCATTTTGTTCTAAAAGCAAGCATAAATGTTTAGAAATTTTTGAAAAATCTTTAATGAACCAACAATAAAATCATGTCTGTCCTAAAAAACTTTTGATACCTTTTACACTTGTAGATGGTGGCAATTGTTTGATTACCTCAACCTTTGCCTTGTCCACTTCCAGGCCTCTCTTGGTTATTTTGTGACCGAGAACTATGTCTTCCTTCACCATGAAATTACATTTTTCCCAGTTCAAAACTAGGTTAGTCTCAATACATCTCCTCAAAACAAGCTCTAGACTTGAAGGCATTCCTCGAATGTTTTTCCAAACACCGAGAAATCATCCATGAAAACTTCTAGGTTGTTCTCAATCATGTCAGAGAAAATAGACATCAAACATTGTTAGAATGTTGCCGGAGTATTCTACAGTCCAAAGGGCATTCTCCTAAAGGCGAATGTCCCATATGGACAAGTGAATGTGGTTTTCTCCTGATCCTCTAGAGCGATGCCAATCTGATTATATCATGAATAACTGTTTAGGACGCAATAGTATGCTTTACCTTCCAGCCTATCCAACATTTGGTCGATGAAGGGCAGAGAAAAGTGATCTTTTTTGGTGGCATTATTCAGTTTCATATAGTCCTTGCATACTCTCTATCCGGTAATAGTCCTAGAAGGAATAAACCCATCCTTGTTGTTTTGAACTACAATCATGCCACATTTCTTTGGCATGCATTGCATAGGGCTGACCCACGAGCTATCGGAAATGGGATAGATTATCCAGGCATCTTTGATATTTGATAATTTATTTCTTCACTACTTCTTTCATGCTCAGGTTCAGTCTTCTTTGGCCCTCAATTGTTTTTCCATGATATTTCTCCAAGATTATTTTGCGCATGCAAATAGTGGGGCTTATACCTCGGATATCAGCCAAGGTCCATCCTAGAGCTTGCTTATATTTGCTTAAGATTTCCAGCAACCTCCCCTCCTGATCATTAGATAGATCAGCAACAATGATTACTGGCAAAGTATAGTGTTTACCTAATTAAGCGTACTTGAGGTGGTCTGGCAATGGTTTTAGTTCCAACTCTAGTGGATCCTCGACGGATGGTTTTGGTGTCTTCATTTATTTGCCCATCAGTTCCAATGGCCCCGGCTGGCCAAAGTAATTAGCAACTTTATTCTCTAACATGGGTTTTTTAGTGTCTTCATTCATCTTAATCTCATCAACCCGTTCTCTGGCATCATCTTCCGTGTCTTGGCACAACTATGCCACATCTATAGTAAAAATAAACTCTATCATCTCATCGACCTGGCATTCCTCTGGTTCATCAGCACACTTAAGAGCTTGAAACATATTAAACGTAACATGCTGGTCATTCATGTGCATAGTCAATTCGCCTTTATGAACATCAATTAAGGCTCTACCTATGGCAAGGAATGGTCTGCCCAATATGATCAGGATATTTCTGTTAGCCTCATAATCTAAAATGATAAAATCAGTTGGGAATATAAATTTATCTACCTTCACCAGTACATCCTCTATCTTACCCTTAGGATATGCAAAAGATCAGTCCGCCAACTGAAGTGTTACGGTAGTAGGCCTCGCTTCAATGCCAAGCTTTTTGAAAATAGACATTGGCATCAAATTGATGCTGGCTCCCAGGTCACACAGTGCTTTACCCATGAATCTGTTGCCAATGGTACAAAAAATAGTAAAACTTACTAGATCTTTTAGCTTAGGTGGCAAGCGATTGAGTATCATTACACTGCATCCCTCAGTGAGAGCTATAGTCTCAAAATCACCCGATTTCCTTTCTTAGACAGAATATCCTTCATGAATTTAACGTAATTGAGCATTTTTTCAAGAGCTTCTACTAATGGTATGTTGATTTGCAACTACATAAGAACTTTCAAGAAGCGCTTAAATTGTTGATCCTGCTTGTGCTTCTGTAATCTTTGTGGAAATGGCAGAGGAGGGTAAGCAAATATTGATTCTGTCAACATTGCTAAGGGATGGCTTGCATCCAAATGAGGTTTGGCATCAGACAGTAGTCTAGCATTACTTTCATCCGCTCCTTCCATATCTGTTTCTTTTGGTTCACCTGCAGGTCTTTTCTTTTGATAATTGGCTAACTTCTTGACAGGTATCTAAGCCTCGCATTGTTTTCCACTCTGAAGAGTTACAACTTTGCATTGTTCATTGCCTCTCTACCGAGCATCTCAGTATCACTTGGCAATGCCCATTGGGGTCGAATGCTAAGTGCATTGGCAATCTGCCCAATCTAAATCTCCAGGTTTCGTATAGATGCTGCCAAACTCTAAACAGTTGCATCATTCCTCTCCATATATTCTGTCAAAGTCCCCTAGTTGTTTCTTTGTCCTGTATAAAAATTGACTTGTGCCCTCTGTTGCATAGCATTCTGATGGAAACCTTATTGAACAGTGCTATTCTAATGCTGGGTATTGTTCTGACGCTGGGAATTGTGTTGATTACCCCCATTGATTTCCCCAAGCTAAATTCGGGTGTTGCCTCCATCCTGCATTGTAAGTATTAGAATGTGCATTATAATTATGATTGAAATTGCCAACAAAATTTACTGACTCTGGGATGGCAGGGCAATCTTTCATGTAATGGTCCTCCCCACATATGGTGCAGAATGGGTCCAATGCATTAATCTCTTGAGATTCTTTACTCTTTTGCAACATTCTCACCATGCTGGTAAGATTAGAAATTTTAGCATGGATGGATATTAATTCATCTAGTGCTAATTTCCCTCTAGTTTTAGTTTTGGTCCCTAATCTGGCAGTAGGATACTCAAAATCATTAGTTGTGATCCTTTCAAGGATCCCAACTGTCTCTGTATAATTCTTGTCCAGCACCGAGCCATTTGCTGACACATCAACAATAGTTCTGGCATAAGTATTGAGTCCATTGTACAAGGTCTCCATCTGGGTCCAGTTTGAGAATCCATGCATGGGACATCCTCTTAATAGGTCTTTAAATCTTTCCTAGGCATCATATAGGGTCTCTTCATCAGCCTGCCTAAATGTAATGATCTCGCTTCTCAGCTTGGCAGTGAGTTTGGTGGATAAAATCGTAGCAAGAATTTCTGACATAAATCTCCCCCTGAGGTGACGGAATCAGGTGGCAAGGAACTAAGCCATGTTTTTGCTCTATATCTCAAGGAAAATGTGAATAATTTCATCTTCACTGTATATTATGATACTCCAGGCTGCTTAAATAACTGGAAAACTTCCATAAATTGCTTCAAGTGTTGCCTCGGGTCTCCTATAGGTGCTCCATCAAACTGTCCCACATTCAAAAGTGTTTGTATCATTACCGGTTTAAGTTTAAAATTTGTCGTATTTACCTTTGGACCAATCAGTCTTGGCATCACGTTTTCTATCTTCGGTGTCGAGTGTTCTCGGATAGTCTCTCCTCCTCTACATTAACAGTTGGGACTGCAGGTGCGGCTGGTATCCCATTGTGGTACAGTGGATTTCCCAAATTGTTTGGGTTACCATCAGCTCCTCCATTACCACGATGTGCCATCTCTCGAACTTTTCTTTTTAACCTCCTCAAGGTTCTTTCAATTTCAGGGTCGTATGGCCAATCTTCCACCACATGGTGGTTTCTAGTCATACACCAGTTAAACTAAATTAATAATAAAAGAAATAAAACAATTAAAAACCAAAACAACAAATTCTGCCGCAATCCCGGCAACGGCGCCAAAAACTTGTTGACTTTTGCTAACACTTGGCAAACACTTGAATATTTAGTGTGAAAGTGCAAGAAAACAATGCCAAGGTGAGTCTTATGCATGTAAGTATACACATTTAGCAAGTAATACAGCAGTAAGTGTAATCACTCATTTTTATTTTTGTTAATATAAGTATACACATTTAGCAAGTAATACAGCAGTAAGTGTAATCACTCATTTTTATTTTTGTTAATATTGCGACATACTAATATAATAATTAATTAATATTATTATGGCATGTTTACGTATATATACGTGCATGTTTGTTATTAATATATATGTAATATATATGTGTGATGTGTGTAAATGCATGTATGGTATGTATGTTATGTACTTATTAGTAAGCATTGTGGTGTATGTGTATTATATGTGTGTTCATATTTTATGTTTGTACATATATACTAATGCATGTATAGTTATATTAATTATGTGTGAGTAAACTAATAAATATATATATTTAAGTTGGTGTGTTATATTAATTATATATGAACAAAAATATACATGTATATATATATATGCTTGTCTGTTTAAATGTATGTGATATATATGTTAATTTGCATGTATGTGTGCATGTACATATTATTATCAGTATTATTATTATCATTATTATTATTATTATTGGACTTAATTAAAATGAAATCCAAAAAATATATATAAACCCAAATAATATTAAGTGTCCACTCCAAATTATTAAAAGTCCAAAAAAATAAATTACATGGCCCATGTTCGGTCAAGCTCAAACCCGGCTAAAAAGCCCTAACCCACAACCCTAATTATCATCCTTTTATGCGCAACCAAGCAAGAGCCTTTGGATCAAATCTTGATCCAACGATCACGATTAAAGGGAGAAATTCCTCTAGCTGCCGCGTCTAGTACACGCTCTAGCCGTTCAGCTCCCCATGCACGCGTGTGTCGCGCGCGTGAGACCATCCGGTTTCCAAGGCGACACGTGTCGCTATCTCGTGCAGTCCCACCGTCCAAGATTGCAACTGGGCCGTCCGTGCAACGAGCCATCTCAACCGGTGGATCTGATCTGATCCAACAGCCAAGATTCCTTCTGGCCGAACATATCCCTCCACCATGCCGATCTTCACTGGCTCTCCAACCACCGCTCAGAAACATGCCAAAATCAAGGAAAAAGAAATCTGTCAGCAATCAAATATAAAAAAATATGTATTTTCTTTTTTTCTATCTACCAAACAAGATCAGAACAAAAGAGGGCATATATATGTAATGAGATACACCTTTTGTACAAGTTACCATATCTGAATGAAAAAAAAACAACAAAAAAATTTCCAGAAAGGTATTTTTCTTCTCTTTCTTTGCATGTCCATTCGAACCAAAAAAATAATAACACCAAGTAAGAAAAAAAAGAGTAAGGAGGGAGGCTTACCCTAGCCGCTGATAGAACTGCCCTTTGCCGGCAATAAACCCCATGTGGTGAGCCGATCAAAAGGGGATGTTTGGTCTCGGCTTACCTACGAAAAATGTTTTTTTTGTATCGGTATTTTCTTAAATCTAGGGGAAGATGGTTGTTTTTTTAAATGGGGTGGGATTCGAGTTTTGTTGAAATAGTTGTTTGTTTTGAGGGTGGTTCGAAGCTTTATCGGTGCCGACCAGTGGCAGCCGACTGTGGGGCTATGGTGGCCGGCTTCTAGGCTTTAAGAGGCCGGTTGTTATGAAACAAAAAATGAGAGGATTTGTTTTTAAGATGAATTTTAAAATGGCAAAAGGGGTTTAAATTAAAAGAAATGGTCCTTTTATAGAGTTTGGATTTTTTAAAAATTGTACAATCACGTGATAAGGACCTCCGTCCTTTGTAATTTTTCAGATTGAGCTCGCCCCTTGGTCCATTTTTCTTTTTAAACTCCTTCAATATGGTCCCTAAATTAAACCGTAATAATTTTTTAAATGGTAAAATCAAATCCTTGGTCCTTCCGTGCTTTCGTTATCTTCGTTCTGAGTCTGCCCCTTGGTCTTATTACAAGTCTAGTCCTTATAGGTTACGTCCAGTTTTCAATTAGGTCCCTAAATGTCTGTTTTTATCATTTTGTTTATGGCTTTCTTTTTTTTATTATTCTATTTAAGCCCCTTTGCATGATTTAAATAATTGTGTTTTTGTTTTTTTAGTATGTTAACATTGCCCTTTTGTGTTTATACATTTTTTATATTTTATGTTTATTTATGTTTTATATAATATACGTATTAGTCTGGGGTATCATGCTTTTATTAATTCGTTCGTATGTATACATGTTTTGTTTTAGGTGTTATGTTTTAAATTAATTTGTGTTTCATGTTTATGTATGTCGTTACATGTATATTATCATGCTATGATGCTTCATTTTGTTGTTCATGTTGTACTTATGTTTTTTATCATATTTATATGTCTAGCATGAATTTCATGTTTTTGCATCTTAGGTTACATATTTGTTACATTTAATGCCGTGATGTTTTAGTGCATGCATATAAATGGTGTCATATGTTACGTATTAAGTTTTAGTTTTTTATGGTCACTTGTTGCTTCGTTAATTTAGTACCATATTATATGTATGTCATGCATATGTTGCATTTGTTTTTTTTCGTGTTTAAGCATGTTAGGATTAATTAATTTAATTTTGGAAGCATGTTTTTTGTTTATACTTATGTCTTTTATTATGATATGTTATGTCATTCTTGTTCGTATATTTTATTACCTTAGTTTAATATTATGATATTCATGCTTTTATGTTTAATACCATGTCAATGTGAATGTATGTTTTGTCATCATGTTCATATAGATTTATCATGTATAGGTTTTTTAGTTTAGTATTTTGGTGTTTATGTTTTTTATGTCATTGTGTTTATTTTAATATGTCTTGTTAGTATAATGCCGTGTTAAATTCTCTTTGTCTTTGATATGATATATTTGTTAAGATTGCATAACAGAATATTAATTGTCAAAGCGGCGCCCTTTTATTCGAGCATAAATGTGGCCAGTATCAAACGCAGTGATGGTGGTCTATCAGTTTACTTTTGAATAACGGGGCCCTTAAAATTTACTCGCACTTATAGCCAAACTTAATTTAATCGTCACTCTAATCCGGAAAGTTTAATATTAATAAAGCGGTAATTATTAAAGTACCAATTTTGGGCGGTGTGGGGGTGCTAATCCTTCCCCATCTGTAACCGATTCCCAACCCCAACATTTTTAAAATCTCTGGTTTTATGGTGTTCAGCCTACCTTAGTGGTCGGTGGCAACTCCATTTTTAAAATAAAATAAAATATGATTTTTCTAAAACCCCACGGAAGACATTATTTTTATACCCGAAAAACCCCAAACACCTTGAAACCCCTTTTTAGAGAAAATACCCCACTCGAAAAAGGATATCGCTATTGAGGAGTGAATGCTATTGAGGAGTACTCTGCTAGAAAGGCCAAGGAAGATGTGTCAGAAATTAAGCCTCCCTTACGGTGGGTGTTCCAACAATTATGCATGGCCAACTTGATTGACAGGGGCATGGTAGTGGTGCAGAAGGCGTGTAGAGCTTATTGCAAGTCTCACCAGGATGGGGGGCACGACATTCAATAATATGAAAAATTCAGGAGGTTGATTCAACAACTGATGGGCAGTAAAGAGATAGAGTTCTTTAAAGAGGTTGCAAGAAGGAAGGGGTTAGATGTATGTGCGTTGGATATCCCCAACATTAAGTATGGAATAGACAGACCCTTTGTCATCCCATCCAGACCAAAGGAAGCGAGTTCATCTCAAGGAGAAGCTGCAAAGGTGGCCCCTAAAATCATCATCTCAGCAATGACCTCGTTTTCATTCAAAGACATACGGCAGACCTCTTGGAATTATGCTGCCAACGTGATTATACCAGAGAAGTCGAACCTCGTGAGGAGAAGGAACAAGTGGTAGGAGAAGAGCCAACACAAAAAGATGAGCAGACCAAGAAAGATAAAGTTGTCAACAAAGTAGGCCACTTCACGAGGAGCCGCATGTGCTACTCTTCGGAAGCTTTGAAATTTGTTGAAGCTACAAAAGATAAGGGAGAAGGTACATCAACTTGTCCTGCAAAGATTTTTAGCGATGAGCCCCCTTCAAAGGTTAATGAGCCGGTAACTAAGGCTCAGGCACAAGAATTTCTGAAGTTCCTGAGGTACAGTGAATACAATGTAGTGGAGCAGCTGCGAAAGCAACCAACAAGGATTACGACGTTAGAGTTGCTTTTAAGTTTGGAGAAGCATCGCGATGCATTGTTAAAGGTGCTGAACCAAACGTTTGTGCCAAGTGACATTTTTGTATCTAAGCTAGACAGAATAGTGGGGCATATCATCGCATACAACCATATCACATTCAGTGATGACGAGATCCTAGAAGGAGGAATGAACCAAAGCTCTAAACATCACAACCCACTGCAAAGGATATGTTTTGCCAGGAGTGCTGACTGATAATGGGCCGGCATTAAACGTACTACCAATGGTGAATCTGCAAAGACAACCGGTAAATGATTCCCATATGAAACCCTATCACAACTCCGTGAGAGCCTTCGACGGTACTCAAAAGGGAGCACTTGGAAAAATTGAGGTACCTTTGTTGATTGGGCCAACAGAGTACACAATTGATTTTTTGGTAATGGACATAAAACCGAGCTACATTTGCTTATTAGGAAGACCATGGATTCACTCTACGGGAGTTGTTCCCTCATCACTCCATCAGAAATTGAAATTTTTATAGAAGGAAAGTTGGTCACCATATAGGCTGAGCAAGAGATCATCGTCTCTGTAACATCGGATGCCCCCTATGTCCAGAACGATGAGGATGCTGCGGAATGTTCTTTCCGAGCATTGGAAAATGCTACATTTGTTCCGGAAGGTAATCAAATCCCCTCCCCTAGGTTATCCAACTGCACCAAGATGACTGTTTCTGAGACTTTGGGCCGAGGAGCCAAAACAGGAAGAGGGCTAGGAAGAAGATTGCAGGGAAGCCTACGACCCAGAAGTGTTATCACCAAGAAAGATCATTTTGGGCTTGGCTACAAACCGAGTGTTCAGCAGAGGAGAGAGGAATATAGAAGGAAAGACGAACAAAGGAGGGCCAGACTCAAAGGCGACGATATGCCATAGAGACCGATGTCTTTCCCTCATATAAAATATATTTTTGTCTTTGGAGGAATTGACCATACAGAACAGAAAGTATAGGAAGCAATTCGAGAAAATGACATACTTAACGAGGATGAGATATTCAGTGAATCGCTTGAAGGGATGTCCATCAACATGATAGCTGAAGATGACAATGGCAGCAATATGTTGACCAGCATCCGCCCTTACCGTCTCGGGGAAACTCTCAATAATTGGAGCTACGTTGATCTACATGTAATCTTTAGGGCTAGATCAGAGTAATGCTATAAATTAACCCTTTTGTTTTTGCCCATGGGCAATGGAGATCTTTTGTATAGGGCATCTATGTTAACTTTTTGTTTGTAATGAAAGAATATCTTTCTTGTCTTTCTCAAATGGCAAACATTTCATTTACTTCATTCATTCATTCATTTCTTACTCATATTCATTCACTTTATTTAAAGTCATTCTCTTCCCAATACATCCGTTCTCATTTCATGCAGGGTTCCCATAATTAACTATATGAATGATTCCGAATCCAATCCCAATGTAGATTTTGAGTGCCCTGGGATCTCGGCAGAAATTGAAGAGGAGGACGACGAGGCAAAGTGTGAGGTTCCTAAGGAGTTGGTAAGGATGATGGCCAACGAAGAAAGGCAAATCATGCCCCACCAAGAAGACACAGAAATTGTGAACTTGGGAACTGATGATGAGAGAAAAGAAGTGAAAATTGGGACCATATTTCCTCAGAAACCAGGCACAAACTGATAGCCCTGCTCCAAGAGTTCAAAGATGTATTTGCCTGGACTTATCAATATATGCTGGGGTTAAATACAGACATAGTGGTGCACAAGTTGCCAACGAGGCCATAATGCAAGCCAATCCAGCAAAAGCTCAGAAGAATGAGAACTGACATGCTGTTAAAGATCAGAGAAGAGGTAAAAATGTAGTTTGACGCTGGCTTTTTAGAGGTTGCCAAATACCCTGAATGGGTTGCAAACATCGTACCAGTGCCAAAGAAGGATGGGAAGGTCCGTATGTGTGTAGATTACAGGGATCTCAATTGAGCAAGCCCTAAAGACAATTTCCCTTTGCCACATATTGACACGTTGGTTGACAATACCCCAGGATACTCGTTGTTCTCGATCATGGATGGTTTCTCAGGATACAACTAGATAAAGATGGATCTAGAAGACATGGAGAATACCACATTTGTAACCATGTAGGGCACGTTTTGTTACAAGGTGGTGCCTTTCGGACTCAAGAATATAGGGGTGACTAATCAAAGAGCGATGGTCACTCTTTTCCATGATATGATGCACAAAGAGAAGGAAGTATACATGGACGATATGATCGCTAAATCCGGCCAAATGCACCTTTACAGTTACATCCGGAAAACTCTTGGGGTTTGTAGTAAGTAGGAAGGGGATTGAGATCGATCCAGAAAAAGTGAAGGCTATCCAGGACCTCCCACTGCCTCATACTCAGAAAGAAGTTTGAGGTTTCTTGGGAAGGTTAAACTATATATCTTGTTTCATCTCTCAATTAACAGATAAGTGCGACCCTATCTTCAGACTACTTAGGAAGAATAACCCAGGGGTTTGGGATGAAGAATGTCAAGAAGCTCTAGAGAATATTAAGAAGTACTTGATGAATGCTCCGATCTTAGTCGCACCAGTGCCAAACAGGCTTCTGATCCTTTACTTGACAGTTTTTGAAAACTCGATGGGTTGCTTGTTGGGGCAACAAGATGAGTATGGGAAGAAAGAAAGAGCCATCTACTACCTAAGCATGAAGTTCACCGATTGCGAAACACGGTACCCGCCAATTCAGAAGCTATGTTGTGCTTTGGTTTGGACCACCAAAAGGCTTAGACAGTACATGTCCATACCACTTGGTTGATATCCAAATTGGACCCCTTAAAGTTTCTAATGGAAGCACCGACATTAACGGGGAGGATGGCAGATGCTGTTATCCGAGTTCGACATTGTACACGTGAGCCAGAAAGTTGTGAAAGGAAGTGCTACAGTGGATTTTTTAGATAGTCGTGCTTTAGATGATTATGAACTGTTAAACTTCAATTTCCCAGATGAGGATTTGATGTGCATTACAACTGAGGAAGACGCTGTTTCAGCTGACAGCCCGTGGAAGCTTTACTTTGATGGAGCCTCCAATGCCCTTGGCCACGGAATAAGAGCCATACTAATTTCTCCAGAAGATGTCTACTATCCCTTCACCAGCAGACTAGAGTTCTTTTGCACAAACAACATAGCTGAATACGAAGCCTGTGTCATGGGACTGAATGCATCTATTGAAAGAAAGATCAAAGAACTACGAGTATTCAGAGATTCATCCTTAGTGATCTATCAATTACGAGGAGAATAGGAAACTAAGGATCCGAAGCTAGTCAAATACTATGAGTTGATCCAAGAGCTCATTAAAGAATTTAAAAAAGTCAATTTCACCTACCTTTCTAGAGAATACAACTAGATGGCAGACGCCTTGGCAACCCTGGCCTCCATGTTCAAAGCAAATACGAAAGTAGAAATGAAGCCAATTGAGATGTAGACTTTTGTGAGGCCAACGCACTATTATAATATGCAAGAAGAAATAGATGGCAACCCTTGGTATTACGATATCTTGTAATATATCAAGTTTCAAACGTATCCCGAAGGAGAAAACAAAAATGGCCGAAAAACACTCAAAAGGATGGCATCATGATATGTTTTGGACGGAGAGGTTCTGTACAAAAGAGGCCATGATCAAGTTTTGTTGAGATGTGTAAATTCCCGGGAGGCGAAAGAAAAGAAAACAAGGGTTAGGTTAGAGGATGATTTTAATAAGTTGTTTGATTATGTTTTTTAATTGAGAGAAGTTGATCTTGATGTACCATTCAATCTCTTTGTTGAGAAACTTAATCCATCTACTAATCATATATTCAGAAGGTTGTATGTATGTTTTGGTGGTTTAAAAGAAGGGTTCAATGGGTATTGTAGATCAATTTTGTCCCTTGATGGTTGTTATCTGAAAGGGGACTTTAAAGGTGAAATACTAGATATTGTAGGTAACGATAAGAATAACCAAATATTTCCTATAGCGTGAGCAGTAGTAGAGGTAAAGAATAGGAAAACTTGGGCTTGATTCTTAGAACACATTCAAACTGATCTATAAATAGGAGATTGGAGAAGTTCACTATAATCTGTGTTAGGCAAAAGGTATTTTGAAATGACACTGATGTTTTCATTTTAATTTTTTAGTCTCATTATTGTATTCTGAAATTTTGGTTTTGTCAACTGGTTTAAGGCCTCTTAGATGAGATGCAATTGAATCTTACTAATGTGTAACATAGATTCTATGCAAGACATATGTATGATACTTGGAGGAAGGAGCACACTGGAAGTAATCTGCAAAAAAAATTTTGGACATGCTGCAAATAAACCACTAAGGCGGCTTTTCAAAAGCAATCTGCAAGGATGACAACTTTAAAGGACACTGCAATGTCAAGTCTAATCATGAAAAATTCAAAACATTGGCCAAAGCCATTTTTTCAACATATTCTAAATGTGATTCAGTAGACAACAACTTTGAAGAAATTTTTAATTCGGCAATAATTGCTGCAAGGTACAAATCAATAATATCTATATTTGAGGACATTAGACATTATGTTATGAATAGAAACCTTGCACACAAACAAAAATGTCAAAAATGAGAAGATATTTTATTCCCAAAAATTGCTAAGTTAGATGAAAACCATAAAGCCTCTTCTGTATATAGTCATGTAACCTGGAATTCTCAAAATAGGTATGAGGTATACTATAATGAAGTCACGTATGTTGTTGATCTACATGGTCATAAGTGCACATGTAGATATTGAGATCTTACAGGTATTCTATGTTCATATTCGATATGTATGATATTGTTTAATTATGAGCCAACTGAGAGGTATGTTCATGAGGCATATAAAAAAATATAGCAGATGTTGTATGATTTTGCACTACCAACCATTCCTAGTGAGGATTTCTATAAGGACACCAATATAGGTCCTATTGATCCTCTGTTGAAAAGCAAGCTTCCTAAAAAATCTAAAAATAGAGAAAGAAAAGAATGAGAAACAAGCAAGGGGACTAAGTTGTCTAGACAAAGAAGCAAGAAAATATAGATAGTGTGGGGTGCTTGGACACAAAAGTAGAACTTGTCATTCAAAAGACAAAGTTGTGAGTTAATTTCCCTTTAATTTGGTCAGTAACTTCAGTTGTTTTAGTATTTTCTTAATGATTTGTTTATTTCACAATCTCAACAAACACAACAGTCTGTAGCCACTCATCCAGTAGCACCTACATCTACTCATCCAACATCATCTGTAGACAGTCATTCACCACAACCTATAGCAAAACTTGCATCCACTCATCCACCAAAACAAAAATCAACTTCTACCAAAAATAGAAATACTTCAAGGAGGACAACCAACTCTAGACCATTATCCCATTCACAACCTGCAACAGCACATGCATCCACCCATCCATCGCAACCTACAATCACTCATTAAACACCACCTAAAGCCACGCATCTACCACAACACAAATCAACTTCTACCAACACTAGGAATACTTCAAAGAGGACAACTAACTCTAGACCATCATCTCATGTACAGTTTGCACCAAGAGTATTTCGACCAAAAGGAAGGAAAATTATAGAAGCCATTGAACTATACACAAATGAGAAAATAGGAATACAGATTCTAAATGCAAGTGATTCTTCCTAAGATTTTTTTATGATTTTCTAATTTGTATTCATTTTACTTTATTTTTACTAAATTTTAATATTTTGTTACATTGTATTTTATAGCCTGACAGACCATGTCAAATGATGGTAAGGAGACCTAACACCAGAGTCAAAGTATAGTCTGCACCCATGCCTCAACCTTCAACTCTATCACAGTCTACACAGTTGAGTCAACAATCTGAATCATCTCACCCATTACTAGTGACCCAACCTGCAGTAATGTCTAAAGTACCACCAACTTCAAGGAACCCAACAACAGAATCCCTAAATTAATCTCAAGGAAGAAGCCAACTTGAGCAAAGAAAATGATCTTGTTATATTTTGAATTCACATGTTGTTTAAATAATTATTTGGCAACATCTTTTGTGTTATGTTCAACTAGGTGTACTACATAAAATTGTGCATCGATTTATCATATTTTGAGATACAATTGACCTGGATGAACAACCATTTTCTGTTAGTAAATGTTGATAACATCTTTTGTGTTATGTTCAACATGTTGTTTTGACATATGACTTGTTTTGTGCTATGTTCAATATATATTATCATGTTTTTGGCCATTTTTTATATTGATCCATGCAATATATGCAATTTATGTCCAATGTTTTCAAATTCAGATCAAATATATATAATATACGTGAAATACGTTAACTAAATAAAATTACATACTAAACCATCAAGATATGTCAAAACATTGCATGATGTTACATACTAAACCATTGTTCTCAATTTATAACAACCATGAAAAAATAGTCTTGTACAATATTGTACCATTCTCAGTTCATCACTCTAAATGAAAAACTTGATTACAACATAACATAGCCAGGAACTAATTAAAATAGTCTTGTACAACACTGCATCATTCTTTAGCTTTCTTGTTTTAACATTAAATTTATCTTTACCCTTCTCCAGCTTTTTCTCCAACTTTTTTACTTCATCCATATTCACCATTTTCTTCAATTCGAAATTCCCAATTCAATTTTTTTCATTTCCAGCTAATAACTTTTGAACTTGATTTCTCAATTCATCATTGTCATTCGAATTTTATTTCATCATTGCCAATCTATTTAAAGAAATCACGCCGACAATACAAATATGAAGAAAAATCAAATTATTTATTCATTCAATAACACTAATTCAAACACTACTACAATTAAATCCAAATAAACTACTTCACTCCGGCCTCTAGCACATCCATAGAATATTTTCCCTTTCCTCCATGGAATAGTTGAAGTGCAAATTGGTGATTTCAATCAACAATTATAGTGTACAAGATTTCCTTCAACACGTGATTTATAACTTTCAGTATACATCGTTGAAAGATGAACTTTATTCGTTGATAAAAGAAATCAAACTCAAAAATAAATTAAATAAAAATAAGTTAAATAAAGAACCGAAAATGCATTACAAGAAAATACAATAGTCATGCCATTTTCCCTACAGAAATATATAAAAACAAAGATTCAATCCTCAAACCTCATTCTAAATTATAACCAGGTTCTAAATAGGCTAAATCAACAATTTTGAAAGAGGAAATTGATGCTTCCTCTAAATTATACCCATGTACTAGTGTTATCAAACCAATAAACATTATCAATTTAATCTAATAAATCACTAAACAAATTAATTGTGCTTTAAGCTAATTCTTAATCTCAAATAATCACTATCAATTTATTCAAATTTAATCTAATGACATTAGTACCTTCTAGCTTCAATTGCCCCCTCACAAATGGTTTTTGTTTACACTATAAACTAAATTGGGTATCCCAAAAACCTGAAAAAACAAAGAAAATGTTAAGATAATTGTTCATTAAGCTAATTCTTAATCCTAAATAATAAAGATAAATCACTGTAAACTTACTTTTCCCCTTTTTGTCGATTTAGGAATTTTACACAACTGATTAACAATCAATGATGAGTCAGACACGATTACACGAACCCTAAACAAAATTTGATTAAATGAGCCCTAAACAAAATCTTTTCCCCAATTTCATGGAGATGAAATCGAAATCGATTTAGGATAAAAATTGAAAAGGTTTAGGGTAAATCAAGGTCGATTACACGAGGCACATTGTTGTTCAGTTTCTCTTTTTTATCCTCGGTTTTGTTTTTTCACTATGATTCAGCATGCTTGTAGAAATTATTAAGGTCATCAAAGCTTCAATTTTGCAAGTTTATTTGCAAATTCAATGAATAATACATATATCCTTCATCTTCTGCATAAAAACTTACAATACTAATCACAAAGATTACTTGCAAGTTTTTGAAGTACCATTTGCAATGTAACGGGGTTGAGTTTAAGGATGGAGCCATTTAGTGGAAGAAGGGTGATTGCCCCTCTCAAAAAAATTTAGTATAATAATATTGAATGTCTTTTTTAGTGTAAATATTAGTCGAATACGACCTTTGTTCCTTCTAATTTTTAGATTTAAAGGCTTAATAAATTATCTCTCTTAATGTTCGATCCTAACTACGTCCTTAATTGAAATTGATTTTGGAGACAAGCAAGCACTATATATAACATGTGGATGAACAATGATTTTGTTATTGTCTATGATAAATCTTTTGTCCCTTTTTGGTGCTTCCATTTATGCTCAAACACTAAAAAATATGGTTTAAAATGTATGATGGAGGTTTATGGTTAGTGGTTAGGATGTAAGGTGTAAGATTTAGTTTTTTGGATTTAAGATTTAAGAATTTAGATTTTTATCAACAAGGCGTTAAAAAATAAACACCAAAATAGACACCTACATCAAATGACAAAGCCCTATAGGATGGTTATGACAACTGTAGCGGCCCTTCGAAATCACTAAAAAGGAATAATAAATATTTTTTTGTCCGTTTTAAAATTTTTGTTGTTTTTTTAAATGGAGATTTTATTTTGAAAGTTCGGTTTCGAAAAAAAAACTGGAGTCGCCATCGATCATTTTTTAAAGGTAGACCGAACACCAAAAATGAAACCAGAGATTCTTTTAAAAATGGGTTCGGGATTAGTTACGGATGGGGAAGGATTAACACTCTTACACCACCCAAAAATTGGTACCTAGTCGAACATTATTTGCCTCAATTAGTACTTTACGAGTTCAAATTTAATTTAATTTTTGATTCATTTAAAAATGCGAGTAAATTTTAAAGGCCTCGTTATTCGAGAATAAACGAAAGAACCACCACCACTACAATTGGTACTAGCCATATTTACTATCGAATAAAAGGGCACCGTATTAACAGTTTATACAAGTTGAATGCGAGGAAATAAAGCGAAGCAAATATATATACGAAATGAAAGCATAAATAAAGACGAAAATAAAAAAATTCAGAAAAAGGACCAGATCGAACAAGATAAAAGAATTACGAAAATAGAAATATTCGAAAAAGGACCGAATCAAGCAAAAGATAAAAAGCGTAAAATAAATACTAGAAAAATAAATGCGATAAAGTAAATACGGGAAAATAAAAGTGCGAGAAAATTAATTTGCAGGAATTGAAATGCGATAACTTAAAGTGTGGAAAATAAAGCTACACTAAATAGGCCATAAATAATATGGGTCATCCCCCGTTGCGGGTCACCGTAAGGCCGATTCGAACATAAAATAAATAAATGAAAACAAATAAATTAAAATAAATAAATAAATAGCATATATATACTATAATATGAATAACAATATAATATAATAGTAACATAATATCTATATTATAATATAAGTAATATACAATGTATACTAAATAACTTATATATATAACACAATAGATAATATATCATAACCTATATATAAAATATAATATATATAACTTAATACATATAAAAATGGACTAGAATGAAAATAAACAAAATAGGGGGCCAAAATTGAAACAAAACAGAACTTAAAACGGTTGAAATTTTTTTTCAAAATAAAATGGAGGGACTAAAAAGGGAATTAACCCATGGCCGATATGAAAGCGTGGAGAAGCTTAGAAGAACAAAAGGGAAACTTTCCCAAAGAACAAAACGCGCAGCTCTTTCCCCGGGTCGGGTCACCGCGTGGGTCTCGCGTGCCAAAACGGCAGCGTTTTGGGAGGCCAGTTTTAAAGTATCAAAACAAACAAAAAAAGGGTTTCCCCTTTTTATTATTTCTGAACAGATAAAAAAAACCCTAAAAGACTAATGCTCTCTCTTTCTACCCAAACAAAGACGGCGGCCGCTCTTCAATCAACGCTACCATGGCCATTCATCGACAGTCAGACCTCGACAAGAGCCCCTTGGCGGAAGGTACGCTCCGAAACCCTTTCCCTTTTTATTTTTTTGAAAGGGGTTTATATTCTAAAGAAACTCAGATTTTGAAAAACTAAAAACTCCCCCTTTGTGTTTTGGATTTGACGTTCAGATTTAGGTTTTAAAACAAAGAGGAAAGAAGTTTTAAAATGAAACCTTTCGATTTCAATTTCTTGAAACTCAAATTCGTTGAGTTTTTTTTCTTTTTTTTTTGAAAGCCCTTCAATTTTTGTTTTGCAAATATGAAAAAAAAGAAAAAAGGCAAAATCCCTAGCTATTCGAAAAAGAAGATGAGAAATTACCAGGCAGTTTTCTTTTTTGATTCCTTTTTTCGTCAAAAGAGTCCACTTTACATTGTTTTGACTTCGACTTTATAGCCAATTTTACAGAATAAAAAATAAAAATAAAGCCTAAAACTATTGGTTGTTACAAACTGAAATTGTTTTGTTGTTGTTTGTTGCAGGTCTGAGCATGCTCGTACGGGAGGTTGAAGGGAGCCTGTCCTTTGGCCGGATGTGCAGGGGGCAGGCTCACTGGTGTGGCATGCTAAGAGGCTCGGTTACGAGGTAAGGATTTGGAAGGGAAAAGGGCCGTGAGGCCTTGGAAGATTTCAGAGAGCGACAACTAGGGTTTTTGGTGTATTAGGGTTAGACTGACTAGGTTATTCGGGTCTTGTGGGTACTTGGGTCGGGTAATTGGATTTCGATTTAAGTTAGGCATATGGGATAGGTATTCGGGTATGGGTTAATTGGCTTAAGGGATATTTGGGTTACTTGTAATTGGGCTAAATATGTAAATGGGCGTTTAAATAAAGGATTTGGCTTGATGTACTGATTTTTTGAATTTTTGGATTATATTTTTTGAATTTGGATTTTTTTGGTAGGATAAAAATAGTTATTAGAGGTGCCCCTCCTTGCTCATTGTTGTGAAACAGCAATAGAGAAAAGACTAAAAGAACCATTTTTGTTTGGTCAAGTTGGAGCACCCCCTCTTGGCCTGATCATTTTTTTAAACTCTAACCGATCCCTCTTCTAACTCTCGGAGAAATAAAACTCATCTGTTGATCTGCTGCACCATCGATAGAGAGTCAAGATCTGGTCGACTCATCTACTTCATCCTTCTTTCAGAAAGATAAAACCTACAAAAGTAAAAATAAAATCGCTTCAGACTGAGTATCCACTTATTTCATTTAAAACTATAAAATTAAAATGATGAGGTAAAGAGATGTTTGAATATGGGTGATCAGATATACCACCGACAGCGAGACAAGATCGAGAGATTGGATTGGATCAAGCTACGACTCTAACGAAGAGGTATGACTTGGTGATTAGAGTGCGATCAAGGTACAACTCTAACGAAGAGGCATGATCTGAGTTATTGTTGGCGATCAAGCTACGACTCTGATGAAGAGGCATGATCTGAAGAGTTAGTGGTGATTAAGTTACGACCCTGACGAAGAGGCATGATCTGGAGAGTTATTTTGGTGATCAAGCTATGACTCTGACGAAGAGGAATGATTTGAAGAGTTAGGGGAGATCAAGCTACGACTCTGACGAAAAGGCATGATTTGAGGAGTTAGAGGCGATTAAGCTATGACTCTAACGAAGAGGCATGATCTGAGGAGTTAGTTGATGGCGATCAAGCTACAACTCTGACAAAGTGGCATGATTTGAGTTTATATGTTAGATCAAGATACGACTCTAACGAAGAGGCATGGTCTAAAAAATTGGTTGATCTGCTACACCACTGACGATGAGTCAAGATCTGAAGAGAAAGGTTTGATCAAGCTTAACCACCAACGACGAGTCATGATCTAAGAATAAATGTGATAGATCTGCTACACCACTAACAATAGGGCAGGACGTGAAAAATAGAAGTAAACAATAGTTAATGATTATGCAATCGGAGTCTGAGTTTAGGTTTGCTTCCAATTCATGTTTAGTGTTGTTATACTCCCTCTTTGATTTTTCAATTTCTTGGTTGGTCCGGCTTCTCTTCGTGGATTAGGGCTTGCCAATTTGTTATTGTTCGCCATGATTGAAGCTTCATATTTTGAACCTGTTGTTCATGTATGAGTGAAGTAGATGCACTTAGCATGAATGCATCTAACTTGTGCAATGTATGCATTGTATGCGAATGCATGATGAGTCAAATGGCATGATATTGATATGAATGGCGTGCAATTAGCCATGATGTTGACTTCAAAGGGAATGCCCCATGACTTTCTGGCCATTGGTGGCTCATTGTTTTTGCTCCAGGACCTATCTCGTAGACTAGATGGGCTTTTGCCTTGTATACGTTGATGCCCCAACCTCTTGTGGGTTTGACCATCTTCTTTTGAAATGTTTCCTTTCTAGACAAAGGTCAACTAGTGAATACTTTCTTGAGCTGAAGCACTACTCTGAGGGCCTATTTGTTGTTGGTCCCTATACTTTTGAACTTCTTTATAAGTAATGCAGAGAAAACTTTTGTTTCAAATCTCAGACTACATGTTCTGATTTCAATGTGAGATGCTTATTATTAAAACTTGGCCAAATATTCTAAGGATCACTCTACGAATTACACTCCTGCTCAGAAGAGCAACTACATATCGAGACCTCAATCGGTATCCAAGCCTTCAGCCCCGATCATCTCTGTTGATAGTACAGGGAATTTCGGTAAAACTGTTCAATATCCTACTTCCAAGTTTTGCCAGAAACAACACACTGGCTAGTGTAGAACTCAACAGAATCTATGTTTCTTATATGGAGCCTTCGATCACTATATCAAGTATTGTCCTTAGAATCCAAACAATGTTCCGAATCGAGCTCTTGCAAATGCTAGCTCATCTTCTTCCATTCAAAACAAAGGTCCCAGACAAGTTCAGTCTGGAAATTAAAGGAAGGGCAAGGGACAGTATTTGAATGCCCCTACTCACCAGGAATCTCGGGCTCCTGCTCGAATCTATCATATCCGGGGAAAAGAATATGAAGAATCACCCGATGCTATAGTAGGTACCATTGAGTTAAATTTGACTCATGTTTATGCTTTAATAGACTCGGGATCCACTTATTCTTTTGTATGCTCAACCTTGATTGTAAAGTTGAACTTAAAGCCTAAAATTGTAAAACAAAGCCTTGTAGTTTCGAACCCTATAGGGGGAATTACAAACATAAGTTTTATCTGTAGAAATTGTCCCCTATTCAGTCGAAACGTACCCTTTCTTGTTAATCTATATGTACTACCAACTTGTGAGTTCGGTCTACTACTAGGACAAGATTGGTTAAGCAAGAATAAAGCTTGGGTAGATTACCTAAATAGGAGACTTTACCTTCAGGGTTTAGGAAAGGAATCAATTCTTCTAATTGACAAGAAACCGACCTCAATCTTTGCTACTATAGTCTTACAAGATGAACTTGAATTCGGATTACCTAGTGTGCCTATTGTATCTTAATATCTCGATGTTTTTCCCGAGGAACTCCCTGGTCTCCCTTCAACTAGAGAAGTAGAGTTCGGGATCGATGTCCAACCTGGAACAACTCTGGTGTCCATCACACCTTATCGAATAACACCTGTTGAGTTGAAAGAACTCAAGAAGCAACTCCAAGAGCTAAAAGACAAGGGTTTCATTAGGCCTAGCTCATCTCTCTGGGGTGCTCTAGTCTTGTCCGTGAAGAAGAAAAAATAAACTATGAGACTCTGTATTTACTACAGATAATTGAACAAGCTTACTATCAAGAATTGATATCCTCTCCCAAGGATTGAAGATCTTTTCGATCAACTCAAAGATGCTGGGGTATTCTTAAAGATCGATCTACGATCGGGATACTACCAAATGAGGGTAAAAGAAGAAGATGTACCCAAGACAGCCTTTCGTACTCGATATAACCATTTTGAATTCCTTGTAAAGCTATTTGGGTTAACGAATGCTCTGGATACTTTCATGGATCTCATGAACCGTGTATTCAAGCCCCATCTTGACAAGTTCGTGGTTGTCTTTATTGATGACATTTTGGTGTATTCTCGGAATAAGGAAGAATATTCTGAACACCTTTGAATTGTATTGCAAACTCTCTAAGAATGTCAATTGTTTGCAAAGTTCTCTAAATGAAAATTTTGGCTATCGAAAGTGTCGTTCCTTGGCCATGTTATCTCAGTAGAAAGGATTAAAGTAAACCCGAGAAAAATTCAATCCATCATGGATTAGAGACCTCCGAGGAATGTTGGTGAGGTCAGAAGCTTTCTTGGTTTAGCCAGGTATTATCGACGTTTTGTCAAGGGATTCTCATCCATTGCCGCAAGTTTGACTAAGCTAACTAGCAAAGATACATCCTTTGTTTGGTCGGAGAACCAACAACGAAGCTTCGATCAGCTTAAACAAGCCCTGACTCATGCTCTGATTCTCATCCAACCAGTATTGGGCAAGGAGTACACTGTTTATAGTGATGCATCTCATTTGGGACTAGGATGTATCCTAATGCAATATGGAAACGTGGTAACTTACACTTCAAGGTAACTAAAACCACACGAGTCAAACTACCCTACTCACGATCTGGAATTGGCAGCTATCGTGTTTGCAGTCAAAGTCTGGAGACATTACTTGTACGGGGAGAAATGCAACTTGTTCACAGACCACAAGAGCCTCAAATACCTCATAACTCGGAAAGACTTGAATTTGAGGCAAATGAGATGGCTAGAGTTACTTAAAGACTACGATTTAGTTATCGACTACCATCCGGGGAAAGCAAACGTGGTTGCTGATGCCCTTAGTCACAGACCATACTCAGCTTACTTGGCTATCAATACTCATTTTCGTTTATCCAAAGGACAAAAATTCTTATATGAACTTCAAGCTCAATCTAGTCTAATCTCGAGAATCAAAGAACTCCAACAAATTGATCTAGATCTTCAGAAGATCATGTCCAAGCTAGACTTTGAGTCTAATTTTGACTTCTCCCTCAAGTCGAATGGAATCTTTCATTTCAAAGATAGAGTATGTGTTCCTAACAACAAGGAACTAAGACATGATATGTTACAAGAAGCTCACCAAAGCTCTTTCTCGATTCACCCTGGATCGGTTAAGATGTACAAGGACCTAAAGCCACTATACTGGTGGCCAGACATGAAATCGGCTATCATAGACTTTGTTTCAAAGTGTTTAACTTGTTAGAGGTTCAAAGCTGAGCATTAAGTCCCTACTGGATTGCTCCAACCAATTGAATTCCCTCAGTGGAAATGGGACTGAATTACAATGGGCTTCGTTACTGGTCTTCCTTACACTCCAAGAAATAACGATGATGTGTGGGTGATTGTTGATAGATTCACAAAATCTACTCACTTTATCCCTATTCGAACGAATCTAAGTTTGGATGCCACAACCAAGTTATATATTCATGAAATAGTACATTTGCACGAAATTCCTACATCTATAATCCTGATAGAGATCCTAGATTCACCACTCAATTTTGGAAATCCTTGCAAAAAGCCCTTGGAACCAAAGTGCATTTGAGCGCAGCTTTTCATCCACAAAGTGATGACCAATTAGAAAGGGTGATACAAGTACTTGAAGACATGTTACGAGCTTGTGTTATAGACTTCGGGAAGAATTGGGAAAAGTCCCTACCCCTAGTAGAGTTTGCTTACAATAATATCTACCAGGCATCTATCCAGATAGCACCATTTGAAGCCTTATATGGGAGGAAATGTAGGACTCCCTTATGTTGGTCTGAATTGTGAGAAAACAAGGTTTTGGGACCTCAATTACTCAGAGAAACCGATGAACAAGTTCAAATCATACATGATCGATTGAAGCAAGACTTTGATAGATAGAAAGCCTATGCAGACATGAAAAGTAGAGACATCCAATACAATGTTGGAGACAAGGTCTTCCTGAAAGTGTCCCCTTGGAAGAAAGTCTTTCGGTTTGGAAGAAAAGGGAAACTTAGTCCCCAATTCATTGGTCCGTTTGAAATCATTGAAATGATAGGGCCAGTGGCCTATCGATTGTCTCTTCCCAATGAATTTGACAAGATTCATAATGTCTTTCATGTGTCTATGCTCCGAAGATATAGGTCTGACCCATCCCATGTTCTTGAGCCTGAAGAAGTAGAGTTGAATCCTGATTTGTCTATCGAAGAAGAACCAGTCCAGATTCTTGATCATGATGTTAGAAAGCTCAGGAACAAAACTGTTCCTCTTGTCAAGGTCTTGTGGAGAAAACACAAGATAGAAAAGGCAACTTGGGAATCTGAAGAAATCATGAGGAAGCAATATCCTCACATATTCGATTCAGATAAATTCGAGGGAGGATTTATTTTAAGGGAGGAGAATTGTAACACCCTAAATTGGGCCTAGGAAGGTTACCACTATCTAAGCTATTGACTAATTGAATTATGTGCTAATCAAATTGAAAGAATTGGGAGTTAATTGAGGAAATTAAAAAAATGATACTCGAATTGTAGTGATTAGTTTTTATTGCTCCCTAAACCAAGTAATCAAATTTTTGAGGAAAGAACATTAGCTAACAAATAACTAAAGGACTAAGATTTTATAGCCAACAAGTATAGTGCCGAAATTAAAAGGACCATCTTGAATATTAGGCAAAACTTAAGCATTGCATGGTAAAATTAAATTGGATTATGGACAATCCACATGTCCTCCTAACTATAGCATGACCGGCCACTTGGGTTAAACCCCATCTTCTTCAATTGTTATTCAAACCTAAAATACCATTGAAGGAAAGAGAAAGAAAAGAGAAAGCTTGAGTGATATCCATGGAATCCTTGAGAGATTAAGCCACAGTTAAGACTAAATTGAATAAGAATTCGCATTGAGGAAGGTAAATGCTTGATTCCTCGCTTCAATTACATTCTTGAATCTTGAATTAGTGATGTTCTTGTTGCCTAATTTGAATAGGATAATTGTTATGCATGTAAAATGATGTTAACTTCTCATGGTCCTTGAAATTGTGAGTGTTATTGATCAGATTGCTAAAGAAATGTGTATGGTTGCTGGAAATTGAGAATAGGGATCATGGTTGATACTAGTTTAGATTATGACTGTTTTGCTAGATAAAAATGTGTAAACATGCTTAATTGTATATGCTGCCCTATTTTGATCACATTGATGGGTGAATTAGACTGACCTAGACATGTAAGAACATCAAAATAAGTTGAATTACAATGTTAGAATCGTGTTTAGAGGAATTATGAAGCTAGAAACTTAAACTAGTGTAATCAGCTCAGAATACTCTGTTCTGGGCAGTAACTTTGAAAAATCACCATAAATTGTATAAAGGAAATTTGAGGCTTGAAATTTTATGGATAGTTCTTTAACATTTCTAAATTCATTAGGAGAAAACGGAACTGAATTCTGGATTGTAGAATGAATTGTAAAGAAGAAACACTTGGGACAGTGCAAACTGTCCAGTGTTGTAAATTTGCTCTGTCTTTAAGCTAAAAACTGTATAAATTGGCAAAGAACTAAAATACAAGTCCTATATTCTTAGAAAGAAAATTAAGTTAGCTTTCCAATGGTGTAAACCAATTGAAATTCCGATGTACAGAATGAAAGTTATGCATGTTCAAGTGAGCAGAGTACATGCTGCTTGGTAGCAACAGTTTAAATAATTGTACATAGTTTTGTGGCAATTTTGTAAACTGTTTTGCAAACAGTTTCAGGACAGTTTAATTGCCGCCCTATTTTTGCTTAATATGGAATGTAGGCAGTTTGGTAATGTGCATTAAGGTGTGTATATGAATATGCTATTTGTCGTATTAACATTGCTGCCATGTTGAATGATTTTGTGATTACATGTTTTGACCTTGTTCTATCTATGTGATTTATTAGAGCAAGGAGAGGACTTTGGAGAAGGATCTAAAGTCGAGCATTCAAGGGACAAGAAAAAGGGAATAGTCTTTCGAGACTAGCTAGCTTGGGGAGTATTGTGAGTGCAGTTTATTCTAGAGTTAGGACTAGGTCCTAACTAAAACAAGCATGTCTAAATTCATGAATTGTTAAATTGGACTTAATATGATCTTGATCTAATAAGGAAAGTATGAAATAAGATAATACATGAAACTTGACTACATCCTTGAAGTGTTGTATAATTGGAATGCTAGCATGTATATGTAGTAACATTTATGCTTGAATATATGACATGGTATTGTGACCAATTGCTTAAACCAAATGTTTGATGTGCTAGCTTAGATGATGCAATGAACACTTGAAATGTTGAGTTATGGCTCTATTGGCCTAAGGGCTTGATGCATGTATAAGTTTGCCATGCAATACATGAAATGACTCTTGAAACAAAGATAATGCTTGACATGAACTTGTACACTTGAATGATTCATGATTCTTGAACTTGAAAAGCTTGAAATCCTTGAATAAATGAATTATAATCAAACAACCTTGGTTGCTAGTTGAATAGGTAGAAGGGCATGCCTTAGAGTCTAGAGCTCATTGTGTCAGGGTGGACTACGGTCCAGGGCTAAGGCCCCTGATTGGTGACAGACGGAGGGTACATATGTGGTCTTTGGTGACAGTAGGAGGGTTGACCAGTACTGCAGTACATCTTGTGGCGACAGTTGGTTGGAGACTCGATTACCTAGACAAACTATGAACCAAAGATTGTGTTAAAAGATAATAAATGAGCTAATATAACAATGAATTGCTTGATTTCTTGTTATGTAAGCATGATTAGCTTGATTACTTGTCATGTAAGCATGAGTTGCTTGATTACTTGCCATGTAAGCATGATTTGCTTGATTTCTTGCCATGTAAGCATGATTTGCTTGATTTCTTGTCATGTAAGCATGATTTGCTTGATTTCTTGTTATGTAAGCATGAATTATTGTCTTTTGCTTCTTATGTTAATCGAATGCATTGAAATCCTTAGTTAGGATCATTATTGACTAATTGACACTTAATATAACAATTGGTTAGAACTAGTTACTACCTCACCAAGTACATTCTTGTACTTATCACTCTTGTTTTCATCCTTCCCAACCACAGGATAAAGGGAAGCATGTTTGCTCACTTAGGTTATTCGAATGATGGTTGATGATGATGTCAATTGAATTGTTTGGTAACGTATAATATTTTGTAAACAAAATATTAGATTGCTTACATGTTAAGTTATAAATGCTTGGTAACCTAAAATGTGAGGTTCGAATATTAAATTTTGCCTCGATCCACGGTACCAAAGAAGATGACACCCGGAGACCGGGATGACACTCCCACTAGAATACCGGGGTAAAAGGCCTAAAACTATACGTGACATATATAAACATGGTAAATTAAAAAAAGGAATTAATAAAAGGTAAACAAATATTAAATAAAAAACACATATGCATATATGGAAAAGTAAATATAAATAATTAAAACAAACCATCCATACATTTATAAACATAATATATACAATATATAACATATAACATTTAATATACATTAATATACAAAAAAATATAATATGTATAACATATACATATAATATAAATTACATAAAAAATATGATATACATAACATATAATGTAATACATAATATAAAATATTAGATAATATGTACATAACATAATACATATACATATACCAACATTAAAGTATATATATATTAACATAATTCCCCATATATAAACATATATACAAGAGAAACAAAATAATCAAATAAAAACAATATTAGAAACATAATTCGAATATAAAACAACATAAACAAATTTTCATATAAATAAACACAAATAGCATGTATCGAACAAATAAATAAATATATGAAAAAAAATAATAAAAATTTAACAAATAAATAAAAATTAAACATATAAACATTTAAACAAAAATATAAATTAAAGGTTGCAATTAAATGAAATTAAAAGAATAGGGACTAAAAAGAAATTAACCCATAAGAACAGTTTAAAATTGACAGAAAATGACCTAATTGAAAGACTGTAAAAAAGAAAGAGGACCAAAGCTTTAATTTGCCCATAAAGAAGATAAAACAAAATTAATGGTGAAATTAAAAACTGGTCTAAACTTAGAGAGGCCATTTGGGAAATTAAACCATGTGGCAAGACATTTTTAAAAAAAAAATGAGGCAGAGGGACCAGAGGGGTAATTTTCTATTTTAAAATCTGAATAAGTTTGGTTTAGGGACGAGATTATAAAGCTTTTGAAAGTTTTAGGGACTGTGGGGTAATTAAAAAGCGTGAAAATACCTTCGGGTGTAAATATTTTGGGGTAGAGGTCTTTAAAATGAAATTAGACCATTTTAAAAACATAAAGGTTTATAAAAAGACCTAACCGGTAGTTATTTTAAAATTTCGGTGATTTTTTTAGAACTCTTATAATCCCCCATTTCCCTGAAATGTTCTTCAAGGGATTATGAATTCGTCAAGAACTCATCCCGAAACCCAATTTTTGACGACCCTCCACCGTCCTGATCACCCCTAACCTTCGCCAGCCGTCGCTCGCTGGTGCCGAAAAAACCTTAAACTTCCCCAACATGTTCATTTTCCCCTTTTGAAACTGAAACTAACCACCATTTTAAGAAAACAAATCTTGATTTACCTAGATCTAGGAAAACCGAAACCCACAAATTTTTATTTTTAAAAGCTTGAACATCGGTGGAGGAAAAGATAAGATGAAGAGACAACGATGCGTGGGTACTGATCATCGGCGGCCCCAACCTCGGCCACCATGGGCGACGGCCCGAAGCCGAAAAGGGTAAACCCTTATTCCCCTTTTTTGTTATTATTATTTTTATTCGGACTGGAAATAAAATAGATTGAAGATTTTTTCAAAGCTTTTTTCTTTTTTTGTATTATTGATTCTTGATAATCTCATACAATGGTTTGTGGTTAGGATATATATCCGATTACAGTACATGCATAATATAAAAAACAACCTAATCTATTGTTGGTATTGTTTGCCCATATTTGCTGATCTAAAATCTAATTTTGATGATGATTTTTTATTGTATTGTGCATGCTCGAGGGTTGAGGGTCGGTGGAGATCGTACGGCGGCTGCGGAAATTCTAGTGATGCTGCCACGTGATGGGGAAGATGGAGGGTCTCTCGGCCAGATTCATTCCTGGCCATTGGATTAGATATGATCCAACAGTTAGGATTACTTAAAGATCGAACGACCCAGATACGATCTTGGAGGGTAACGAGGAAGCGCTGGATCGAGCCACGTGGTGAGTGGGGAGCTGAACGGACTGCGCGTGCACGCCACGCGCGCGTGGGAGGTGAAGTGTCCCGCGCATGTTCTTCACTCTCGCCAGTTGGATAGGCTTGGTTTGATCGTGGCCGTTGGATCTCGTTCTGATCCAACGGCTCTCCTTTGGCCGTTGCAAAAGAAGATAATATAGATTAGGGTTTCTAATATTTTTCTAGGATTTTTAGATATATTAGGACCTGGCCGGTTGGGCCTGATGTAATTAAATTTGGATTTTGTATTATGGACTGGACAATAATAGTTTGGGTTTTAATATTTTATCTGATATATTCTCTTTTTTAAAACCCATTTTACACAATAAAAACAATAGTAATTAATAATAATAATAATGCATATAATACATGTTTACATGCACATACATATATAAACGTATACACAAATAATAAGTATTACTCCCTCCGTCCCACAAATAATGTCCCTTATTGACTTTTTAAAAGTCAAAATTTGTAAACTTTGACTATAATTATATTAAATATTTTAAATAATTAAATTTTATAAAATATATATTTAAAATCTACTTGATTAGAAGTTTTTAAAATATTTTTTTATATTTTTATCAATAATAAATTTTAAATAATCATGAGTCAAAGTTAAAAAAAATTTGACCCAAAAAAGTCAATAAGGGACATTATTTGTGGGACAGAGGGAGTAATAATACAATAATACACGCATACACATACATACATGCGATTATATTATATACATATGACATACAAGCATATCATTAAACTAATAATAATAATGCATACACATGACAACTAATGATAATATATACATGGAATACATATACGCATATATACACAAATAATAATAATAACTCATACATGCATACACTTTAAACACACACATTGAAAACAATAATAACGACAACATATATTGATAAACATATGCATTACATATATTCATATACCACACTAATACATACACATGGACCCACCTATATATTCAAATATACATTATCACACGTACATATAGACATTACTGCATACATACTAACATTTATAACAATTGCTTAATATTACTATAATATTTACAACCCGAACAAAACTAAGTGATTACAGCTGCCGCTCTTTGCTTGTTCTTGTTAAACGAGAACAAAGAAAAAACCAAAAGCACTCATTTTTGTCCTACTTTCCTGTCCTCGGCTCTGGAATTACGGGTTCCTTTGGAACTTTTCGCTCTTCCTCGGCCAAATCTTCAAGCTTTGATCTCTTCAATGTCGTGATTTGTACTCATCTCGACATTAAAAAGGAAAGCTTGACATCATGCCCAAAGGTCTTACTGATGGCCCGAAAGACTTATCATCGTGCTCGAAGGACTTACTGATGGCTCGAATAACTTAAAATTTGGATTCACGCCAACATGGCTACCAATCTCCCTTAAAATGATGCCCCAGTTTCTACCAGTCTTGACATAAAAATAAGGTTAACATCATGCCCGAAGGACTTACTGATGGCCCGAAGGTCTTATCATCATGCCCGAAAGACTTACTGATGGCCCGAAGGACTTAAAATCTGGATTCACGCCAACATGGCTACCAATCTCTCTTAAAATCTGGATTCACGCCAATATGGCTACAGTATCCCCCTAAAATGATGCCCCAGTTTCTACCAGTCTTGACATCAAAATAAGGTTAGCATCATGCCCGAAGGACTTACTAATGGCCCGAAAGACTTATCACTGTGCCCGAAGGACTTACCGATGGCCTGAAGAACTTATCATCATGCTCGAAGGACTTAATGATGGCCCCAAGGACTTAAGATCTGGATTCACACCAACATGGCTACCAATCTCCCTTAAAATCTAGATTCACGCCAACACGGCTATCAGTATAAATCTTCAATAAAATCTACTTCTTCAAGTCGCAGTCAAATTCTTTGGTAACTTCAAATATCTGTTTAAAACAAGCAAAATACTTTTTAAATTAGCATGCCTCTATCTATATAATGCATGCAATGTAATACTTTTTCTTCTTTCTTTTCTCTTTTTTCTTCTTTTTCTTTCTTTCTTTTCATTCTTTTTTCTTCTTCTTCTTCTTCTTTTCTTTCTTTCTTTTTTTCTTTTTCTTCTTTCCTTCTTCTCTTTTTTTTAAATTTATTTTAAAATCATATTCCTTGAAAGGTCATTCTTTGGATTTCTTCACTTTATTTTTTTTGCAGAATGCTCTTCAATCTTCACTTTATCAGTGGAATACTTATTTCACATATAACCGGACCCACGCTTTCAATCCTCTTGCGTGAACATCCTTCTTCTTCTTCGGGGTCACTACCCACCTCGCAAATAATCTCATTCTAGTTCTTACACCACTCTTATGTAGGGACTTTCATCGTCTTATTCAACATTGCCCTATTCAATCTCTGGGCTCAACTACTTCCAAGTTCTTAACCCAACATGCAGAGTCTTTATTTATTCCAACATTAGGGCAAGCAAAATGCCCCTACTCCCTGAAGTCATTCTTAAGCAACATTTTGGGGAAACCAACTCTGGGTCTTTATACCTTATCTATCTTGCATTCTTATTATTTTGCAGTATTACCCTATTTTATTCTGGGCTCAACTATCTTTTTTGTCTTTGACCCAACACTCAGAGTCTTCATATGTCTTAACATTAGGGCTGGCAAAATACCTCTTCTCCCTGAGCTTATCTCTTATTGCAGCATCTCAACGAGAACTAACTCTCGGTCCCTATGCTTTAATTCTCATCAAATAAAAAAATTCGGTTATTTTGAAAATAAAACTAGAAGAAAATACCAAACATTTTGAAAACTAGTGTTTGGGAGAAAAACTATAGATATCATAAAAATCAAGGTTTAGAAAAGAATGACAAACACTTTTTAAAACTGATGTTCGGAAGAAATGGTAAGTATTAAAAGAATCAAAACTCAGAGAAAAAAGCCAAACATTTTTGAAAAATAATGTTTGGAATAAACAACCAATATTAAAAATATTGAAATTCGGAGAAAAATGTCAAACAGTTTTATAAAAGCTAATGTTTGGAGGAAATGGTAACTATTAAAAGAATCAAAATTCAAAGAAAAATGCCAAACATTTTTGAAAACTAATGTTTGGAGGAAATGGTAAATATTAAAAGAATCAAAATTCAAAAAAATGACAAACATTTTTTAAATTTGATGTTTGGAGAAAATGGTAAATATTAAAAAGAATCGAAATTCAGAGAAAAATGCCGAACATTTTCTAAAAACTAATGTTTGGAGGAAATGATAAATATTAAAAAGAATCAAAATTCAGAGAAAATACCAAACATTTTGAAAACTAATGCTTGGAGGAAATAACTAATATACAAAAGAATTGAAATTTGGAAAAAAATGCCCAAACATTTTTGGAAACTAATGCTTGGAGGAAGTAACTAATATGCAAAAGGATTGAAATTAAAAAAATGCCCAAACATTTTTGAAAACTAATGCTTGGAGGAAATAACTAATATGCAAAAGAATTAAAATTTTAAAAAAGGTTCAAACATTTTTTGAAAACTAATGTTGGTCCTAAAATAACAAATGCACTAGCAAAATTGTATGTTTAGAAAATCTTGCCTATTTCGACGATATAAGTATATGTATGGTCTCCCCTAGTCCATTTAAGCCTTCGAGAGAAATACTCCCCATACCTAATTTCTAACCCATTTAAGGTGGCTCTTTTGATCTCACCACTCATTATGGCCCCCATCCTTCCCTCATTTGGGTGTCGATCAGGCACTTCGAGGTTTGACGTTCCCTAAAGAAAGGTTAACCCTTACAAGTAGAATGTAACCTGAAGACAAACCTATCCAACTCAGATATCCACATATGATCTGAATGGTCTTTCTAGGCTTGTAATGTAGGCTATGCCTAATGGTTATGGAAGAAAGGATATATAGGCCCAAAATGAGTTTTTAAGGTTGATGAAACCAAGGATCATTTCTTCTTGGTGAAATATCTTCTATTTACTTGTTGATCGGAATGTGCTCAAATTAAAAACTTCTTTGGTTTATTTCTTGGATCGCTCTAGATTGCCAGTAACCCCCTCGACCTGGCCTAGACGCCCGACCGAATCGAGTGAGCTACATTAGGCTTGCCGAAGCAACCCGAAGAAAGATTACAAAAACCGGTCCATTTTTTCCTTTTATCTTGTCTAGATGCATATTATTAATCCTAAGTGATCATACTCGCAATGGATGAAGTTACAAAAGAAACGGACCACGGATAGGCAATCGATTGCATACAACACATTTTAGGGACCAAAATGTAAAACTGGAAAATTACAAGACCATTGGTGAAATTAGGGTTACCAATCCTCAATTAATTAGATTACATGCTTACATATCAATTTCCAGATCAGTCCGACCATCCATCCCAAAAATAAGTTTCAATGACTATAACGAAAGAAAATAGAACTAAACTCCATGACATTAACTGAATTAACAGCTACCCGTACCGATATGCAGTCAGCTGTATCGATACGATGCTCAATACTAGCCAGCCTCAGGCCATGCACCGTACCAGTACGCTAGGATAAAATTCAAAATCCAATTTGAGAATGCTTAACAACCGTACCGATACAAATACTAAGTGTTCCTGTATACGAGTTTTGTCTAAAAAGCAACTTTCCAGTAGCATAAAATCGTACCGGTACACCAAAACCAGTACCGAAACCCCAAGCTTGTTTTTAGATGATTTCCAATAGCTCAATACGGTCCCCGCGTATCGGTACTTCTAGGCCTATAATGTCATTTTTAGCTATTTTTTACTCGATTCTAGAAGTTTTCAGGTCCTAGCAAACCACATACATGCATATAAAAATCCATCAAGTCAAACTCCATGATTTGCATTAGAATTTAGCAATTACAACACCACATATGCTACCAAGGACCAATCTATAGGCATGCTTCCTAAACTAGAATTCCAAACATACGAAAATACTCAATCAAGCATTCTTCCAGCATATGCAACATACCAACATATCTCTGGTGTTGTAATCAACATTTTAAAATATCAAAGCATGGCAATCAACCATTGATAGAAGCATACTTAGGCAACCACTTAACCTCAACGATAAGCAAAGATCTACAAAATGCTTATCAACATCATTCAACTCCAAATCACAACATTAATCATGCTCAAATACCAGGAAAAACATAATTACAATCCCCCAAAATATGGCAAACACATTGCCTTATTAACCGAAAACTTAAACCGAGTTCATACTCAAAAGTAGTCTTGGTTATTGGATCACTTTAGACCTTACCTTTGCTGCCCCAAACCTCAATGCTCTGCATCATTAGAAAAAAGAGATCGTAAGCACACATGCTTAGTGAGGATGCCCATAAAAGCAATGATGCATTTAAACCATTTGAAAACCAAAACCACTTGTTTTCAAAACATGCTTAACGACCAAAGCATTTTCATTGTTTCCAACCACAACATGCATAACGATCCTTATGCAACATCATATATAAATCCCATGCTTAAATCCCAAAGCATTAAATCATATTATCATGCTTAAATCCCAAAGCATTATAAAATAGGTTCAACACATGCACTTTTATATATTGGCAATTATAGTGACCCCGGATAGATGAACCTTTATCCACACACATATCGGATACACAAATTCACATGATGGACTAACCTCTACCACAACTCATACCATGCCTAGTTAAACCGCAAGATATCCCAAACCTTCCCTAGTTAAATTTTAAGATTTGGCAACTTCACCTAGCTCGCCAAAGCAAATCAAGCTCCCAGCAAGCCACAATCCACTTCACGCTACTTCACCCTGATTATCGCCTATTTTGGTCACACAAAACCAGAGGAAACATGCATCAAAATGCATCCAAGCCACTTCTTCAAAGCAAAATCCCGCAACTCACAAGTTGCCCACTCAAAAACCATCTGAAACTTATCAAAATCAACCTCAAACACTTTCCATTCTTAACCCAGCCACAATATAACGATTCGATATATCAAACTTCATCACTTAACATCTAAAAATACCTTTATAACATCCTTTTACTTCCAACAATGATTAAACTCCATTAACAACACAAAAACCCTTAACTATCAACCTTTAACATTAGAGAATCAACTAGTTTCAGGATTACAGTGCTAAATCCAAGTTATTAACATTATTAAAATCAAAATCATGATCTAATCTGATCAAGAACCCAGAAAAACAGATCCAATTCAAAAATCTACCAATTTCATCAATTAAACCAATTTTCCCTAATTAAACTATCAAAACACATTAGAAAACAATTGTAAAGGATCAAGAACTTGGGAATTTCAGTAAAAAACCTTTCATTAGAGGAGAAGAGCGAACATTACCTCTAATGGATGCTTTCTCCCTTAATTGTTTGATTTTACATGAGAAAACAAAGTTAAAACAATAAGGTTTTGATAAACAATCACTAAGAAATCATTTGTAATTAAAGGATTTACGAAAATAAAGATTTACCTAAAGATTTAGAAGAAGAGAATGGTGTTTGGCTGGAGAGATTTTGAGACCTATTTATATTTTTCAAAACACTTTTAAAATAGCCAATTAAGGGATAAAGTCTGAGATTGGACTTTGGGCAAATATCTCCTTAAAGATTCAAAGTTTTGACCCTTTTACAAAACAGTCACTAAAAATAGTTTTCAAAGTTTACATTTTGGTCACTAGTCCAAAATGTCTGATTTCCAAAGCTCATTTTCCAAAATTGATTTCACCACAATCATTAATATATTAAATAATGATTTTATAATATTTTCCATATTTTTATCACCTTCAAAATATTTAATCTGATTTAATCTCGAAAGTGACTCTAATCTCTAATTCCAGTTCACCAAACCTTTAAAATGAACCCTAAAACATCTAGACCCAAAACCGGGGCATTACAACTCTCTTCCACTTAAGAAATTTCATCTTCAAAATTTACCTGGAGGAAACAAATGCAAAAAATGCTCCAATATATTTGTCTTGCTTTCCCAAGTGGCTTCCTCGACACCATAGTGTCGCCACAAATCCTTAACAAGCTCAATCGTCTTGCCACGAAGAACTTTTTGCTGGAATCAAGGATTTCCACCAGCTCTTCATCCCAACTTGCACTCATCATCACAACCCATTTGATTCAGAATACGAATCATACTCTCTAGCCATCCATCAGCTGCCTCAAGGTTCAATCCCCTAAACTTCACACCTCTCAAACTTCAGAGATGCTCCTACGATAATCCATGATTAACCACCACAATATGTGTCAGTGCTTGTGCATGCACTCCAGCCATCACTGCTTGAAAAACTCCTATCATTGCTTGAATTAATGGAGTCAAGTCTTTAAAGATTGGCTCTTGCAAAGCCTGAGGTACACCACTCATCCCAGCATCAACAAGAGGAACCAACAGAGGAAGAGGAGGTAAGGTAATACGAGGATTCCCTCCATCGTTATTATTTTACCTAGACCCGGCATTACCGGCCATCGAACGAGTCTCACGTCGAGCTATGCTAACAAAAGTATCAAAACACATTAAAGTCAGGCTAACATAAGGCAAAGGATCCAAGACAACCTTATAAAACATTTTAAAACCTTGGTAATAGACAATGTGTTCCCAACTCATACCCCAACATGATGTAAAACAATCACCGTACATATACATAATCACCGTGCATATCAAACAATAGCAATAAATCAAGCAACAACATCCCAACCTTTCGTAACCTAGCTCTGATACCAACAAATGTAACCCCCTCGACCCGGTCTAGATGCCCGGTCGAACTGAGTGAGCTACATTAGGCTTGTCGAAGCAAACTGGAGAAAGCTTATGAAAAATGGTCCATTTTTTTCTTTTATCTTGTTTAAATGCATATTATTAATCCTAAGTGATCATGCTCGCAACGGATGAAGTTACAAAGAAAATAGACCATAGATAGGCAACTGATTGGATACAATACATTTTGGGGACCAAAACGTAAAAATAGTAAATTATAAGACCATTGGTGAAATTAGGGTTACCAATCCTCAATTAATTAGATTACATGCTTGTATATCAATTTCCAGATCAATCTAACCATCCATGCATACACATTTGCCAAAACAAGTTTCATGGACTATAACGAAAGAAAACTGAACTCCATGACATTAACTAAATTAACAGCTACTCGTACCGATACACAGTTAATTGTATCGATACGGTGCTCAATACTAGCCAGCCTCCTTTCGGTACGCTGTGCACTGTACCAGTACGCTAGGACGAAATTCAAATCTAATTTGAGAATGCTTAACAACCGTACCGATAAGAATACTAAGTGTTTCGGTACATGGGTTTTATCTAAAAAGTAACTTTCTAGTAGCATAAAACCATACCGATACACCTAAACCCATACTAAAACACCAAGCTTGTTTTTGCCTATACGATCCCCCGCGTATCGATACGTCTGGGCCTGTAATGCCATTTTTAGCTGGTTTTTCACTAGATTCTAAATGCTTTAGTCCTAGAAAACAACATACATTCATATAAACATCCATCAAGTCATACTCCATCATTTGCATCAGAATTTAGCAATTACAACACCACATATGCTACCAAGGACCAATCTATAGGCATGCTTCCTAAACTAGAATTCCAAACATACGAAAATACTCAATCAAGCATTCTTCCAGCATATGCAACATACCAACATATCTCTGGTGTTGTCATCAACATTTTAAAATCATCAAAGCATGGCAATCAACCAATGATAACTAGAAGCATACTTAGGCAACCACCTAACCTCAACCATAAGCAAAGATCTACAAAATGCTTATCAACATCATTCAATTCCAAATCACAACATTAATCATGCTCAAATACCAGGAAAAAAACATAAGTACAATCCCCCCAAAATATGGCGAACACATTGTCTTATTAACCGAAAACTTAAACCTAGTCCATACTCAAAAGTAGTCTTGGTTCTTGGATCACTTTAGACCTTGCCTTTGCTGCCCCAAATTTCAATGCTCTGCATCATTAGAAAAAAGATATCGTAAGCACACATGCTTAATGAGGATGCTCATAAAAGCAATGATGCATTTAAACCATTTGAAAACCAAAACCAATTGTTTTCAAAACATGCTTAACAACCAAAGCATTTTCATTGATTCCAACCACAACATGAATAACGATCCTTATGCAACATCATATATAAATCCTATGCTTAAATCCCAAAGCATTAAATCATATTATCATGCTTAAATCCCAAAGCATTATAAAATAGGTTCAACACATGAACTTTTATATATTGGAAATTATAGTGACCCCGGATAGACGAACCTCTATCCACACACATATCGGATACACAAATTCACATGATGGACTAACCTCTGCCACAACTCATACCATGCCTAGTTAAACCGCAAGATATCCCAAACCTTGCCTAGTTAAATCGTAAGATTTGACAACCTTGCCTAGCTCGCCAAAGCAAATCAAGCTCCCAGTAAGCCACAATCCACTTCATGCTACTTCGCTCTGATTATCCCCTATTTTGGTTACACAAAACTAGAGGAAACATGCATCAAAATGCATCGAAGCCACTGCTTCAAAGGAAAATCCCGCAACTCACAAGTTGCCCACTCAAAAACCATCCGAAATTTATCGAAATCAACCTCTAACACTTTCCATTCTTAACCCAGCCACAATATAATGATTCGATATATCAAAATTCATCACTTAACATCTAAAAATACATTTATAACATCCTTTTACTTCCAACAATGATTAAACTCCATTAACAACACAAAAACCCTTAACTATCAACCTTTAACATTAGAGAATCAACTAGTTTCGGAATTACAATGCTAAATCCAAGTTATTAACATTACTAAAATCAAAATCATGATCTAATCTGATCAAGAACCCAGCAAAACAGATCCAATTAAAAAATCTACCAATTTCATCAATCAAAACACAATTAAACCAATTTTCCTTAATTAAACTATCAAAACACATTAGAAAACAATTGTAAAGGATCAAGAACTTGGGAATTTCAGTAAAAAAACCTTTCATTAGAGGAGAAGAGCGAACATTACCTCTAATGGATGCTTTCTCCCTTAATTGTTTGATTTTACATGAGAAAACAAAGTTAAAATAATAAGGTTTTGATAAACAATCACTAAGAAATCATTTGTAAGTAAAGGATTTAAGAAAATAAAGATTTACCTGAAGATTTAGAAGAAGAGAATGGTGTTTGGCTGGAGAGATTTTGAGAGAAAGTTAGTTACATAACTTTTTTTTTAAAGAATTAATTATCAAATTAATTCTCCCCAACCTATTTATATTTTTCAAAACACTTTTAAAATAGCCAATTAAGGGATAAAGTCTGTGATTAGACTTTGGGCAAATAGCTCCTTAAAGATTCAAAGTTTTGACCCTTTTACAAAGCAGTCACTAAAACAATTTTCAAATTTTACATTTTGGTGACTAGTCCAAAATGTCTGATTTCCAAAGCTTATTTTCCTAAATTGATTTCACCACAATCATTATATATATTAAATAATGATTTTATAACATTTTCTATATTTTATCACCTTTAAAAATATTTAATCTGATTTAATCCCAAAACTGACTCGAATTTCTAATACCTATTGACCTAACCCTTAAAATAAACCCCAAAATATCTGGACCCAAAATCGGGGCGTTACACTGCCCATTTTTGGGTTTTCACCCTAGAGTTCATTTCCTTCTTTATAGCTTTGGAATGTGTAGCATGCATCTTGAATGAATGTTGATACGTTTATTATGCAAATGTAATCGAAATCTTCAAGGCTCTTGTTATCATTTATTGAACTTTCTGACTTAATGCTTTCAATCTTCATTGTTTCAAGCTTCTTGTTGGCAAACTTTCAATTTGGTTTAGCTAGTCCTTTCGAGCAAAAATTTCTCTTACTGGCTTATTATGATGTTTTTATTGGTCTTCGTGTTCAGTACATTGTTCTTCATTCCTTGCGCTTATTCATGAAGAACTATCTTTGTAATGTGGTCAATACTGGGTAACTTTAAATCGCGAACAAAACCCTCATCCTCTTTGCCCCTAATGTAGGGGTGATCCTTGGTTTGGGTTCAAATGAAAAGAAATGATCAGGCTCAAAAGGGGGACAACAAATGGATATTTTTATTATTTGTGAAGAGAATTGAAGGAATGCCACTCATCATCCCATACATGGATATAAAAATAACTAAGGCTTAACTCTTTTTATTTTTGAAAACAAAAATTTTTCTCTAGCGGAGTCGCCATGCTGTAGCGACTCTTTTTTTCGGAGGAAGCCGCTACGAAAAATTAAGAAATCGTATTTAGAGAGGATTCTCATTTTTGTTGAAAAAATATTTAAAAAGGGGAATTTTTAGAAAAACTCGTGTTTTAAAAATGGAGTTGCCACCGGCCACTTTGGTAGGCCGAACACCGTAAAAAACCCCAGAGATTTTGAAAACTTGGGTTCGAGCATTAGTTACGGATAGGGAAGGGTTAGCGCCCCTATACCTCCCAAAATTGGTGCCTAATAGGTTCGTATCGTAATTATTAAGAAAAATACAAATTTTGATTTAATTTAATTTTAATTCCTAAAATACGAGATTTGAATATTAAATTTTTCCTCGATCCACGGTACCAAAGGAGATGACACCCGAAGACCGGGATGACACTCCCACTGGAATATCGGGATAAAAGGCCTAAAACTATACGCGACAAATATAAACACGGTAAATTAAAAAACATGAATTAATAAAAGGTAAACAAATATTAAATAAAAAAACCATATGCATATATGGAAAAGTAAATATAAATAATTAAAATAAACCATCCATACATGTATAAACATAATATATACAATATATAACATATAACATTTAATATACATTAATATACAAAAAATAATATAATATGTATAACATATACATATAATATAAATTAAATAAATAATATGATATGTATAACATATAATGTAATACATAATATAAAACATTAGTTAATATGTACATAACATAATACATATACATATACTAATGTACATAACAAATACATATACATATACTAACATTAAAATATATATATTAACATACTTTCCCATATATAAACATATATACAAGAGAAACAAAATAATCAAATAAAAAGAATATTAGCAACATAATTCGAATATAAAACAACATAAACAAATTTTCATACAAATAAACACAAATAGCATGTATCGAACAAATAAATAAATACATGAACAAAAATATGATAAAAACATAATAAATAAATAAACATTAAACATTTAAACAAAAATATAAATTAAAGGTTGAAATTAAATGAAATTAAAAGAATAGGGACTAAAAAGAAATTAACCCATAAAAATAGTTTTAAATTGACAGAAAATGACCTAATTGAAAGACTGTAAAAAAGAAAAAAGACCAAAGCTGTAATTTGCCCTTAAAAGAAGATAAAACAAAATTATGGTGAAATTAAAAACCGGTCTAAACTTAGAGTGACCATTCGGGTAATTAAACCATGCGACAAGACATTTTTAAAAATAAAAATGAGGCGGAGGGACCGGAGAGGTAATTTTCTCTTTTAAAATCTGATTAAGTTTGGTTTAAGGACAAGATTGTAAAGCTTTTGAAAGTTTTAGAGACTGTACGGGTAATTAAAAAACGCAGAAGGACCTCCAGGTGTAAATATTTTGAGGCGGAGGTCCTTAAAATGAAATTAGATCATTTTAAAAAATTAAAGGTCTATAAAAAGACCTAACCGGTAGTTGTTTTAAACTTTCAATCATTTTTTTAAAACTCTTATAATCCTTTCCCTTTCCCTGAAATGTTCTTCAAGGGATTATGAGTTCATCAAGAACTCATCCTAAAACCCAGTTTTCGATGGCCCTCCGCCGTCCTGACCACCCCTAAGCAAGAAATTCATGCCATGTATGTGAATCATGTTGCTTATGTGAATTATACCATGTATGTGAATTATGTTATTTATACGAAATATACCATGTATATGACTGATTTTATGATGATAAAGCATTAAAATCATGAGTAAGTTAGGAACTTATGAAATATACATGAAAATCTAGAGACTATGGAACCCTTGATAGAACTATCCTATCTTAGATAGAGAACTTGATATGATATCATAAAATAAGTATTATTTTACTCTATATTTGTTAAATAAGATTATTGCCTTACTAAGTTCGTACTTAGCATGTGTTATTTCACACGTAGGTTCTCCCACATAGAAGGGCATGAAGGAGCTATTAATTGGAAAGTCAAGTTACATTAGTAAGCACGGTATGTACATCTTAAATTATGGTTGATATCTAGTGGGCATGTAATTGTATGTATGTGGGTTTTAAAGAAGCAAATATTTTGTAAACTTAAGTTATAATGTGTTTACGTGTTAATTATGAGTGTAGGGACTCAGAATATCGTTTTACTACAAATGATTAAGATTTATAACATAGTTAAATCTAGTTTAACCCTAATCACGTAGAAATTTTAAAATCGAGAAAGGGTCTAGGCAGGGTATATAGTTTTCTCCCTGAATTATACTTTTATTTCAATAACATATTTATAAATTTTCTAAAACAATTCAGGGTCGAAATTAGCTGCTATAGACTGTTGTAGTTTTCAATTTAAAACCGAGGAAGGGTTAAACAACAAGACAAAGTTTGGTATATATATAAAAGATTCTTCAAGTCAAGTTTTCTTAATAAATCAGTAACATCTTTAGTGTATATTGGGTCTACGAATATACGTTAAGGGTGTTACATTAATTGGTATCAGAGCTGCAGGTTTAGCCGATTCTGGAGGCTAAATCAAGTTTAATGTGATTTAAAGTTAAGTACATGCCCCTAGGATGTCATGTTACTGATGTAATATTGTGTAACTTGATTATGCTCCTCAATAATATGAATGAATTTCAAAAAAAAAATTGATAAAGTTAAGTATTGATGGACTGCGATAAATGCTTAATTATGGGAACCAGAGGAAGAAGAATGTTTAAAGCCGAGTATGTTGGCAATTAGTTAAAAGAGAAATGTACAGCAGTCCTAAGTTTGAAACATGGTACTCGTACTGTTTATGAGTACGAGTTAGATTTTAATAGATTGAGTCGGTACGCAGTTAAATTGATGTTGATTGAAAGGACTCGATGAGAATGGTTTATAAAGAAGCTACATCCAAGGCCCAAAGAAAGACTTCTATGGAGATAATTTAGTAAAGTGATTGTCAATAATTTTCTTGGACAATGTATAAGTAATTAGAATATGTAAGAAAGCTTCATTAGGAATTTAAGGAATTAAGTTTTGGCAGATTTAATGGAACTTCCATTCCATGAATTTGAAGTCATTCTTGGAATGGATTGACTATCTGCATATGATGCAGATATAGAGTGTAAGAAGAAAATGTCGATATTTCAAGGATCCGATGGTTTGAAATAATCTTTGAAGGAAAGAATTGACTGTTTAGAGTCAGTAATTTCTGTAATGATAGCTCAAAGGTTGTTATTCAATAGATGTGAAACATGTTTGGGTTGTATGGAAGATACATAAAAGTTCCCTAAAAAGATTGAAGACATCTCGACTGTAAAGGAATTTCTTGATGTATTTCCGGATGAGTTACCATGGTTGCCTCTGGATAGGGAAACACAGTTTGGGATTGATGTTATCCCAGAACTGAGCCGGTATTAATGGCACCATATAGAATGGCGCCTATAGAGTTAAGGGAATTAAAAGCTCAGTTACAAGAATTGCTAGACCGGGGTTAAATTTTATCAAGTGAATTACTATGGGGTACTCCAGTATTAGTTGTAAAGAAGAAGGATGGTTCCCTATGATCATGTATAGATTATTGACAATGGAATGAAGTAACCATTAAGAATAAGTATCCCCTACCAAGGCTTGAGGATTTAATTGACCAGCTTAAAGATGAAGTAGTATTTTCAAAGATAAATCTTCGATCATGGTTATTATCAAACTAAGGTTAAAAAATAAAATATACCAAAGACAATATTCAGGACTCGTTAGGGACACTACGAGTTTCTGGTGGTGTCTTTTTAGATCGACGAATACCCTTGCTACATTTATGGATCTGATAAATAGGGTATTCCATCCCTATTTGGATTAGTTTGTTGTGGTCTTCATAAATGATATTTTGGTTTATTCAAAGACCGAAGTTGAACATGACTACCATCTTCGAGTGGTGCTGCAAACTTTAAGAGATAAGCAACTTAATACCAAGTTTCTAAATGCAAGTTCTGGTTGTCAGAAATAATTTTCCTTGGATATATAGTGTCATCAGAAGGAATAAGGGTTGACCTTAAGAAAATACAAGCTATACTTGAATAGGAAGAACTGAAAATGTTTTGGAAAGATGAGATAAGCTGGAAATAGAAAAGTACAGAACTATGAGATTAAGCCCAAAGATTGATTATATTACTAAGGTAAAGTATATGTTCATGAAAATATCTGAAGAGAGAAGATATTAACGGAGGCCAATTATAGTTTATTAATTATACACCCAAGGAGTAATAAGATGTATCAAGATTTAAAAATTCAAAAATGTGGCCAAATACTTATGGATTATTTCAGTCTATTTCTATTCCCCAATGAAAGTAGGGATGGGTAACGATGGATTGTATAACGGATTTGTCAGCTACACCAAGTAAAAAGAATTTAATATGGGGCATTATGAATCATCTGACAAAGTTCGATTACCTTATTCCAGTTTAATAGATTATTCGCTGGATAAATATGCAGTACTTTATGTTTAAGAGACAGTAAGACTACATGGTGCCTTAGTATTGATAGTGTCAGATAGAGACCCAAGGTTATTTCAAGGTATTGGGAATTTTGGAGGATATGTTATGAGCTTGTGTAATTGAGTTTGCGGGATCATAGGAAAGGTACTTGCCTTTGGCTGAAATTGCTTACAACAATAATTATCAATTAAGTATCAAGATGGCATATGGAAGAAAATATCGAGTTTCTCTAAATCGGTACGGTTTACAAGATTGGAATGTTTAGAATAATTCATACGTTGGAAGAGTGATTTAACATAAGACATGGAGGATAAAGTAAATATTATTCGCAAAATTTTAAAGCCGTCGTGGATTGACAAAAGACTTATGCAAATAAGAAGAAAAAGGATATTGAATACGATGTTAGAGAAAAAGTGTTTTTAAAGATTTTACCTTGGAAGAAGGTATTATGTTTTGGTTAAAATGGAAAGATTAATCCCAAATTTATTGAGCCATTTGAGATTCTAAAAAGAAAAGAACCAAAGGCTTATCAATCAGCTTTACCTCCAGATAGGAACAAGATTCATTGTGTGTTTCATGTATTTATGTTTCGGAGGCATGGATTGGATTTTTTATATGTATTTACCTCAGGAGGAGGTTGAACTGCAATCAGGTTTGACGTATAAAGAAGAAGAAGTAAAAATCCTAGCATACAAAGTTGAAGAATTAAGGGATAAGGAAATTCTACTGATTAAGGTTCTCTGGAGAAATTATAAAGTAGAGAAAGTCAATTGAGAAATTGAAGAGAGAATGAATAAGCAAAATACGAAGTTGTTTGAAACAGGTAAACGTTAAAAATTTAAGGACAAATTTTCTTAAGGGGGAGGAATTATAATATCCCAATTTTTTTGCTTAGTGACTAGAATGTAATTTTTGAAAGTTTAGGGGTTAAAATGTAAACTTTGGAAAAGTTCAGGGAGCAAAGTATTATTTTCAAAAGTTATGTAAGTTAACCCGTAAATAAATAGTCCACCCCCAAGAGTGGTATTTATGTGTTATTGGATTTTTCATACGAGGTTTATATTATTCGAATTTGGATCGAATAAAATTGTTAAGCGTATTCAGGCCAGAGTAGCCCAAGGATGGGTGACCTAATGGGAAGGTCCCATATCCAATATTTTGACTGGTAAAAAGGATTCAGTTTGAGTTAATAGTATTCGTAAGGGATTGTTAAGATAAGATTTCTAAGAGAAAATGTATCTGGTAAAAATTCCTAATAATTATCGGTATATCGGATCGAATTGAAATTTTAAAGACAGCTCCAAGGATTATGGAAAATTCATAAAATATTATTTTATGAATATTTTATAAATGTTGATGAACTAGATTTAGTTAGAATATGATGGAGAGGTTATAAAGCTCAAAGAAAAAAAATGGAAATTGTATTGAGTGAAATTCAAATAATTGGATCGAATAAATATCATAAATTAGAATTTATGATATTTTGGGAAGGAGAATAGTTAGAATGGAACCAATTTGGTTCAATTTTTTATGGAATGGTAATTTTTAAGTCGTGTTGTAAATAAAGTCTAGTTGGAGGGCAAATTGGTCATTTGCCATTGATGGCATTTTTGAAATATTTTGGAACATTAAGGGAAATTTTGGAAGAAGATTAACACATGGATTAAATCATGGACATTGATTTTGATGAGATTGAATCTTAGCCATTATAATAAAAGGGCAAATTAGTAATTTTACTATGTAAAATGAATTAAAAATTCATTTTATTTTAAACATATGGATAAATATTAAAAGATGAGAAAAATCTTTCTCATCCATTTTTTCATGCTGTTCTAATAGCCAAGAGAAAAGGGGGGAAATACCAAAAATTTTCCTAGTCCATTTTCAAGGCTTTTGATCAAGAATTCAAGCAAGGTTGTTTAAGTTTTAAAAGAGATCGAAAGAGAACCAGTGATAAAAAGAAAGATAAGAACCTCGAGTAAGCTTAGTGAGGCATACTATTCATGGAACAGGTGAGTGCATTTACATGTTTTAAAATGCAATTAGGAAGACTTGCGAGTAGTCGACCTTAAATTTAAAATGATGTTGTACTTCTATATAATGGCATTATGTTGAAAATTGGCATTTGTATTTCTCTATAATACGTGCTATAATACTTTGCTCGACATGCCAAGATTGGTGAAATACCAGGTACGAATGATTGTTTGCATAAATGATGATGCATTATGCATACATGAGATATGGAAAATGATAAGATTTAAATGAAACAAGTTAAAGTAGAACAAGATACACCTAAAAATAGTACTGCGTGTTGTAATAAAAGTAGATTACATGGAATATGACATATGAATTATTTTTTTCTGAGAATTGGTGATGATATAAATCTGCCATGACTATTTATGATGAAGCATGAAATATGAATAATTAATTATATGATTGATCATGATGTTGGATTGATGATAAAAGAAATGCCCAAGTATTGAGTATGAGAGTCCATGGTATAGTTGGCATGCCATAGAGTCTTTAGCAGCTGCACCTTCATGTTTAAGTTATGAAAAAGATATTGTGACAAAATGATTGTGTCACATGCACCCTGGGGATCTACGCCCACTGTGCCTGAGTGCACTATCGAGGTGCTGCACCCTGGGGATCTACACCCACTGTGCCCGAGTGCACTGTCGAGGTGCTTCATGTTTATGGGGAGCAAAGAGCGTCCCCGAGTATGTACTCATCTTCAAGTTCACGTTTGACACTACGGTGTCATTTCAAGATGACTCGCGTACCTCGATCTCATATAGCATACTTTGGGCAATGATAAAGGAATCATGTCACATAAATGAATCATGCCATGTATACAGACTATGTTACACGTATGAACTATGCAATGCATATGAATTATGCCATGCATACGAATTATGCCATGTACATGTATCATGTTACGTATATGAAATAGTCATGTATATATGAATGAAAACACGTATATGAATCATGCCACGTATGAGAATCATATTAAGTAAATGAAATATGTCACGTACGAGAATCATGCTATGCAAATGAAATATGCCATATATGATAATCATGTTACATAAATGGATCATGCCATGAATATGAATTTCATTACATATATGAACCATGTCATGTATATAAATCATGTTAAGCATGAAATTCATGTCATCTATGTGAATTATACCATGTATGTGAATTATGTTATTTATACAAAATATAGCATGTATATGACTGATTTTATGATGATAGAGCATAAAAAACATGAGTAAGTTAGGAACTTATGAAATATACATGAAAATCTAGAGACTATAGAACCCTTGATAGAACTATTCTATCTTAGATAGAGAACTTGATATGATATCATAAAATAAGTATTACTTTACTCTATATTTGTTAAATAAGATTATTGCCTCGCTAAGTTCGTACTTAGCGTGTGTTATTTCACACGTAGGTTCTCCCACGTAGAAGGGCATGAAGGAGCTATTAATTGGAAATTCAAGTTACATTAGTAAGCACGGTATGTACATCTTAAATTATGGTTGATATCTAGTGGGCATGTACTTGTATATATGTGGGTTTTAAAGATGCAATTTTTTTGTAAACTTAAGTTATAATGTGTTTACATGTTAATTACGAGTGTAGCGACTCAGAATATGGTTTTACTACAAATGATTAAGATTTATGACATAGTTAAATCTAGTTTAACCCTAATCACATAGAAATTTTAAAATCAAGAAAGGGTCTAGGCAGGGTACATAGTTTTCTCCCTAATTATATTTTTATTTCAATAACATATTTATAAATTTTCTAAAACAATTCAGGGTTGAAACTAGCTGCTATAGACTGTTGTAGTTTTCAATTTAAAATCGAGGAAGGGTTAAACAACAAGACAAAGTTTGGTATTTATAAAAAAAATTCTACAAGTCAAGTTTTCTTAATAACTCAGTAACATCTTTAGTGTATATTCAGTCTATGAATATACGTTAAGGGTGTTACATTTATGGTATTAAATTACACAACTTTTCAAAATTACACTTTGGTCCCTAAACTTTTCCAAAGTTTACACTTTAACCCCTAAACTTTCAAAAATTACATTTTAGTCACTAGTCCAAAAATTGGGATATTACAATTCCTCCCCCTTAAGAAAATTCATCCTCAAATTTTCAATGTATACTTTTTTCAAACAATTTCATATTTTGATTATTCATTCTCTCTTCAATTGCCCAAATGACTTTCTCTCCTTCATATTCAATATCCTTTTTCTTCTTATTTGCATAGGTCTTTTCTCAATCCAAGGCGGCTTTGAAAATTTGCTGAATAATAATTTTTTTATCCTCCACGTCTTGTGTTAAATCACTCTTCCAACATTTAAGTTATTCTGAACATTTCAATCTTGTAAATTGAATTGATTTAGAGAAGCTCAAAATTTTCTTCCATATGCTATCTTGATACTTGCTTGATAACTATTTTTGTAAGCAAATTCAGCCAAAGGCAAGTACCTTTCCCATGATCCCTACAAATTCAATTACACAAACTCGTAACATATCCTTTAGAATCTGTATGATTCGCTCAGATTGCCCATCTGTTTGCGGATGAGAAACTATACTAAAATTTGGTTTAGTACCTAAAACTTCATGTAATGTACCTCAATACCTTGAAATAAACCTTGGATCTCAATCTGACACTATCGATATTGAGATACCATGTAGTCTTACTATTTCTCGAACATAAAGTTCTACATATTTATCCAGTGAATAATCCATTCAACTGGAATAAGGTAATCAAACTTTGTCAGATGATTCAGAATGACCCAGATTAAAATCTTTTTACTTGGTGTAGCTGACAAATCCGTTATACAATCCATCGTTACTCATCCCTACTTTCATTGGGGAATAGAAATAAACTGAAGTAATTCATAAGTATTTGGCCACAGTTTCGAGTCTTTAAATCTTGATACATCTTATTACTCCTTGGGTGCATAGCAATGAACTATAATTGACCTCTATTAATATCTTATTTCTTCAGATTATCATTGTCGGAAACATATACTTTACTTCAGTAATATAATCAACCATTTGGCTTAATTTCATAGTCTTGTACTTTCCTAGTTCCATCTTGTCTCCTCTTTTCAAGACATCTTTCATCCATAAACTGAAAGTCCTTGATTTGATCCAATAAAGTTGGCTTTAATTGACATTCATCATGCGCAAGACAGACAATGTGTTTCATCTAAGTGTATTATTTTCCTTTCCAAGATGATAATCAAAAACTACATCATAATCCCTTTAAAATTCAACCCATCTTCGTTGTCACAGATTCAGATCTTTTTGTGTCATCAAATACTTAAACTTTCATGAGTCCTTTTTACCATATAAATAATATCGCCAGATTTTCAAAGCAAATCATAACTGCCATTTCCAAGTCATATGTTGAATAGTTCCTTTCATGAGTTTTGAACTGCCTTAATGCATAGATTACTACTTAACCTTCTTGCATCAACTCGCAACTTAAACCATAAAGGGATACATCATTATACAAAGTATATTCTTTTCCTGGTTCTAGTTGAATTAGAACTGGTGCTTTCATCCGAACTTTCTTGAATCTTTCGAAACTTTCCTAACAAACAGAACTCACATTTAGAAAATTTGGCATAAAGTTGCTTATCTCTTAAAGTTTGTAGAACCACAAGAAGATAGTAATCATGCTCAACTTCGGTCTTCAAATAAACCAAAATATCATCTACGAAGACCATAACAAACTGATCCAAATAGGGTTGGAATACCCTATTTATCAGGTATGTGAATGCAGCAAAGCTTTCGTTACTCTAAAAGACATTACCAGAAACTCGTAGTGTCCATAACGAGTTCTGAATGTTGTTTTCGGTACATCATTTTCTTGACTTTAAGTTGATAATACCCAATCGAGGACCTATCTTTGAGAACACTACTACACCTCTGAGCTGATCAAATAGATCTTCAATCCTTGATAGGGGATACTTGTTCTTAATGGTTACTTTATTCCATTGTCGATAATCTATACATGATCATAGGGAACCATCTTTCTTCTTTACAATTAATACCGGAGTACCCTATAGTAATTCACTTGGTCAAATATAACTCGGTCTAGCAATTCTTGTAATGAAGCCTTTAGTTCCCTTAACCCACTTGGTGTCATCCTATATAGTACCATTGATATCGGCTCAGTTCTAGGATAAACATCAATCCCAAACTGTATTTTCCTATCTGGAGGTAATCCTAATAACTCATCCAGAAGTATATCAGGAAATTCTTTTATAGTCGGAATATCTTCAATCGTTTTAGGTAACTTTTGTGTATCTTCCATACAAACCAAACATGTTTCACATCCCTTGTATAGCAGCCTTTGAGCTGTTATTACAGAAATTATTGACTCTAAACAGTTAGTTCTTTCTCCCTCAAAGATTACTTCAAAACCATCGGGTCCTTGAAGTATCAACATTTTCTTCTTACTTTTTACATCTGCATCTTATGCAGATAACCAATCTATTCCAAGAATAACTTCAAATTCATGGAATGGAAGTTCCCTTAAATCTGCCGGGAACTTATTTCCTTGAATTTATAATAATCTTGAATCCAATAAAATAAGCACAGGTTCTTTCCATAGTCTTTGCATTACTCACAGCCTCTTGGAAATTTGATAAGTTTATGCCCAATAAAATCTCCTTGGGCCTTGGACAAAGCTTCTCTATAAACTATTCACATCGAGACCTTTTGATCAGCATACATTTAACCGCGTACCGAATCAGTCTATTAAAATCTAACTCGTACTCATAAACAGTACGAGTACCTTATTCAAACTTAGGACTGCTGCAACATTTTTCTTTTAACTAGTTGTTAGCATACTTGACTTTAAACATTCCCCTTTCTTCTTTTCATTCCCATATGTAAACATTTATCGCAGTCTATCAGTACTTTACATCATCTATTTCTACTAAAACTTATTCATGTTATTGAGGAGCATAATCAAGTTACACAGTAGTACATTAGTAACATGACATCCTAGGGGCATGTACTTAACATTAAATTACATTAAACTCGATTTAGCCTCCATAATCGGCTAAACCTATAGCTCTGATACCAATAAATGTAAAACCCTTAACGTATACTCGTAGACCAAATATACACTAAAGATGTTACAGAGTTGTTAAGGAAAACTTGACTTGACTTTCTTTTTTATTATCAAACTATATCTTATGGTTTAACCCCTTCTCGATTTTGAATTAAAAACTACGTCAGTCTTTAGCAGCTAGTTTCGACCCTGAATTGTTTTATAAAATTTATGAATGTGAGATTGAAATAAAAATATAATTCTGGGAGAAAACTATGTACCCTGCCTAGACCCTTTCTTGATTTTAAAATTACTACGCGATTAGGGTTAAACTATATTTAACTATATCAAAAAATATAACTACTTATAGCAAACCATTTTCTAGATTCATACATTTGTAATACTGCATAAACGCATTGTAATCTTAAGCTTACAAAACATTTAGTCTCTTTAAAACATCACATACATACAGGTACATACCCACTAGACATCAACAATAATTTAAGATGTACATACCGTGATTATTAATGTAACTTGATTTTCCAACTCAATAGCTCTTTCTTGCCATTCTACTTGGGAGAACCTACGTGTGAAATAACACAAGCTAAGTACAAACTTAGTGAGACAATAATCTCATTTAACAAACATAAAGTAGAGTTATACTTATCATATGATATCATATCAAGTTCTCTGCCTAAGATAGGAAAGTACTATCAAGATTTCCATAGTCACTAGATTTTCATGTACATGTCATAAGTTCCTAGCTTACTCATGGTTCCAATACTCTATCATCATAAATAAGTTATATACAAGATATGTTTTGTATACATAACATATTTCACATACATGGTATAATTCACCTAAGTAACACGATACACATACATGACACGATTCATATACATAACATGATTCATATACATGACACGATTCATATACATAACATGATTCATATACATGACATGGTTCATATACATAACATGATTCATATTCATGGCATGATCCATTTATATAACATGATTCTTATACGTGGCATATTTCATTTGCATGACATGATTTTCATACTTGGCATGATTCATATACATGTTTTCATTCATATACATGACTTAATTCATATACATAACATGATACATGTACATGGCATAATTCATATACGTAACATAATTTGTATACATGGCATGATTCATATGCATAGCATATTTCTTATATGTGTGACATACTTCGTATACTTGGAATAATTCTATACTTGGCATAATTCATTTACATGTCATGATTCATATACGTGGCATGATTCGTATACTTGACATATTCTATATACATAGCATGGTTCATACTCATGACATGTTTCATATACGTAACATGATTCATTTACGTGACATGATTCATTTACATGACATGATTCCTTTATCATTGCCCAAAGTACAGTATATGAGATCGAGGTACGCGAGTCATCTTGAAATGACACCGTAGTGTCAAACGTGAATGTGAAGATGAGTACGTACTCGGGGACGCTCTTTGCTCCCCATAAACATGAAGCACCTCGACAGTGCACTCGGGCACAGTGGGCGTGGATTCCCAGGGTGCATGTGACACAATCATTTTGTCACAATAACTGTTTGATAACAAGAACATGAGGGTGCATCTGCTAAAGACTTTATGGCATGCCAACTATACCATGGACTCTCATACTCAATACTTGGGCATTTCTTTCTTCATCAACTCAATATCATAATTAATCATATAAATAGACATTTCATATTTCATGTTTCATCATTAATAGTCATGGAAAACATAGATCATCATCATTTCTCAGAAAATAATTCATACTTCATATTCCATGTAAACTACCTTTATTACAACATGCAGTAGCTCAACATATATATAAGGCAATACTAGTTTTAGGTTATCTTGTTCCATTTTAACTTATTTCATTTTAATCTTGTCATTTTCCATATCTCATGTATGCATAATGCATCATCATTTATGCAAACAATCATTCGTACCTGGTATTCCATCAATCTTGCCATGTCGAGCAATGTATTATATCACGTATTATAGAGTAATACAATGCCATTTTCAACATAATGCAATCTTATTGAAATGCAATATCATTTTAATTTAAGGTCAACTACTCGCAAGTCTTCCTAATTGCATTTTAAGAAATATATATGCACTCATTTGGGCCATGAATAGTATGCCTCACTAAGCTTACTCAAGGTTCTTATCTTTCTTTTTATCATTGGTTCTCTTTCGATCTCTTTTAGAACTGTATAAGACCAATCGAACATATACATTACCATTCTTGTATTCGACTTAAATCTAACATTGCTAACTTGATTCTTAAACATAACTATTCGAATATAAAAATTTTCTGAAAATTTTCCCAATATTTTACATCATTGTCGAAATGGTACCTAGGCCTTTAGTGACCATTTTGAACATTAAATAATTGTTCAAACCCAATTTGAACAATTTTCATAATTAATTACTCATTTTGGACTATTACTCTTTTAGTCCTCAAACTTTATAAAAGTGACATTTTAGTCACTACTTCACTTCTATACATAAATTCATGTACAATTAAACCATTTATTTATTTCCAACATCCTTAGAAATTTTCCTTCAACTTTTAAACTTTGACCAATTTAGTCCTTCACCAAAACTTTTATTTTGAATTGGTCCTTCATATTTCCTTTCTTATCATTTCAATCCTTTTAACGTCCTATCATGCTTGAATCTTCAATCCTATCAATTATTCATCAATTCAAGATTAATCCTTTATTTTTTCTAAAATTGCCGAATTGGTCCTTGAATTTCCAAAAAATTTCATTTTTGTCCCTAATCACCAATTCAAGCTAATTTCACCATAATTCAATGATTCCAATGCTAAAATAAAATTTACAATAATTTCCCCTAATTTTTCCAAATTTTTGAAATGGTCCCTAAATTTACAACTTCGGAAATTGTTCAATATATCATCAAAATAGGTCTCTTAACATCATAATTCAATCAATTTCATCCTTAATTTAGCTTCCTAACCAAACCCCCCAAATTTTAGGGTTAGGGCTTATAATCTCTAACATGGAATTTATCCAAACTCAACCTTAATTCCATGTTTAAATAATCAATTTAACTATCTACTAGACTAATTCCATCATCTACTTCAATTTCCACAATCAATCTTCATCCATAACATAACTCATACTTGACTTTTAGCATGCAAAAATACTATCAAAATGAAGAGAATCAAGTGTAGAACAAATTACCTAAATTAATTTTGCTTGAAACTTGTCTTGATTCTTCAAATTTGGACTTGAAAATTTGAAACTTCTTTCTCCCCTCTTGTTTGATGAATTCGAACAGCCCTTAGGATAGATAAGATGATTTTTTTCTCATCTTTTAACTTATTTAATCCACATGTTATATTAAATGAATTTTAAATTCATTTAACTAGTGAAATTATTATTTTACCCTTTTAATCCAATGGCCATAGCTTAATCTTATCAAAAATTAATGGCCATGATTAAATCTATGTGTATTTGACCTTTAAAAATTTCCCTCAAAGTTCCAAAATATTTCAAAAATGCCATCCATGGCAAATGACCAATTGGCCCTCCAACTAGACTTTATTTACGTGCATGACTTAAAATTGACATTCCATAAAAATTGAACCAAATTGGTTCCATTCTAACCAGCCTCCTTCCTAAAATATCATAAATGTTAATTTATGATATTTATTTGATTCAAATATTCGAATTTCACTCATTGCGATTTCCAAATTTTCTTTCTTTGAGCTTTATAACCACTCCATCATATTCTAACTAAATCTAGTTTGAATCCCATCAACATTAATAAAAATATACATAAAATAATATTTTATAAATTTTCCATAATCCTTGGAACTGTCTTTAAAATTTCAATTCGATCTGATATACCTGATAATTACCGGGAATTTTTATCGGATACATTTCCTCTTAGAAATCTTATCTCAACAATTCATTATGAATATTACTGACTTAAACTGATTCCTTTTTATCAGTCAAAATATTGGATATGGGACCTTCCCATTGGGTCACCCATCCTTGAGCTACTCTAGCCTAAACACGCTTAATAATTTTTATTCGATCCAAATTTGAATAATATAAGCATCATATGAAAAATCCGGTAACACAGAAATACCACTCTTGGGGGTGAACTATCCATTTATGGGGTTAAATTACATAACTTTTTAAAATTACACTTTGGTCCATGAACTTTTCCAAAGTTTACACTTTAACCCCTAAACTTTCAAAAATTACATTTTAGTCACTAGTCCAAAAATTGGGATATTACAAATGTACATTGAAACCGGAGGGGTAATAAAAAAATTACATCGAAGTGTTTCTTTCCTTTGTTTATCTGAACATCGACACCAAGAGTGGTTTATGAACGTACAAATAAAGATTAAAAAGTCACTTTATTTTTTATTTTAATTTTAGTAATCTTATATTATGGATTTATATTCACAGCATAAATTAAAAATATCCGAGTGTATTAGTTTTAAGGTTTAGATATTCAATTTAGGGTTTGAAGTTTATGGGTTTAAATTTAGTGTTTAGAATTTAAAGATAATAATTAGAATTTAGAATGTATGGCTAGAATTTAGGTTTTAGACGTTAGGGTTTAATTTTTGGGTAAAATAGTAAGGGATTTCAATTTTAATTTATAAACGCTAAATTATAACCATAAATCCTAAATCCTAATCACAACCAATGAATTCTAAACCACTAAATCCTACACTCTAAATTAAATCTCTAAACCCTAAAAATAAAGCACTTGTAAAAACTTTTAGTTTTCACCGCCACTGTATAGAATAATTGCTCATATATTATTAACTATTTATATTTTATACGATATAACCACATAATGTATATAAAAAATAAAAATCATATGTCCCTTTTCAGTGTCCGTTTTCATGTCTCAACACTAAAAATATAAATTATAAGCTCTAATTATAAATTCTTCTAAATCTTAAACTCTAAAAATACACTCTACCCCCAGTTTGCTAAAACCTAATTTTAAATCATAACCTAAACCTTACCCCTATACTCTAAACATATTTTTTAAGTATGCGAGTATAAATAGGGCAGCAAAAACAAAAAGAGCTAAGGATTTCTATTAAAAAAGAAAAATTATCATAAATAACATTTATTAAAGTGGATGTTCAATTCATCCTTGAATGTTTCTCACCCATAATTAATGTAAGGTAACCCTTACGATTTAATTCTTATAACATATATGCTAGTAAACTATGTAATTGGATCTCTATAAATAGGAATCATGTACAACCTTAAAAGAGATGGACAATAAGATATTACACTCCACTCTCACATTGTGGTTTATATTTCTATTTTTCTTACTACAAATTTAACTATTTTCATAACACGTTATCAGCACGAGCACTCTAATTAGAAGATCAATCTTGTATTTTTAGTTGGTCTGAAAGACGAAAGTTCTCAAATCAGTTCAAAAACACTATATTTTCAATAGCATTGAAATGAAGTATGTAATACATTTTATCATGATATTATCGTATGTTTGTGCCTATATAAAAGTTAATATGGTATATGTCTAAAAGAAATATAAAATGAAATATGTCTATAAAATAAGAACAAAAGCATAAACAACTTGTGAATTTAATATTATAATATATATTCTTCCTTTCAAATTCTTAAGTTTCACACTTTTATGATGATAGTTCCACGTATAACATCATAATATACTATTATGGATATAATTTATTTATTTGTTTTATGATAGTATGTCAATTTTAAATCTTGCAAAACTTGAATTTATGGCTCTTGACATTTTCAGAAGAAAAAAATTGTCATGGATTTTAGATGTCGAAATACACCTAGATGCAGAGAGTCTAGGTGGAACTATAAAAGAAGAAAATGAAAAATATGCTCGGAATAAGGCTAAGGTAATGATATTTCTTCGCTGTCACCTCCATGAGGGACTAAAATGTAAATATTTGACTTTTAAAGATCCTATTGTTCTTTGGAATAATCTAAAGAAAAGATATGACCACCAGAAAACTGTTATACTTCCTAAAGCTTTGGTTTCATTTGAGATTACAAGATTTTAAATCGGTTAGCTAATGTAACTCAGCTGTGTTTCGAATTACTTCACAATTGAAATTACGTGGTCAGAGTATTACCGATGAGGATATGTTAGAAAAAAATATTCTACTTTTCACGCGAATAGTGTTGTCCTGCAGACACAATATCGTGAAAAAGGTTTTAAGAAATATTATGAGTTAATATCTTGTCTTCTTTTGGTTGAGCAAAACAATGAATTGTTACTAAAAATTATGAGTCTCGTCCTAGTGGTTTCACTCCATTCCCTGAAGTGAATGCAACATCTTATAGTGAAAAAATAAAGGTCATACCGATAACCATTGTCGTGGACGCGGTCGAGGACGTTATCACAATCGAGGACATGGACGAAGTGGTATTTTAAGTGGGATTATAAGGATAGCAAGAGTGATAAAGATAAGATTAAGAAAGAAGGATTTTTGTGTTATCGATGTGGTGGTACAAACCATTGGTCTCTTACTTGTCGTACGCCGAAGCATCTTGTGGACCTTTATCAACAATCATTAAAAGATAAAGGAAAGAAAATAGAAACAAATTTTGTTTGCAAAAATAACAAAGATAAATATGACATTACTGGTCAAATACACTTGAATGTTGCTGATTATGGTATTGATAGCCAAATACACTTGGATATCGCTGATTTCTTTCACCACCCCTGAAAGGAATAATTGATCTTCTAATTTATTGTTTTATAAGAATAAGTTTTATGTCAATTTACTTTATTAACATCATGGTTGTTATGTTTTTAATTTTTCAAATATTTATATATTTTGAATATTTTTATCATTTATTTATTTTCTTTGAAGAAATGATTACTTCTCAAATACAATCTGTGATACATAGTGAAGATTTATGCTTAGCAGACAGTGCAACTACTCATATCATACTTAATCATAAGAAATATTTTTCTCAATTAACAATGCAAGAGTAAAACATGAGTCTATATCTTGAAGTACTAATACCATAGAAGGCTCCGGAAGAGCAAATATATTATTGTCAAATGTAACTGAATTCCATATTCACAATGTGTTATACTCTCCAAAGTCGCAAAGAAACTTATTGAGTTTTAAAGATATTTGCAGAAATAGATATCATATTGAGACTATTAGTGAAGGGATTCCAAATATCTTCAAATTATGAGTATAACTCAAGGTAATAAAACAATCTTAAAAAGATTATCCACACTTTCCTCCGGATTGTACTATACTAGAATTAGTACAATTGAAACACATGCAATTATAAACCAGAAGTTTACTGATAACTTTATTATTTGGAATGGTTTCATTATGATGAGAAAAATTATTGACAATTTATGTGGTCATTCATTGAAGAACCGACAAATTCTTTAAAGTGATATTTTTAATGTGATGCTTGCTCTCAAGGCAAACAAATTATTCGACCATCACCAACTAAGATAGATTATGAATATATTAATTTTCTGGATCAGATACAGGGTGATATATGTAGTCCCATACACTCTTCTTGTGGACCATTTAGATATTTTATGGTTTTAATCGATGCATCGACTAGATGGTCACATGTATCCTTGTTATCAACCCGCAACCTGGCATTTGAGAGGTTACTTGCTCAGTTGATAAAATTACGAGCATATTTTCCAGATTCCACTATAAAGACAATTTGTCTTGATAATGCTGATGAATTTTGCATGTCAATTGGAATAATTGTTGAACATCATGTAGCTTATGATCATACAAAAAACTGTCTTGCAGAGTCCTTCATTAAACGGCTTCAGTTAATTACAAGATCGTTACTAATGAAGTCAAAAGTACCTATTTCTACTTGGGGACATGCCATTTTACATACAGCATCACTAGTTCGCATCAGACCTACAAGTTATCATAAGTTCTCCATGTTACAAATGGTTTTTGGTCAGGAACCAAAAATTTCACATCTTAGAATTTTTTGATTGTGCGGTATACGTCTCGATTGTTCCACCACAATGCACAAAGATGGGTCCTCAAAGGAGGTTAAGAATATACGTTGGATTTAAATTCCCATTTATAATTAAATATCTTGAGCCTTTGACATAAAATTTATTTACAGCTCGATTTGCTTATTATCATTTTAATGAGTCAACTTTTCCAACATTAGGGGGGAAATAAACGGTTGGAAAAAGAAATAAGTTAGAATGAATTATCACCATCTCACTTTAATCCACATACCCAACTATGTGAACTAGAAGTTCAAAGGATAATTTATTTACTGACACTAAAAGAGTGACTAAGTCACATATACCATCTGTGAATGCTCCAATTAAAATTGATGTCCCATAAGGACAAACTCTAGTTGCTAATGAGTCAAACGCAAGCCTAAATCGTAATAGACTAGTAGGTTCAAAAGATAGGAATCCTCAAAAAATGTGTTATATCATATGATGGTCTGATTAATGAGTCAACGAATTATGAAAGATCTCGAAAAGAGATTAAAAGGTGATGTGAGCATGACCAGCCCCAACATTTTCTATGAACTTCTCTTACCTTGAATGTTTGCCATGATGGATTCTAAGGGAGTTCTTTTGTTTCTTACTTTAAATTATTTCATTTATGCAGCATATTTATTCATACCTATGCATTTCCACGTTATTATATGCTTTAGATATCATTTCATTAAAAGCATTCATATATATGCCATGATTGCATATCATTTCTTAGGATATTATTAGTATATGTTTCCATTCATTTATGAAATGCATATCATATGATTATTATATGCATAACCCATAGTCCACATCTTTATTTAAGCTTAGTTAGCTTATATCACATCTTTATTTTATGTTATAAGTATTAATTTGTGTTTGTTTTATTTTTAGGGCTTTTTCAGCTTACACAACTAGGGGATTGAAGGAAGGCGGCTCAACTTAGCTCATCTCAACTTAGCTTGAAGATAGCTCACTTAGCTAGAAGGAAGCTCAATCAGCTCAATCAGCTAGAAGTAGCTCAAGTGTAGCTTAACTAGCTCAAGTCAGCTCAAGCAGCCAATAGCAGCTCAACACCAAAAGTCATGACTTTTCGCCAATGATCGTGTCTTTTCACAAAAAGATGTTTCAACAAAAGTCATAACTTTTCACCAAAAGGTACCTTTTCAAGTCGTGCCTTTTCGCCAAGAGGTGCCATTTTTAGACATACCTCTTCACCAACGGGTACCTTTTCAAGTCATGATCTTCCACCAAGTGTCGTGCCTCTTCACCAAGAGTTGTGTCTCTTCACCAAAGGTCACCATCCATTGAAGCATCGTGACCCTACAAGTTGTGCTTAATCATAAAGATACCAGAATCAGGAAGAGAAGCAAACAAAGGACAGGGCATCCTTCACCAAGATAGGGTGGCAAGTTTGGCACCAAAACAAAGAGTTCCAACCAACTCAAGGGACATCACTCTTCATTGGGCAGATTCATCACCAAAAAATGTCAGTCAGATTGTTTGCCAATTTCGAGAAAGATCCAATCATAAATGGGCTGTGAAGTCTTCATGAAACTTATTTTCCTATCTCTTAGCTTTCCAACGCATGTTGAATCGCGTCAATCCAATATCGAGAGCTCGATATATGTCTAGATTACCAAAGGAAGTGTAGGCTAGAATTTTAGACGAGAATTACAACTTTTCACCCAAATGCTTCACCCGAAAGTCATGACCCTTTTAAGCAAAGAAGTGCATTTTCGGCCACCCCTTTGTAAGCCTATAAATAGGCATTGCCTTGGAATTTTGTACACATCTCATTCATATTAATCAAATTACCTTTTGTGAGAATTTTCTCTCTTTAAGTTCTTTATTGAACTTAATCGACTTATCAAGTACTTGTACTTGTGGCGTCAACCCTTCTATACATCTTGATACTTTTGGTTCCTAGATCTCTATCTAGTGGGTCAAAGTCCTTGTTACCACCCTCAAAGGAGTTCTTATAAAGTCTTGGGTTATGCTCTTCATATCATAGTTTTTCCTTGAATTCTTTAAATACTATCTTCAATTTCCATCCACCACGCCCTACAAACAGCCCAACATTCCCTTAAAACTCCATCCTTAATTCTTCAAATTCAGCCTACCCTTTCACCCTTACATCACCTACCTTTAAACATTCTTTTGAATCCCTCTTACTTGCAGGAATACTTGTTGCCTTCCTAGATCCTAAAATCAAATAGAGCCGTCTTCAACAACACCAAGAAGAGTTAAGACATGCTACATCAAAAGGTCTCCAAAAGAGACATTAGACGTGACTCGAGTACCTGATAATGAAGAGTTCTCAATAAATTATCTCATATCCATAATAAGTAGAATCGAAATCAAATCGACGTCGATAATACATTTGCATGTAATATAGCACTAGAGATTTTGGATGATAATATGGATCATGAAACGATATCAATTTCACAATGTAAAAAAGAAATGATTGGGCAAAATGGAAAGAAGCAATTGAGGTAGAACTGAAATCACTTTCAAAAAGAGAAGTATTCGAACTTGTAGTCCGTACACCAGAAGGTATAAAGTATGTTGGATACAAATGGGTTTTCGTGAGAAAAAGAAATGAAAAGGGGAAATTGTGAGATATAAAGCTCGTTTGGTTGCACAAGTATTCTCACAAAAACATAGAATCGATTATGAGGAGACATACTTCCTAGTGATGGATGCAACTACTTTTAGATTTTTTATTAGTCTAGCAATAAAAGAATGACTTACTTTCCGCCTAATGGATGTTGTTACAGTATATTTGTATGGACCTCTTGATAATAACATTTATATGAAACTTACAAAAGGATTTAGACTGCTAAAAGCAGATAATTCATGTTCTCGAGAGCATTATTCAATTAAATTAAACAGATCCTTTTATGGATTAAAACAATCTAGGCACAGGTGGTATAATCGCCTAAGGGAATACTTATTAGCAGAAGGCTATAAGAATGATCCAATATCCCATGCATTTTTATTAAGAGGTTTAGCTCTATATTTTTTATTATTGTTGTATATGTTGATGATTTTAATATCATTGGGACTTCTGAAAAGATCTCCTTGACAATTGAATACTTAAAGAAAGAATTTAAAATGAAAGACCTTGGAAAAATAAGATTTTATCTAGGATTACATATTGAGCACCTAAAGGATGGAATCCTTGTGCATCTATCAACATACATAGAAAAAATGCTCAAGAGGTTTACATGCATAACGCACATTCGTTGAGCACCCATATAGTTAAGTCACCTGATGTTAACAAAGATTCATTCAATCTTTGAGAAAAGGATGGACCTTCTTGGTCCAGAAGTACCATATTGAGTGCTATTGGTGCATTGATATATCTATCTAGTCATACACAACCTGATATATCATTTATCATATATTTACTACCAAGATTTAGCTCATGTCCAACCCGAAGACATTAGAATAGGGTCAAACATATATTCCGTTATCTTCAAGGTAGAAAAAACATGGGATTATTTTTCCCTACTCTATCCAAAACAAAATTAGTTGGTTTTGCAGATGCAGGGTACTTATCTGATCCTCATAATGCTCGATCACAAACTTGTTATGTATTTTCATATTGCGATACAACAATTTTTTGGCATTCTTGAAACAAACAATTACTGAAACATCCTCTAATTGTAACCCCTTGACACGGCCTGGGAGCCAGACCGAACCGAGCAAGCTACGTTGGGTTTACCGAGACAAACCCAGAGAACTTACTTAAGAAACGGTCCATTTTTTTGGTTTATCTTATCTAAATGCATATTTAAGTCCTAAGGTGATCATTCTAGCAGCGATGTAAATTACAAATCAATAGGACATCAAATTGCCATCAATTTACTCATAATTGCATTATAGGGACCAATTTGTAAATTCTATAAATTACAAGAACCTATCAGAATTCGAGATTACCAATCCATAATTAGTCAAGTTTCATGCATATTGGTGAAATTCCAAAAAATAATCATCCAAACTTATTTAATTGTATGATCAAGAAATAAGGACTAAACTACAAAAGAATACAAACTTCAGAAAGCATTTTAACCGAATTAATGAAATGGGTATCGGTACACTAACACCCCGTATTGATACGGGTTCAAGTTTCAAAGGCGTACCGATACGATCCTCAAGCGTATCGGTACGGGTATGCCATATTTAAAGTGAGAATTCCAGTAGCCAAAAGGCGTACCGGTACGGTTTCCCGTGTACGGAAACCAACCCAAAAATTCAACAATGCGTACTGATACGGTCCCTAGGCGTATCGGTAAGCCAAGGAAATTTGGCTTAGAATGAGCTGATAGATCCTCGCGTACTAATCCCAGAGGACCTGTACCGGTACAAACAGACCTGTAATGACCTCTTGGTCGAACATATGACACTTTGGCTCAATCTAACATACTCCAATCAACATCTAATCATCATACAACATCCTAGGCAATATTTCCAAAATCATATGAGCATGGTAAATGATCATTCACCACATATCAAAACCAAACGTAAGTCATATAAGCATGATCTCTACCCAAGCATGCAAATCATATCCCAACCCCTCAAAACCAGATATAATCCATCATACAAGTCCAAAATATCAAACATAGCTGATACAAACAGGGAGTATCCCAAAATAAACCTCCCAAATACAAATTGGTCACATTGCCTCTTATTACTACTTAGTATTTGTAAACCATACTTGAAAATACTTCAAATCATTGGATCTTCCCTTGCTTACTTGTTGTCTAAAGAGTCTATTTCTCTACATTGATGAGAAAAGAAAATGTAAGCTATAAGCTTAGTGAAGGAATCTCAAAAACACTCAGCAATGCATTTAAAACCACTTTACATCAAATCAAGTATATAACGTTCATACAAAAATCATCTCATGCCTTTACGATATTTCCAAATATGCATATTTAAATCATTTGCAACACATGTATCATGGATTTCTATCATAAACCTCAATTTAAGTTTCATATGACAAAATCTCTAAATAGCAAGCTTAAAGAGCATATAATGTATAAACCATATTATACAAACATAATCCATTTCTCATGATACATCATCTCATATATTGGCTTTCAAGTGACTCAAAACAAAATACCATTCCATTTTATAAAAACACATCGGATACATGAATTTCCCAAGTGGTTCCTACGACCACTTCACATACATCCACGAACTGGAGCATCGGAACAGTTATCAGCTCACTGGTTATGATGTATAAATCCACCACCGGGAGAATAATGCACAATTAACCCCTCGACCGCTGTAGTTTTCATGGTGGAGAAAACAGCACAATTAACCCTTCGATACACATGAGGTGACTTATTATAGTGCAATTTAAACCCTATGGCGTGCTAATTTTAATCTCATCCACTTGCCAATATACTCAATAAAACAACATTACCTCACTATTTTACGTACGCATCAAATCAAGCCAATTTCCAATACGTTAAACCATGTATTCTAGCATTCTCAAATCCTTTCATAAATCATTAGCTATACTTAAATATCATAAGTATAATCATTTGCAACATCTTTCATTTCTAAAACATGCATATAATATTAAGTAATCAAATCTATAAACATGTGCATGAGATTGTATTTTGCAAACCAAAAATGAGAGAGAGCTCAACCAATACTTACTTCCGAGCTTAGATAAGTGTTTCGAACTTATTTCTAAACTCCCAACAACCATCTTCAAACCTTTTTAAAGTAGTAAAACATTTTTCCACTCACCAAAGCTATCTTGTCATTGCGAGAATCAAGCTTCCGCAACTTCTCCAAAAGCTAAAAGATCCAACTCCCCTACTTAACCCAACCAAAAATAGAGAATTAATACACTTACATGCATCTCTAATTTCCAGCAACCAACAAATACAACTTCGCCTCACTTAAAACCATCAAACGCCACTCTAAAACAACCAAAATCATCACCAAACTTCATCTAAACAAAGCCCAGCCAAAACCTATTGATTTAAACATCATAACAACATCAATTAACATCCAAAAACATCTTTACAACATCCTTATACCTCCAGCAACTCTACAACACCAAGATCACTTCAAAGTCTAACTATTTACAACCTAGAAAATTAGCAATTCACATAGTTTCGGGATTCCTTTAATTAATCTTTTCTTTAAACATTAAAACAAATTTTATAAGAAATCTAAATCAATTATATTCATTACAAAACAGATCCAAAACAATGTTCAACAAATTTCCACATCATATTCATGTTTTAATCATAATTCCATAACATAAATCAATTGTAAAGGATCAAAAACCTGGGAATTTCATTAAAGAACATTTAATTAAAGGAGAGAAATGAAAATCACCTCGAATTACTGATTTCTCCCTTAATTGGAAAAGTTTGGATGAAAGCTTCGAGAAACCAAGTAGATTTTGTAGAAGAAATCAAAGGAATCAAATAGGAAATCGAAAGAGATTGATTCCTTGAATTTTTGGAAAGAAATAGAGGGTATGGTTTCTGAGAAAGTTGAGAGAGAAGTTGAGAGCAAAAGTAGACACGTGAGAAAATGAATTAAGCTAATTAAAAATCCTTTTATCAATTCTATTTTATTTTATTATTAAAGCTACTTAAAAACTTTTTAAAATAGCCTAAATTAAGGGGAAAATCTAATGAAAAAGTTTGGTTAATTAGCTCCTTAAAGATTCTAAGTTTTGACCCTTTGACGATTTAGTCACCAAAAACACCGGACTAAAATGTCCCAAAATCATATTTAATTCCTTCAAATTGAATATACCAAAATATTTAAGATATTAATTAAATATTTTCTAGTATTTTTTCCATATTTTCTTTTAGCCAAAAATGATTTATTAAGATTAAATTCCCAAAACTAGGTCTAATTGCCTAATTCGATTATCCCAAATTGTCTAATCGATCCATCTAACAATTAGGCTCAACTTTAGGGCGTTACAACTCTCCCCCTCTTAAGAAATTTCGTCCCTAAAATTTACCTGGCAGAAAAATGTAAAGAAACTGCTTATCCATGTCCTCCTTACTTTCCCGTGTTACTTCTTCGACACCACGATGTCGCCATAACACCTTAACCAACTCTACGGTTTTTCCACGAAGAACCTTGCTGCTAGAATCTAGAATTCTCACCGGCTCCTCATCATAGGTCAAATTCGGATTCAACTCAATCTCCTCAATAAGCATCACATCTGAAGGATCGGATCTATACCTTCGAAGCAACGACACATGGAAAACATCATGTAGTTTCTCCAACTTTGCAGGAAACCTCAACCTATAAGCAACAGGACCAACACGCTCCAACACCTCATAAGGCCCAATGAACCTTGGACTCAACTTGCCCTTCCGTCCAAACCTCATCACCTTCTTCCAACGCAAAACCTTTAGAAACATTTGATCATCGATAGCAAACTCAATCTCCCTACGCTTCAAAGTCAGCATATGACTTTTGCCGATCCGAAGCCGCCTTAAACCGATCACTATAAACTTCACCTGCTCATTTGTTTCCTTCAACACATCAGGCAAAAAAACAAACTTCTCGCCCACCTCTGCCCAACAAAGTGGCGTACGACACCTTCTACCATACAAAGCCTCGTACGAAGCCATTTAGATGCTAGCCTGATAACTATTGTTATAGGCAAACTCCACCAAAGGTAAATGCTTATCCCATGACACTGCAACATATCTTCCAACACATGGATAATGCGTTCATACTGACCATCTGTTTAAGGGTGATACGAACTACTAAAATTCAACCGCGTACCCAAATCCTTATGCAAGCACTCTCAAAACCTCGCTGTAAAGCACGGATCTCTATTCGAAACTATGGACTTAGGCACCCCGTGCAACCTCACAATCTCAACAATATATAGCTCCACCGACTTATCCAAAGTATACATTGTATGCACAGCCAGAAAATGTGCACACTTTGTAAACCTATCCACAATCACCCACACAAAATTCTTCTTTGCTGGTGTTAACGGTAGACCGGACATAAAATCTATGGTAATCCTCTTCTACTTATTTTTCGAAATCCTCAACAGTTGCAAAAACCCAGAAGGAAATTGATGCTTAGTCTTAACATGCTGACATACCATACAGCGAGCAACAAAATTAGAAATACTCCTTTTTCAAATCCTGATACATCTATGTACTCTCCGAATGCATAAAAAAGATACTCAAATATGCCTCGGTCAAGGCAGTGTACCTTAACTCCTCATCTTTTGGCACAACCATACGACTCTTGAAACACAAAACCCCTTCATCATTGAAACAAAAAACTGTTTGATTGCCATCCATTATATCCTTAACATGCGGTACTAAAGAATCATTATACGGTTGTTTCTTCTCAATCAACTGCAACAATGATGGATTCACTTGCAACTAAGCCAACAAACCACCATCACACATCACACTCAATCGAGCAAACATCTCCCTCAATTCTAATGTAACCTTTCTGCTCAAGGCATCAGCTACAACGTTAGCCTTTCCTGGATGATACTCTATTATCAAATTATAATCCTTGAGCAACTCCAACCATCTCTTTTTCCATGTGAATACCCTCGGCCAAAACAACATGACCAAGATAAACCACTTGTTTGATCCAAAACTCACACTTACTTAGCTTGGCATAAAGCTTGTTATCCAACAGAACTTGCAACACAATCTGTAGGTGTTGATCGTGATCTTCCTCGGTACGTGAGTACACAAGAATATCACCGATGTACACAACCACAAATTAATCCAAAAATTTATGGAACACCCGATTCATTATATCTATAAAAGCTGCTGGCGTATTTGTCAACCCAAACGACATTACCAATAACCCATAATCCTCGTAGAATGTGTAAAAAGCTATCTTTGGCACGTCTTTATCCTTCACCGTCAACTGATAGTATCCAGATCGTAGATTAATTTTGGAAAACATCGTAGCTCCCCAAAATTGATCAAACAAATCATCAATCCTCGGCAAAGAATACTTGTTCTTAATCGTTAACTTGTTCAGTTGTCGATAATCAATGCACATTCTCATTGTGCCATCTTTCTTTTTCATAAATAATATCGGTGCTCCCCACAGTGATATACTAGGCCGAATAAAACCATGATCCAACAACTCTTGCAACTGCGTCTTCAACTCCTTTGGTTCCATGCGATACTGTGCAATCGACACTGGAGTTGTATCCGCGTACATCTCAATGCAAAACTCTACCTCTCTATCCGGTGGTAATCCAGACAACTCTTTCGAAAACACTCCTAAAAATCATAAACAGTGTGAATATCATGAGCACACACTTTCATCATATTAGGGTTCATAACATAAGGTAGGTATGCTTGACCCCCATATTCTAACAACTTTTGCGTTTCCAATGCCGAAACAACATTGGACAAGAATTTGTTATTCTCGCCCACAACCACCACTTCGCAATCCTCAGCAAGTTTCAACGAAACACGCATGGTCTCAAAATCAACCACAGCCCTATATTCAGACAACCAATCTATCCCCAAGATTACATCAAAACCATAAAATGACAACTCCATCAAATCAGCTTCAAACACATGGACTTGACAAAGGACATTTCTTATACAACCTCCTAGCAACTATTGTCTCACCAAAAGAACTAGTTACCCGCATACCAACTCTAACACCTCTACAGGAATATTAAGCAAGCATGGATGTTCGTGCAAGATGTATGAATGCATAGAACCAAAATCTATCAAAGAAAGCAAAGGTATGGACTGTAAAGTAAATATACCTACAATTACATCGGTATCATTCCTTCCCACATAATGAGCCCCTTATCGGTCTACCACCCTTATGATAAACCGCTATGGTATAAGAACTATCCTCTGACTATCTTCCCTTACTAAAAAAAACCTCGACCGCGCCCACGGCCTCTCTGGTGTACCACAGAAGGTGCAGTAACTTGTCTTTCCCTAGCCAATTACGGACAATCACGCCTAAGATGATCCTACGATCAACAGCTCTAACACATTACAAGGGTACCCAACACTCCCTCGAATGTCGCCTACCATAACGCATACACTTGGGTACTTCAGCGTTGGTATTCAGACCTTGCTAACCTCGCCCAGCATTGCTTCTATCATGTCTTTAATACGGACGATACCTCATATCTCTATGCTTCTTATAACAATCTCTGCCAACATCTAACTCAGCATGGCCCTTAGATGAACTCTTTGATCGAGAAGACAACCATAATTTCTGTTCTATGTCCTTAGCCTGAGAAACCAGGGCATCAAACTCTGTATAATCAGTAGTCAACATATACGTCTTCACCTCCTTCACCAATCGATATCGATAATGATCGCATCGCTGACGCTCATCAAGAACCAGCTTAAGAGCAGACTGGCTTAACCAAACAAATTAAATCTCAAACTCAGACACAGACATGCTTCTCTGCTCCAATGCCATAAATTCTCGCCTCTTCTCATCCTGATAACGAGAACCAGATACTTTTTTTCTAAAAAGTAGCATAGAAGAACTCCCATGTCACATCAGTAGGTGCCATATCCGAGATAACAGTCATCCACCAACTATAAGCATCACCATGAAGCAACAACACTATACAACCTAACTTGCAAACATCCGTACACTCCATCTGGCCAAGGATTTTCTCCGTACTAGCAAACCACTCCTCTGTTGCCTAAGGAGTCAAACCTCTAAACTCGGTACCTTCCGAGCTATGTAGATGCTCCAATAGTAGCCCAGTATTAACAGCTGCTTCAAGCATCGGTGCAGGTACTTGTACTCTAGCCATAGTCGCTTGAAAAGCTTCAGTCATTACCTGGATCAACGGTATCTTTGAAAATGAGTCCTTGCGATGCCTGAGGTGTACCACCCTCAACTCTAGTACCAACAGAAGAAATCGGTGGAGGAAGAGGTAACTCATCATTTTGTCCATCCACAACACTCCCCATACTAGCTCTTGTCTCTCGTCTCGGTCTCATTTTGCAAAAATGAGTCTAAAACATGGTAATGCAACAAAATAAAATAATTAGGGCAGCTTATAGCAAGAATCCAAGTCGTTTATATTTAAAAACAAAAATCATTTAAGACTAGTAGTAATAAGGCAATGTGTCCCCAAGCTAACACCCCAATCATAGCACATCTCAGACAATAACTCACCAATTCATACACTGTGCATACCAAATAGCATAATCATACATTAACAATACATCAGCCAACCATAACCATATCCCGAAAATCATAACCTGGCTCTGATACCACCAAATGTAACCATCTTAACCCGAGCTTAGAGCCAGACCGAACTGAGCGAGCTACATTGGGTTTGTCGAGACAAACTCGAATAACTTACTTAAGAAACAGTCTATTTTTTTCGTTTTATCTTATTTAAATGCATATTTAAGTCCTAAGGTGATTATGCCAGTAGTAATATAAATTACAAATTAATAGGACATCGAATTGCCATAAAGTTACTCACAATTGCATTACAATGACCAATTCGTAAATTCTATAAATTATGAGGACTTATCCAAATTTGAGATTACAAATCCATAATTAGTCAGGTTTCATGCATACTAGTGAAATTCCAACTTAAAATAATCATCCAAACTTATTTAATTGCATGATCAATAAACAGGTACTAAACTACAAAGAATACAAACTTCAGAAAGCATTTTAATAGAATTAACAAACTGGGTATCAGTACACCAACATGACATATCGATACAGGGTCAAGTTTCAAAGACGTACCAATACGGTCCTCAAGCGTATCAGTACAGGTATACCATATTTGAAGTGAGAATTCCAATATCCGAAAGGCATATCGGTACAATTTTCTGTGTATCGAAACTAACCCAAAAATTTAGTAATGTGTACCGATACGGTCCCTAGGTATATCGATATGCCAAGGCAATTTGGCCCATATTGAGCCGAGACAGGTTCTTGCGTACCAATCCCAGAGGACTCATACCGATACGGACAGACCTGTAATAACCTCTTGGTCGAACATATGACACATTGGCTCAATCTAACATACTCCAATCAACATCTAATCATCATACAACATCCTAGGTAATATTTCCACAATCATATGAGCATGGTAAGAGATCATTCACCACATATCAAAGCCAAACGTAAGTCCTATAGGCATGATCTCTACCCCAAGCATGCAAATCATATCCCAACCCCTCAAAACCAGATATAATGTATCATACAAGTCCAAAACATCAAACATAGCTGAAACAAATAGGGAGTATCCAAAAATAAACCTCTCAAATACAACTTGGTCACATTTCCTCTTATTACTACTTAGTATTTGTAAACCATACTTGAAAATACTTCAAATCCTTGGATCTTCCCTTGCTTACTTGCTGTCTAAAGAGTCTGTTTCTCTATATTGATGAGAAATGATAGTGTAAGCTATAAGCTTAGTGAAGGAATCTCAAAAACACTCACCAATGCATTTAAAACCACTTTACATCAAATCAAGTTTATAATGTTCATACCAAAACCATCTCATGTCTTTACGATTGTAACACCCTCGACCCGGATGTCACATTTGGGCCTCAAGCCCAACCCAAAACCATAAAATTTCTTTTCAAACAGGATCAACCCAACAAGTAAGTCACAAAAACATTTAAAACCAATGATTAACTTAAATATATGTAAGTAGATAAAATGTTACAATGAGCTCTGATTTAAAATTTAAAACACCTAAAGGTACAATTTAAATAATACAATTTCGAAATAACAAATACAGACTCCACATGTAAGGTACTACGAACACATAGCCCACTAGACTCAAATATCGTACTCCAAAGATCCCCATGCCAAAATCCTAATATGATAGTGTTCTACGATCCCACGATCCAACGATCAACCTACGAACGGAAACAACGATTCCAAGCACTGGGCTTACAAAGCTCAGTGGTACACATCTACTCTAATATACTTCATGCTAATCATAAATGTAATCATGCAAGCTAGTACAAGCAATAAGAAGAGATAAATAAACATGTGGCACTACCATAATCGCCTAAACACATGTCAAGCATGTAAACAACATCACAATTACCATAAGCACATCAATAAAGCAAACCAAGAGCGAGGCCCAATGTCACCCGACACTGGGAGACTCGTCCATGCTCGAAATCTCATATTGAGCTACTCAGAATCTCACATCGAGCGGTATACTCAGAATTTCACATCGTGTCTTCGCTCAGAATCTCACATCGAGTGGGGCTCAGAATCTCACATCGAGCAAGTATCATCACCCAAAATCTCGCATCGGATGGCCTTTATTTCTTCACTCGGAATCTCACATCAATGGCCTTCATGTGTTGCAACACTCGCTCACTGGGTATCCGGATCCCACCAAACAAAGACTCGTGACCAACAAGTGCTCTACCTGGCACGTAACCAAACATGATTCACCACGGATCCATACAAGTGCCCTACCTGGCACACAACCATCACACAACCCACCACGGGTCCCTATTGTTGCTATTACAACCAATCAAGCATTACCAAACATTTTATTGAGGAGTAATACAATTCATTCCCATTAATTATTTCCAACAATCCACATTATCACATTTGTTAACCATATTCATAAATTTCCATCTCAAACTGGCTTTAAATCAGTTAGTGTTAATTACTGGTTCCATAAGCAATTTATCAAATGATAGACTATATTAGTCCGATACTATAACCCATTCCGGTCAACTAGTAGTAGGCCATTAAACCCGTCGGCGTCAATATTAATTACCTGGCCCAATTCTACACCTAAAGCTTATGAAAGTCATTATAGTTTGTTGCTAGCGCATTTAAGTCATTTAATAATAATTACCAATTTTTAGGCATTTAATCAAATATTATCAGCACTGTCCCTAACCCTTCAATTGAATATATTAATTCACTCCACTGGCACACAAGGCATATCAAGTAGCAATCATGAATCAGATAATCATATGAATATTCAAACAATCCTATACAATCTCTAAAGCTCATAACAGCTTCGAACATCCTCAAACTCATCAAGCACTTTAATAATTACCAAGCCTCGCAACACTAGTCTCATCTCCTATTTTGCAACCACTAATATGCAAGGCAATTACACTTATGATGCTCATGAAGCATTTCAAAGTTCGAGGTGTACTAACCTTATGCTGACATCGCAAAATCCTCATACTATCTTCTTGGATATTCCAGTTGATCTGATATCCTACCTGATTAATCCTCGCATATCAACAATTACGAAAACACTTAAATTCCATACACCTTCTATGCCAAGCGAAGGGTCAAACACGTAAAAATAGCTTACTGGTTTGAACTTGGCAAAACGGACTGCGCCATTGAATCTGGAATGTCAAGAAACCCCAGGGTAGGGTCCCCAAAAAAAGGTCAACGCTGGCGGTCAACGGCGGCTGACGACATTCAACAGCGGCAATCAACGGTTAACGACAGTTGACGATGGTCAACGGTAAATAACGACGGTCAATGATTAATAGCGGCGGCGGTGGCTGACAGCGGTGGTGGCGATAGTCTCATCTCGGGCTGAGTTAGCTTGGCCTGACTCGATCGAGTTGGGCCGAGTCTACTCGGGCAACTCGATCCTCTGGTGTACGACCATGCCTATGCGCAGCAACAGTGCATGAGGGCGAATGACGGTGGCTCTGACGGCTTCTGGCGACCAATCTTCACCGGCTGACTGTTCTCAAGCCGGTGAACTCATTGGTGGCTTCCGTTTCTTGATTCTAGCCCTCTAACTCCTTGAACTACACAACCTAAAATTTCCTCTCTCTCTCACCTCCTCCGATGACAACTCTAACGGAGGTGATGCTGGTATCGACGAACTCGTCTCAGCGAGATCAACACAATGGCAGTGGTGGTGTCGTGACCAGACGGCTAGATCTCCGTAGATTAAAGTTTGAAATTTTATCTTAAACTTTTCTCTCTTCTCTCTCTCCCACCATTTTCATCTTTTTCCTTTTCTCTCTCCTCTGTCATTCCCTTCCTCGTTTTTCAACCACCCAATCCTTATTTAAAATTCAAACTATCTTTTCCTTTTTATTTTCTTTTTCCCATTGTACCCCTAAGCCCAATTATAATTTCTTAATTGCGCCCTCAACCCAAGGCTCAATACCTGGTCCAATACCCGATTCGTTTACCCGAAATCTGGATCATTACAAAGATATTTCCAAATATGCACATTTAAATCATTTGCAACACATGTATCATGGAATTCTATCATAAACCTCAATTTAAGCTTCATAAGCCAAATTATCTAAATAGCAAGCTTAAAGAGCATCTCATGTATAAACCATATTATACAAACATAATCCATTTCTCATGATACATCATCTCATATATTGGCTTTCAAGTGACTCAAAACAAAATACCATTCTATTTTATAAAAATACATCGTATACACGAATTTCCCAAGTGGTTCCTACGACCACTTCACATACATCCTCAAACCGGAGCATCGGAACAATTACCATCTCAACGATTATGATGTATAAATCCCACAGCGGGAGAATGCAACATAATTAACCCCTCGACCGTTGCAATTCTCATGGTGGAGAAAAAGGCACAATTAACCCCTCGACACACATGAGATGACTTATTATAGTGCACTTTAAACCCTATGGCATGCCAACTATATCCTATAACATTTTAATCTCAGCCACTTGCCAATATACTTAATAAAACAACATTACCTCACTGTTTTACATATACATCAAATCAAACAAATTTCCAATACATTAAACCATGTATTCTAGCATTCTCAAATCCTTTTATAAATCATTTGCTATACTCAAATATCATCAAGTATAATCATTTGTAGCTTCTTTCATTTCTAAAACATGTATATAACAGTAAGTAATCAAATCTATAAACATGTGCCTGAGATTGTATTTTGCAAAACCGAAAACGATAGAGAGCTCAACCAATACTTACTTTTGAGCCTAGATAAGTGTTTCAAACTTATTCTAAACTCCCAACATCCATCTTCAAACCCTTTTAAAGAAGTAAAACGTGTTTCCACTCACCAACAATCCAAAGCTATCTTGCCGCTGCGAGAATCACGATTCTGAAGCTTTCGCAACTTCTCCAAAAGCTAAAAGATCCCACTCCCCTGCTTTACCCAACCAAAAACAAGGTATTAATGCACTTCCATGCATCTCTAATTTCCAGCAACCAACAAACACAACTTTGCCTCACTTAAAACCATCAAACGCCACTCTAAAACAACCAAAATCATTACCCAAAATTCATCTAAACAAAGCCCAGCCAAAACCTATTGATTCTACCATCATAACAATATCAATTAACATCCAAAAACATGTTTACAATTTCCTTATACCTCCAGCAACTCTACAACACCAAGATCACTTTAAAATCTAACTATTTACAACCTAGAAAATTAGCAATTCACATAGTTTTGGGATTCCTTTAATTAATCTTTTCGTTCAACATTAAAACACATCTTATAAGAGATCTAAATCAATTAGATTCATTACAAAATAGATCCAAAACAGTGTTCAACAAATTTCCACATCAAAACTCAATTTAATCATCATATTCATGTTTTAATCATAATTTCATAACATAAATCAATTGTAAAGGATCAAGAACTTGGGAATTTCATTAAAGAACATTTAATTAGAGGAGATAAATGAAAACCACCTCTAATTGTTGATTTCTCCCATAATTGGCAAAGTTTGGATGAAAACTTCAAGAAACCAAGTAGATATTTTAGAAGAAATCAAAGGAATCAAATAGGAAATCAAAAGATATTGACTCTTGGAATTTTTGGAAAGAAATTGAGAGTTTGGCTACTGAGAAAGCTGAGAGCAAAAGTAGTTACGTGAGAAAATGAATTAAGTTAATTAAAAGTCCTTTTATCAATTCTATTTTATTTTATTATTAAAACCACTTAAAAACCTTTTAAAAATAGCCTAAATTAAGGGGAAAATATGATGAAAAAGTTTGGTTAATCAGCTCCTTAAAGATTATAAGTTTTGACCCTTTTACGATTTAGTCACCAAAAACAGTTTTGAAAACCTTACATTTTAGTCACTGGACCAAAATGTCCCCAAATCAGATTTAATTCCTTCAAATTGAATTTACCAAAATACTTAAGATATTAATTAAATATTTTCTAGCATTTTTATCGTATTTTCTTTTAGCCAAAAAAGATTTATTAAGATTAAATTCCCAAAAGTAGCTCGAATTGCCTAATCCGGTTCTCCCGAACCGTCTAATCGATCCATCTAACAATTAGGCCCAATTTCAGGGTTTTACACTAATCATGCAAAGATTTTGGCCATCCATGAGGCTAGCAGTGAATGTGTGTGGTTAAGGTCTATAATTCGTCACATTCGAGAAAATTGTGGTTTGTGCTTCGAAACAATAGCCCAACAATCTTATCTGAAGATAATACAGCCTGCATTGCCCAACTTAGGAAAGGATACATAAAGGGTGATAAAACAAAACTCATCTCACCGAAATTCTTTTTCACTCGTGATCTACAAAAGACTAGGGACATTGATGTCCAACATATTCATTCAAGTGAAAATTTGGCATATCTATTTACTAAGGCACTTTCTACTTTAGCATTGGACTGCGTTGTTTCAGAGATCTTTAATTATGTGTTGATGAGGGGAGTAAATACACGTTGTACTCTTTTTTCCTTATCCATGGTTTTGTCCAATTCATCCTTTAATGTTTTTCACCCATAGTTTCTTGTAACATATATGCTAGTAACCTATGTAATTGAAACCCTATAAATAGGAATCATGTACAAGCTTACATGAGATGAACAATGAGATATTACATTCCACTCTCACATTTTGTTTTATACTTCTATTGTTCTTACTGCAAATTTAATAATTTTCATAACAAAAACAACATTTTTAAACCTAAAAAGTAGACCGAGCTCGAACAATAATGGAGTTCTGCTCTACCCAATATTCAAATGAGCCTAACCCTTTTGTTCAAGCCCATTTTCAAGCCTAATATGTTTGTGGGACTCAATTTTTTAGGTTCGGGTTATTTATTCAGATTTTTGGGCTCAACTCTTCCAAATTATTTTTTCTAGTTTTATTTTGGATTTGGATTGGTTTGAATTAAATAAACTTAAATGAATACAAATGATTTTAAAGCTTTATAATTTTTTTGGATAAATTAATTTTTATTTATCCAATAAGCAGAAAGCCTATAAATACATCAATATGACAAGCTAGTTATATAACTTTTTTATGATAGATATATTTTATATAACATAACTAAAATTGCTTATTATATGTAACATTTATTATTATATATGATAGTGATTATTTATAAAGTATACAAAAGAAAAGTTTGGAAAACCTTTTAAACTGATAAAAGTCTTTTTATTTGTTACCAAAAAAGCAACAAGCAGTTGGTTTAGTGGGATGAGACATTAGATTCCTTAGGTAATGTTAGAGGTTCGAATACTAACGTTGTGAGTGGTCTAATGAGCCTTTGTAAATCTCAATCTGAATTAATCTGCCAGTGGGTAGGAAACTAATGGTTAAAAAAATTATTTATTATTTATCATATTAATGCATTGACATTTAAATAATTTTTAGATTAAATAAAAAAACCAATACCCAAATTCTATAATTAAACTAAACTCATGTCGTAAAATATATATTCCTAAACCTAAAGTAAGATAATAAAATTTTGTTTAGAATCAAAAGGTGCCTTGTCCGGAATTTTCGAGCATCATTCGACCAAATGACGGAACTCTTATACTAAGAATGACAATAGGTCGAATATATGTACCTTTTAACTTATTTGAATTTTTAAATTTATGTAAAAATTAAAAAACTTTTTTGGTACATTATTCGAGTTTTACTATTTAAATTAAATATTATTAGTGGTTAGATATTAAAATTCGTAAAAACTGAATTTAAAATTTTAAATCATGTGTCTCAGTGGAAAAGCGGATGATGTATGTGTATTGCCAAAGAGTTAAGAATATGTATGAACAAATACTATCTTATAATCACCTTTAGACTATTTAAAGAAAATTAAATCACATGTCAAATATTTGAATTTACTAGAAGTTGAATGACCAAGGTTAAAAACCCCTTAAAAAGCAAACATATTCTCCATTGTGTAATCCGGAGTCAGATTCGAATATCCGAATCAAAATCCACATAAATAATACAAATTCATATAATAGATATCTTAGGATGTCTATTTGTATCTACTCTAAATCCGCAACGGATAATAATTTTAACATTCGAATAAAAACGAATCAAATGTATGTAAATATGTGAATCCACAATTCCTAACTTATCCTTAATTGAGAATGCTTTAAAAGTAGTACTCATTCTTTATTGACTTATTGATAAATTACCTCCTAAACTATTTATTTTTTCAATTGAATACCTAAACTTTTAAAAGTCCATGAAGTGATTCTATTTTAGAAGTCCATTGTTATAAATGGGCCTCAAATCCAATTGACTAAAATTTGATTATATTTCCAGACCGATAAAAAAGCTTTGGTTTACCGACAAATTTTGATGAATGTAGGTAATCCATTGCTATTGTGTAATCAAATTTCCAAACTACTTATTTATTTCTTTAATTCATTTCTCTGTCTTAATATTTTAGATTATCTAAAATATGTTCAAGTAATGTGTTAATTTTGGGCATGCCCCCACCCCTAAGAGCCTATTGATGTAACCATTCGAACCACTCAAACGTGTTATTATTATTATTATTATTATTATTATTATTATTATTATTATTATTATTATTATTATTATTATTATTATTATTATCCGCTAATTTCAAACAATGTATTAATTTTGTTTTGGATTATAATATTTATATATAATATACTAATTTTTTTATTAAATAAGGTTGAGAAACAATTGCTTATATATGATACTATTAAAATTTGCACACCCACGTAAGAATCTTCTTTAAAAGAATATATTAAGTGTGAGCCGTTTTCATTTTTATATATAATTTATATATAAACATGGGTTTTAAAGAAATTTTTGAACCGACTAGAATATTCTTTATGATGAATTATATTATAAAAATAATGTTTTAATATAATGCTTTTTGAAAAGGAATATTTTAATATATTATTAAATTTTGTATAATAGTAAAAGTAATATTGATTAGGTAAACTCATAGTAATATTGAAATAGACTTTTATATCATATTAAATTCGATTTATTGTTTCATATTGATTATCATGTAATTAATATTATATTTATAAATAAAATTAAAATATTTAGCTCTATAAATAGATGTAATAACATCAAATAATTAAAAAGTTTCATTCAAAAATCATTTAAAGAAAAATATTTAAAAGTAAGTTTTTGTTAAAATTTGACAAGTGTTGTATATTTTAAAATTTAAAAGTGGACTGAATGGAGTTTATCAAGTGGTCCAGGTGAGAAAAAAATTTGTTATTCTTAGGTGATTTGAATTCGAGATTTTGTCTGCATAGTGTGTGCATTATTAAATGGTTAACATTAATAAATATGTACTATCTTGTAGGGGTGTTCAAACGGTCGGTTAGGTTAACCGAACGAACCGAACTTCCAAAATTTCATTAACAGAAATTTTTTTCCTACTAACCGTTAACCGAACCGAAATTTTTTAAAAAATTTTAACCGAACCAAAAATATTCGGTTAACCAAAATTTGTTATAAAATTTTGGGTAAATTACACAAATGGTCACAAAACTATGTTAAAATAATCTTTTCTGCCACTGAACTTTCAAAAGTTATAAAACAACCATTAAAATTATCGAATTATTACAAAATGATCATTAATTTATTGCACATTATAAATTATTGATAAATATTGAAAATTTTAATGATTATTTTTTAATAATTCAATAAATTTAATGATCATTTTGTGCAAATTTGATAAAGTTTAATGATCATTTTATAATTTTTAAAAGTTTAGTGACCAAAAATAAATATATATATAATATAAAATATAAAAATTTCGGTTAATTCAGTTAATTAACGGATTTCAAACTGAATTAACCGATAACTGAAGTTTGAAAAAATTATTAACCATTAACCAACCGAACTTAAAATTAACCAACCGATTAACCAAAAAAATTTTGGTTCGGTCGATTAATTCAGTTAACCGAAATTTTGAACACCCCTACTATCTTGTAATCACATCAAACAGTTTAAAAAAACAGATTAAGGGACTTATGCATATTTCACCCTTTATTAAAGGAGTGATGTCAAAAAATGCCTCTAGCGTTCACTTTGACTCTTTTTTTGAAGTACTTTAACCTTTAATATTTTATTTTGGACTAAAAAGACCCCTCCATGTATGAAAATTTTTATCTAACTAACGATAAACAACGGTTAGCCAACTTTAACCATCAATATTTTATTTTGGGTCAAAATTACCCCTCCACAAATGAAAACTGTTAGCCAACTAACGATAAACAATTTTAAATGACACGACATAACGACACATTAGCAGAAAAAATAAATCTATATTTTTATAAAATTATTTTTTGACTGGTATGTTATTTTGTCAAGTCAGCACCTTTGTCTATATGACACAATTATGTTAGCATGCAGCGCCATGTAGGTTTGTCACATCATTTCAAGCCATTTACAATTAGTTGACTAGCAGTTTTCATTCAAGGAGGGGATATTTTGGCCTAAAATAAAACATTAAGGGTTAAATTGCTTTAAAAAAAGAACATAAGCCGAAGTGACTATTTAGTCAAACGTCGTGACATTTTTTTGCAACATGCCTTTATAAAACCCTTGTTTTATGTCAATTTGTTCGAATACTAAATTAGAATTATTTTTTGTCATAGAAACCCCAATAAAAACATAACTATAAATTTAACCCTCAAAAAGTATACTTTATGCCAATTTGATCCTTATTCTTTTTCAAATTTAGCCATTTTAGTCGTTCAAAAAAAATCAAGCCACTTTTTGAAAAATGTTAACTAAAACATTAATCTCTAACTTTTTTTGACATTCCAACCCACACCTAGAAGAGGGGAAGGGTGTTAACAGGGTGTTAACAATTTTGAACCAACAACTCACACGTAGAGGTGGCAAACGGTTCATTCGGTTCGGTTTCGGTTCGGGTCATTTTAGTTCAGGTAACTTTGGGTCTGATATTATTCGATTCAAATTCAATTTCGGTTCGGTTCAGTTCAGTTCGGGTCTATTATGATTCGGGTCATTTCGGGTCGGTTGATTTTTGGTTCGGTTATTTTCGGTTCGGTTGATTTCGGTTCGGGTCAATTTCGGGTCAATGGGAGATCGGTCAGTTTTAATCGAGTTTTTAAGCCGGTCAATTTTTACACCCTATATATAGATTTATAAAGTCAATATATTTAACATTTTGGTGAGTTGTACGGTTGTTCATATCCTATCTTTATTTATTTCTATTAATATCTTTTCTATATTTCGGGTTGTCTTTGGTTTGGGTTCATTCGGTTCGGTTGAAAATCGGTTCGGGTCCATTTCGGTTCAACTAAAATTCGGATCGGTTTCGATTCAGTTCAGTTTGTTTCGGTTTCGGATCAAATTTTGGGTCATCAGGTTCGGGTCGATTTCGGGTCTCGGTTCAGGTAAATCGGTTCAGTTTTCGAGACTCGGGTCAAGTTTGTTAAGTCTACTCACACGGTAGTCTACATATACTTCATACTAACATGAAATTATTTAGTATATCTGTCACATCGACAAATACTTTCAAATTACAAAACGGCTTATATCACAAATAAGTACATAAATTATATATACAAACTTTTTCATTTAGGTATCTAAAGTATTTTTATTCAAAATAAGTACCTAAGTATACTTTTTTGTTAAATTAAGTACCTAAAGTATACTTTTTGGTCAAAATATGTGTATAAAGTATTTTTTCCGTTAAAGTAGGTACCTAAAGTATATTTTTTTGAAATAGGTACCTAATGTATTTTTTAATCAATTTCATATGACAGCTTTTAGGAACTTATATGAAAATATATATATATACTTTAGGTACCTATTTTGACAAAAAAACACTTTAGGTACCTATTTTGACAAAAAATACTTTAGGTACCTATTTTGACCAAAAAATAATTTAGGTACTTATTTTAACCAAAAAATACTTTAGATACCTAAATGAAAAGGTTGATATACTTTAGGTATTTATTTGTAATATAAGCCTTTTAAAAATATTAAAATTTTGAACAAAATATTAAAATTTAAAAATCTTTGAATTATGCATGGAGTGCTATGTGGGATGCAATGTTAATGGCATTAAAATTTAACGATTTAGACAATATTAAAAAATAATAATTTGATTCTTTGGAAAAGGTTAATGGTCAAATTCGATTATTTTTTTAAAGGTTGAGGTCAAATTAAGGGAGAAAAAAAGAAAAAGACTAAAATGACAAAGGGTATAAACATTGAGGGCTAAAAATATAATCATACCGAAAATAAAAGTTGTTCCAATATAATAATTCTAACTGCCAACCCAAAAGAAATTTTACAAATGGGCGTTAATTATTGAACCTTATATTGGTTTAAGTGTTGAGAATAAAGGAAATTCTAGAACGGGTGACACGCCACTAACGCTACACATTGTTACATATTACTAATTTTTTAATAGTTTTTAAATAAATATTAAAAATTTTAGGAACTCAAAATGCAATTAAGTATATTTCTAAATAAAGTAGAATTTAGGTTGAATAACATCTTTTTGTTTTATAGTTTTTTAATTTTAATTCAAAACATTAGTATTGAATTCTTTATCCTCCACAAAAACCCTAGACTCATCCCAAATCATTTTCATCCTTTTTTACAAGAAATTGGGCCTCTTAAAAACTCCATAACTGAATTTCGATGGCATCAAAACTCGATCAGCGGAAGGGGAAAAGAGTGCCCCAAACATATAATTATAATAGTCAAAACAGATACAAAGCCTTAGACTTCGAATGACTAGGCAAAGCCTTAGACTTCGAATGACCAATGTCAAGCATAGTTTCACCAAGGATAGAATGAACAGTCTTGAAAACACCCGGATCAATATTACCCACACCCAAAAGGGGACATGAAGACTTTTTACCCATCAAGACTTCCTTATAAGATCTATTATTCCTAATATGGAATGATCTTTTGGCTTTAGGCGGAGCAAAGACTTTATCGACAAATCCAACCGTGTGACTAGAACAACTGAGTTTTCTAGCTTCAAAAACCCTAATCGAATAGTCATCCATCATTCTGTTATTACCTTTATCAATAGCTAATTTGGCACCACGAAGGTCAAAAACCCTAACGAATGCGAAGGTAGCTCTTTTCCTAACTCTCTTCAAATTCCAGTAGACTATATAGACGTCCACGACTCTACCATAGTAGCTGAAAGCTTCCGTTAAAGTCTTGGGATGAATCCTTTTACTAACATTATCCACAAAAATTGACACATCGGTTCTAAGAGGACGATCTGAGACACACCGCACGCTGCCACCATGAAACTTGGAAGGGAAACCTCGCCGGACGACATCTCTCTGACAAAATCGGCTTCGTGACGACCTAGCTCCTCTACCTGACGCTTCAGCTCCTCTAGCCATTGTGAAGTTAAATCATTTTCATCCTAAATTCTACATCCTCCACAAACTCTATACTCATCCTAGGGTAATTTACATTTTGGATCATTTAACTTAACATCTACTTTCATTTACATCAAAAATATTTAATTTAATCAAGTCACACCACTCAACTTTGATTAATAATAAACTAAGTCACTTATGTTAACATTGTTAAAAAATTCTAACGAAAAAATTAAAATTAACACTTTTACGTAATATATTTTTCACATATCACCAATAAATGATATTTAATTGATAATTTTAAAAATTTTTCTATAAGAATTTTCTGAAATATTTTATTTAATTAAATTCAAAGGAAAATAATTAATTTTCCTATAAATCATAACAAAAAGTATTTAAATTACAATTAAACATTATTTATTGATGATATGTGAAAAAAATGTTAAATAAAAGTGTTAATTTCAATTTTCATTAGAATTATTTAATGATGTCAATATAAGTGACTTAATTTGTAAATAATAAAAGTTGAATGACTAATTTGATTAAATTAAAAGTTTGTGATATAAATGAAAGTGAATGTTAAGTTTGGTGATCTAAAATATAAATTACCCCTCATCCTAAGATTCCGTTTTTTTTTAGTTCTTTCAAGTATTCATTACATTTTCATTCGTTCATGGATTCATATGAAAAATATGAAAGTCTGAACCATAAAATGTGAGTGATGGAAAGAAATTCAAGTTAAATTTACTGTATTTTTTTTTATTATCCTACGCATCTTTCAATCTATTGATGACAAACATAAAAAAACGGTGAATGGTAGAGACCGATGATGATTCTAAAGCTTAAAAACTAAATCCACAGTTTCATATATTGACCACAATAAAAAAATTAAGGGTAAACTACACCAGTAGTCACCGAACTATGGTTTCTTTCTTATTTTGGTCACCGAACTATTTTTTGGCAAAAACATCACTAACGTTATGTTTCCTTTCTATTTTGGTCACCGGCCGTTAAAAACTTAACGGTTTTGCTGACGTGGAATTTTATTTTTTTAATTTTCCATGACATTTTTCTCTCTCCTCGTAAGCAATATATGCTATTTTATAATATTTTTATTCAAACTAACAGGATGATGACACGTATCACTGCCTATTAGTGGAATAAAAAGAATGAAAAATCAAGCCCCTTATGCAACCAGAGATGGTGACACGTGTAACTGTCTATTAGTCGAATCTCTCTGGCTGCATAAGAGGCTTGATTTTTCATTCCTTTTATTCTACTAATAGCAGTGACACGTGTTACCGTCCTGTTAGTTTGAATAAAAATATTATAAAATAACATATATTGCTTATGAGGAGAGAGAAGAAATGACATGGAAAATTAAAAAAATAAAATAAAATTCCACGTCAGCGAAACCGTTAAGTTTTTAATAGCCGGTGACCAAAATAGGAAGGAAACATAATGTTAGTGACGTTTTTTCCAAAAAAAATAGTTCGATGACCAAAATAGGAAGGAAACATAACGTTAGTGATGTTTTTGCCAAAAAAATAGTTCGGTGACCAAAATAGGAAAGAAACCATAGTTCGATGACTATTGATGTAGTTTACCCAAAAATTAAAGATTGCTTACTTTTAAAATTAATTGTATATTAAGTTTTAAGAATTTTAACATTTATTTAAAAATCATTTAAAAATTAATAGTATTTAGCAATGTGTGTTACCTGTTCTAGACTCTACTCGAGAATAAATACAACATTTTCCCATAATAGCATAGGTTGATTAGGTGATAGGTCATATGCATGAATAAATATGGACATTGAAGCTTCTTTCAAGAATTAAAACCCAAAAGAAAATCTAAAGTTCTCTTTCTTTGTAAACAAAATAAAAATATTAAAGTTGGAAAGGTAAATTAGTTAACAAACAAAATAGTTTAATAGAAGTTTGCCTACGTTTGATTTTTAAAATGATTAATTTTATATCATTTTATTTTAAAACAATTTTTATTTTCTATTTTTTAGAAACTGCAAATCATGTTTGTTAAATAAAAATAAAAATAAAAGTTTTTTAATAGTATTACATGTTCTCTTATAATAGTATCATGTTAAATAAAATTATAACATTTATATGAAAATTTGAACCATGGTAAGAGATTTAATATATAAAAATTGTTAAAAAATAATTGTGTGCTTACTATAAAGGATTTGTATTATTGATGATCCATAATATTTACAATTATATATATGATTACAATTAAATATACAAGGATAAGAGAAATCAAATATTAAATACATGATAAGATTTAGATAAAGATAAGATTTGAATGAGATTGACTAAGATTTATCTTATCTTTATCATTGATACGCCCCTGGAAGATAGAGGATCCATCGAAGACACGAATCTTGGACCAAAAATGGATGAAGAGATTCCGACCAAGCGGTTTGGTGAGAGTGTCCGCAATCTGAGCTTTGGAGAAAATGTGTTGAACAAGTAGTGAACCCGCAGCAACTAAGTCACGAACAAAGAAGTAATCAAGTGCAAGATGCTTCATACGAGAATGAAAGCCTGGATTTCTGCAAACATATGTGGCACTAAGATTATCGCAAAAGAGAGATGGCGGTTTTTGTAATGCCACGCTAATTTCTTGAAGTAGATGTTGAACCTAAAGTATTTCAACAGTTGCATTTGCCACGGCACGATATTCAGCTTCTGTGGAGGAACGAGAAACAATTTTCTAACGAGCTGACTTCCAAGATATAAGATTAGATCCAAGGTAAATAGCATATCCAGTAGTGGATCTGTCGTCCGTAGAGAATCCACCCCAGTCCGCATCGACAAAGACAGTGAGATAAAATGAAGATGCCAAACGACAAAGAGTGCCATGGCATAATGTTCATTTTAGATAACTCATGATACGCTTAGCTTATGTCCAATTTGCAAGTGAATGACTGTGCATGTATTGCGACAGACGATTCACGAAAAAAGCAATATCTGAACAAGTAAGTGTGAGATATTGAAGGAGACCAAGTAATTGTCGATAACTAGAGATATTAAGTGTCGTAGATAGCTCTGGCGGAGGTAATTTGTCGAAATAGGACATAGATATGGAAATTGCCTTGGCATTTTCCATCTGAAACTGAGTCAAGATGTTAGAGATGTATTGGGCCTGAGATAGAAACAACCCAGTTAGAGAGAAATAGCCTCAATGCCAAGAAAATGGCTGAGCAAGCCTATATCCTTTAGAGCAAACTTCACAGATAATAAGTTGGTGAAGTGAGCAATGAAGTCAGTTTATTACCAATAAGCACAATATCATCCACGTAGACTAGAAAATATAAAATAACTCCCTTTGCATTATAGATGAAGAATGAGGCATCAGCTTTTGATTTCTTAAAACCAAAGTGAATAATAAATTGAGAGAGTTCAATATACCATGCCCTCGAAGCCTGCTTGAGTCCATACAAGGCTTTACGCAACCGATAAAAATGAGATGGTTTTGTAGAGTCAACATACCCCGGAGGTTGCTCTAGATAGACTTTCTCATATAAGGTGCCATTTAAGAAGGCGTTATTAATGTCAAACTGCTTGATGGTCCATGCATGATGTAGTGCAAGAGTGAAAATAATACGCATCATAACAGGTTTCATCACAGGACTAAAAGTCTCAAAATAGTCGAGACAGCTTCTTGAGAATACCTTTTCGCTACCAATCGGGCTTTGTATCGATCAATAGAGCCATCAGCACGATGTTTCACATGAAATACCCATTTTCACCCTACGATAGATTTTGTAGACCGTGGAACAAGATCCCATGTATGGTTGTGTACCAAGCATTAAACTCATCTTCCATGGCTTGTCTCTATAATAGATCTTTGAAAGCTTGAGTAACAATCTTTGGCTCTAATATGGAAGGCAAAGAATGACATGTAGTAGCATTAACAAATAACGGACCAAAGTACCTCGGATTTGCCGACAAACTCGTTGTTGCAGAGACATCTTATTGTGTCAAGTCAGAAGAGATATCTTACTGTGGCAGATCAGCCAAGGGAACTGGTGTGGCAATGAGATATTAGGTTGTCGTGGCAGATTAGCCAAGAAAGATGGTGTGGCAATGGGATCATCAGGTTACCGTGGCATATTAGGCATGAAAGTTGGTGTAGCACTAGAAGCATCAGGTTGTCGTGGCATAATAGGCAAGAAAAATGTCAAAGATGATACCGATGCAATAGAAAATAATACTGGAAGAGGATGCCATAGCACAGGGAGAACACGTCGTGTAGCAAAAGGAAAGATGTAAGGAACAAACCAAACATGGAAAGAGACATAGATTCTGTCAGTGTTCGGCTTCAAATATTTATAAGCAGACTGTATCACAGAGTATTCAAGGAAAACACATTCAGCGGACCGTAGCTTAAGTTTATACTTCGTGTATGGTCGTAGCCAAGGAAAGTAAAAATATCCGAATGGTTGAAGCTTGCCATAGTTCAGTGCTTGTTGATGAAGTAGAAAGTAAGGCGACATATTATTCAGTATCGGTGTTGGCATCTGATTAATGAGATAAACAGTTGCTTGAAAGGTATAAGGCCAGTACTCTATTGGGAGGGATACAAAGTGAAGTAGAGAGAGTTAAGTCTCAACTATATAACGATGTCTCTATTCAGTAGTCCTATTGTGTTCCAGATTATGAGGCAGTGAAGTGGGAAATACCTTCTAAATTCAAAATAGGTAAGAGCTTAACAAACTCACCTCCATTATCAGAGAATAGAGACATAATGGTCTGATAAAAAAACATTCAACAAGCCTTTTAAACTGAGGAAATATTGTCGCAACATCAGATTTCTTCTTCATCGGGTATAGCCAGATATATTTGGTAAAGTGGTCAACAAACACCATATAATATGAATATCCATCATAAGACATATGTTTAGTACTCCAAACAGCAGAATAAAGTAACTCAAGAGGACGAGAGCTTGACATAGTATTTTGACCAAATGGCAATTTATGAATCTTATTAATAAGACATAAAGAATAATGAAATTTTGTCAAACTAGTTGAGTCATAAGATACATTATGAGTACGTAATATAAAGGCTAAGACTTTATCAGATGGATGACCAAACTTGTGATACAGCTGATGCACGGACAAGCAATTAACAGAGTTGACTTAGGGATAAAAAGATCATGAAGCATAGTAGACGCCATTAATTTTATTAACTCAAATAAGAGGAGTTTTCATGGGCAGGTTTTTAACAAGAAAATCAGAGTCAAAGAATTTAATAGACACGTGATTAGTCTGACATAATTTAGAAACTAACACCAAATTTGTATGTAACTGACGAACACATAAGACATTTGTGAGAGAAATAGGCTTAGTAGTCATGGGAACAGTGCATCGGCCAATATGCGATATAGGTAGAGAGTTACCATTACCCAGATGAATTGTATCAGGGCCATCATAAGTGGAGATATCCTGAAGAGAGACATTGGTCATTGTGGTGTGATACGCGACACCACTATTAAACATCCAAGAAATAGGATTTGATGATGAAAGATCAGTAGCAGTGTTAACAATCAGTGAATCAGACGGTAGCTGTTGATAAAAGTTGATGTTGTGAAAAAAATTGAACAAGCTTACGACAATCCCAAACAATATGCCCTGGCAAATTATAGAACTTGCACACAACATCTTTTCGTCTAGAATGGCTAGATTAAGGAACAGGACTACGACCTCCACCAAAAACTAAATGACAGAGCGACCATCATTCTCTTGAGAGCGGTTGGTGAAATAACCATGATTTGAATTAGCCCGCTGCGTAAAATATATTGTGGCAAGAGGTGTTGTTTGTTCAGATTCTTGAAGAATTCTTTCATGATCAGTTAAGATCTCAGACAACTCAAGAATGGTTGCCGATGTGTTACACGCACGAAGAGCAACAACTATTGGATGATAATCATCACCTAGTTGGTTGACAACAGAAATCAAGAGATCTGTATCGGAGACATGACAGTTTGTCAAGGCAATATTAGACGCAATATCTTGTATGTCTTTCATATAGTCAGAGATGGACCTGGAACCACATGGATTGCGAGCCAATTTGGACTTGAGAGCAAGGATGCAACCAGAAGATGCTCAAACATAACTTGTGACCATAGTATCACATGCAATTTTAGCTGTGACAACAGATGAAATAAGTGGTTGAACTTGATCATCACAACTGTCAAGAAGAGCACTGATAAGAATTTGATCCCGACGATACCATTGCAGATATTCACAGTTAGCAATTGTTGCCGCGGCATCGACAAACTGAGATAGGAAAGGTTGCGAACCATCAATATAATCGAGTAGCCCAAAACCAATGAGAGTAGCCTCTACTTGGAGATGCCAAACAGAAAAATTGGCATACGTAAGTTTGATTGGGAAGTTGGTCGGTGCATTAAGATGCACAAGATCATTGGAAGTAGAAGACTGAGCCATGGGAGAAGATCTAGTTTAAAGAAGAGAGGAAAAAATTTGAGTAGAGAAATTCTACTTGGCTCTGATTACCATATAAATGATTTGTATTATTGATGATCCATAATATTTACAATTGGAGTATATATAGAATTATAATTAAATATACAAGGATAAGAAAAATTAAATATTAAATACAGGATAAAATTTAGATAAAGATAAGATAAGATTTGAATGAGATTGCCTAATATTTATCTTATCTTATCTTTATCCTTGATCAATTCATTAAGTTAAAAAGATATTATTTTCATTTTTTAGTGAAAACAATAAAAATAACTTGTGTCTGTTTTCAAAATTTTTCACATATTTTAATTTTCTATTTTTTTAAAATTAACCAAACATAATTTCTTGAGTGATATCTATTTTCATAAAAATAGAACGAAATAACCTCTTTTTCTAAAACCAAAATGAGTGTTAATGCCTTAAGCCTAAGATTGTGGGTTGAAACTAATTAAGGTGACTTTAGGCTAGCTTTTTATAGGGTTCAACCTTTTATTTTTGTTATATTTATTATTTATTCGATAATGTGATTAAAATATCCAAGCTTTTTAGATAATTTCATTTAAATTTTATTATTATTTTTGGTTTAACCATCGTATCCGCCCATTGGCTAATTAATTCGAACAAATTTTACTTTCTTAATGACTCTTTTGAATATATATTTCTTATAAATAATTATTTCATCTTAGTAGGTCGTGTTGTCTAAAATGAATATCGGATAAAGCTCGCCAAAAAAATAAAAAATGAGAGTAATCCCAATGAATCGCCTCACTTAAAGATGTTACTTGTCAATACCATAGGATAGTTGACGTATAGAGTTAAGGGCTAAACTATAAAATAAAAGAGCATAATGGCAAAAAAATCGCCTAATATTTGACTAAATAGTTATATTGGTTCATATTTTTTTTTTGTTGAAGTATTTTAACCCTCAACGTTTCATTTTAGGTCAAAATGACTCTAACATAAATAAAAACTGTTAGCCAACTGACCATAAACAACTTGAAATGATCTGATAGAATGACATGTCATCAAAAAAATTATTTCATATTTTATACAATTTTATAAAATTATTTTTTGACTGATGTGTCATTCTGTAAAGTCAGCATATTTGTCTATATGATATTGCTATGTCAGTGTGCACTACCATGTAGGGTTGTCACGTCATTTAAAGCCATTTAATATTAGTTGACTAACAGCTTTTATCCACGAATGGGCTGTTTTGACCCAAAATGAAATGTTGAGAGTTAAAATAATTCAAAAAAGAATAAGGACCAAATAACTATTCAGGTAAATGTTAAAATTTCTATAAGTGCATGTGTGCTTTTGATTGTAACTAGCCATTGTTATATTATTATACAACATATCTTCAATGATATATCTCTTACCCAGGGTATTGGACAGGTGGAGTATAGCTCCTTATTAGATTTGTCACCTCCCACAACTCGATCAGAGTGCTCCGAGATTTATTTATTCAATAGTTTATTATTTCTCTTTTTTCCTTTTTTTCTCATTTTTCTTCTTTCTTTTTTTCTCTTTTTTCTCTATTTTTTCTTTTTTCTCTATTTTTTCTTCTCTTTTCTTCTTTTTTTTCACTCTCTTTTTTGGCTAGCACAACTCAAGTGTTATTATTAGAGTTTAGAAGGCTACGCTTAGATTTTCAATTTCAAGCAACTCTGCTTAGTTAAAATTGTCTAGTTCACTTCATTGTTTATGAATTTCAAAGATTTGTCATTGAACATCATTGAAGGTGTGGTAATCTGCCATTTTCTTGCTTTGCCGACCATAGTAGATTGAGAAATAAATTTCATTTCATCATCTTCATAACATCCTATCAATATTTGTACCGAAATCAATGTAGCATCTTGCAATTGGCATCTAGGGGCCTACAAGGGTAAGAAGAGATATACATATATTCATGGGTTTCAACAAAACATTCCTCTATTGAAATGAAAACCAACAAACATGACATTTGCCCTTAGAAAATGATATCTACTACTTTCGGGCTAGAAGTAGCAAAATTATCTACATGTATTACTTCAGAAATGGTCCATGTAGATTGTACCTGTATGATGCAGAAACATGGATAGGACAAACTTCTCAAAACTTCAGACAGTATTCGAAGCACTCATTCGGGTCTTCTGATTCCTTGGGTAGTATAACAGCTTGCTCTATTTCTTTTGTCTCCCATTGTTGCACTAGTTCTCGTGTCAGGATTCCATTACTAACTAGCATATTGATTTCTTCCATTAAAAGCATACACTTCTTGGTAGCATGTCCTGGTGGCCCCATGTGAAAGTCGCAAACATTATTTGGGTCATAGCTATAGGCAGATAGATTTGGCACTATCTTCATTGGCCTAGGAGTGAGATATTGACCTTCAATAAGGTGAGGAAATAAGTTTAAAATAAGTACTCCGAATATCTCCAGATTTGCACTTGCTCGAGGAATCTTCTATGGTAGTTCTGATGAATCAGCTAGCCTTTTTCTCTTGCAGCTCCAAGACCTTTGAACATTATATTCATTCACCTTTTCCTCTTTCTTCTATTCTTGATTAGCATGGTTTTCAAATCTAGGTCCAATTTTCCTTGTTAGATCCCCACGTTTATTGCTTCTCCAATCACCATGAGGTCAATGAAAATGCCCTTTGAATTTACAAGCATTCTCTCAAAGAAATGGGTGGAAGAGTTCAATGAAACATGAGAGATATTTCTTCCTCTGTCATGGGAGGTTGTACTTAGAATGCTAATCCTCACCGCCTCAATGCATATTCTTTAAAGTTTTCACTAACTTTCATACACATGTTCTAAAGAAGTTGGCTATCTGGAGCCAAGTCTATAGCATACTTGTATTGCCCCAAAAATACTTTAGCCAAATTAACCCATGATCGAATCTGTTCTCAACTTAATCTGTTGTACCATACTACAGCAAGTCCAACCAGGCTATTATGAAAATAGTGGATCAACAATTTATCATCGTCTAAATATCCTGCTATTTTTTCTATAGAACATTGCCAAGTAAATTTTAAGACAGCTAGAACCATCATATTTCTCAAAATTTAGAGCCTTAAACTCAGGCAGAATAACCAAATCGGGACTAAACATGATTCTCTAGCATCAAATTTGAGATTATTGTCGCATTTCCCTTTTTTGATCTCTTTCTCAAGTCTTGCATATCTATCTTCCAACTGCTCGAGTCTTAATCCTGGGATGATAGGCTTCATAAAACCTATCCATTTATTCAGGTTAGATACCCCGGGGTAGATTGTCAACATGGTGTAGCAATGTGGTTATTCACATTTTGCTGATTCTTGGACATCTATTATTGTAATCCGTCTTGAGTTTGTTCAATTTTTTCCATATCTTCATCCTGGATAACATATTTTCAAACTTTCACTAATTCCTAAATTGCTGCCATCGAAACCTCGTCCACTTTTGATCATGAATGTAAATGTAATGTTATTAAATGATAATGTTATATTGTTAAATATACAATGCATGGACGCAAGAGGTATTGATTCTAAAAGTGATCATCATAAAACAACTTTCATTGAGATAAAAGGATTTAGTACATCAGATATCAGATACTACAAATATTGGTGAGCTCTAACTCCCAATTTCCTAACTTCCTTTAAGATCCAAGTCAACTTCCCTCCGTGATCTAATGCTGGATCGATATTCTGTCTCAACATCATCACTATGCCAGCCAAAACTGCCACTTGTTGACCCACTTCTCGTGCTTGTGTAACAACAACTTTCATGTCATTGTCCCTTTCCTATATCTTTATTCTCGATCTTTGAAATAGGGCATGTCTGTTTTCCTCACTTTCTTGGCAATCTTTCTTAATATCATCAGCAAGATGCTTGTACATAAGCATAAGATTGAGATACTCATTTACCTTATTCTTTAGATTTTTATTTTCAGCTTGACTATTATTCAGCTTGATAGCAGTATCCGCATACATCTGCATGTACATACTCATCATCTCGCATTTAGACCGACTAACCTTTAGATTATCCATAAAGGTATTAGGTTGTATTTTCATTGCCTGCAGATCAAACGAGAGCATATTGACTCAATTCTCACTTGCCTTAAAACTCTTTTTCCAATATTCAACTTCATGTTTTAGTTCCTTCATTTTTTTCTTCGACTGTTCTAGAGTCACACCAAAACCAGCATTCTTGAGCATCGAACAAAGTTCTTGATAATTGAATTGCAAACTTTTCAACTCTTTATTCAAATCATCTTTCTCTTGCCTTAATTTGCTTATTTGAGCCTCATATGCGGATCGTTGCTCCTTTTTTGGGTATTTTCATATTCATCCATTGAATCAGGCTGGTTTTTTGTTCCAAATTCCCATTTCCCATGGTCTAAAAGAACTTGAACTCGACGTTTGAGGGTGATGCAATTCTCAATAGAATTTCATCATGAAATTTACATTGAACATTAGTGTCATAGCATTTTAGATACAGAGGTTGTAAAGGTGTAAGGAATTGTAGGGTCACCAATAGGGCCTTCAACAATTGGGGATATAGTTCTTTATATGAAATAGGAATCAGATCAAAATGATGTTTGTGATCTCATGTCTTCTGGAAATCAGCTGAGGGAATACCGAAATTTGAACTTGGTCTTGGATACTTTATTGATTTTGATGGACTTGAGCTTTCTTTCACTTTTGTATCTCTAGGTGTTCTGCTAATTGCCAGGCTTTTAGGAAATTTAGGGTTTCCATTTTCAAAACTCAACATGCCTACCCTGATTTGATTTTTAACCTTGTTCTTCAGAGCCTTGCAATTCTCGGTAGTATGGTCTAAACTTCCTTGATGGTAGTACATATTGCATTGATAACATAGCCATTGGTAAAGAAGACATTTTGGGCTTAGACTGAACTCGGCTCACAAAGTTTTTCTCTACTAGTATCGAAAGCAACTTTGCATATGTCATCAAAATTGGATTAAAAAGCCCTCATTGCTTCATTCTTGAATTTATTTTTAGCCTATCATCACTTTCTCAGAGTTTGACTCAATTATAGCTCCAAATGATTTACTGATTCGAATTGTAACAGTACGCGAACTCGACTATTTATTCATGTTTTGGTTTTTGTTCAGTTCTTCTTATAGTTTAGTATTTCCCTTTTCTTTGGCCACAACTGTCATCATAGTCATCATCTCGGTCATTTGCCCTTTTAGTTCTTGCATCTCATTCTTTTCAGTATCAGTATTAACAGAATCTGATGTGTGACCCTTGGATAAGCTATCATTCACTCCTTCTGTGGTTTGTCCTAAGCATTGCCTCATATTTGGACTTTCCTCTATCGGATTATGAATCCCCTTATCCGTTATGATCCTCTTCTAATTTGACAACCACTTTTAAATGAATACCTTTATGCAATGAAGAAGCAGTGCAAAAATGCAAAAGAAAAAAAGAAAAGAAAAAAATAAGTCAGTACAATAAAATAATTGTATAAACAGAAATTAAATTACTGGAAATTAAAACAATTCATATTGAGCAAAGAAATAACCAGAGAAACGTATATAAATCGGCAGCAGTCTGTCCTAAGTTCCTATCTGGCTCTAGTAGGGTGTGATTCTATATTACAGTATGTGGCTTTTGTTCTAGACTATGGGTGCCCGAATTATCGTTACTGCCTACTGCGATAATAAAACATCGATTCAAGAGTATACATCCACTTATAGTGAAGGCGTAACCTCATGGTGTATAAGGTTGGTATATAGGAAGAAAGAAAAAATTCTGATCACGGAGATGAATACCTCATATAGGATCATGTCTCACTCCCACCTAAAGGATAAGCTCGGGTAGAAGACTTATGCATGAATGACAGATATATCACACGGATAAAAAGCATATTTCCATTCTTTCCACAAACACATCCAATAATTGTTGAAGAAATTAAATTCGAATTACCATTCTTAAATGCTAAAATGCCACGTAAAATTAATTAGGCCTGACTCACGAAGTGGTCCCAGCGAAGTCGCCAAGCTGTCAAAACCATTTTTAAACCTGGTAAAAATAGCTTGACGATTAATTCTTGAAAAATTAGGGATTTTCATTTAAATTTGATTTTGAAAAGGTTTGGAGTCGCCACTGGTCACTTTGGTAGAACGAACACCATAAAAACAACCAGATATTCATTATTTTTAAAATTGGGTTCGAGAGTCGGTTACGTGTGGGGAAGGATTAGCACCCTACAACCGCCCAATATCGGTACCTTTAATTTCACGTGGCATGTTGGCATTTTGAATAACAATTTGAATTTAATTGATCATTAATTATTAACCAGATTTGTATTCTAAATGAAAATATTCCTTTTATAAGGAAATATATTTTTTGTTTCGAATATAAATTAGAAACACCCCTATACGCTCAGGGCACCTCTATTCATATTTCAAAAATACATGTCAAATATAAAAGGTTTTATATACATGATTTATTATTATCTTGTTTATTTTAAGTTTTAACTAAAAAGGCTCTATTTAAATTTGTGTATTTATTAAATCTATGAATATTATTTAATTTAAATGCTTATATGAGACAACACCCAATTGCTTGAGTATCATCCATGTTTAAACCCCAAAATTATAGGTAATATTCCCTATTCGTTTAATTAAACTAATTAGTTAAAGTGCTAGTCCTAATTAAGGTTCTATTTAATTAATCTAGATCATTTATCAATTTTCTAGGGGTTTAATGTATATTGAATTTTCTACTTAAAAGCTCATCTTGAACAACATCCCGTTATATTGGGACACCATTCAAATTAGGGCTTCAAAGTTTTCCACTCAATACCCATTAATTTTCTACAATTAACTTCCTAATTGAATTATTAAAGCGTAATAAGAACATATGACTAAGGCTCTAAACAATTAAAATAAATCTAAGTGTATTTATTATCTAAAAATATACTACATGAATTAATCATGCATCAATTAAACAATTTAATAAATTGCATTTAAATAATTAAAAACAGGGCTAAAATGCACAAATTAAAACTTAAAACCTGATTTTATTGATATTTGTGACTAAATTGAAAGATTAAAAAGTTGCATGCCAAAATCAAGAGGACCTGTATAATGGGGCGCGGACCCTAAGGTTCGAATCGATCAGAGTGTGCGGATCCTCTTGACCTGGACCCTCAAAACACAGCGTTTTGCATAGCATATAAAAACCTGATTTGCCCGAAAATTTCTCCTTTCTCTCATTTTTCTACAGCTCTATCTATATATCATTGTATACTCCCTTCTCTCTACCCTCTTTCACTAAAAAACACCTATAACTCAGATTTTTCGCTCAAACACCGCACTTTGGCTTGGTGTTCATCATGAACACGATGGACATCAAAAGTTTTGGCCAAACTCCGCCATCTCCTCCACCCTTAGATCTTCATCGGCCATACTCCGGCCACTCTGGCCTATTTGTCGGCCGCCGATAGTCGACTCCCAGCCAGTACAGGTGATTGTTGGTCGTCTTAGAGCGATTTTAGGCCATCGTATCTCCGCCGCCAATACCCTAACTTTTCCAAAAATTTCAAATTTCAAGCCTTAAAACTCTAAATCTATCCCCGGTTCGGTAGAACCACCCAACTCCGACCACCTAAAACTTAATCTACTCGTCTTGGATCCTTCTTCGACTCTGTCATCATCATAAACCAATCCGACATCTAATCTCTCTTTCCAATTTGAGTTTATTTTGCTTATTTCTAATTATTTTATTTTTCTTTGATTTTACTGGAATCAAAAAGATGAAAAGGGATTATACTTTTTTCGGCGGTGATCTGACGGTGCTACAATCTCTTTTTCGGCGACGATCGTGCTTCGGATGGCGAACTGGTTTCACGGCGACGGTTTGAATGGACGACAACTTTTCAGTTTCCAATAACTGGTAAAATTCCCAGAATAACCCCTCTCTCTCATATTTTTATTATAATAATTATTATTATTTATGATTAGTCCTTAATGATATGAACTTTCTCTCTCTCCCTATTTATAGGGTTGTCAGAGATGACATCACACTAACTTCATTCCAAAGCCAGCCGGATTCAGTTAATGTGGAAGAAAATACATATTAATGTGATCTTCTTCGGGCCAATTATCACATGCCACGTGTCTTTTGGATATCAGATTTGGGCGGGAAAAATGTAATCTTGTTTTTTTGGGCTAGGACAAGTTGTAAATAGCTATTATAGAGTGGGATTTTGGGCTTTGTATCGGGCTTCGGGTATAATGTGTAAATGGGCCCTTTTTTATATTTGCAGTGGACTTATTTATGGACTATTATTTTTATTATTGAGTTTATTTATTTATTTTTAATAGAAAATAGTATGTATATATGGATATATAGGTATACCCAGGTAAAATTCGGTATTACATGTGGCTATCGTGTTCTTCATCTCCAAGGTGCTTCTATACATCCTCTTCAGCATGAGAGGTAAAATCGCGGGATTAAAATAGCACACATGCATCTTGGAAAAAAAAAATATTTTCTGATTGTTGGGGGTTTTGACCGAGCAATTGAAAGATATGCAACACTCTTCAACTTGGAAATGGGCATTATTCCAATACTTGCAAGGAATGAATGAATATATGACAAGTCCCATATACATATACATATACATATACATATACATATATATTCTATGTTTGTTGTCCATTTTATTATACAATTAATGCTTCTATAACTTTCTCTTTTTGTGATGAAACAAAGTCTCTTTATATAAAAATTAATAATTTTATTTCATTAGAATGCGAGGGAAACACATATACCCAGAGATTACTTTGGTTATAGAATTGAAGGGTTAAAATCATGGGCGGAGCCATTCCTAACAGGGACGAAGCCAGGATTTGAGGTTAGGAGGCAAAACATAATTTTTTTAAAGTGAGAGGGGCAAATTCATAAACAAATCAATTTTTAAAACAATTTATGCCCCTCTCCACCCCTTAATAGCTTTGTCCCTGATTCCTAACCAAGGGTTGTTATAAGACACTTCATTTTTTAAAAAAAAATTATATAAATTTAATATAGAATAATATTAAAAAATAAAAGTAACACCCCTTAAAAGAAAAGTGACACTTAATATTTGTTCCCATCTATTTAAAAAATCATAAAAAATTTAAATTCCAACACTTCAAACTAAATTTTCCGACTCTGCCCTAGTCAAAATCAAAGTCACTTCCTTGGAAGTTGGAAGGTCATGAGCTCATATACATTTTTGACAGTAACCTTTATCTTTTTGCATTTTTGTTGAAATTTTAGTTTTGATATAATAATTAAAAAAATAGTTTTGGACTAAATTGAAAAGATTTCAAAAATAATTTTAAGTCTAAACAACTTGAAAATAAGTTTTATGTATTTTCAAAAGGTTTTGGAAGGGTTTAAAATGTTTTAAAGTAACTAAACTCAAATTTTCAGCACGGTCGTACCGATACGGTTACACCCAGTATCAATACCCTTTAGGTTTAGCTACAGTAATTTTCTAGAACCAAAAAACCGTACCAGTACAGGCTTATGCATACCGATACGGAGAGGGTTGTACCGATACGCCTATACGCATACCGATCCTGACTTTTCAAACCCCCAACGGCTAGTTCAAACTCCCCAACGGCTATTTCCCTGCAGCGTACCGAACCCCAGTATCAAACCCCCGTACCAATACGGACTGTAGTGTACCGACCCACAGTACCGATACGCTCAAAGGCTTATCGATACGCTAAGGCTGTGGCATGCATAATGGTTAGTTTCTGAAGAACAGGTATCGATAGGCTACCCGTGTACCGATACCGATGTCTCCAGAACTACATTTATTGCAAGAAATAAAGTCTCCAACAGCTCTAATTCATTTCCAACTGTCTTCAACGGCTAGGAACTCAATTGAGAGTATAAAAGGACCCTTGAAGCACCAGCAACAACTAAGGATCTTATGACCAACATCTAAATGATTGAAAAAGTGTCTTAGTGCTAAAATTGTATATTTTTGTATAGACAAACACTTGTGAGCTTAATTGTCAATGTATGCTCTAGTGTGTTAGGATTTGGGTGAGCGCTTAAAGAGTGCAAACATCTACCTAAGAGAGGGATTTTCGTTTGCTTTTTTTTTCTCTTGTAAAGAGGGTTAGCTTGGCCTTGGAGTATAGGTCAAGTGGTTGTAAAGGTTGCCTCCTAAGCCTTAAAAAAGGGGGAGAAATTCATAGTGAATTTGAAAATCCTTAGTGGGGAAGCTAAGGTAATGGATGTAGGCTTTGGTTAGAAAGCCGAACCACTCTAAATCGTTGTGTAATTTTTTCTTATCTTTTGCTTCTACTACCATCACCCAAAAAAATTCTTCTCCACCACTTAGCGACATATTTCGGTTGGTTCAACGAGCCCAACACATTTAGATTTCTCAGTTTGAAATTGAATTCAATCAAAACCTTTTAACATTAAAAGGGTAGTGCCATGTGGGTTCGTATGATATGTTGGTTTCTTTTTCTTTTTAGATTTAAGTCTAGATTCTGAGGGTAACATGGAACATTTGATGATTGGATGATCATCATTGATAACATGCAAATTAAAATGAATTAATTAATCATGATTTTACAACTAAAAAGAGCTTACCGCCAGCCTTGATTCCTACACAAAGGCAGGCATCCCTTTCTTTAATGAAAGATGTGCATGCTTTGGGGGGAGGAATTTAGTAAATAACAGACGGGTAAGTGGGCATTGGCAATAAAAGCATTTGTTGACAACATGCTTTTAATCCCTTTTGCTTCATAATAACTTGTTTGTTTAGGTTTGGGAAGTTTGATTGAGTCGAGTAAAAATATTTTGAGCTATTCGAGTTGACGCGTCATATTTTATAATTTAAACTTTATTTTAAATTTTTTTCGATTCGAGTCGAGTTTATGAAAGTCGAGTCGAGCTTTCGAGTTCCTACACAAATTTAATTGTAATTATTTATCATGTTATAGTACGGTTTGATGCAAATTTAAACGACTTTCTCTAATCATATAAGATATGCATATATATTTCTTCATATTTTTTTCATATGTGACATATATTTCTTCATATTTTTATATCGATATATGTATATCAAGAAAAATTGGGGGACTTGACTCTAACTTAAAAATCAATCCATTAATTATTAAAAATTTTAAGTTATTCGAATTTTTATTTTAAAACTCAAACTTTATTTGAAATTTTTTCGAGTTGAGTCGAATCGAGTTTATGAAATTTCGAGCCGAGTCAAGACGGGTCGAGTTTTTCCATCTTGAGTCGAAAAATTCTATTTTTCGAGTCGAGTCGAATTTTATTCACCCCTATATCTAGGCATAGAGTTTTGGATCACATTTTACCACATAATTCGCATCCGTTTAGATTTAATCGATACCTACCTTTTTCAACTCCTTTCTTTTCTTTCTTTCTCAATTAAAAGAAAAAGTTTATTTTATAACGCAATTCATTTTTTATAGATTGATACTTTTTTTTAATTCCACAAACGTATTGAAAATTTACATTTGTCTCATCTTGTGGTATAAAAAAAAACATATATTTTTAAGATACTTGATGTCGTGCTATTTTCTTTAGTAAAATCTGGATGAGATAAATTCTTTTTTTAATATAAATATGATGTAATAGTGAATAACATCATTTTAGTTTTGATTAATATTAAATTTTGGGTTCGACTTCGAACAACTCGCTTCTTCTCCTTTTTGTCAACATTTTTTCTACAAAATAGGTTAAAAACAAACGTTTCTGTATCAAAAATTCCGAATGCCTTTTCGACACAAAGCGATGGACATAAAAGAGAATATAATTTTCTATATATGTGTACATGAGTTTTATAATGTCATTATTTATAGAGAATAAATCATATACAAAGAAAATATACAAGAAAATAAAAACCAAATAATTTAAAGGGATGAAAAGTTAAAAGGACATCCACATTTATTCTTAACATAAATCTCTTTTTACATTAGATAATGTCATTTTTTAATTGTTCATACTTTAATTAATCGCATAATATATAAATCATTTAATTTTAAATCCTTAAAGACATGCCATTTTTCTTTTATATATATAATTAATCGCATAATATATATAGTGCTCGAACCCACTCAAAACTCAAAAGCTAGCACTGTGTCTGTGTTGCCGGCCAATCCTACAACTATTTGCATACATACATGAGTATATATTAAACAACTGGATATTTCATTTAATTTATTGTACTAAATACGATAAGTACTAGAAAGAATATAAATATTTATTATTTCAAGGTCGATAGAAAACATTACATTATAGTATTTAGATTTTAGAGCGTCGTTGTATAATTAAATCCAAGTTTGATATTATTAATACCACGTTATAAACTAAATTTTTATAAATAAGGTAACATTCCTTTGTGATGAGAAAATCAATGTAGTAGTTGATCCTATTCTTGAGAGTTGAAACTTTGAAAATGGGACTTTATAGTCAAATTAATCAGGAAAATAAAAAATGGTAACTTTTATTTACTCATACTGAATTAAGTTGAAGTTCGAATTGGATTAGAATTTAATCGAATTGTAACAATTAAATTTGATTAGGGATAGAGGTATGAATTTTACTCGTTTAATAAAAAATTCCAAATAAATCAAAATTTTCTAATGAAATGATTTTAACCTAATGATTTATAAGTTTTATAATTTATGAATCCAAATTTCAATTGAAACTTGGAATTGGATTTATTATTATTATTATTATTATTATTATTATTATTATTATTATTATCTACTTAATAAAATAAATGAAATAATAGTTAGGTGTTGTTTAATAAACTAAAAAATTAAATGTTGAATTTAAGTTATAAAATTGTTTGGTATTTTGTCTGAAAACTAAATATGGGATGTAATTATATTGTTTGCTAAATATAAATTTAAAAGGATACAATGCTTGAAAGAAATAAAAATAAAATAAAAGTGTTGAAAATATCATTCATCGAATGATAAGCAGGGACAGATGCAGGATTTTACTTTAGGAGGACGAACTTATAAAATTTTAAGAGGTTGAACTTATAAAATTTGAGGGGATGCAAAATTAAATTTTCAATAGAAAATTTCTAAAAATTTTCTAAGTCATATATAAATTTCAATTTTTCAAGGGGCGTCAGCCTTCTCAGGGTCCATCCCTAATGATAAGTAAGCCATTATCTATTTAACAATATTCACTTTTTTGATTAAAAATTCTAATGAATAATTTTAAGGGTAAACTACACCAGTAGTCACCGAACTATGGTTTCTTTCCTATTTTGGTCACCGAACTATTCTTTTGGCAAAAACATCACTAGCGTTATGTTTCCTTCCTATTAACTATTTTTTGGCAAAAACATCAATAATGTTATGTTTTCTTCCTATTTTGGTCACCGACTGTTTTGCTGACGTGGAATTTTATTTTATTTTTTAATTTTTCATGTCATTTCTTCTCTCTCCTCGTAAGCAATATATGTTATTTTATAATATTTTTATTCAAACTAACAGGATGATGACATGTGTCACTGCCTATTAGTGGAATAAAAGGAACGAAAAATCAAGCCCCTTATGCAGTCAGAGAGATTCGACTAATAGGCAATTACACGTGTCACCATCCTAGCAGTTACACGTGTTATCATCCTAGTAGGCAGTTACACGTGTCACCATCTCCCTGGCTGCATAAGGGGTTTGATTTTTCATTCCTTTTATTCCACTAATAGGTAGAGACACGTGTCACCATCTTATTAGTTTGAATAAAAATATTATAAAATAACATATATTACTTACGAGGAGATAGAGGAAATGACATGAAAAATTAAAAAATAAAATAAAATTCCACATCAGCAAAATAGCCGGTGACCAAAATAGGAAGGAAACATAACATTAGTGATGTTTTTGCCAAAAAAATAGTTAATAGGAAGGAAACATAACGTTAGTGATGTTTTTGCCAAAAAAAATAGTTCGGTGGCTAAAATAGGAAAGAAACCATAGTTCGGTGATTACTGATGTAGTTTACCCTAGTTTTAATTTTAATTTTAAATAAACCCTTATTTACTTAGGAATTCTCACTCTTTTTCATTAGAAATTCTAATGGATGATTTTAATCTTAAATTAACAAGTATACCTAAAATATTAAATCACTAAAATTATTAATTTTAGTTTAATAAGAAGAAACAAAGATGAAAAAAAAACATATTTAGTTTCTGAATTCTTTACGATTTAAAACAATGGCCCCCTATTTAAAACAAGCCATAGTGATTAAGCCACGTGGAACGCTGCACATGTGGCACAAAGTTAGGTGGTGATCAACTTGTGTGAACAGCTATATTCAATTGAAGGCTCAATTTGCGTAGCCAAAGGGGGCAGATGTGCCGAGCCTCCACGTAAAGACGCAAAAGTAAGAACCAAAAGTAGCGTAAGAGCCAAAGCCATCCTTGTCCATTCATCCAACGGCTGCCGATAAACTTCAGCCACCACCCCTGATCCCCGCCGTCCAAATACTTCCCCGCATTTGTTTATGAGCCTTGTCCTTTAGTTCAGGCGTCTGCTTTGTTTGTTGAATTCTAAGTTGCATATTCATTTTATCTCTCTTCTTTCTTTCTCTTTCATTACTTTTCGATCTTAAAAATTTCCTCTTGCATTATTGTCAAAGAACAAACCCCATTGCCTTGCTTTGATAATTAACACTGGTAATGGCATTGCCGTAATATTACTCCTTTCTTGCTCTTGGTTTCTTGGTTTGTTTTTCCCTTGGTTTTGTGGAGATAGACAACAATGCCGGTGCCGCCATGGCTGGAGTCATTGCTAAGTACAGCCTTTTTCACAGTTTGCAGAACGCATGGAGATGCAGGTAGGGGTGAATGCAACATGTATTGTTTAGACTGTAAAGGAGACGCATTTTGCTTCTATTGCCGCTCTTTTAAACACAAAGATCATCAAGTCATTCAGGTAAACTCGATGCATGAAAATTAACACTTCCTCTTCTTCTTCTGGTAAATATATAATTACAAACTTGTTTATGGTTTTGGTTTTTCCAGATAAGAAGATCTTCGTATCATGATGTAGTGAGGGTTGCAGAGATTCAAAAGGTATTGGATATAAGTGGGGTTCAAACTTATGTGATCAACAGTGCCAGGGTTCTATTTCTGAACGAGAGGCCTCAACCAAAATCTGGGAAAGGCGTCGCTCATATCTGTGAAATATGTGGAAGAAGCCTCTTGGACCCATTTCGGTTTTGTTCTTTGGGATGCAAGGTAAACCATGTTTACCATCTCTATTTACTTCACATTTACCATCATCTTTACAATTGCCTTTACGATTCAGGACGGTGCCATTATATAACGATCGCTATTACGGTAGCGGACCCTGTTTAAATCCATTATCACAATTCACAACTACCGCAACATTGATCAATCATTATTATATCATATGCACAAGATAATATTGATTGGCCTACTAACATGCATGCTCCCCATTGTTTGATATTTTCAATGTGTGTATACATTTTGCTTTGGATTGAGTTATGGGTTTCACTAATTAAAACAAATTTCGAATCCCATTTTCTTAAAATTTAATCCCATTTTTAATATGAACTTAGCTTGTAGGAGTAAGGAGGAATGGGAATGCAAGTTTTAGCATAGAGGCAAAGAATGAGGGGCAAATGGATAGAAGTAGAAGAGAAGGCATGTCAAAGGAAGAAGAAGAATTGCGTGAAGGCTCACAACAAGGCATTTATCCGCCCACGCCTCCCCCACCTCCTTCAAATGCAAGTAGAAGAAAAGGAATCCCTCACCGTGCACCTTTCGGCTCCTAAAAACAACACCAACTACACTATTTTATTCAAAATCTCACCCCTTTCTTTATTTATTATTACCCACAAATAATAAAAAAGAAATGAGTACCATTGATTTGGGGGGGGGGGGGTCTTTAAATTTGTCCATTTGTCCTAACTAAAGGGGGTGTAGGGGGAGTCCAAATAAACAAAAGGGGAGCAAGTAAAGTAAGTTTGGGCTTTTGGGATTGGGCCCCCTTTTACAACAAATCCTCTCTGCATGTTGTGGAAGAAAGGTCAACAATGAAGGAATTGAAAATTGTTAATTATTGCATACTTGTAAGGTGTACATTGTAATTAAGGGATTATATAAAAAGAGAAAGCAAAGTCTTTGGGTGGAGTTTTTGTTTTATAGTTTTCATGGGGTCCATCCATCACATGGGCAGTTTACATAAAGAAACAAAACTCCTTTGAGTTCAATTTAGTTGTGGAATGGATGGATACATCTTCTTTCTTTCTTCATTACTTCATCATGTTTTAACTTCAACTGCTTTTTGTTAAATATAGAAAGAATTTTTCTAGAATTAATTTAGAATATGTCGTGATAGTAATACTTCCTTTTAAACGTCTTGTAATTTAATCATCGAATTTGATTATTATAGTTCATGACGATTTCTCCTATAAGAGGACGGAAAAATTAAAATAATTTATTATGATTGGAATGGTGAAGAGAATAAAAGGGAGAGGGTTTTTTCGGAATAATGTGGAGGTTTGGGTTTTTTTTTTGGTCGAAAACTCAATTTATACATTGATAATTTCATGTATCGAAGTGTCATGTGTCACTCTTTGATAAGAGAAACTATTTAATAGTGATTGATCGTGTAAGTTTAGAATCAATATAAATTATGTTGTGAAAGTAGTACTTCCTTTTCAGATCACCTCTTGTAATTTAATCATAAAATTAAATTGTGATGATTAGTGACAGTTTACCCTATAAGAAATCAAGAATCATATAATTGTTGACGGTGGCTGGGATGGTGAAGAGGATAGGGGGGATGTGTATTTTTTTTGGAATAATGTGTAAGCTTGGGGTTTTTTTTTGGGCCAGAAACTCGCCTTATATATGGTTAGTCTCGTATAAAGGTGTCACGTGTTATACTTTAGTTGAAGAATGATTGGATAAGTGGCTTAATTGCATATCTCTAGATAAAGTGACATTACAATGTGTATCGATTTTTCTTGGATTAAACAAGATAATCAATAAATTGATCATGTAATATAAAGATGTAAATACGTCTTAAAGATCTTGTAGGACAAGGTATGTCCGAGGGTCAAACAAGTGACCTTGTGACTTGTGAGGGGTTCTTAAGTACAAAAAGTTGATATAAGTGATGATAAATGAGTAATTTTGTTCAAAAATTCAAATTAAAAGTTAGAAATTTTCAATTTTTGAAAAGCTCTTTTAGCTTAAAAAACTATATGTTTTGTTTTGCCTTTAACTCTGAAATACTTTCGAATCTAAAACACTTTCGAGAAAAAAAATACAAGACGAGATCTTAATACTAGCTTAAAATTGATAATCTCGGAAGATAACTCTGATTTGAATTAGACTTTTTTTTAACACAAAAGATGATTAAAGGAACATCGACCTTAACATTTCTTAAGCTGCACGTGCTCGGTTTTTTGTGTTTAGAAAGTGGACCTTCTGAAGGTGTGGAATTAAAAAGGAGAAAACTGGAACTAACGGTTTTTGGATGTTTACAAACTTTTGTTACAACAAAACAAAGGATTTTAATGTGAAACACCATTTCGAATCTCTAGAATTATTATTAATTATAATTCTCAGCTATTCACTCAAGTTGTTGGGAAAGTTCTTAAGGAGTTCTTTAATTTATTTTTATATAATACATGCAATGTACATGAAATTTAAACTTTGATTACTTGATATTATCTTCATGTTCTTGGTGAATGTTAAATAAATCTAAAATGAGCATTACGGCTTTTAATTTTTAAAGTATTTTAAACAAAGAAAATATATTGATACACAAGCTTTTCAATTTTAGGGTTTAGTGTTTTAAGTTATTGTAACGATCCAGATTTTGGGTTAACGAATCGGGTCTTCGACCGATATTGGGCCTTGGGCTCAGGGCCCAATTAAAAATGTGTATTTGGGCTTAGGGGCAAAAAAGGGAAAAGAAATAAAAAAGAAAATGTTGTTTGAATTTTAAATGGGGAGTGGTTGGTTGAAAATATAGAAAAGAAATGATGGAGGAGAGAGAAAAGAGAGAAAAATTGGGGTGAGAATTTTAAATTCCGATCTATGAAGATCTAATTGTCCGATCGTGACACCTCCACTGCCATTGTGTTCATCTCGCTGAGACGAGTCCACCGGTACCAGCATCGCCGTCGTCAGAGTTGCCGTCGGAGGAGGTGAGAGAGAGAAAGTTCTGGGTTGTGCTGTTCAAGGGGGTTAGAGGGCTCGAATCAAGAAACGGAGGCCACCACCGAGTTCACCGGCTCGAGAACAGTCGGCCGGTGAAGTTTGGTCACCGAAAGCCGCCGGAGTCGCAGTCACACGCCGCCGTTGCGCGTGGGCGTGGCCCTGCTCCAAGGGACCGAGTCACCCGAGTTGACTCAGCCCAACTCGGCTGAGTCAGGCCGAGCTGACTCAGCCCAAGCCCAGTCGCAGCGAGCCGCGTCGAACCGTCTGTCGCCGACCGCCGCCGTTGATCGTTGACCGGTGTTAACTTTTTTCGGGGACCCTACCCTGGGGTTTCTCAACGTTTCAGATCTAATGGCACAGTCAGTTTTGCCAAATTCAAACCCGATAAGCTATTTTTACGTGTTTGACCCTTCGTTTGGCATAGGAGGTGTATAGAATTTAAGTGTTTTCATAATTGTTGCTATGCGAGGATTAATCGGGTAGGTTATCAGATCAAGTAGAATATTCAGGAAGCTAGGATGAGGATATTTTAGCGATGTCAGCATAAGCTTAGTACACCTCGAACTCTGAAACGCTTCATGAGCATCATAAGTGTAATTGCCTTGCATGTTAGTGGTTGCAAATTAGGAGATGAGTAATCAGCATATGATGATGTAGATATTCGAGGCTTGGTTATTATTGAGAATGTTGAGACTGTTATGAAATTTAGAGACCATATAAGATTGTCTGGATATTCGTATGATTACTTGATTTATGATTGCTATGTGGTGATACCTTGTGTGCTAGTGGAATGAATTAATATATTCAATTGAATATTGGTTAGGGGCAGTGCTGATAAATAATCAATTAAATGCTTAAAAATCGGTAATTAATAGCAAATGATTTCAATGCCCTAGTAACAAACTATAATGACTTTCATAAGCTTTAGGGGTAGAATAGGGCCTCGTAATTAATATTGATGTTGCCAGGCTTAATGGACTTATACCGATAAATACTCGATAAATTGCTTATGAAACCGGTAATTAACATTAATTGGTTTAAAAGTCAGTTTGAGATGGAAATCGATGAATATGATTAATAAAACGGTTATTACTGTAATCAATGAGATAATGTGGATTGTTGGAAATAATTTATGGGAATGAATTATATTACTCCTACATAAAACATAACAACTTGGTAATGCTTGATTGGTTGTAATAGCAACGATAGGGACCCGTGGTGGGCCGTGTGATGGTTGCGTGCCAAGTAGGGCACTTGTTTGGTTAAGAGTCTTTGTTTGGTGGGATCCGGATACCCAGTGAGTGAGTGTTGCAACACATGAAGGCCATCCGATGTGAGATTCCGAGTGATGACATTTGCTCGATGTGAGATTTCGAGCCCCGCTCGATGTGAGATTCTGAGCAAAGACTCGATGCGAGATTCCAAGTATACCACTCGATGTGAGATTTCGAGCAGCTCGATGTGAGATTCCGAGCAGCTCGATGTGAGATTCCGAGCATGGGCGGGTCTCCCAGTGTCGGGTGACGTTAGGCCCCGCTCCTAGTTTGCTTTATTGATGTGCTTGTTGTAATTGCAATGTTGTTTATATGCTTGACATGTGTTTAGGCGGTTATAGTAGCGCCACATGTTTATTTATCCTTTCTTATTGCTTGTATTAGCTTACAGGCTTACGTTTATGATTAGCATGAAGTATAATAGAGTAGATGTGTACCACTGAGCTTTGTAAGCTCAGTGCTCGAAATCGTGTTTCCGTGTATAGGTTGACCGTTAGATCGTGGGATCGTGGAGCACTATCAGATCAAGATTCTAGTATAGGGATCTTTGGAGTACGGTATTTGAGTCTAGTGGGCTATATGTTCATAAGACCTTACTTGTGGAGTCTGTATTTATTATTTGAAATTGTATTATTTAAATTGTACCTTTAAATGTTTTGAACATAAATTAGAACTCCTTTGTAACATTTTATTTACTTATATATATTTATTTTAATCGTTTATTTTAAATGCTTTTGCGACTTACTTGATGGGTTGATCCTGTTTGAAAAGAAATTTTATGGTTTTAGGTTTGGGCTTGACGCCCAAATGTGACATTCGGGTCGAGGGTGTTACATTTAGTGATATCAGAGCCTAGGTTTAGTCGGTTCTAGGAAACCCCGGGGTGGTATAGGTGTTTTAGTAAGGTGTCTAGTGAATATGACCCTTAAACTAAATTCGTACTCTTTAAAGATGGAATTCTGATAGTGCATCTAATGTTGCGACGTCAAGATGGTTATGATCGTAGCTGAGAGGACTGAGTTAAGTGCAGGACAATTAATGGTAGTGATCTCGAGAGCGGGGTCGCTTCATATTGTCGAGATGCAAGTTAGTCGAAGGACACTCGATTCGAGAATGTGTTCTCGTTGCGCGTTGTAGTCCCTGAAGTCTTCAGATTTGTTGCAAGTGTTCGCATCAAAGAATTCTCATCGTTACCCATGGATAAAAGTTTTGTTGCGAGATTGGATAAATTGTTCTCAAAATCGATCGATGAGTGCACATTGGTTGGAGGACCTTTTTATCTGTTTAAAAAGAAAATGAGTCATTGTTGATACTAGGAGAGTATCATTTCCATTCTTAAGGGCATTCCTCTGAGATAGTGGATTTGGGATCCATTAGTTCGTCAGTGTATGGCCGAAGTTAGGCGTTCTACCAGTTTGAATGAGAGCTATTTTCTTAAGAGTTGATGCATCGTAGGAATTGTTCCGGTTAATCAAGTGGGGAGTTAGTCAGTGATACCGAGGGTGAATTTGAGGCTTCGAGACCTCGATGGAACCCACATTTGGAAATAGGAATGTTGGATCGTCGTCCTTTTATTGTGATCATCACAGTGATAGTTTTGAGGATGGTTATAGGGTGTGTGATAGGTTTGACCAAATCGATAGGTGTTAATGTGTGTAATTCGATGCTCGAGAGCTTTTAGACGACCAGAGGGCTTGTTTATGCTTTATGGATGAGTCGTTAAGTTCTCTCCCTTTCAAGAACGTGAGTAGATATGAGGTAAGACCAAGTTGGATGCCGGTGCCGTCGTAGTTGTTAAAGGTTATTGACCCAGTTGAGTAGTTGGAGATTTAGTTTCGGAGGAACAACTTGAATAAGGTCATTCTTGTCTAAGTGCTTCTCTCAAGGGAGAGTCAGGCTTGTTCTCTAGTAAAAGTTGGTTCGTGAATGTGCTGCCCAAACCGTTGATAGTTTGTTAAACTACCGGAGAAGATCGTAAAATCGTTTTCAAAGGTGGATAACCCGTCTAACCGAATATGAAGCGCATGTGTGTTTTTCTGAGATTAGTTTAGAAGGGTGATGCTTATCGCTATGTGTTGAGGTTAAAAAAATTTGATAAATGGATTTTGGAAAGAATATTCTCTTTTCTCTTTGAGTATGTCGTGATAGTAGGTAATGTTCGCGGTGACATCAAGGTATTTTGGTGAAGATAAGGTGGGAGCCACTGTGTTGTCTCTTTAAATATGAGGTAGATGTTTTGTGCGACAAGTGTGGATGTAAAGGAATACGAAAAGTTCGGCGTTGGAGAGACAAACATCTCATTAACCGTATGTGTAGGAAGGGTTAATTACTGTATAATCAGTTAAGAGAGCAAGGGTTTGAGACTTTGTAAATGTTTTTTAATTGTATCACAGCCGCTCTGAAGTGAGCCGTAAGATATCGATGGAAAGTCGTGCTATGTTAAGCCGTCTGTCGTGACAGTTAAGTGGACCTGATCAGAGCTGAATGAGATTTTAGGGTTTTCGAAGATGTTTTGTTGTACCGTTAGTGCTGTATTTTGGTGCTAGAAGAGAAAGTTTGTTTTCTCCTCAATAGAGTAAAGTTTGAGGTACTTGATCTCTAAGGAAATTTGCGGTTTAGATGATGACATGGGATAAGGTATGTAAGGACTATTGATGGTGTAGTCGATAAGTGCCTAAGCAAGTGAGCTAAATAAATAGTGGATCGTATTGGGCAACAAGATTTAGAGTATCATGCTATTGTATGGGGCTATCCTAGATAATGGTCATATAAGAGAGTGTCGATATTAGCTCTATACAGTACCGGTACCTGTGTGTCCGTTAGCATGTTTTGAGTTAAGGGTTGATTTGCTTTGGAAGCCACGAGAAGAAGCATCCGATTAAGTTTAGAGGATACAATGTTATGATTGAAATTGGGTTCGATGGTTGAAGTCTTGTGATAAGTGTTTTGGAAAAGACGTATCAAGATAAGAGATTTTCCCTTATAGTACAGTGGTCTGTATACGATGAATTTTGAGAGCGACAGTTGATGTTAAGCTTTCGTCACATATTCAAGAAACAATGTGGAGTTGTGTGTTGAGATAGTGACAAGTAGTTGCTTGCTATAAGTTAAGAGATAAGTATTGAGTTCCTCAAAATTGTGATGATGCTTTGGTATTCATCGGTGAAAGTTAATAGGTGGCCAGGGTTTTTGTACAGGATTCATGAGTGCACAGCTTCGTTGGGTAATGATATAGTGCCTGAATATGCACCATTTGATAAGTTTTCAACAAAAGTGTAAGCCACAGAAAGTATGCTTGGTTTATTTGCTAGTTGGGTTGTACGACACAGCAGGATGTTCATGTCACCTTTTAGCACAAGATTCGAGGTTGATGGAACCTTTTCTTTGGTGGGCCTTTATTACAATGATAGTTCTTAATGGTATTACAGAGGATGTGTTCTCCAAATACGTTATGATTCGAATCGTAAGACCCTTGCGAGAATAGAGTTTGTGGGAGCTGTGTTAGTTACCGATATGGGTTCCATGCCGAGTTTAATGTGAATGCTTGAACCGAGTTTGGGTGTCGTTTATTTTCAAAAAGGTTAGCGCCCGGCAAGCGATATTTTGGATGAGAATGCCGTTAGAGTTAGAGTCTCCATCAGGGAGTTGCCTCGAGAATAGTTATCTAGTTTGGATGCAACAGCTGTTTAACCTCCTGTTCTTTTGATCATGTGTTGTAGTAGAAGAATTCATGTACAACAATTCCTTGGGTTTCTACAGAGTAAGTTAAGTTTCTTTGATGAAGTATCTATGTGACATTTTGTCAAGGCACCGTTGAGTTTTGGCTAGTCGCTTGTGATGTATGGAACGAAGATGAAATCCTCCCATGGAAGAGGATCAGTTGAGATATTGTTCGAACCATTAGAAGGCATGGTCATGTTGATAGGTGTTGTGAGAGATCAAAGTAGCGCAGCGGGAAATTCTTGGGAATGCTGAAGAGTTGTAATGGTTTCAGCTTTTTCTTCTGGTTATGGGTGCAAATTTCGGGGATAAAATATTTTTAAAGATGGAGAGTTGTAACGACCCAAATTTTGGGTTAACGAATCGGGTCTTGGAATGAGTATTGGGCCTTGGGCTCAGGGCCCAATTAAAAATGTGTATTTGGGCTTAGGGGCAAAAATGGGAAAAGAAATAAAAAGGAAAAAGTTGTTTGAATTTTAAATAGGGAGTGGGTGGTTGAAAAGAGAGAAAAGAAATGATGGAGTGAGAAAAGAGAGAAAAGTTGGGGTGAGAATTTCAAAATTCGATCTACGAAGATCTAGCCGTACGATCATGAAACCTCTACGGCCATTGTGTTTTTCTCACCGAGACAAGTCCACCGGTACCAGTGTCGCCGCTATCAGAGTTGTCGTCAAAGGAGGTGAGAGAGAGAGAAAGTTTTGGTTTGTGCTGTTTAAGAGGGTTAGAGGGCTCGAATCGAGAAATGAAGGCCACCACCGAGTTTATTGGCTCGAGAACAATCAGCCGGTGAAGTTTGGTTACAAGAAGCTACCGAAGCTGTCGTCACGCGCCGTCGCTGCGCGTGGGCGTGGCCCTGCTCCTGGGGACCGAGTCACCCGAGTTGACTTGGCCCAACTCGACTGAGTCAGGCCGAGTTGACTCAACCCAAGCCCAGCCGAGCCAAGCCGCGCTGAGCCGAGCCGCTCCAAACCATCTACTGTCGTTGACCGCTGACTGCCGTCGTTGACCGTCACCGTTGACCGGTGTTGACTTTTTTAGGCAACCCTACCCTAGGGTTTCTAGACGTTCTGTATCCAATGGCGCAGTCGTTTTGCCAAATTTGAACCAATAAGCTGTTTTTACGTGTTTGACCCTTCGTTTGGCATATGAGGTGTATGGAATTTAAGTGTTTTTGTAATTGTTGTTATGCGAGGATTAATCGGGTTATCAGATCAAGTGAAATATTTGGGAAGCTAGGATGAGGATTTTAGCGATGTCAGCATAAGTTTAGTACACCTCAAACTCCGAAACGCTTCATGAGCATCATAAGTGTAATTGTCTTACATGTTAGTGGTTGCAAATTAGGAGACCGTATAAGATTGTCTGGATATTCGTATGATTACCTGATTTATGATTGCTATGTGGTGATGCCTTGTGTGCTAGTGGAATGAATTAATATGTTCGATTGAATATTGGTTAGGGGCAGTGATGACAAATATTCAATTAAATGCTTAAAAATCGGTAATTAATAGCAAATAATTTAAATGTATTAGTAACAAACTATAATGACTTTCATAAGCTTTAGGGGTAGAATAGGGCCTCGTAATTAATATTGATGTTGCCAGGCTTAATGGACTAATACCGATAAATACTCGATAAATTGTTTATGAAATCGGTAATTAACACTAATTGGTTTAAAGGTCAGTTTGATATGGAAATCGATGAATATGATTAATAAAGCGGTTATTACTGTAATCAATGAGATAATGTGGATTGTTGGAAATAATTAATGGGAATAAATTATATTATTCCTACATAAAACGTAACAACTCGGTAATGCTTGATTTGTTGTAATAGCAACGATAGGGACTCGTGGTGGGTTGTGTGCCAGGTAGGGCACTTGTTTGGTTAAGAGTCTTTGTTTGGTGGGATCTGGATACCCAGTGAGTGAGTGTTGCAACACATGAAGGCCATCCGATGTAAGATTTCGAGTGATGACATTTGCTCGATGTGAGATTTCGAGCCCCGCTCGATGTGAGATTCTGAGCGAAGACTCGATGTGAGATTTCAAGTATACCACTCGATGTGAGATTCCGAGCATGGGTGGGTCTCCCGGTGTCGGGTGACGTTGGGCCTCGCTCCTAGTTTGCTTTATTGATGTGCTTGTTGTAATTGCAATGTTGTTTATATGCTTGACATGTGTTTAGGTGATTATGGTAGCGCCACATGTTTATTTATCCTTCCTTATTGTGTGTATTAGCTTGCATGATTATGTTGATGATTAGCATGAAGTATAGTAGAGTAGATGTGTACCACTGAGCTTTGTAAGCTCAGCACTCGGAATCGTTGTTTCCGTGCGTAGGTTGACCGTTGGATCGTGGAGCACTATCAGATCAAGATTCTAGCATAGGGATCTTCGAAGTACGGTATTTGAGTCTAGTGTGATATGTGTTCATAAGACCTTACTTGTGGAGTCTGTATTTATTATTTGAAATTGTATTATTTAAATTGTACCTTTAAATGTTTTAAACTTAAATTTGAGCTCCTTTGTAACATTTTATTTACCTATATATATTTACTTTAATCGTTTGTTTTAAATTCTTTTGCGACTTACTTGATGGGTTGATCCTGACTGAAAAGAAATTTTATGGTTTTGGGCTTGAGGCCCAAATGTGACATCCGGGTTGAGGGTGTTACAGTTATGGTTTAGGGTTTAGGGGTTTAGTGTATATGGAGTAGAATTTAAAGTTTATCGCTAGAATTTAGAGTTTAGGGTTAGAATTTAGAGTTTAGGGTTTAGGTTTTAGGGTGCTAGGGCTAGGGATTTAGGCTTTAGATTTTATAGCATAAATATGAAGGGTTGTGTATTTTTTTTACACAGTTTGTGTAAAAAATATAACCTTTTAAATAATCCATAATAATTTACTTCAAAATTTTTGAAGGGATTAAATCATAAGTTTTTTTCGTTTATATATATTTTTTCTATCATTCGAATTTTCAGTTTCAACTTTCTACTATGTTCTTAATTTTTCATTGCCAAAAGTAAGAAAATGATGTAGTTAATTAGCCTACTTAGTTGGACAAGTGTGTGATTCTTTCATATGGTTATTGTTAAGGATGACTAGGCCCTAGGGTTGAAGATATGATTGGATCAAATCAAATTTCAGATCCTTTTGTATATCTCATCCCAATTCAAAAACAGTGCAGTTAAAATTCCAAGTAAAAAGCATATGAGCCTTGAATTATTTGTCCAAGTAAAAAGCATATGAGCATTCTATCGAGTCGAGTTAAAGAATTTCGATTTAGTAAAGTTAATCAAACGTCATTTTTTATAATTTAATTTTTTTTTAAATTTATCGAGTCAAGTTTATAAAATTTTAGTCGAGTCAAGTCAAGTCGGAGTTTTTGGCTTCTTTCAAATTTAATTGTATACATTTTGTAGTGTTATTGTACTAATTAGTTCTAATTTCAATGATTTTCTATAACAATATATATATATATATATATCAGACATAATTGAAAGAGTCGGCTCGAACTTTAAAACTGATCCACTAATTACTAAAAATTTTAAGTTATTCGAATTTCTATTTTATAATTCAAACTTTATTTGAATTTTTTAAGTCAGGTTGAGTTTATAAAATTACGAGTTGAGTCAAAACGATTCAATTATTTTTGCATGGAGTTGAGTTGAATAACTTAGTTTTTTTCGTGTTGAATCGAGTTTTATATTCCTTTAATTATAGGATGCGAAATAAAGCAGAAATTTAAATGCGTTTATCGGATAAACTAACGTTAAGGTATAATGTATTGTAATAACCGATATTTTTTAACTTGGTGGATATTTTATCTCTTGAACCTGATGTTTTCATTGTTGAATGCGGATTGTAGTGAGTACTAATATTGTTTGAAGACAAGTAAATTAGAGCTGTTTCTCGTTTCATGATTATTAATTAAACATCAATTTATTATTCTTTTATACAATGTGTAAAGAAAAGTTACCATTAGGATTTGAACACTAGATCTAAGGTGTGTAAATTTTGACAACAGAATTTAGGAAGCCTAGTTGTAGATTTTAAAACTTTTGAAGGGTTTATGTTCTCGAACGATCAACCGAAATATTTAGGAGGAGTGAATTGAATTTTTACTTTGGTGGATGAAAGGTAAGCAATAAAAATATGACACGATGATTTATAGTGGTTCGACTTTCTTACTAAAGTCTACATCCACTACCTTAGCTATCCACACTAAGGATTTTTTTCACAAATTTACTAATTTGTCTTTCCTTTTTCCTGGCTCAAGAAAATAACCCTTACAACCAAGACTTATACCCCCAAAGTCTTGAAAACACCCTCTTACAATGAGAAAACAAATTGGCAAACAAGGAAAACCTCTCAAGGCAAGTGTGTTTGCAATTTAAGCACTCACCCAAATTCTAACACTTGAGCAAATATAACAATTAAGCTCACAAGTGTGTTTTACAAAGAAGTATGACAAAATTGAGAACTAAAACTCTTTCTCTATCATTGAATGTTGGTAGTTGATTTCTTGTTCTTCTATGGATACTTGGAGGGGTCTTTTAAACCCTCTAAGGAGTTTGTGGTCGTTACTAGCTGTTGGGGTTGATTTGGAGCCGTTGGGGCATCAGTACACAGGTCAGCATATCGGTACCTACCTCAAGGAAGAAAGAGCCGTTGGGCATTTATATCAGTACACTATGCAAATGTATCGGTACACTTCCTCGCGTATCGGTACGGCCAAGCTTGTACTGGTATGGTTTTTGGCTACTGAAAATCTAACTTCTTGGGGATTAAAAGGGCGTATTGGTACACAGCTCAATTGTACCAGTACAACTGACTGGGTATCGATACACTAAAGAGTATATCGGTACACAGGGCATGTTTTTTTTTATATTTTGGCTATTTAAAATCATTTTAAGCATGCCAAAAACTCTTTGAAAAAATTTCAAACATATTTTTCAAGTTAATAGACTTTTGAAATATTTTTAATATGTTTAACTAAAATTTTAAAAATTTTGAGATTTAACGAGAGATTTTAAAAATTTTAGAAGGGGATTTAATTTAAAATATTCAAAAATTTTAAAACAAAATAATAATTTCTAAATCTTATAGGAGCCAAATTAAAACTTTTAAATTTTCAAAGGGCTAATATTAAATTTTGAAACTTTGGGGGTCAGGACCCCGTGGTACTCATAACGATCCACCTCTATCAACAAGGAAGTCTTAATCACCACTCGAGAGAAGTGTTTGCAAAATTCTATCATTTAAGTTTATGTTGACAATGATTTTTTTTTTACAAGCGATAATCTAATTAGGTTTGAGAGTTCAATCAAGTTGAGTCGAGTAAAAAAATTTCAAGTTATTCGAGTTGATGTGTCAGATTTTTGCAATTCAAATTTTATTTAATTTTTTTATTTGATTCGAGTTTATAAAATTCGAGTTAAGTCGAATTTCTGAGTTCCTATACAAATTTAATTATAATTATTTATCATGTTATAGTGCGGCCTGATTCTAATTTAAACGACTTTTTCGAATTATATAAGATATGCATATATAGTTCTTCATATTTTTTCATACATGACATATTTTTTAAATCGGTATATATAGGGTTAAGATCATGACCGTCTCGGCCATTTTCGGGGCCCGGAGTGAAAATTAGAAAAGGGGCCCCTAAGTAACGGAGGAGTAAATATTTCATCAATTTAAAACTAAACGATCATAAAACAATCCACAAAACTTCTATATAACAAAAAGTTCACCAAAGTTACAACTTAAATATTATTCACTTGAACAGTCTCGTCCTTAAAGCATTTCTTGAAGCAAAATCATCGATCAAATCATCACAAGCTATTTTATCCAAACCTCATTTTCGATTACCACCAAAGCTAATCCATTAAGCCTATCTTGAGACATAGAACTACGCAAGTAAGACTTGAGTAACTTCAACTTTGAAAAACTTCTTTCGGCACTTGCAACTGTCACGGGGATAGTCAACAATATCTTGTAAGTGATAAGAGCATTGGGAAAACAATCGACACGTTTCATTATCTTTAAAATTTTAAGTGCTCCCAACTTTTCTTTTGGTAAAAATTGTTGGAGCAACTTCAACTCCACATATAAGTCACACTCATGAATATCACATTTATTACCATTCTTAAGTGCTTCTTCCAAATGACTACAACAAAACTTTAAACTTGAATTATCTAATGAGAGCAACTTGTCAGAAGAAAATAGAAAACCAAATAAATTTTTATATTGCTCATATTGTTCAAACCTCTTGTCAAGTGAGACAATTGCTTGATCAATAATACAATTAAAAATAATAATTCTAAAAGACTCCTCCGCACTTTGTGCAATCTCATCATCTAAATTCTCGTCAAAATGCCTTTTTCTTTTGATTTGACGCTTTTGAGGAAAAATTGGATCAACATCCATATCATTTGCAATTTTTTTAGCAACTTCAAGAGCATTAGAAAAACCATTTTCTCTATACTCTTTAAAAAAAGGAAATCAATTTCTTCACATCATCAATGGCAACATCAACAAGCATATCTTTTGACTGCATTTTTTTGCTAACTAAGTTAACTGTATATAACAACTCATACCAAATAACAATAGAAACTATAAACTCAAAATCACCAAGCTCATTATTGGCTAAAGACTTAGCTTCACTTCTAATGGAATCATCATTGTCACTTTCAGCAACTTCAAGCAAAGCTTCTCTAAAATCTGAAATTTGCAATTTTATTGCTCTTACACTCTCAACACGACTCTCCCAACGAGTAGAAGACATCGGTTTAGGTGTTAATTCTTTCACATTCTTCATTAGAATCTCCCATCTATTTGTGGATTTTGCAAATATTGTGTAAATACGTTGTATTACACCAAAAAAGTCCCTAGCTTTTTTAGAATTATTGGCCATGTCACACAACATTAAATTAAGTCTATGGGCACCACAAGGAGTGTAAAACGCTCTAGGATTGATATCTAAAAGTTTCCTTTGCACTCCTTGTTTTTCTCCTTTCATGTTTGATCCATTACCATAACTTTGACCACGCACATCATCTGCATCAAGTTCAAGAACCTTCAATTCATTTAATAAAACTTTAAAAAGTCCATGTCCAGTGGTGTCATGCACATTTAGAAATCCTAAAAAGAACTCCTCTACTCTAACACAACTAGAAGAAACATCCACATATCTCAAAATTATAGACATTTGCTCTTGGTGGATAACGTCAGGGGTACAATCAAGTATTAGAGAAAAATACTTAGCCTCTTTTATTTTCTTAACAATTTCAGACTTAATTGCATTTGCAAGCAAAAGAATCAACTCATTCTGAATGTTGTGACCAAGATAATGGACATGTATCTCATCATTAGTAATGCGACGAACATGCTATTGCATAATAGGATCAAATTCAGTTAGCATTTCAATCAATCCCAAAAAGTTCCCATTGCTACTTTGATACAATTTCTCATTAGTACCACGAAATGGTAAACTATGCTTTCCAAGAAACTTCACAATCGAACTAATTCTTAGTAAGCCATATTTCCAATGCTCTTTCTCTTTTTGTAGTTGCCTTTGAGCTATTTTGTCAATAGTTTTGTTCTTTTGAAGCCTTAGTCATGCTCCCTAATTCTAACACAAAGATGTGCCCAATCATTAAAACCCTAATTTGCTATTTTGCCTCTACCAACCCCTTTCTTTTTAAATAATTTACAACAAAAACAAAACACTTTATCAAGTTCTTTTGAATATACTAGCCAATCCCTATCACATTTCTCCCCATTAGGTAAAATTCTAGTGTAGAATGAGGCAGAAAAATATCTTCCTGTTTTATCAAGATCACCATTCTCAATAGACAAGTCCCTTTTGGGCCTTTTACCGCCAAAATATCAATCAATGAAGATTCTAAGTGATCCCAATTACTAGGATCATACATGTCAGGCATATGAAAAACATTTGACGGTATTTGATTCCAATATTCTCACAAACATCATCATCGTTATTTTGAGTACCCCAATTGAATTGGTAAAATTAGCATAATCAACATGCTCATTAACATTATCACATGAGGCATCATTGACATTCACATCCACATCATCATTTGTAAATTCATCATCTAAATGAACATTATCATCATTTGTAGCGTTATTATGATCGACATCATTAGCATTAGAACCACCAACATCAACAACATTTTCATTATTAGTAGACAAATAAGGAATTTTAGCAAAGAATTTAGCAATAGCTCCTTTTTGAGATTGAGCCAATACTTCTTTCTGTTTTTTCTTTTTACGCTTTTCACAACCTGACTCATATTTTCTCTTATGCTTCATAATATTTTTTTTTAAAAAAAAGGAACTACAGGGGAAAAAATCCAATCAAACTAGTAAACATAAATTGAATCAAGTCATACAACTTTAGCCAAAACAATCAATTGATAGAATATAGCACGCGAAAAAAAAGGATTCTAACTGATTAATTAAGCACACGGGAAAAAAGGATTCTGATTTGATTAATTAAGCACCCATATAAATAATAGAATTCTAGTTTGATTAATTAAGGGTAAGAGTAGGAGCAATACAACATGATCTTGTGATTGAAATTATGAATTGGTGAATGATGATGGTGCTAGACTGCTAGTGTCGGTGTAGAAGAATTGTGCTAAAAGCCACAATCTTTTCTGCTTTAACTGAACATTAATTTGCCCTTTTGCTGAAATTTGCAGTTGATATTATTGGAATTATGCTCCTAATATAGTTGCAATAATAATTCGAATTTTCGAGTACAATTTCAATGATTGTACCAAAATTACACTGACAACATGAGATGAGAGAAAGAAGGGCAAGATATTTTTTGTTGGCATGTTTGTGGGTATGATTAAGGAGAATATACAGAAAAAAATTAACGTTACTGAAGATGTTTGAGAGTCAATTTTGGGGAGAAGAAATTGAGATCTTGACAACTAAAGTGAGAGAAAAGGTTAAAAATGGTGAGAATTTTGGGACTTGGAGACTTGCAATTTGAAGAAGATAAGAAGAACAATTACTAAAAAGTTGCAGGTTAATGCTTCGGTTTCTACACCAAGTGAAAGCAACTTTTTCTTTTTTTTCTTTTCAAAATTTTTTAAAAAGTGGGCCCTTTGAGAATTAAGACTTGGCGTGTTCTTAGCACTCAACTGCTACTCCTTATTTGCTTTTGCTTTCTCAGGAAATTAAAAAAACCAACTTTTTTTATTTCGAATTTTTGTTTTTTAAGTGGGGCCCTCCAAGAGGGGCCCAGAGCCCATGCTCACGTTGCTCCTACAAATAGACGGGCCTTGTTAAGATCCACTTATACAATATAAAACTCAATTACTTTTATACTTTTTGGACCGTTTGATGATGGTAATAAATGGCTAAGATTATTTCTTATCTTTTTCTTCCAAGTGATAATTTTCACATTTTTTTACTGTAATCTCATACATCTATTTACCTTCATCCAACTGTCCAAAAAAGGTGTAAAACTTTCAAGTTTTACATAGTGTAAGAGGATCATATCCATATATATATATCAGGAAAAATTGAAGGACTCGACTCCAACTTAAAAACTAATCCACTAATTATTAAAAATTTTGAGTTATTTGAATTTTCATTATACACCTCAAACTTTATTTCAAATATTTCAAGTCGAGTCAAGACGAATCGAGTCGAAAAATTTAATTTTTTTAGTCGAGTCGAGTTTTGCTCATCCCTACCTCTAACATTATCCGATATTCTATTTAGAATTTTAGACCCCAAAGAAGAACACATGAGAGTATTGAAGATCTGCTTGTGAAAAAAATTCTCCTAACAATACATGAAATAATCGCCCTTAATTAATTATTTTAAGACATAACAATTAATAAATTTGGGTTTAAGTTCAATATATCCATTCTTAAGTTAGCACGTTTATTCTTAACCATAATAGACAAAATCAAGTCAACAAAATCTTGAAGCTAAGAAGAAAGCAGGACTCCTAAAATGGACAAAATTGAGGGAATATGGGAGTTGGAAACAAATTTAGGGAAATAGTAAAGGTTAGAGAAAATATGGGAATCAACGGTAAAATTTACAGTAAACACAAAAATCGCCTCATGTAAAAAACGACTAATATTAGTTTATTTTTTTCACTGATAGTTGAGCCATGCACCTTTTCTCATTTGAAAAAAATAATTGAATATTCAAGGTCAGAAGGCGATGTGCATAATTTCAAAAAATAAAACATTTAGTGTCTCCAGCTGCAGCTGATGATTTTGTGTTTACTGTAAATTTTTTCGTATATTCTTAAAATTTTCCCAAACTTCCATATTTCCCTAAAACTTGTTTCCAACTCCCATATTCCGCAAAATTTTCCCCTAAAATGCCATATAGAACAATATAGAAGGCTTAAAGGCCCATTTACCTTCTAAAATATATATTTTTTATCGAATTCTCCCCTAAATATTTTTTCGTGCCGTTTTGCTCTCTAAACTTTAAATCGTGACCTTCGTTGCCCCATTGTTTGTAACGTCCGTTAAAAAAATCAGCCATGGCACTTTTAATTAAAAAATCTGATTGGCTTTAATAGAAATGGGTAATTTACATGTTAACTCTTTCATGTTTTACTTTCATTCAGTTTAGTCCTTAACGTTTTTAACATTTAATTTAATTAAAAAAATTAGATTAAAAATATTATAAAAATTTAAAAATTTTCTTTTTCTCCTCTCTCTCTTTCTCTCTCGTCTCTTCTTCTTCAACAAATTGCCCAAAATCAAAACCCCAAATGGTGACAACTCAAAATCAAGAAACCTCTGAGTTCAGAAATCCACTGTAGCTTTATAATGAAATACCTGTTCGATTTTGTATACAAAAAAAAAAGGCAAAAGATTCATCTGAGTCACTCCATGTTTGTATAGACATTGCTGCATATATTAGTGCGTTTAGTTCTTGCTATTTATTTACCATGCAAATCTAGTTATTAGAACGGTAAAAGAGGGGCAAAAAATGAAGCTTTTTTCTCTGATTTATTCACCAAATCATTGCAGAATCAGGAACCTTTATCCTTATCAACAACAGCCTTTTGTTTGGAAATCAAGGAGCTAAAAGGGAAGCATTGAAAACAGCATTAAAACACCAGCCCTGGATCCCGGAACAACCCGGTCCCATGAAATGGTAGTAAAGCATCAAAACAGAAACCAGAAAGCTGAACGCGAACTGCACGATTTGGCAATTCGTGACCAATCTCTTCCACTTGGGACGAATTCCCCACCGCACACAGCAGGTAGTAAAGGTACATTATCGCGTGTACGGCCGCATTGGTGACGAGTGCCACCGGAAATAGTGACTGGGAAGTGTTTAACCAGAGGTAGCACATAACGACGACGGTTCCGTGGTGGTAGATGTGGAGAAACGTCAGCCTTTGCTTGGATTTGCTCAAGATAATCAAAAATGGTGTCGATGAATTTGAATTGAGAAGTTTCTTGATTCTGATTTCGTACCACTTGGGGTTTTGATTTTGGGCAATTTGTTGAAGAAGAAGAAACGAGAGAGAGAGGAGAAAAGGACTGAACTGAATAAAAATAAAACTCGAAAGAGTTAAAATATAAATTATCCATTTTTATTGAAGTCAACCAAAATTTTTTAATTAAAACTTTCAAGTCGCACACTCTGATTGGATGAAATTTTTTTCTAATAAATGTTACAAAAAAAAAGACAACAAAAATCAAGATTTAAAGTTTATAGTAGAAAATATCTCAAAAAATTCTTTAAGAGATAGTTTAATAAAATATATATATTTTAAAGGGCAAATGAGCCTTTAAACCCAGTATAAAAAGAAAAGAAGGCTAAACTCTAATGAACATTTTAGCGGGAAATTTGGTTAATATTGGTGTTTAGAAAAAAATGGGAAAATAAGGTATGATGAGAAAATGTTAGGAATATATAGTATTTTTTACGGTGTCAGGAGAGAACGCCTTCTATAAGAGGCGTTTTTTATTTTTTAATATTTTTAAACAAAAAAATATTAAAAAATGAAGAACACCTACTGTAGGAGGCGTTTTAGGTCCAAAACATATTATAAAAATAAATAACGCCTCTTACAGGAGGCGTTTTCAACCGGCACTGTAAAAAATGCCATAGATTCCTAAAATTCCCCCAACATATCTTATATTTCCCATATTAATTTCAAGTTAAATTATTTACCCAACGAAACCAACATTTACCCCCTTTTTTGGTTATTTTATAATTAGCTCTCCCCAAATTTATACTTATTTTCCTTTACATAGGAGAATCTGGCGATATTCTAAGTTTTTTTTGACATAAAGTTAGAAAATGCCCCAACGGTCTAATTGGATAGTACTTTGGTCTTATTCTTTTTTAAAGTAATTTAACCCTCAACATTTTATTTTGAGTCAAAATGACCTCTCTGCGGATGAAAATTATTAGAAAATTGATGGTAAACAGTTTGAAATGTCTTGATAGAATGATAAGTCAGCAGAAAAAATTATTTTATATTTTATATAATTTTATAAAATTATTTTTTGACTAATGTAATATTTTTTCAACACATTTATCTATATGATACTTTCATGTCAGCGTGCACTGCCATAGGGGTTTGTCATACCATTTCAAGTCATTTATCATCAGTTGATTGACAGTTTTTATCCACAGATGGGCCATCTTGACCCAAAATAAAACGTTGAGGGTTGAATTGCTCTAAAAAATAAAGACCAAAATAATTATTCAGTCAAATATTGGAGAAACTTTTTAACTTTTATGTTTTTTTAATGGGTTTTATTTTGATACACAGCCCGTGTAAAATATTTTTACACAACCCTTCTATAAAATCTAAAATCTAAAACCCTAACGCCCTAAATTCTAAACCCTAAACTCTAACCCTTAAACCCTAAACTCTAACCCTGAACATTAAATTCTAAACCCTACAACCTAAACCCCTAAACTAAACCCCTAACCCTTAAATTTGAAAATCACGTATAAACTTTAATTTATATGGGTTGTATCAAACTTTTCCTTTTTTTAATTATACAAATAAAATAAAATCAAATCAAAGAATTTTATTCGACCACTTTAACTTAGTCTGGACTGTGGATTAAGCACAACTTACATTAGCTAGCACCCCTACACCCTAAAATTAGCAAAATAGCACCCAAAAATCTATATTTTTCAAACTAGCATTATACAGTAAACTCGTCGTACATACAATACAAATTTAAATAAAATATTATTTTTTTCAAAATAAAAATTTCCACGTTTTGACCTAATTAATTTATTAACAAATGATTAGCAAATCCTAATTAGAACTCGCCATGCATGCTAGGCAAGTTCCACTTAAAATTTTAACAAAACTAGAAAAAAAACAAACTATTAGGAACTCAACAATTAGAAACCCACTTTGCATCTACAATGTATTGAAAAACAAAATAAAAATTAAACTATTAAGAACCAACTTTGATATTTAGCTCCATGAATTGCAAAAAAAATGTTGGCATTAGCTTATATATAAGCTTAGGTGGAGTGTAAGCTTTTGTTTCTTATTAATGTGGGATTCTTGAAGCTAAAATATAGTAGCAAACTCTTTAGCTCCAAGAATCCCACATTGATAAGGCTTACACTCTAGCTAGGCCGATATATATAAGCTAATTCGAACATCTTTTTTTGTAATTCATGGAGCTAAATATCGAGAAATTATTACATGGTCCCGACTCACCACGTCATCTATGGTCCGATCCAATAGAATTCATTCATTTAATGACATGTAGGAAAGAGGTGGAGATTCACCTTGAAAAAAAATGAGATAGAAAATTATTATTGGATGTAACCATGGATGATGTGGTGAGCCAGACCCATTTAATAATTTTCCCTAAATATCAAAGTTGGTTCCTAATAATTCAATTTTTTTTATTTTCGTTCTTCAATACATTGAAGATGCGAATTGGGCTCCCAATAGTTTAATTTTTTTCATTTTCATCCTTTAGTACAAATGTTTGATTTTAAAAAAATTAAGTGGAACTAGCCTTGCATGCACGGCGAGTCCTAATTAAGATTTACTAATCATCTGTTAACTAATTAATTAGGTTAAAACACAAAATTGAGATTTGTTGTGCATGTGAGATACTAAGCAAGCTCCACATTATGTGCAACAATACAAAAACTGCATCAACTAGAATATTCTCGTCTCCATGCTTTGTCTTTGCTATCTCGAATTGACCTCTGAAAGCTAACAGCGTAATTTTTATTCATTTATTTCACGTCACTCGCCAAGTCTATGTCCTATCTTATAACACATGTGCATATCCACGGTGCCCCTAAGTTTATTATACGCAAGAAATACTATCACTAAACTCCGGTTTAAAGATTCTGTAACTTGTTTGAAATCCAATTCGGTTGATTCACCGCGCCATTTTTGTTTACATTGGCGTAATTTTTCATTCATATGTTATTCAAATAGCATGTTATTTCCTCTTAAAATGCGGTGCATTATTGAAAAACAAAACATTGACTTACTAATTAAAGATTTCGATCTGTCATCCCAACAACCAAGTAACCTCACACGACAATTTGTGTAGGCACAAGAATGACGAGGGCAGTTGACAAATTTTAGCCACTCATCTTATCTACCTCCAAGCAACTCATACGCCACAGGTTCTCAGCCTCACAACTCATTTGAATCTCTTCTTTCAGTGTTGGGGCTTCATGGATTCCAAATGCTTCACCCTCCATCTCCATCTTCGTCCCCACCTTTCTCTTCACTCTTCATTACCCCAAACTCCCAGATTCTCAGCTGCCAAAACTACTAAAATCAAGACCCCCCACAATCAGATATATCATTCTTTTCCCAAAAGATGTGCCACTTTAACTCCCATTGCATCTTCTCCAGGTAAATCCAGTGGTGGAACAAAGTTTGATGAATTTGAACCCGACCCAACTCTCACCAATGACGATCTCAAGCCAACAACCCCAAGTCAAAGGAACTTCCACTGGTGGGAAATGGCCAGTCTTTGGATCGGTCTTGTTGTTGGTGTCCCATCATATTACATGGCCGGTAGTCTTGTTGACCTCGGGATGGCTTGGTGGCAAGGGGTTGCCACTGTTGTTGCTGCCAACATGATCTTGTTAGTTCCACTGGTCCTCACGGGTCACCCCGGCACCAAATATGGCATCTCTTTCCCTGTATTGGCAAGATCATCTTTTGGTATCCGTGGTGCCCATGTTCCTACTTTGCTTAGAGCTTTGGTTGGCTGTGGCTGGTATGGGATTGAGAGTTGGATTGGAGGTGAGGCAATTTTCCTTCTCCTCCCAGATTCCATTAAACAATCTTCGTTTTCTCAGATCATACCATGGCTTGGCACTTCCCCTCTTGAATTTGCTTGTTTTATTGCCTTTTGGTTGGCCCAGCTGGCCATAGTTTGGAATGGAATGGATGGAATTAGAGACCTTGAAAAGTGTTCAGCACTAATTTTAATCATACTTTGGTTTAGGCCACATGTTGTCCTTATCGTCTAGGCTATCTTCCTCGGAGTTCTGGTCTCTATTTTCCCCTTCACTCACTGCAAATATAAGCTTCTGGGCTACTATAGCGCTTAACATTCCAGATTTTACTCGGTTCGCCAAGACTCAGAAGGATCAAATTATCGGTCAGGCCGGCCTTCCATTCTTCATGGGGGCATTTACATTTGTTGGCCTAGCTGTAACATTTCTACTCAAGTCATTTTTGGCCAGGTGATCTCTAATCCAATTCAACTTCTTGGCCAAATTGGAGGGTTCACAACAATGATCTTAGCCATTCTTGGAATAAGCCTAGCCACCATCACAACCAACATCGCAGCGAACACTGTTGCCCCGGCAAATGCATTGGTCAATCTGAGCCCTTCCAAGTTCACATTCAGAAGAGGGGCTCTGCTCACTGCATTGCTTGGCATTGCTGTTCAGCTTTGGAGGCTGCTAAAGTCGAGCAAGAGCTTTGTATATACATGGCTAGTGGGCTACTCTGCGTTGCTTGGTCCAATCGGTGGCATCGTCTTGGCAGATTATTATCTTATACAGCAAACGAATTTAAGCCTCGAGGACTTGTATTCTTTAAGTCCCTGCGGGGCATATTACTATTCCGGAGGCGTCAATTTGGCAGCAATGGTAGCTCTAGTCATTGGAATATTGCCAGTAATCCCAGGGTTCTTGCAAAAGATGGGGATTCTATCGTCGGTTTCGGATGCTTTTGTTGTGATTTACAACAATGCTTGGTTTTTCAGCTTCTTCTCTGCAGGCCTAGTGTATTGGATTTTGGCAAGTTTGAGAAGAAAACAAAACAAACACTTACCCTTTGATCCCCTCTTGCCAACAACTTCCTAAGCTAAGACTTCTCTTTACTTTCATTCAACCATTTAATATACAATCTACAGACTGGAAATAGTCCATTGTTTATGCACTTGTAAAGAATACTCAAGCTGTCACCTGCAGTGTCAAGCTACTTCATTGAATACAATTTGCAGTATTATTTGCTTGCATTTTTCGGTGCACGGAGTTGGAATTCGAATCTTAAACCTGTTGAATGCCACCTTTTGAGAATTGAATCCCTGCCTAAAGATCTCTTGAGAAATGTTCCAATTCTGGGATAAAGCCTCATTTAGTTGAACTCAGGCAATGCAATGCTAAGAACTTAGGCTGCCACATACAAATTCTTAAACTTGTCTTAAAGGTAACAATAACACAGCAGGGCTCTCAGTTTTAGACTAAATAGCCTGTAATATGTCACCCTCCAACTCCAAGTGCATTCCTAGCAATAAAAGATTTAGCTGGGGAGTTTTCTCACAATAAGCAACCCCTGCTTTGCTTATATGAATCCCCCGGCACTGCAATCTAGCCATGGATTGGTAGCTATCTGTTTATATCAAAGCCCTTGAAACAGCAGGTGTATCGGAATTCAACAGTCCCCATGCGTAAAGCTTCACTTCATTTTCTAGTTGGTGTTTAAAGATAAATGGCTCCAAAAGTTACACTCCACATAAGAAGGGGAAAAAAATTAGTCCATTGCATTCTAAAATTTGGATCCATAATTTCTGGCCCAGTAAAACTGGGGACTGGGTCAAAAGTTGTCCTTCAGATGAAAATCAGAGTTGGATTAGGCTCGTTCTTATTATGTATATATAATGATTAAATTAGATATAACTTAAAATCTCGGCTTAAGGGTAAAAACTTAAAATCAATTATGCCCTCACAATTTTTTTCATTTAATTTAGTTATCATAATTTAAATTACAATCAATTTAGCCCTTCTATTACATTGACTGTGCCTACCATTAGTAGACCCTGACAGTCAATATTACGAAAAGACTTAATTGATTGCGATTTGAATTATGAAAACTAAATTTGGTGCATAAAATTTATGAGGTCTAAATTGATTTTTTTAATGAAGACTACATTTATATTTAAGCCTACTTTGTTTATGTATGATAAAAATAGTTTTTTATGCATATGTTTCCATATTATATTTTAAATATTTTTCTCACATTGAGTTCGTATCATATTTTAATATATATCATACTTTTTTTCAAAATTTGTTAATGTGATTCAATTTTGAAATTTTTTTACGATGTCATATCTCAATTCATTACATAATTTTCATAACTTTTTGATGATTTAATTCGAAAAATATTATGAATTCATGATATTTTTAAATTATTGAATTTTTGTTAATTTAAAATATTACATAGTTATATAAATTTTATACATTAATAATTCTTTTACATAGATCCTAATATAATTTTGAATTTGTATCACATTTTTTTTCTTTGCCTCTGTAACTTTTTCTTTGGTTTTTATTTTTATATGACCGACGACGATATCAGTTTTAGTGTTGGTTGTCAACTGCCGGTAATTTTTTTTATTTTTATTTTGTTCAATATTTTTTAGTTTTTAGATTCAATAAACACGTCCTTGTGACACGTTTTTCTCTACCTTTTGATATGCGTACTCTGCCTTTTGGCATACTTTTCTTCTCATAATCGGTCGCTTGGCTGCTTCTTTTTCATTTGTTTTTGTATCAGGGTTGGATTAGACGTCGACACGATTAATCAAGATGGCACACTTTTTTTAACATGTTGATCTCCCTATTTTGAACCCCCGAACTGAATTTGGATACGAGCTCATAGTCACCATTTTTGTTCGCGATTGAGTTATGGTGATGATCGTGTTGTCAACCTGCCTTATTATTATAATATGTATTTTTTAATGTTGTTTGTTGTTGTATTTTACCTTTCATTGCCGAGCTTTGATGATGTTTGTATCTTTTTGTTTTGAGCCTTTGAGTTAGGGTTTTTCCCTTTTCTTTGTGTGGTCTTGTTTATGATCTAGAGACATTACTTTTCGTGTTTCTTAGGAATATGCCCGGATCAAGTTTGTTTACCTAAGTTATAAACTCTCATTGGATTTTTCCTCCTTTAATAAAACTAACACACTCATATTAAAGAAAAGTAACTGTCCAAACTATACCTTTGGTTAATTCTAGGTGTCTAAATTATTCTTTGGTAAAAATAGGTTCATAATATTTTAATTCGTTAATTTTAGGTGTCTGGTAGTTAATTCTCGTTAAAAAAATTGTTAAATAATTAAAATTTGACATGTGACATGTTTTATTTTTAGATTCTTTTAATTTTAATAATTTAAAATCTTTAAAAAATCCTAGAATTTTAAAAATTTCTAAAATAGTCCATAAATCTCTAAATCTCAAAACTCCAAATTATCACCGCTACCCCTTCGATTGTTTTCGTCGAGCCTACCCTTTCAGTCGTCAGACCCAGCTGATCACTTCCCCCAACTCGTCATCATCGAAAATTGACAAATGGCATGCCAGACAAACTTTGAACGACAAATGTGAAATCATTGTCATATAGCACGTCGTTTGTTGGTTTCTGATGACGACGAGTTGGGGGAAATGGTCAGTGAGTTCGACAATTGATGGTGACAGTGGTGAGGGTTTGAGTTGAATTTAGGCACTTAAAATTAAAAATATGTATAATTTAGGCACTTATTTGTATATTAAACCTAATTGTTTTTATGTGTTTGTTTGCGACTCAATTTATCTAATACTCATTTTTTATATATAATTTGTAGTATGAATTTGGTTTTATCATTTTTTAAGAATTGAATGACTACATAGATCTTTTATCGATATAGTTAATGTTATTTTTATCTTGGTTTAAGAATATTATTAGCCCTTGAACTTTTGAAAGAAAAATCAACTAAGTCTCTGAACTTTTTTTGCACCCACTTAAGTCCTTATACTTTAAAATTTTATCAATTCACCACTTTGAACAATGTTGACTATTAAATCTAACAATTTTTTTAGACCAGTTGGTGCAACGTGTTGTGTTATCACTTGACGTTTTAAAAAAACACATTTTATTTAAAAACTCTTAAAAATTCTAAAAAAAACTTATAAAAATCGACAAAAATAGTTTCTTAAAAATCTGTAAATATCACATGACAGTAATATCTCAAGAAAGAGACTATCAAAAATTGATGATCAAAATTAGTTAAAGGAATAATTGATTAAATTTATTGATTTGAGAGCTTAATTGGGTGCAAAAAAATCCATGGCTTAATTAATTTTTTTATTCTTCAAAAGTTCAAGGGCTTCAAGCAACCTCAAGGCTTTTATCTTTAATTTGATTTCCCGAGACGTAGTGAGAATATATTTTAGTAGCATTTATTAATAATTGGTCAAATCATAGAAACGTAACTGAAAAAAATATAATTTCAAAACTATTGTTCTTAGAAAAACTCAAACCAAGCCTAAAACTATCTTAGTTTTTTCAACTTAAAAGTACTCAAATCAGAATAAATCTGAATTCGAAAATAAATATGTTTATAAAACAAAGGCTTAAGCTTAAATATAAATTTAACTCTCATTAAAAAACAAAAAATCAATTTAGTCCTCATGAATTTTTTACACTTAATTTAATTCTCATAATTTAAATTGTGATCAATTAAACTCTTTTGTAACATTGATTGCGTTGATCGTCATAGCTACTAACAATCAACATAACACGAGAGCTAAATTGATTGCAATTTTAATTATGAGAGTTAAATTGGGTGTAAAAAAATCATGAGGGCTTAATTATTTTTTATTGAGGGCTAAATTAACCCTTAAGCCTAAAATCTTTATATCAAAAGTAATTATATTTAAGTTCGCTCGAACTTATATTTCTTAAAATATTATAATAATAACAATGTTAACTGAATAAAATTTAATTTATTACTCTCAGCATACTTTTATCTTAAAAGTAGATGATTATATAGAACAATTTTGCCCAACAATATCCATTTTAAAATCATTTAACGAAATGACATACAAATAAAACAAATTACAGAAATGATACTTATTTTGGCTAAGCAGAGTAAAGGTGTGCCTATCAAACGCATTTTTAATTTAAAAATTGAATTTTTAGGAAGTACGGACTGTGAAACGCACTTTCCCGTCCATTTCTCTCATATATAACCCATTAGGCCTTAGCCCACTCCAGAATTCACACCAAACCAAAAAAATATATTATTTTTATCTATCTATTTACTTATTTTTGTTTTCAGATATTACAATTTTAGGGTATATGAATAATATTTTCAATAGTAATTAATTTGAAAATTATTTTTGATTTTTTATAATTATTATATGTTTTGCGGTGCATATTTTTATTTGTAGTATAATTATTATAAATTTCGCGGTGCATATTTTTATTTGTAGTATAATTGTTTTATTTCCGTGTTGTTATTTCATACTTGGTCTTTGATGAAAAATACTTTGATATATAAGCGTGTGATTTAGACTTTAGAAGTTTAGGTTGTGATTTAGGCGTTTAGGTTGTAGGGTATAGAATTTAAGGTTTATGGTTAGAATTTAAAATTTAGGGTTTAAGGTTTAAATTTTGGGTGTTAGAATCAGGGTTTTAGATTTTAAATTTTATAACTTAAATATAAAGGGTTGTGTAATTTTTTTACACTGGTTGTGTATCAATATAAAACCATTATTTGATTATTATTTCTGTTTATTATATTTCCGGTAGCGTAGTTAATATATTTTATGACTTTTAACTAACTATTATCTTTTATTTTTAGTGTTATAATTTTTAGTAACTATTAAACTGTTGTGTTTTATTATAATATTTTTTTTATAGAAATTTATATTTATTTTAAGTTTAATGCCGAATTTTATTATTGGTCTTGTTTGACAATTAGCGGATAGCGGATAGCGTATTATATTAGTTGATAGCGGATAGCGTATAACGTTAACTAATTTAATTAATGGATTGTATTAGCTGATTGTATAAAAGTGTTTGGTAAAATTAACTGGTAGCTGACAGCTGTTTGATTACTTGAACAAGAAAAATGACATATAAAGACATGATTATATTCAATACTTGTTGGAATATTTTATTAGTTATTAATATTTTGTATCTATTAATATTAATTAGATTATAAAAATTATTTTTTTAATATCATTGCTAAGCATATATGAATGAGGTATATATTAATTTTTTATTTATGAAATTATCTTTTCAATATAATTTTAATAATCAATAAATTTAAATGTATATATTAATTTCTTATTTATGAAATTATATTTAAAATTTAATTTTATTAATTATTAAATTTATATGTATATTTTAATTTCTTATTTATGAAAATATTTTTTAAATTTTATTAGTTATTCAAATTTGTGTTATTTAGAGAAATTTTTTATAATTATTAAGGACAAAAGAGTCTTTATAAGTTTTTTAGGAGCTTTTCCAAAATGAGAAGTTTTACCCCAATCCGATATTACAATCCTCCATTTACCAAATATCTAAGTTAGCGGATTTGACTAGTCAAACTTTTTAAAATGCTTCAAACCTCTAATTTTAGCTCAAAAAGCTATTTACCAAACATAACCAATATATTCATGTTAAAAATTGAAATACATAGATTAGATGCAAAAAAAAAAAATCATTTAACTTATGCACCGGATATGTAAGTAAACTAAATTTGTTATTAATTATATTTTACTTTTTATAATTTAATTATTTTTTAGTAATTATATTATATGATTTTTTTAAATTAACAATATAATGATCGTATTCTCAATCCATTTATTTATAATTTGAAGTTAGCTCTCCCTAAACCCATTACGAGGGTTTTATGTGAATTGAGAATTGACCATGTGTCTCGAGTACTCAATAGTTGTAAGCTGCAACCAATACTTATATCTGCACTAAAAGAGAAGTGAAGATAGAAACATATATCTTCTCCAACACGGGTTGATGATCGCGTAGTTACCTAGAACAGTGTTGGAGACTGGACTGGTTTGTACTTTTTGAATCTTGGAAAGGTCTTGAAATGTTTCAATGGTGGTGGTTAAATCCCATTTAAGTGGCTGAAAGATAAGCTCGTATTAATACATAAATGCTACTCTGATAATATTAGTCTTGACATCGCCATGTCAATGACAACACTTTGACATTAATCAACTATATATTAATCTTGCTATATTATTATTGTGTAAGCCCACGATAACATTTAACTATAGACCTTTCAAAAATAATATGAAGACTTTATTATAAATTAATTTATTTAAAACACAAAATAAAAACTAAAATAATAATAATAATGTCTTGTATTAATAAAAAAATATCTTAATACAATTATCTTATGAAGGACTATTGGGCATACTTTAACATAATAACTAAAAATTCAGTTACAAATTTACGATTGCTAATAAAAAAATACTACTGTACTTCGAACTAATGTCCTATTTAAATGAAGAATTGTGGGATTACATACCAGATGATGTGAGCAGCCCATTAGACGCATGGCTTGTCACTGCGTCTCTTATCAATTACGCAAATAATGAGTAGGGATGTTCAAACTTCGGTTTTAACTAAATTAACTGGCCGAATTGAAATTTTTTTCGGTTAATTGGTTGTATAATTTTAGTTTCGGTCGATTAACGGTTAATGATTTATTCAAACTTTGGTTATCGATTATTCGGTTCGAAATTGATTAATTAACTGAAATTTTTATATAAAACATATATTTATTTTTTGTCATTGAACTTTTAAAAATTATAAAATGATCATTAAATTTTTTGACATATTATAAAATGGTCATTAAACTTTATCAAATTAGCACAAAATGATTATTAAACTTTTTCAATATTTATCAATAATTTATAACGTGCAATGAATCAATGATCATTTTGTAATAGTTCGATAAGTTTAATGGTTGTTTTATAACTTCTGAAACTTCAGTGACTAAAAAGATTATTTTAACATAGTTTAGTTACCATATGTGTAATTTATCCAAAATTTTATTAAAAAATTGATTAATTCAAAAATGATTGAATTAATCAAACTTTTTTGGTTTGGTTAAAAAATTTTGAAAAAATTCCGGTTCAATTAACGGTTAATAAAAAAATTCGGTTAATAAAATTTTAGTAATTCATTTCGATCTGTTAATCGAATCGACCGGTTGAACCCCCTTAATAGTGAGTGACATACGACTGATCGTGTATTGTGATAGTTTAAATTCGTCCAATCAATTCCTGAACCAACTATTGACTCGAAACCGATACATGAGGTTGACAAATGAAAAGGAAAACGAAAGTTGATTGGGAGAATAAACAAAACCAGCTACTAGGGGTATAAATGAGCCGAGTTGAGTTCGATTCGTTAAGATTTTGAGTCGAGTTTGAGTAATTTTTAATTAGTTTGAGAAATTTGAGCTCAACTCGGCTCGTTAAGAATTCGAGTCGAGTTCGAGCCTAATCGAGTCAAGTGATGACCGATCTTTGACCGTGTCAGGCTCGAGTAGCTTGCCATCTGCCATGTCTCAATTAAAGCCCTATCGAGAAAAAATTTTGATACACGAGTTGTGTAAACTCAAGCTTGTTAATTTTAGGATTTAGGGTTTTAGTTTATGGTTTAGAAGTTTAGGTTATTGGGTTTAGAAATTAGGAGTTAGATTTTAGGATTTAAGACTTATGTTTAAGGTTTATATTTTAGGGTTTTAAGTTTAGGAATTTAGATTTTAAATTATAAAAAATAAAAATTTAGTATATTATTTTTTCGATTAGCTCGCGACTTTTTCGAGTCGGGTATAAGTAGATAGGCTCGTCTCGTTAAGAACTCGAGCTAAGTTCGAGCTCGAGTCGGTTTTAATCGAATTGAGCTTTGACCGATTCAAACTCAAATAACTCGTAATTTGTCTCGTCTCATTTACATCCTACTGACGTGCTCGTATACCTACATTCGATGTCGTAATAGCTCTTGCATTTGTTCCCTATGATTTTGGACATATTAGTTGTAAATGGTAGTATTTGTTTACGTAATAATGAATCAGATGTCAGTGTTTCAGGGGCTGGGATTCGTAAATCCAAAGCAGGTTTCTCCAAAACTTGCTCCTGTTTCTTTCCCTTTCATCTTCTCTCCTATAAATATATCAGACATCAAAGCCCCGTTCTTCATCTCTCTCACACCGCTTGCTATATTTCTTATTTCTCTCGCTGTCAATTCCTTTTAATTTCAGGAATATTTCATGTCCCCTGCAAGGGCAATGACAAACGATGATGCAAAAGAAACCCATGAGTTTCAGAAAGGAGTAAAACATCTTCTTGAGAATGGAGTTAGAAAACTTCCTGATAAGTATATATTGCCCATCTCTGATCGACCCACTGTGGAGTCAATCATGGCAAAATCTAGCACTAAAGTCCCCATAATCGATTTTGCTGAGTTACAAGGCCCAAACCGCTCCCAAGTCCTCAACTCCCTCTCCTTCGCTTGCCAAGAATATGGGTTTTTTCAGGTGGTAAATCATGGCATCCCCATTGAAGTTATAGGAAGCATGGTCGACGTGAGCACCAGGTTCTTCGGGCTCCCATACGAGGAAAGATCAAAGTACATGTCTTCCGACATGGCATCACCTGTTCGGTATGGAACAAGCTATAACCAGAACAAAGATGCTGTCTTCTGTTGGAGAGACTTCTTGAAGCTTGTCTCCCATCCGTTATCAGATGTTCTCCCTCATTGGCCTTCTTCCCCCATGGATTTCAGGTAAAGATTAAAAAAAAATTATTTCGGGATTATAAACTATAACAATATTCGGCAACTTTGCTTCCTTTAGTGTACTGAGAATATGCTTATTTTAATAGGGAAAGGGTGGCTACCTACGCAAAAGAAACCAAGAACTTGTTCCTACGAATAATGGAGGCCATCCTAGAGACCCTAGGCCTATGGGGTGCCAAAAAAGATGATAAGACACCAGCAAATGGTGACATGCTAAAGCAATTCGATGATGGAAGCCAGCTAATGGTGGCTAATTGTTTCCCACCATGCCCTGAGCCTGACCTTATATTAGGAATGCCACCACACTCGGATTATGGATTCCTAACCCTTCTTCTCCAGGATGATGTCCAGGGTTTACAGATTCAGTACAAAGGACAATGGATCACTGTTGAACCGACGGAGAATTCTTTTGTTGTTAACGTTGGTGATCATCTTGAGGTGGGTTTGTGATTTTGATTTAGTTCGCCAACATTTTTCTTGAAATATTCGTGTTCAAATTGTGTTTGTTGATTTGATCAGATATTTAGCAATGGGAGATACAAAAGTGTGTTGCATAGGGTTTTTGTGAATCCGGTTAAGCCTCGGCTATCGGTGGCGTCGTTGCATAGTCTGCCTTTCGATTGCATGGTTCAACCGTCCCCGGAACTAATTGACGACGCTAATCCAAGACGCTACCAAGATACCGATTTTGCCACTTTTCTTGAATACATCTCTACTTGTGAGCCCAAGGGGAAAAACTTCTTGGAGTCCAGGAAATTGACCTGAATGGAAATATGAATATTTGTTACCATGTTATGATTCGAATTTTGAATATTTTAAATATAATCTTAAAAAAAAAACATAATTTTTTTATTAATTGTTTTATTTCTCCATAGGTCAACTGTATTTTATTATGGCTACGTTTCAAAGACTAGCAAGACAAACGGGCAGGTGGACGAGTATATAATTCCAAAAGTGTAATACTTCCATATTATGATAAACTGTATTAAAAAAAGAAGAGATAACTAACGGGTATTAAAAAAAAGAGATAACTAACGGAGTTGGTACAAGTGGTAAGTAATTTGATTTCGCTTAAGTATTTTTCGAGTTCGAGATACTATGTATATAAAAAATTATCGTTAGAAGACTCATGTAGGAATAACTGATTAATCCAAAACGAATAAACAAATATAAACAAAAATAAATCAAAGATAATTTAAATGAAAATTACAGATTCAAAATAAACTAAAAATATATCAAATTAAAGACTACAATTATTATGCAATTTCCTAAAGGTAGATTTAACCACTCCTTGACTTGCACCCATGCACCTATACATGAGACACAATTTTCATTCAAGTCATTCAATAATCACAAAGTGGGTAATTGTATATAAACACTTCTCATTCCATTAATCCCATCAATGTGGGATAAGGGTGTTTCATTTTCCTTACTCAGTTCACAACCACCTTACTTTGAGCATCAATTTCTCATTCATCACTCAACCATTTTGAGCATATGAGATACCATTGTAAAAGTCTCATGGAGTAGAATATGACCCAATAAAATCTTTATTCGAATCTCCACATTTACCCTTTCGAATTATAGCTCAAAGTTGCCTATTCTTCACTATTTTTCCAAGAACTCACTCACCAAAACTAAGTGTGCGATGTGGGTCGGTCCGAATTAATCAGAGAGAAGTCCTGAAAATATTACCTAGCCTAATTTAAGACCAAGATAATGAGAAAAATAAATATTTTTAAATCAGACCCAAATATAAAAAAATGCATTAAAGAATGTTTATAAATATTTTTACGCATTACGTATTCCGAGAATGAAAGCTTAAGATAAGGATACATTAAAGCATCAACCAAGTAATATTAAACTTTGGAAACATAAGCCGAGTAAGTAGCCTAATTCTAAGCACTCTTTACAATAAAGAAGACTTGAACTCAAATCCTCTTTTAACTTTAAAATTATCTGGTTGGTGATTTGCTTTAGTCCCACAGTTTAAAGATTATTTAACTATTTATTCTAAAATATTTTTAATTTAATACATTACTCTTTATTAAATTCAAAAATTTAATTCATCTATGCTATATACGTTAGTTTTCTTAAATTTCTAAAAATTAATTAATCTATAATATATATAGGCTCTTGACTGAGTTAGTGTGTCATGAGTTAACTCAATACCAATTCAATTGAAAAATATTAAATACCCTTTTCTTTGATGGTAATTAATAAGGTTACTTTTATCCTTTTATATGTTTTATATAATTTTTAAATAAGCAACTAAAAAATTAATTAACTATTCAAAAAATAATTAAAAATCAAACTCAATAATGTTCAAAAATATAAATCGTGAATAAACCATTAAATAGGTGCGAAAGTAGAATTTTTTGAGGGGGCAAAATCGAATTATATTTTTTTATGTCATTAAAAAATAATTTTATCGTTGTATTACCATGTAATGTTACATTTTTAGGACTAAATCAAAAATTTATCAATCTAAAGGATTGAAATTTTCAAAATCAAACTCAATAATGCTCAGAAAAATATAAATCGTGAATAAGCAAAATTTTCATTTTAAGAGGGGCATGGCCCCATCCAACCCCTCTAGTTCACCCATAGCATAATGTTACGTCTTAAAGATAATAGAGATATTAACGTCACATTAGAAAAGAAAAAAGAGGTCTTGAGATACAAAAGTGGTCGCGTTGCACATCTTATGAAATATCTTTTAAAAAATTAGTCTTGTGATAAGTGATATTAGAGCGACCCTTTAATTGTCAAATTTCACGTCGAACACCCTAGAGTGGGGTAGCTAGAGTGAACAACCGTAATAGTAACCCATCACGAGGTGGATGAATTGTCATATTAAAGAAAAAAGAGCAAAGAGAACCCATTGCACCTAAAATAACTGTTTTGAAATATCATAGTTTCGGCGTGCGTAATGCAATCTAAATATGTTTTTACCGTATTTCAAAATATTAAAAGTTTATTTAACTGTTTTCCAAAGATGAACTTTTATATAAACACATAAACAATTACATGTATTTAGTAGAACCCAACAAGTTATTTCAATAAAAAATAAGATGATGTTTATCTTAAAAGATTCGAGTTTGAGTACTTGTGTGTGCAAGGTGTGCACACGTTGTCAAAGAGTTAAAAATGTATAAACAGATACTACCATGTAATTACACTACTATATACAAAAAAATCTTCATATTGATAAGCTCTTGTAATCACTGCAATAGTTTGTCCTTGAGTCGTGATAAAACCAATTATCAACATAATTTCATTGTTATATTCATTTTTGTGTTATTATTAATAATGTTTATTGTAAGTTTTTTTTTTGTTGGGATTATGATTTTTTTCATTTATGTTTTTAAGGAAAATGACTTATTAGCAGGAGAAAGTACAAAATTTATCACTAATATAGATTTTTTAAAAATTTAATGATTATTTTATAATGACTTATATTATAAATAAGTACTTAAAGTATATTTTTTTGTTAAAATAGATATATATTTCATTTAGGTTTCCTAAAAATTGATACGTGATATTGAGTAAAAAAATATTCAGTACCTATTTTGACAAAACAATATATATTAGGTATGTACTTTGAAACAAATATTTTAAGTACTTATTTTGATCAAAAATTATTTTAGATACCTAAATAATACATCACGAGGTTGAATGGAGAAAAATGTCACATCTTAAAGAGACGATATACAGGAAAAGTTTCTTAAAAGAAAGAGAGTTCGTTTTAAATTCCTTTACAGTTATTATGTTCAACCATGTGGGATTAGAGGTGGTCTGGATCTATGGTGGAGGGAAGAAGTAGATATTACCGTCTTCTCTAGTCACAAAAATCTAATCGACATTAAAAATTTAATAAATAAGGCAGAGCAATGATTCTGTTCTTTTGTCTATGGCTCTCCATGCAAAGAAGCAAAAAGAGATTTCTGGAATAGAATATCCACTCTGAAAACTCTTAATGTGACTTGCTGGTGCTTGATAAGGGATACAAACGTGGTGTTTAATCAAGACGAAAACTTGGAGGACTTCCGATAGACACACATCAAGCAAACTGGTTTTACGAATTTCTTAATGAAACAGGGTTAATGGAAATGCCATTAAAGGGGGATCCTACTCCTGGTCAAATTTGAGGAAGAATGAAGACAATATTCTGGAGAAAATTGATAGATGCCTCTATTCTCTCGAATGGAATTCAATGGTTCCCGAAGTTTGTTGGTCTCTTGGATGCCGCGATCGGGTCCGACCGTTGCCCCATTACCCTCCTTCACGGCATTAAGAAGAAAGGAAAGAAAGATTTCAAGTTTGAGTCGAGATATCTTGATGATATTGAATGCGAAACGAAAGTTAAAGAGGCTTGGTTCAGTAGTGTTGGGACTTCAAATCACCAAAATATTTTGAGCAAAAAACTTAAAGCCACCAGTTTCAAGCTATCCAAATAGAGCTCTCAAAAGTTTGGTAAAGATAAGCAAAGAGCTATGGAGATTAGGAAGGCCATTGCCAATGCGCAAGACAAACCATTATCTGATTCTTCACTCTCAGATATTAATGCTCTTCAAGAGGAATTGAACTTGATTCTTGAAAGAGAAGAAAAATATTAGCACCAAAGAGCTAGAATCAATTGGTTAAAAGCCCGGGACAAAAACACCAAATTCTTCCATGCCACAACACTAAAAAATCGAAGAAGAAATTCTATCTGTAAACTCAAAACCAGAGATGGTACTTGGGTTGAAGAAGAGATTGATATTGTTGCCAATATGGAAGGATATTTCAAGGAACTCTTCACTAAGGAATCTCAGACTGACTTCTACAGAATTGCCGATTGTATCCCTCTTTCCATTACTACAGATATGAATAAAGAGCTTTGCAAAGAGGTTGACAGGGATGAGATCAAGAATCCTGTCTTTGATATAGGAGCTTTGAAAGCTCCAGGGCCTGACAGTTATCCTGGCATCTTTTATCACTATTTCCGGGATGTTATTAAAGAGAAGGTAATGAAGCTCGTCCTAGATTTCTTTCATACAGGTTCTATGCCGAATGATATCAACAAAACCAACATTGTCCTCATTCCTAAAACCATAAATCCGGTGAAGATGAATAACTTCTGACCTATCAGCTTATGCAACTATTCTTACAAGATTATCTCTATGATTTTAGCCTCGAGACTTAAGAAAATTCTCCCTAAGATTATTCCTGAGTCTCAATCAGCTTTCGTCAGTGGAAGACTCATACAAGACAATATCATAGTGGCCCATAAAGCTTTCTATTCAATCAAAAGAATAGAGAAAAGGTTCAAATAGCCTCATAACCCTTAAAATAGATCTAGAGAAAGCTTACAATAAAGTTGATTTGAGGACTCTTGTCTTGATTATGGAAAGAATGGGATTTTTGCAATGGTGGAATGCGAGAGTAATGGAATGTGTATCCTCTGTCTCCTTTTTTTGGTGATCAATGGCGAACGTAGAAATGAATTCTTCCTAAAAGAGGTTTAAGACAAGGTGACCCTCTCTCACCATTCTTGTTCCTTCTTATTTCCAATATTTTAACCTGGTTGATCAAAAGAGAGATAGGTTGTAAAGCTTTTTCTGGCTTTCGTTGTAACGACCCAAATTTTTGAGTCAACGATGGGTGTTGAACCGGGCCTTGGACCGTCACTTTGGGTTGGATGTTTGGAATATGTTGGGCTGAAATATTGGGTTTTGTGGGCCTCGATATGTTGTTGGGCTTAAGTTTTGGGTCTTGGGTTGTTGGAAAATGATGGTGGTGTAAGGGCAATTGGCTAATTCCTCCTCAAAAGAGGGTAAAAGCTAATGCCCCATTAAGGGGGCTGTCATTTGGTAAGAAGGGTAAAGTCACACTTGTCCTCATCTCTCTCTTTATCATATTCTTTAAATTCTCATCCCAAACCCAAAGTAAAAGGGGGAAGCTTGTTGTTTTAGAGTGAGAATCTTGGATTAGTCATCAAGGAAGAGTTCATCAGCAAGCAATGATCTATCTTTCAAGGTGTTCATCTCTTAGTTTGGTGCAAGTTGAGTTTAGAAACTTGAACCAAGAAACTTGAGTTTAGAAACTTGAACCAAGAAAAGGGGGAAGCTTGTTGTTTTAGAGTGAGAATCTTGGATTAGTCATCAAGGAAGAGTTCATCAGCAAGCAATGATCTATCTTTCAAGGTGTTCATCTCTTAGTTTGGTGCAAGTTGAGTTTAGAAACTTGAACCAAGAAAAGGAGGTGGGATAAGCCTGGTGGGTGCTTCATTTCGGATTTGCTTACTTAAGGTTAGTACATTTTCGACTCCTTCATTTCATGAGCATCCTAAAATAATTATTTTGTGTGATTTATGGTTTTGGGTTGCAAAGTTAAGGTTTTAGAAGCTTAAAACCCCTTTAATGGCAAATCAAGAATTAAGTGTTGCTAAGGTGTAAAATTGGTAGCAAACCACCTAATATACCTTAAATAACATGTAAGAACATTTTGGGGCTTAACCTTTTAGGTTAGTGACTGGGATTGTGAAATCTCAAGCTCTAAGTTTTGAAACTTGGGCTCATGTACCGGTACGGGGTGACCCGTATTGGTATACCTTTATATGAAAAAGGGGCGTATTATGAGGGGCGTACCGGTACAACATGTCACGTACCGGTACCCCATGCTTGGTAGAAATTCTAGTGGCATTTTCGTATACCAATACGCTTGGGGCGTATCAGTACTACTATTACATTACTTAAGGGAGGCTTTCACGTACCGATACGTATCTAGAGGAGTACCGATACAACATACGGATCGGTACGGGGTTTCATGTACCGATAATTGGTATCGATACAGGGGGTTAGCGTATCAGTACGGGGTGAAGACCAAGTTATTTCAAACCTAATTTGAGTATCGGTACTGGGGTAGGAGTACCAGTACCTAGAGGGGTGTACCGATACCCATGTAGGAGTATCGATACTCGTAGAGCAATCGGCCCAAGAATTTTGATGTTACATTCGGGGGTTCTATAATTCATGTTAAAGGGTCCAATGGGTCCCTAAAGGTATAAAACAAATTTTAAAAATGAGAAAATAAGGTTCATAACCCATATGCGGAATAAATGACTAATGGCATGGTAATGATTGGGTGAATTGCTTGTACTAGTAAGCCATAAGGATTCGTGTAGATCAGTTGATGCTGTGTGGAAATTTGGGGTTTTTACTGTGTACTAAAGGGACGCCCATATAGGCTAGCTGCAGTGAATATTGAGATGATCTAATGAGAATATTGTAAATGGGCTAGAAAGATATAGATTAATTATTGTAACAAATGAAATATGCCTTGGGGCATTTATAATGGTTGACTTGATGTCTCATATCTCTTGGTGAGATGTATGGATGTTCGAGGACTATAGGTTATCTTATGTGTCTTGGTCAGGAATCTGAATGTCCTAGAGTCAGTGCAAGGGCACTTAGTTAAGGGGATGTGTACTTCGGGCTATGTGATTGAGTACATTCAACGTATCCACGGGCTATGTGATCTGGATGCGGTTAGAAACCTATCCTAGGGCTATATGATCAGGATAAGGAAACATAACTCGATGGGCTATGTGAACTTGAGTAACCTGATTGGTTGAGTGACTTCGGGTAAAAACTGATTGTGGATTTTTGTGATCCAAGTATTTCTAGGATGTATCTGTGGCTATAGTGATCTGGATATGGTCTATTAACCCGACGGCTATGTGATCAGGGTAACCCAATGGCTGTGTGAGCAAGGGTAATGTATAGCTTCGTTGGCCATTGTTAGGGAATGTATGTTATTTACGTTGCAGTGTAGATAATTGATGTTGGCTATTTTACCCTTGGGCTATCTGATTATGGGGTAAAATGCATAACTTGGTAGGTTGTGTGAGCTCGAGTAACTTGATGGGCCGTATGACCTCGAGTATGGTAAGCATGGGATAACATGTGAGACTCCTTATATTCTAGTGGTATTTGGAGTCATAATTGTGATCTATAGCTAGGGTAGGCTAGAAGATGATCCTTATATTGAAAAACCTTTCTGTGCACTCTTAATTATATTATCATACATGCTTGTTCTATGATATTCATAAATTGCGGTAGAGTAGAAATGTACCACTGAGCTTTGTTAGCTCAACGTGTGGAATTGTGGTTTTTCTATGCGTAGGTTGACACGTTTCTTTTGGAGGAGCACATCGAGGAGGATTTCCCAGCACCGAGCCAACTTTAAAGTACAATACTTGATGTTTTAGTTTGGACTAATTGTATTCATAGGACCTTACCACAGTCGAGTCTGTAACTTTATTTGATTTACTATTATAAGCCAAAAGGTGTATTTTAATTGGAGCTCCTATTTCGTAAACTCGTTTAATCATATTTAATTATATGGACTTATGAAAATGGATTGTTTTGAGAATTGCCAAACTTGTGGTTTTAAATGAGAAATTTTGATGGGTCGGTTTTGGGAGACTTGAATATAATGCTTTAGATCCGGATCGGGATCGAGATGTTATATTTAGTGACATTAGAGCTTAGGTTTAGTCAGTTTTAGGAAACCCTGGGTGGTATAGAGGTCGTGGTAAGGTGTCTAGTGAATACAAGTCCCTAAATTTGAGTTGTACTTTACAATACTGGGAATCCTGATGTGCCACTTTGTTTCCTTGTGTTTTAGAAAAGATTTGATGGAAGGAGAAACCAATAATAGAGAGGCATGTCACTTTCGTGATCTTACCTCTGCCCTTTTTGCAAGTAGTGCAAGCCATTCTAAGGAAACCTGAGACGCCTCGCAAGACCCCTGTAGAGAGGCTTCATCATTTTGGGCCTAAGAATTTTGAGGGCTTGGTGAGGGTGACCCGATCAAGGCTGATTAGTGGTTGCGCGATACAGAAAGAATCTTGAGACAGATGAGGGGATGCCCAGAGGATGATCTTGATTGCATCGTCTCTCTTCTTAAAGTCAATGCACACGAGTGGTGGAAGACCGTTGAGTTGGGTCTACAACCTGTACTATTGACGTGGGATATCATTTTGGATGGTTTTGAAAAAAGTATATTAGTGAGGTACATATAGATGAGATGAAAGACCAGTTCCTGTATTTGATTTAAGGAGATCGGACGATGTTTTTTTTTATGAGAAAGAGTTTCTGCATTTGAGCCGTTATGTCCCGAAGTTCGTTGTCATAGAAGAGTTGAGGTATAAGAGGTTCAAACAAGGTTTGAGGGTTGAGATCCAGTTGCACGTGAAGCGGGTCTACTTGGGACATTCTGAGAACTAGCTAATAGTGCCGAAGGCACTGGATCGGCTTCAAGATAAGACACCTGGTAGAAAGGAGGATGCTAAGGGCCATGATTTGGAGACCCATGATATCATGGATCCTTCTTCCTTTTCGCATGAGAGGCTTTGCGCTTCGAAGGGTTTGAAGAAAGTTGCTTCAGATCAGCTACCGAGAGTCAGTTCAGGATCTAGATTGAGGGTTCGTAGGGGCCCTTTGATTTCTACTCCAGAAGAGAGTACTGATGGCTCTGTTGGAGCATCGCTTTAGCCAGCATTGCGGCTGACATTATTGTCATAACTCATTTTTATCTAGGTAACTCAGATCCAAATTCCAAAACCTATTACAATTATAATCCGCTTCAGTCCCAACACCAGACCCATAACCTGGTAACCCAAAATTAACCTAAAAAACCCTAACCCTAATTATTGACCATTCAACCGCCGTCACCTTTCATTCCGTCTCCACTGCCCTTTGATCTAGCCACCCAAATCCTAAATAATTCTATTCAAAACCCTAAATTATTCACTAACTAAACCATAATCCTAAAACCCTAAATCAATCCCACTTAACCGAAATCCTAAAATAAATAAACCTTAACTAAAAAATAAATCAATCTCTGCCACAGCCTCACTCACTCCCATCACCCATACCCTAGTTCTGACCATCACTATGTCCTGGGCCTTCACCAAATTCGGATCAGATCTGCAGTCAGCATAAAAAAAGGGAAAATTATATTTTATTTCCATTTGTAACCAAAATTGGATTTTAAAAACCGAACCAAAATGTAAAGATTGGTGGTCCAAAAAATGTAAAAAAGGGTTTTTGACTCTGAAAAATCTTAAAAGAAGAATCAATAAAAATTCAAAGGTAAAAATTAGAGTGCCTTTCGAATCAAAGTTTGAACTCCGTTTTTAGTTTTAAATCAAAATTTTTTCTTTTTTCTTAAATTCAAATCAAAGTTTTTTTAAAAAAAGAGTTTTGAATCTTACCTGGCCGTCCGGGTGCCGATGTGTGTCTGCCGGGGTCGCCTCACCTCCGCCGCGAGGCCTGAAAGCCAATGAACGGCATGAAACAAAGGGTGAGCGGCCGCCATCGAGTTGAGAGGAGAAGAGATGCAAGAAATATTTAGGAATTTTTTGATTTTGGTTCGAAATAAAAAAATAAAGTAAACACTTTATGTTTGAAATCGATCACCAAAACGAAACTGTCTAGGCTCCTCCAACCCGCGCGTTGACCCAGATACCTGAGGAGGGTCAGCTTTTTTGGGTTAGGGGTTAATTACAAAAATGGCCATTTACCTTTGTTCCCCTTTTTGTTTTAACCTAGGGACCAATTGCACTTTTGGTCTCTGTAGTTTTTATTTTGTTTTAAGCTCCGCATTTATTTTACTTTTTGCCCTTTCAGTTTCTTTTTTTTAACCTGGTCCATTCCAGATTTTGTTTATTTGGCTTTTATTTAATTTATATTTTATTTCCAACTCTTTTTATTTTTGTTTTAGCATTTTGGTCCTTTTTCTATATGTTTATCAACTATATTATAATATATATATACCGTATATGTATTTATTATATTATATATGTATAAAGTATTATTTTATATATGTATTACATATTATACTATATAATGTATTATACTACATGTTATGTAATAATATATATGTATGTATATGGTATTTTACTATAATATATAGTTTATATATTTTATTATATTATATGTTCATATATTATATGTTATGTAATATAGGTATATATATAGTATTAGTTATGTATATTATATGCTATAGTATATGATATATGTTTATTATATGTTATTATATGCATATATATTATATATATTTATTCTTTATTGTTGTTTATATACATTTCATTATTCATTTATTTTTGTTCGATCCGGTTCTTTTTCGGATAATTTAATTTTCGTATTTATTTCTCTTACACTTTAAATAACACATGTATTTTTCTTGCAATTTAATTTATGTAATCTATATTTCAGTATTTATTTAATTATTTATCTATCATGTTCTTGTCATACATATTAAAACTCCATATTTCATTAATTTCATTAATCTAGTTTAGTACCCGAGGTCCCGATATTCTAGTGGGAGTGTCGTCCCGAATCTTCACACGTCATCTCTTTTGGTATCGTGGGCTGCGGGTTAGGTTGTTCGAATCACATACTCATACATACATTTTTGGGGATTAAATTTTAAATTAAAATTTGAATTTTTATTTTCTTGCAATGATAACACAAAATCAACACGGTACCAATTTTGGGCGCCATGGGGGTGCTAACCCTTCCCCACGCGTAACAGACTTCTGAACCCAATATTTAAAATCTCTGGTTAATTTTTAACGGTGTCCGGCCTACCAAAGTGACCGGTAGTGACTCCATCCTTTTTTTATTTTAAAATTTTTCCTGGTATTCTATTAGAAGTGTCATCTCGGTCTCCGGGTGTCATCTCTTTTGATACCATTTCCCAATATTTTATTTCCAGTCATTTCATTCCCAAAAATTTAAAAATTATTTTATTTTATTTTAAAACCTTGATGACAGATGGCGACTTTGCTGGAGAATTTTTTTAGAAAAAGATATTCGAGCCAATCTTGATTTGTGTTGTCTTGCAAAAGAAAATTCGATTTAATTTAATTTTTAATCCATCAGCATTCATGCATGAGCTCTCTACTCGGGCTCTTCACCTTGTTAAAGGGAAGTGATTACTTCGCTTCGTGGGGTTTTCACCTCCGTATAGTGTTGTAATTCACTTCCGGAATTCGGTCCTTATATTTTGTAGGGGTTTTCACCCTCGTATGGTATAAGGGTCATATTCCCCCGAATCGATGTCCTAGAGACAGTTCGGGTACCGTTACTTTAGAACCGAAGCCCACATATAGTAAGCCGTAGGAGCCAACCTTTTAGAGCCATGCGAAACTCTGCCCGTTTAGCGGTTACCCTTTTTAGGCTTTGATGCCTTTGTTTATTTTCTATGTACAATTTTTTTTTATCTATTTTATTCTTACCTTAATTATCATTTAATTTATTCATTTGATTATTTTAAATCCAAACTGACCCATTTTTTTCCTTGTGATCACATCATATTAAATCTATTCATTTTAGCATTCACTGCACAACATATCATAACATTTTGATTTTTGCATTAGTACCTTCACAGATAGGACATATACTTTGCTTTTACATGTATTCATTTTGAGACTGATCCCCGAGATGCCCTGTGAAAGCAATACTGGAAAAGACAGAAAATCAGTCAATTCAACATCCCTACAAAACAAGAAGCAAGACAAAGATGGAAAGCGAAGATAGACTAGATAGGATTGAGCAGAATCAGAAGAACTTGCAAGTAGATTTAACCCAAAGATTGGTGGACTAGTTAGCCAAGGCCCAGCAAGAGATAAGAGAACAATTTGTGATATCCCAACAAGATATACTTGGTAAATTGGTGCAGATGTTAGGATGCAAGTTTCCTGAACAAGGAGAGGCTTCTACTATCAGTCTTGGAGTAGGTCCCGGGGAGGAAACAAAGATCTTATGTATCCTCCAAGTTACACCCCCACTCAGGCTAAAAATCAAACCAATCCACGGGTGATGATTTATGTCGAAAAATCTCAACCACCTCAGGCCGGTACTTCTATTCTGGCAAATCTGCATACCGCATCAGAAGCCAAACTAGGGGCAATCAAGTCAAAAATTTTGTCTCAAAGATGGTCCAGTTGATCGAACCTGAGAAACCAAGAACTGAGACATCAAAAGAGATCGAGGAACATTGTAAACGACTCGAAGAAAAGATGCAAGCCATGGAGGTAGTAGACATCTTTAATGGATTCGATGTTAGTGAACTCAACCTCATCCCAGATTTGGTGTTACCCTTGAAATTCAAGATCCTAGAGTTTGAGAGATATGATGGAACTAGCTGCCCTCACGCTCACCTTACTATGTTCTGTAGAAGGATGACAGGATACGACAGAGATAACAAGTTATTTATACATTATTTTCAAGACAATCTATCAGGATCCGCCACCAGATGGTATAATCAATTGAACCATCATCAGATCAAGTCATGGAAAGACTTGGCTAAAGCTTTTCTGGAGCAGTATAGGCACGTCAGTGATATGGTACCAGATCGATGGACTCTGTAGCACATAAAGTAGAAGTCTAATGAGAGCTTCAGGCAATACGCGCAATAATAGAGAGACATGGCAGCATAGGTTCAACCCCCTCTTGGTGAAAAAGAGACAGTTGTCATATTCATACAAACATTAGAGGGTCCAATCTTAGATCGTCTTATAGGTAATGTAACTACCAACTTTGCCGATCTAGTGTTATCTGGTGAACTTATCGAGAATGATGTTAAGAGTGGTAAAATTGACATCGGTGGAAGTTCATCCCACAAGAAACCATCATACGGGAAGAGGGATAATGAGGTGAACTCATCAGGAGTTTATAATGTTGGTTATTCAAAGCCGATGACAGTGGTACCCCCAGTACAACCTCTATTCCTAAAATGGTATGATTCTAACGCAAGATGTGACTATCACATGAGACAAGTTGGTCAATCAATCGAGAATTGTTGGGGCTTTAAGAGGCTAGTAGAAAGGCACATTAAGCTTGGTGTTGTAAGCATTGGAAACCCTGTAGGGCTAGCTACTATCGGGAATCCCGTACTGAAGCATGAAGGTCCCAACTAAGATTCTCGATGTCCAGATGTGGAGCATGCCTCGTTATGACATTTTTGGTCAGGCTAGTCATCAAAGTATTTTCACCGTGACCAATAGGTCCCCTTGTAGTTTTTACCTCTTTCAAAGTAATACTTTTTGGACCAGTCTCACTGTCCTAAGCCCAGAGGCAGTGAGAATCTTTTGTAAGGGCTAAAGACTACAAGTTTGAATGAAATATACATTTTGTTTATCTTATTAGTGGTATTGATTTTAACCAGAAGACTACTTCGATCCCACCCTTGCATAACCAGAAGCTGTGAAAAACAAAAAAAACTTATATGACCACGCTGCTAAAAATCGAATATGGGGCATCATGATAAAATTTTCAAGTAATGAGGCTTGAATTTTTTTCTATATGAGCATTTTAGGGGCATTATCCTGAAGAAGTTGACTTCAAGGAATATGATCAAAGCCAAAGGAGACTGGGGCATCCCCGAGTACAAGACCAATATCCCGACATAACCTTCAGAAGTTGGAGGCATCCCTTTAAGGGCCACAAAAGAAAAAAAATCAAAAATAAAAAATCACTACATTTAGATGCATTCATGAAATCCTCTTGCATTAGATCATTTTTGCATATATTGAAACCATCATGCATTTAAATTAAGTGCATACACCAAAGTCACCACACATTTAGAATAGACACATACCTTGAAGATGGATTTATTTTTTTTCTCGTACATACAAACAGGTCTGAAGAAGGGATCGAACATCCTCAACACGGGGGGCAATGACACGATGGCCAACCTTCAGGACTGAAGGAGGCAGAATGCACAAAATTTTTGAAACCTCTAAATAGAGGATTTCATCGACAAAAATTTTGAACAATTACTGAGTAATATTTTTTTTCATTTTTAGGTCATACCTCTTCGCCAGTAGAGCAGCAGAAGTAATCTTTTTCAGGTCTTACCTTCGTCATTAGTGATAGACCAACATTTCTAGGTCCCACTTTACTGTTAATGGTGTAGCAGATCAAATATTTTGAAAATCTTGTTTCTCCATTGATGGTGCAACATATCCATACTTTCTTCTAGATCCCACTTTGTTGCTGATGGTGTAGCAAATCAACATTTTGAAGATCTCATTTCTCTGTTGATGGTGCAACATATCAAAATTTTCCTTTGAATCTCGTCTCTTCACTAGTGATATAGCAGATCCTGCATTTACTAGATCTCGTTTCTTCGTTGATGGTACATCAGATCAAATTTTTGTCAAGGTCTCATTTTCTCTGTTGATGGTACACCTAGACCAAATTTCTTCCTCAGATCTTGTCTCTTCCTTATAGTTGTAGGTGAAAACAAAAAAATTAGAGAAAAAATAACAAAAAATAAAAAAAAAATCAAAAGAAAAAAAGAGTCAAGAAAAAAATCAACTCTAAAGGAAAAAAATAAAAAATAAAATCAAAAATGAAAAGAATGAAAAATTAGAAAAAATAAAAAAATGAAAAATCAAAAGAAAATTAATAAATATTTATCATCCGATCCTGTCTCTCTGTTGATGGTGTAGATAGGTCCAAGTTTCTGTTATTCACCGATATTACTCCTCCGTTGATGGTGTAGTAAGATCCAAATTGTTGTTATTCAATCTAGTCCTTCCGTTGATGGTAATGCTAGTTCCAAGTTGTCGAAATCCGATTCTGTCCCTCCGTTGATGGTGTGGCTGGTTCTAAATTGTTATCCAATCCTGCTCCTCCGTTGATGCTGTAGTAGGGTTCAAGTTGGTGTTCTACTTCTCCATTGATGGCGAGGTACAATTTAAATTATCATCCGATCCTGTCCCTTCGTTGATGGTGTGGTTGGGTCTAAGTTGCTGCTATCCAATTCTGCTTCTCCGTTGATGGTGTAGTAGGGTTCAAGTTGGTGTTCTACTTCTTCGTTGATGGCATAGTAGAATCCAAATTTTCCGATCCTGTCCCTCTATTGATTGTGTGGTTGGGTCCAAGTTGCTATCCAATTATGCCCCTCCGTTGATGGTGTAGTATGGTTCAAGTTAGTGTTCTGCTTCTCCGTTGATGGTGTAGTGGAATACAAATTGTTATCTGTTCTCGTCCCTCAGTCGATGGTGTGGATGGGTCCAAGTTACTATCATTCGATCCTACTCCTCCTTTGATGGTGTAGTGGGCCCAAGTGTTATTATCCGATCTTACCCCTCCGTTGACGGTGTGGTTAGATCCCAATTTACTAACTTTCAAGTTTTATCAATGTTGTAGCTAAAAAAAAGAAAAAGAAGAAATCAAAAATCAAAAAAAGAAAAAAAATTCAAAGAAAAGCAAAAAAAAAAAGAAAAAACAAAAAATTAAAAAAAGCAAAAAAGTAAAAGAGAAAAAAAGAAAAATCAAAGTGAGCTTTCAATCTTTCGATCCCGCCTCTTCATCAGAATTGTAGCTGGATCAGACATTTTAATCTTCATCCATTGATCTTGCCTATTCTTCAGTGTTGCAGCTGGATCATATTTTGCGAACCATGCCTCTTTGTCATCGTCTCAGCTAGGTCAAATTTTCTTTAGGAATTAGTTCATCATCAATAATGTAGCAAGTTGCACTCATTTTGCTTCCACAACAGACAACCCCCATTTTGAAGATTTTGCTTCCCCAAAGGTGAAAAGGTGGATCAACCAAGACAAGAAAGAAGACTCGCGTCAAAGACAAAGAAGATCTATCGAAGAAAGAAGGCATACGTCAAAAAGGGAGATGACTAGCCAGACCAGATAAAAATTGGTCATTTTAGTCTTTGCTCTGCTGCTGTTACACAACAACGAGCAAAGAGGGGCAGCTGTCATAACCCGTTTTTATCCGAGTAACTCAGATCCAAATTCCAAAACCTATTACAATAAAAAACCAGTCCAAACCCAACACCAGACCCATAACCTGGTAACCCAAAGTTAACCTAAAATCCTAACCCTAAATATTAACCATTCAACTGTCGCCGCCCTTTCATTCTGTCGCCACCTCCCTCTGCTCCGACCACCCAAATCCCAAATAGATCCATTCGAAACCCTAAACTGTTCACTAACTAAACCCTAATCCTAAAACCCCAAATCAATCCCACTTAACCAAAATCCTAAAATAAATAAACCTTAACTAAAAAATAAATCAATCTCTGCCATAGCCTCACTCCCATCACCCATACCCTAGTTCTGACCATCACCATGTCCTGGGCCTTCACCAAATCTAGATCAGATCTGTATTCAACACAAAAAGGGAAAATTATATTTTATTTCTATTTGTAACCAAAATTGGTTTATAAAAATCTAACCAAATTGTAAAGATTGGGGGTCGAAAAAAATTGTAAAAAACCAGTTTTTGACTCTGCAAAATCTGAAAAGAAGAATCAATAAAAATTCGAAGGTAAAAATTAGAGTGCATTTCGATTCAAAGTTTGAACTTCGTTTTTAGTTTTAAATCAATTTTTTTTCTTTTTTTAATATGAACCGATTTTTTTAAAAGGTGTTTCGAATCTTACCTGGCCGCCCGGGTGCCACTGTGTGTCTTCCGGGGTCGCCTTACCTCCTCCGCGAGGCCTGAACGCCGGTGAACGGCGTGAAACGAAGGGTGAACAACCACTTTCAAGTTGAGAAGAGAAGAGATGAAAGAAATTTTTAGGTTTTTTTTGGTTCAAAATAAAAAATAAACCCTTTATGTTTGAAATCGGTCACAAAAACGGCTCTATTTAGGCTCCCCCAACCCACACGTTGACCTGGATACCCGAGAAGGATCCAAGTTTTTGGGTTAATGGTTAATTACGGAAATAGTCCTTCCCCTTTGTTCCCGCCGTTGTTTTAACTCAGGGATCAATTGCACTTTTGGTCCCCTGTACTTTTTATTTTCTTTTAATCTCCGCATTTATTTTACATTTTGCCCTTTTAGTTTCTATTTTTTTAATCTGGTCCTTTCCAGATTTTATTTATTTGGATTTTATTTTATTTATATTTTATTTCCAGCACATTTTTTTTGTTTTAGCATTTTGGTCCTTTTTATACATATTTATCAACTATATTATAATATATATGTATGTATTATATTATATATGTATAAAGTATTATTTTATACATGTATTACATATTATACTATATAATGTATTATACTATATGTTATGGATTAATATGTATATATGTATATGGTATTTTACTATAATATATAGTTTATATATTTTATTATATTATATGTTCATTTATTTTATGTTATGTAATATAGGTATATATATAGTATTAGTTATGTATATTACATGCTATATTTTTTGATATATGTTTATTATATGTTATTATATGCATATTATATATATATATATATGTATTCTTTATTGTTATTTATTTACATTTCATTATTCATTTATTTTTGTTAGATCCGGTCCTTTTTCGGATAATTTAATTTTCGTATTTATTTTTCTTACACTTTAAATTACACATTTATTTTTTTTGCAATTTAATTTATGTAATCTATATTTTCGTATTTATTTAATTATTTATCTATCATGTTCTGGTCATACATATTAAAAGTCCATATTTCATTAATTTCATTAATCTAGTTTAGTACCCGATATTCTAGTGGGAGTGTCGTCCCGAGTCTTCGGGCGTCATCTCTTTTGGTATCGTGGGTTGCAGGTTAGGTTGTTCGAATCACATACTTATACATGCATTTTTGGGGATTAAATTTTAAATTAAAATTTGAATTTGTATTTTCTTGCAATGATAACACAAAATCAACACGGTACCAATTTTGGGCGCTATGGGGGTGTTAACCCTTCCCCACGCGTAACATACTCTCGGACCCAAATTTTAAAATCTCTGGTTAATTTTTAACGGTGTTCGGCTTACCACAGTGGACAGTGCCGACTACATCCATTTTTTATTTTAAAATTTTTATTGGTATTCTATTTGGAGTTTCATCCCGGTCTCCAGGTGTCATCTCTTTTGATACCATTTCCCAATATTTTATTTCCAATCATTTCATTCCCAAACATTTAAAAATTATTTTATTTTATTTTAAAACCTTGATGACAATTACCTTGGAGTGTGTTTTTTTCTTCGGAGGGTTTACTATAGGTGCCGGGCACCAGGACATATAGCAAAGGACTGCACAGTTACGGATAAGGACACACCAGCTCAGCCTTAGAGGTTAGCTACTTCTCGACATGATCAGAGTCTTGCTAGAGGCAGAGCTAGGCACCGCCAGGTTATCAAAGTGGAGATCTTGTGAGATCCACCACTAGGGTTGAAGTAAGAGGTGTTGCTAGATAGCCTGCTGCTCAGACTAGAGATGACAGCATTACGACCTAAGATATGTCAGGTAATTAAGCTTCATTTTGTATTTCAGTTGTTTTTGATAGCCGTTTAGCTCTTCGGATGTGTAATGGGTTAGTTATTGTGAATGTGTATCTTGGTAAATCTTAGGTTTGTTGTTGCTTTAGATGGTAATTATAATTGCATCTTCTGCTAGATAAGTTTTTATCGTAGATTGGTGTTGAGAGTGCAAGTATGCCATAAGTTGCGAGCGAGAAGTTGTAAAGTTTTAGATTATTGAATATGTTTGTTAGTGTTAGATATGTAGGATCTTTACCTCTTTAGGGTGGACGTCGTGCTCGTGGTGATAGCTTAATGAAGGTTCTATATGTTATGACATGTTCTTCGCTTGCATTGTAGACGCGAGGGTTGAGAATTCCTGGTATTAGAGTTGTAGATGTTTTGAGGGTATGGAGGTACCCTTGGTGAATGAGCAGTCTTACCGTTTGATTGAGGTTTAGAACCGCAATAAGGGTAAGTTTGAGTTCGTTGTTAGTGTCCATCGCTTTGTGGTATGGTACTTAGCGAACCCTTTGTTGGGGACTCACTCGTGCAAATGACCAAATGGGTGTCATTGCCAAGTGTTTTGCCTTGGGACGTGTACGCAATAAAGTGGCTTGGATGGTGGCTTTTGATGTGATAAGTTAAGGAGTAATAGTGAAAGGCTGTTGCCTATTTTATGAGATAAAAAACCTTGTTTTGGCTGTAGAATGAGGGAGTCCTGTAGGTTGTACAAAGTAGGGTGCCGTAGTGAAGGTAAATGAAGGTTGTGATAAGCGTGGTCGAGGCGATGGTTGAAGCCTTTGGGCAGGTCGTGAAGACGTTGGGCTGGCTAGTTCACCATCTTGAGATGAGTGTCTTCAGGTAAGGCAAGCAACATGGAAGATATCAGAGTAGCCCAGTGGAAGTGTGGGTTTAGCAACTATATTATGGGTAACCGAATGTTCGTAATGTTATGTTACAAAGGAATATTGTCGGAGAGACCATTTGGGGATTTTTGAGAACTATCATATGTTTATGTACAACCGTTGGTTAAAATTAAATGATTGATTTGGAAGAAGATGGTTATGTCTTTGAGGATCGATTGGTTAGTTTTGGTTGCTTGAGGGAGTTTGTATGTGACAATGGTTATTTCCTGAAATCAAGTAGTTGTTTCATGGAATCTCATAAATCGTAAGTAGTTTTTGTTTGTACGGGAGACAAGTTTAGATAAAGTAAAGTTTTAAGTCTCGTCTTGATGGGTCAAGTTTGGAGAAAAGAGCCGTTAGTTCAAGGTAGATTGATGATAATGTTTGGTTGTCAGGGTTTTGCATGTCCTTTAATGTTGAAAGGGGTATGGTTGTTAGATATGATGTGTTCCTGACAATGTATAGTGGATGTTGGTAGAAAGAATTGTTATCCGAGGTAGATTCACCTGAGTTGAGTTCCTGGGATTGGTGTTTGGATAGCATAGCTTGAGGTTGGTTTGTTGCTCTGCTTTAAGGTTTGTTGTGAGTGCTAATGGTTATGGCAACAAGGTCGTTAAAATTCATGAGAAGAGTGTTGAGAACAAGTGGCTCAGTGTTATGGCTTTGACTAAGGTAGGTTGAAGGAGGACTCTCCCTAATTAAGGTGATCTTGTTTGAATGGCGAAATGATTGGATCTGTTTTGGTTTCATCTTCTCTCTCCGTTTAAAAATTTCAAGGAAAAAATTTCTTTAAGGATGAGAGAGTTATAACGACCCAAATTTTCGAGTTAACAATGGGTGTTGAACTTGGTCTTGGACTGCCACTTTGGGTTGGATGTTCGAAATATGTTGGGCTTTGTGAGCCTCGATGTGTTGTTAGGCTTAAGTATTGGGTCTTGGGTTGTTGGAAATGAAAGTGTGTAAGGGTAATTGGGTAATCCCCCCTAAAAAAGAGGGTAATGTTGATGCCCCATCAAGGGGGTTGCCATTTGGTAAGAAGGGTGAAGTCACCCTTGCCTCATCTCTTTCTATCATGTTCTTTAAATTCCCATCCCAAACCCAAAGTAAAAGGGGGAAGCTTGTTGTTTTAGAGTAAGAATCTCAGATTGGTCATTAAGAAAGAGTTCATCAGCAAGCAATGATCTATCTTTTAAGGTGTTCATCTCTTGGTTTGGTGGAAGTTGAGTTTGGAAGTTTGAACCAAGGAAAGGAGGTGGGAGAAGCATGGTGGGTGCTCCATTTCGAATTGGCTTGCTTAAGGTTAGTACATTTTCGACTCCTTCATTTCATGAGCATCCTAAAATAATTGCTTTGTGTGATTTATGGTTTTGGGTTGCAAAGTTAAGTTTTAGAAGCTTAAAACACCTTTATTGGCAAATCAAGAATTAAGTGTTGCTAAGATGTAAAATTGGTAGCAAACCACCTAATATACCCTAAATAACATGTAAGAACATTTTGAGGCTTAACCTTTTAGGTTAATAACTGAGATTGTAAAATTTCGAGCTCTAGGTTTTGAAATCTGGGCTCGTTTACTAGTACAGGTTAGCTGCATTGGTACATCGTTGTATGAAAGAGGGACGTATTGTAAGGGGCCTACCGGTACAACCTGTCGCGTATCGGTACCCCATGCTTGGTAGAAATTTTAGTGGTATTTTTGTGTACTGATACGATTGGGGCCTATCGGTACTGCTGTTACATTCCTTAGGGGAGGCTTTCGCGTACCGATACGTATTTAGAGGAGTACCGATACAACATAGGGATTGGTACGAGGCTTCGTGTACTAATACTTGGTACTGATACAGGGGTTGGCGTATCGGTACGGGGTAAAGACCAAGTTATTTCAAACCTAATTTGAGTATTGGTACTGGGTATAAGTATCGGTACCTAGAGGGGTGTACCGATACCCATGTAGGAGTATCAGTGCTCGTAGAGCAATCTGTCCAAGAATTTTGAGGTTGCGTTTGAGTGTTCTATAATTTGTGGTAAAGGGTCTAATGGGTCTCTAAAGGTATATAATAAATTCTAAAATCAAGAAACAATGTTTATAACCCACATGTGGAATAAATGACTAATGGCTTGGTAATGATTGGGTGAATTGCTTGTACAAATAAGCCATATGGATCCATGGTAGATCGGTTGATGCTGTGTGGAAATTTGGGGTCCTTGCTGTATGCCGACGGAACACCCACATAGGCTACTGTAGTGAATATTAAGATGATCAGATAAGAATATTGTAAATGGGCTAGAAAGGTATCTAATTATTGTAACAAATGAAATATTCCTTGGGGCATTTGTAATGGTTGACTTGATGTCTCCTATCTCTTGGTGAGATGTATGGATGCTTGGGGAGCACAGGTTATCTTATGTGTCCTGGTCAGGAATCCAGATATCTTAGAGTCAGTGAGAGGGCACTTAGTTAAGGGGATGTGTACTTCAGGTTGTGTGATCTAGTACATCTGACGTATCCATGGGCTATGTGATCTGGATATGGTTAAAAACCTATCATTGGGCTATGTGATCAGGATAAGGAAACGTAACTCATTGTGCTATGTGAACTCGAGTAACCTGATTGGCTGAGTGACCCCATGTAAAGACTGCTCCTGGCTTTTGTGATCCATGTATGTCTAGGACGTATCTATGGCTATGATGATCCGAATATGGTCCATTAACCCGACGGTTATGTGATCACGGGTAACCCAACGGCTATGTGAGCACAGGTAATGTAGGGCTTCGGTGGCCATTGTTAGGAAATGTATGTTATTTACCTTGTTGTGTTGATAATTGATGTTGGCTATATTACCCTTGGGTTATGTGATCAGGGTATGAAATACATAACTCGGTGGGCTGTGTGAGCTCGAGTAACTCAATGGGCTGTGTGACCTTGAGTATGGTATGCCTGGGATGGCATATGAGACTCCTTATATTCTAGTGGTATCTGGAGACATAATTGTGATCTCTAGCTAGGGTAGGCTAGGAGACGATCTTTATATTGAAAAGCCTTTATGTGCACTCTTAATTATATTATCATACATGCTTGTTTTATGATATTCATGAATTGCGGTAGAATAGAAATGTACCATTGAGCTTTATTAGCACAGTGTGCGGAATTGTGGTTTTTGTGTGCATAGGTTGATAGTTTCTTTTGGAGGAGCACATCGAGGAGGATTTCCCAGAACCGAGCCAACTTCAAAGGATAGTACTTGATGTTTTAGTTTGGACTAATTGTATTCATATGACCTTACCACAGTCGAGTCTGTAACTTTATTTGATTTACTATTATTGGCCAAAAGGTGTATTTTAATTGGAGCTCCTATTTTGTAAACTCGTTTAATCTTATTTAATTATGTGAATTTATGAAAATAGATTGTTTTGAGAATTGCCAAACTTGTGGTTTTAAATGAGAAATTTTGATGGGTCAGTTTTGGGAGACCTAAATGTAATGCTTTAGATCCGAATCAGGATCGGGATGTTACATTCGTATGGGTAGAAAATCCCCTTTACTTAGTCATCTCATGTTTATGATTGCTTACTCTTTACAAAGGCTGACCAACAAAATTGTGAGAGCATCAACAAAATTCTTCCGGATTTTTAGGTTGCATCTGGATAAACAGTGAATCACAACAAATATTCAGTGTTTTTTCGGCTAACACTAATAGCCAAACAAAAAATTTCTTGTTATCCACCCTTGGAGTCGGCTTTGTGGAAGAAGGCAACAAGTACTTGAGCCTTCCATCTATTCCGGGGAGAGGGAAGAAGGAAGCAATTAGTTTTATCCTAGACAGGATTAAATGGAAACTTAAGGGATGGAAATCGAGGTTTCTCTCCATTGATGGGAAGGAAATTTTAATCAATGCAGTGGCAAATGTTATTTCCATCTATATTATGCAATGTTTTTTTTTTCTACCATCAACTTTTTGTGATAACATTAACTAGGTCATAGGCCAATTTTGGTGGAAAGCACCTAACGACTTTGATAAAGGCATTCATTGGATCAAGTGGTCAGATTTGTGCACGACAAAGAATAAGAGAGGATTGGGGTTCAAGGACTTAAGAATTTTCAATCGTACTCATATATCTAAACAAGCATGGAGACTTATCAACAATCCACGATCTCTTGTCTTCTGAATTCTTAAAGGGAAATACTTTCTCGATATGGATATTTTTTCAGCTCCTCAATACAAGTATCCTTCTTGGGCTTGGCTCAACATTACTCATGGCATTGATACTATTATAAAGGATGCTAAATGGAGAGTGGGGAATGGTAAAGATACTAAATTTTGGTTTGATAATCGGATCCCTTCCTCTTCTCCCTTTTTTATTCCCCAATGACCAGATGGATGTCTTGACTTTTATGTTTCAAAGCTCATTAACATTGATAGTCGAGAATGGGATATGAACAAAATTAGGAGACTCTTTCCCACAGAGGTAGGAGAAAAGATTCAAACTATTCCTATTGGTGGACCAGATTCTTACGACAGACTGATATGGCCCTTTAATACAAATGGTAAGTATATGATTAAATCTGGGTACCAGTTCCTTGTTAACCAAAATGTCTCTTCTGATGCTCCATATGCTAGCTCGAATTCACAAGATGATGCTAGGCTATAGAAATCTATTTGGTCGTTGAAAGTACCTCCCAAGATTAAACACTTCTTTTGGAGAGCCTGTCGTAATGCGGTTTCTTCTAAAAGAAACATCAAATCACGAATTAAAAAAGGCCTTGATGAATGTTCTCGTTGCGTTACTGACAAGAAAAGTTTGGAACATATTTTATTTTTTTGCCCCTTTGCTCAGGCGGCCTGAAAGGCATCTAATTTTAGTTATAACTTTGGTAGTATTGGTTTTCCTACCTTTTGCCAATGGTGGGCAAAATTGAGTTATCTTGCCAATAAAGATAACTTTGGAGACGGCCTTAACCTGTTAGCCTTCATTTTCTGGCATCTATTAAAAGCAAGAAACGCTTTTGTTTTTTCAGGTACGCCTTTGGATTCCACCTCTGTTTGGCTTATTGCTCAAGTTGCTTTCTCTAAATTCTCAATGGCGAACCAAAGAGTTTCAACTAGCCAGCCTCAAGGTTCAGTCCATCTTCCACAGTGGAATCCTCTACCCTCTGGCTCTATCAAAATTAATTGTGATGCTTCTTTTTATAAGGTCTCAGGTAAGTGTCACGGGCCTAGGGCTCAACTTGGACCTTGGTTCACGGCCCCTGACACTCCACGGTTGCAATATCCCTCGGCTTGGCCCCCTTCGACGCTCTATTGGTCTCAAAAGTGATGTTCTTTCCCCGAACATCCTCGAAAAGCACTTTCGTAGCCTTCTCGGACATGTTCACCTTTTTCTATTTTCGGTCTCCCTTGGCCTTGGCAGAAATAGACGGCTTCGAACCAAGCTTTGTAGCATTTCTCCCTTCAGGCTCGTCCCTCGTCTTAGACTCCTTGGCTCGAATTGGGCATCTTCGCAACTTGTAAGCCCCCTTACATTGGTAGAACTCCAATTGCTTCCTTTCCACCCTCGGCTTAACGGCTTTCTCATTTGCTATCGCACCGGGGCTCGACTTGGCTTGACTACTTTGGCACTCGTAGTCGCACCTTGGTTTTCCCTTGGCTCATTGACACTCGCAATTGCGCCAAGTCGCGCTACTCCCCCTTCTGGCTCATATTCTCTCTTGACGAGTGCAGCAAGGTGATTCTTCTCGGGATAGCTCCTTATCACATGTGAGCCATCACAGAAGTAACACTTCATCTTTCTGCTCCCCTTCTTCTTTGACACGGATGTAGCCTCGCCATTCCCACAGTCACTCGTCGTGGGCTTGGACATCTCGGCACTGACTGGCTTGTCTCCTGCAGGCTCGGTTAGCAACTCGGCCACATCTTTGGCCTCTCGAATCTGGGCACCTCCTTGCTCCAATGCAAGCCTCGCCCCAGGCCTAAGTCCCTCTAAGATGGTGGCAAGCGCACCCTTTTCACTCATTGCACTCTTGCAACTGAGTAGCTCTTCCTTGAGCTCATTCACCTCGATCCGCAAAGCCTTCACCTCAGCTTCGCAAGCATTACTCCCTCGAACATTCACCAACTCGTTGAGAACTCGTTGTGTCTCGTCCTTGAACCGGTCCTCCATAGACTCCACTTGGTCAAGGCGGGACTCAAAAACACCTTGGGTTTGCTTGGCTTCCTCTTCGGATTCTTCAAGCCTAAGGCCCCTCTTTGTCGACGACGGTAACCACCCCGACAGGCGTTTGATCTGCTCAATCGTCGAGTTGAGAATTTCTTGGACTTCCTTGGTGATTTCTTCCTTGGAGGAACCCACCTTCTCGAACAAGTCCTCTACCTGAGACTTGAGAGTGAAAGTTCTATCATTGAAATCCTCAATGTAATCTCTTACCTCGTTTATTGTCAGTCTTCTCCAATAGTTTCCACCATGTGTGGAAGCGCCATCTCTTTGTTTTGCCATCTCGATTGCTTCTTTGCAACGAAATACTTCGAAGCAAACCTTCTCCTAACTTGACTGCAACACCAAGTAGGCTCGGACGTAAGCCCCTTCGTCTTGCTCTAATACCACTTGTCACGGGCCTAAGGCTCAACCCTAGCGGATCTGTGCTGCCTTAGGCGCCTTTGACGCTAATCAGTCGATTCCTGTGCCTAAGTCAGCCTTCAACCAGCCTTGCGAGTACTCCTGCTCGACAATGGTTCTGACAAACCCTCCAGGCTTCGATGGATGCGGAAGTGCTTTAAGCACTATGGTGGCTACTCTTGGCCACTCGAGAGGCAACTAGAACAAAGAGCTTAAGAAACAAGAACAATTGAAAGGAACAATGGAGAAATAGAGTAAATGCCTCAGAGTCTTATTACTCTTCTCAAATGAGAGAATGAATGGAATGAGATGGATGATACAAATGAGGGTGGGAGACTCTCTATTTATAGTTGAGCTCCCACTCAATCAATGGTCTGGATCGATTTACATGGATGACCAGGATTAGCCCAAATCCTACAAGAATCTCTAATCTAGGAAATAATATCAAACCCTACCTAATTACATCAATTAGTAGGTTTCTTTCCTCAGATAGCCGATCACACCCAATATGGCAAGATTCCTCCTTTGACTCCTTATCTCCTGCCATTTCTGAAAAGCCAGTGTGATCGGGCTCTCTAGCATTCTCCAAGTGTTGGGCCAAGTCTGGTGGTCTTGACAAGCCCGATGATCTGCTTTGAACCTCTTGGGCGGATCCTTGAGCAACTGCCTCAGACCAAAATGTTTGGGCCGTGACATAAGGCATCGGCTGTTGCCATTTTTCGAAACAATGAAGGTCTGATTGTGGATGGAGTTTCCAAGCTTTTTGAGCCTCCTCAGCTACCATGGCTGAAGCTATTGCGGTGAGAATGGGCGTTCTCCACGCTTTCGACAAAGGTTTTTCCCATACCATTGTTGAATCCGATTATGCTGGTTTGATTTCGAGATTAAATTCCCTTCTTTTTTTTTTTGTTTGGGAATCTGGTCCCAATGAATCTGATATTTTAGAGATGACTGTTCTATTCTCCTCTTGTTCTTTTTTCCTATGCTGGTCGTCTTTGCAACCGCGCAGCAGACTGGGTGGCTAAAATCACTCGTGCTTGTACTTGCCCTGAAAATTGGGTCTCATTTGTGCCCAATGAACTTGCGGCTTTTTGTAATTCTGCCTTAGATTAATCTATTTTCCTTTATAAAAACGAAAGAAAGAATGTAAGCAGTTAATGAACAAAGTCTTACGTGGCCCTCTCACCATGGTGCATGACTGCATGCCAAAATAATTGTTGCCAGCTTATTTACATAAATTCCATGCACATAATAATTTTGAAAAAGGAATATTAAATCAAAATGTCAAAGCACAAAAATTATTGTTAATTAAGTTGTGTAACCAAACTTTAATTAAGTTAAATTGAGGAGGAAGATTCGCGTTAATTACTTTAAAATTTGTCTTTCTTTAAAAAAAAACAATGACTTCTTATCAAATCAAAAGCTGAATTCTTTTAACTATTATATATTTGTTGGGCATTCAAGGAAATGTAATGCATATTAATATATATTTAGGGTATACATAAGCACCACTTGTCATTTAGGTCAAAATATAGTGTATATATGTGTGTGTTTTGATACGTATGCATATTTAAACACTTGTAAAAGTTAAGATGGCTATGACAGAATAAATAAAAGTGGTTTTTAAAGCACGTGGTGGAACTTATCCTATAAGAAATGATAAAGGAAGGAAGATTGGATGCAGAAGTAAATGCATAAAGCCTCCATTCATATAAAAGTACATGTAGGAAAATTATAGAACGAGCAACGCACACCGTTAAATATCACTAATGCAATACACTGTTGAACACCAATAATTTTTAATGACTTTCAAATGATTTTTAAAAATCTTAAAGGCTCGACAGACAATTAATCATATTTCAAAATAAAATTAGAAGAAATTATTCTATGAACCATTCTCACCACCTCATTCATGTCTTATTCAATTAAATAAAACCACATCATTTTATTTTCCACATCTTCTTCATCATACCTCATATATTAATTATAATGTTAATGAATAAAATTTTTAAAATAAAAAAACACCCAAAAATTTAACCCACACATCAAAATAAAATAATTAATTCTAATCTGTTAAAAATCTTAAGATTAACATATTCGTTTGAACTATGAACAAATTAATTAAAAAACCCTAGGGTTTTATTACTTTTGCAACTATGTAGAACTACCCGTCTAAGATTATATTCGAGAAGAACCCATGTATTGGAAGATGTTTGATATTGTCTCAAGGAAAAAAACTTGTCGATAAACTCGATGTTAAAGCACCAAATGAAAGGTATTGGAAACTCTAGAGTTTTTAATTTACTGAAAATTAATGAATTTGAAAAAAACGCTAATCTACAGAGAAATATAAATCAATAAAAAGAAGAAAAAAATAATAGAAACGTAGGATTTTCTAATTAATTTGTTCAATCCAAACTAATATGTTAGTTATAGGGTTTTTAATATATTATAATTAATTATTTTATTTTTGTCTCTTGATTCGTTCGTTAAAGTTTTGGGGTGTTTTTTTATTTTAAAGATTTTATTCATTAACAAATCATAATTAATATGTGAGGTATGAGGAAAAAGATGATGATCTGTAAATTTTAATTTATAATAAAATATTATATGGAAAATAGAGATGATGTGGTTTTATTTAATTGGGTAGGACCATTGATAAGGTAGTGAGAATGATTCATGTCATAATTTCTTCTAATTTTGTTTTGAAATGTGATTAATTGCATGCCGAGCCTTTAAGATTTTTAATAATTATTTAAAAGTTATTAAAAAATTAATGATGTTTAGCAGTGTATTGCGTTAGTGGTGTTTAGCGGTGTGCGTCGCCTGTTCTAGACTCATCCTTATAGATATTATTATCAATATGTCATCGCATTTGTGTTTAAGATTTTGACATATTTAACGATTTTTATTGTGTTTATATTTACTTGATTAATATGATAAAATACGATATAAAATTCATGTATAAAAATGGTTTCTACCTGAAAATAAATGTATACAATTTTAAATAGTTTGTGAATATTTTTGTGTTTACTTTTATTTTAGTTCTAAGTATTTTTTATATTTAATTTACTGTTTATATTTGAAATTTATAATGATCTCACAATAATGTGGTCCCCAATATTGTATCGCTCTAAACATTGAAATGGATATTAAACAAGTACTTCGTTTGCCGCACAATAAACATGCAAGATTAAGGCTTTGAATTTGGAAGAAAAATAGAGGAAAAATAAAGCCGTCTGGGGTCCAAGGGTGGCTTGCAGGGCGAACATACATGAATGAATGGAAAAGGTTATCTGCGAGGGCGTACATACATGAATGAATGGAAAAGGTTTTTTGAGAGTGTTGGCCGACGTGCTTTTCTTGACTTTTAGCCACATGTTTTTGTCATGTTCGGGGAAGATGGATATATTATTCTTATATTGAAAAAAATTTTATAATATAAAAGCGGTGATATTGTAATATTCTATTATATATTTTTAAAGAGTGTAATAATTTCGGGACACTTTGTTATTTATGGCCATGAATTTTTTAGAGGTTAATGATTTAATTTAAAGTTTAAAATATAAGAGTTTATTTTATAAGGTTTAAAGTTTAGAATTTATGTTAGAATTTAGAGTTTAGGTATTAGAATTATTAATTTAATTTTTTTTATTTAAAACAGTAAACATACAAACTTGTATAATTTATATAGAAAAGGTAGGATTGCCTAATGTAAACAAGAATTAAAGTAATGTTTTTTATCAATACATCATAAATTTAGTTAAGAATTAAATCTATTTAATTGATAGAAATTTTATTTATTTATTAATAAGTATTGTTAAAAACATGTAAAAAGTTTCATTAAAAATTATATCATCAAAGATTTATTAATTAGTTGATTGACCAAGGATGTTCATGTTCTATCAACGAATAAAATCCCTCTACATTTTTTATGTGCCTCTTTATACGCCCTGACCCATCAATGATTTTATGTTAGAGGTGGCAATCGGGTCATTCGGGTCGGGTTCGTGTAACCTCCTAAATTTGACCTAATTTCTTAAGTCGAAACTTGGAAGTTAAGTTCGAAAAACTTATCCTTCAAGAAAGGTTATTAGGTTTAATAATTCAAATTACAATTTAGTTATAAAAGATCGACACCACAAAACTATACCAAATTAAATAAAACTTAATCATTTAGCAAAAATTCCAAAAGTTATTATAAAATCCAGAAGAAGTTCAAATAATGCATGTCAAACCAATAAGTCTCAAAATAATAATAATAATATCCTAAGTCCCAAATACAAAATCATCCAAAATAATAATAATAAAGAAATTTAAATGTCGGAATAATCATACTGTAAAATAAGGTAAAGTCTGATGATATGAAATCCTCCAAGTGTCGTACGCCTAAGCCTGAGTATCTGAAAGAAGAACTAGGGGGAGTAAGGTATGAAGCTCAGTGTGCCTCTAAAGTGCGGATAAAAACACATAACAGAAATCCAAATGATAAGCATAGCTCAACAATCATCTCAATACACATATGCATTTAACAATAGACATAAAATGTAATGTCATGCACCCATCTCCATACACCGTCCGAAGAGTAAGTTTCCCTAGAACCACTCTAACTATATCGTTACCATCCGAAGTGGAATCTCGACCCGAAGGTGGAGCCACTGATCCAAAGTGGAATTCAACCCGAATGGTGAACCCACTGAACTTCCCCGTACAATTTCCCAAACCAAATGATATGCCATGTTCCAATTTATATTTTCTGAATCCGAGAGTATGTCCGATCTATTAATTTAATCTGAGTGCATACGATATATGTTTGATATTGTTTTAGTCCGATTATGATATCTGATGCGTGTCATGCCATCATACAAAACATACCATAATTCATAGATCATTCAGTCAGTCACATATACAACATGCACGCATAACATAGAGCACATAAATGATATAGCACAGGAAGAGTCACACCTTAGGCAGCTAATAACTCAACATCGAGAGTGACGTCTCCCACGCTCAGCTCTAGTATTAGGTCAGAAAGAGTCAACACCTACGAGGTCAACAAAACATAATCATTTACTACTACTACTATGCCACACTAACTTAATCAGTAACGAACCATACTCACGTGCAGATCTCGTAGACTATGATAATGAGGTCAAATATGTGGAGGAGGAGGAGGAAGATTTTCAGGCTTTAAGTCAACGTCACCTAAACACAAACATATTCGAATCAGATTTTGATATTCATAATCCTCAAAATACTAAATACAATTAATTGCAAATTGAGAAACAATATTCCAGGTTTGAATTTGGGAAACAGGCAACGAATTTGGAATCAGAACGTTGAAAAATGTAAAGTAAACTTTGGCTGAAAAAAGTCAACGCTGATGTCATCAAAAATTCAACACTAACGTCAGCCAAAAAGTCAACGTTGATGCCAGCTCGGGTCAGGTCAACGGGTCAGGTTAACGATTGGGACGGTCAACGGGCTACCCAACCGATTCGGTTTAAAACTGCCGGTTCAATCGGTCTGGCTGGTTCACTTAAACGGGCCAGTTTAAAGCTGACCCAATTCGGGTCGTCGGTTCGAACTGGGCTTCCTCAGAACCGACCCAATTCAGCCTATCTCCCTTGAATCTCCATGCAACTTGGCCTAAACCCAATTCCCAGCCCACACCCTCACACACACAGGCCCGAAACACCCCCTCTTTTCCCTTGCATTCGGCAGCTAGGGTTTACACCCAAGATGGCAACGGCCCAAGGAGAACCGGCGGCGGCAAAACCACACAGCAGCAACAGCGCAACCATATGATAACGACGGATCCTCCATGGACGGCAACGACAAACCTTTCAATGACCAAAATTGGTCAATTCTGACCATCACCAAGAAAGGATTCCCGGCACACCAACTCGAACCACATCTCCAGGTTTCCAAAACAAAACAACAAATTTAGGTTTGAGGCTTACCCAATCGAGATCGAAAGGAGTAGAAGGTAGAATCCACGGCGGCACAAGGGGGATTCGAACAGTTCTTCGTCAATTTTGAACAACCAGCCGACAACACGAGACGATGGTTGAGCGGGCTTTGGCCGAAATGAAATGAGCAGTCGAAAGGTGACTTCGGATCAAAGAACCGACGACGCTAAAACCTTGATCGAAGTGTGGTCGGAGTTGATAGGGTGATTGCTAATCTCAAATGAGAATTGAACGGGAGATTTGTGGAGAGAGGAGTTGGGTGCGGCTGAACAAAGCAATTGGGAGCTGAAAGGGTTTTTTGGTTACAATAGGGTATAAAACTCTTGCCAAAAGGGATAATTTACAACCATATGCCCCAACTTCATCTGCATTACACACATGCCACCAAAGTTCTAAATTTTCACAATTAGATCACTGAATTCAATTAGGGATTCAATTCTTTATTCCTAAAAATTAGGGTTTAGGAATTAGGGATTTTATAAATTGGGGAAAAATTAGGGTGTTACAATTCTCCACTCCTTAAAAGAAATTTCGACCTTGAAATTTACCTGGATCAAAGAGATGTGGATACCGAGCTTTGACAACAGCCTTGGGCTCCCACGTAGCCTCATCATGACCACGATTACGCCACAAGACCTGGACCATCTTAATGGTCTCTCTCTGGAGAACTTTCTTGTCCTAAACAAGAATCTCAACTGGCTCCTCCTCAAAATGCAAGTCAGGACGAATCTCAATCTCCTCCACAGGAATAATGTGAGACGGATCAGCATGATAGCGTCTCAACACCGAAACATAGAAGATATCATGAATACGATTAAGCTCAGGTGGTAACTCAAGCTGATAGGCAACTGGTCCAACCCGACGAATGATACAGTAATGGCTGATGAAACGAGGACTCAGTTTGCCTTTCCGACCGAAATGAAGTACCTTCATCCACGGAGGTACTTTCAAGAAGACCTCATCTCCCACATCAAACTCAAGATCCCAACGTCTCAAATCGGCATAAAACTTCTATCTGTAAAAAGTAGCCTTAAGTCGATCTTGAATCAATCTGACAGTCTGCTCAGCTTCGTGAACAATATTAGGTCCCAACAATCTGTGCTCATTAACTTCGGTCCAACCAATAGGTGTACGACACTTATACCCATACAGAGCCTCATACGGTGCCATCTTGATACTAGCATGGTAGCTATTATTGTAGGTGAACTCCACAAGCGGTAAGAAATCTTTCCAACTGCCACTATAATCCACAACACATCCTTTCAACATATCCTCAAGAATCTGGATTACCCGCTCAAACTGGCTATCGGTCTATGGATGATAAGCAGTGCTAAAATTTAACCGAGTACCCAAAGTAGTGTGAAACGATCTCCAGAACATCGCTGTGAACCTTGGGTCCCGATCAAAAATAATAGACAAAGGCACCCCCATAAAGTCTAACAATATCCGTGATGTAAAGCTTAGCTAACTTACTCAAGGAATAGTTAACTCGAATAGGAATGAAGTGTGCAGACTTAGTCAACCGATAAAAAATAACCCAGATAGAGTCTTTCTTTGAGGGAGTCAAAGGAATACCACTAACAAAATCTATAGTCACACGCTTCCATTTCCACTGAGGAATCTCAATGTGCTGAAGTAACCCAGACGGACGCTGATGCTCTGTTTTTACCTTCTGACAAGTCAAACACTTCGATACAAACCTAACATCCCTCTTCAGGCCCTTCCACCGGTATCTCTCACGAATATTCTTATACATCTTGTCTCCATCGGGATGCATAGAGTAGGGACTGTCATGGGCTTCACGAAGGATAACCTGCTTCAAGCCAGAATTCCTCGGAATACAATATCGGCCCCAGAAACACAATACACCATCCTGGTCAATAGAGAAATCCAGAGATGTACCTTCTTCAACCTCCCTTGTACGGTGCATCAAGAATAGATCACTAGGCTGCTCATCTCGAATATCAGAAATCAGAGTAGGAATAACCAGAAGTTATGCCAAGAGACTGCCATCCTCATACAAACTCATTTGAGCAAACAGGGCTCTCAAATCTGAAATGGCATTACGACTCAAGGCGTCAAAAAGAACATTAACCTTGCCTGGATGATACTCGATTTCACAATCATAGTCTTTAAGATCTAACCAACGTAATTGTCTCAGGTTCAACTCCTTCTGAGTGAGGAGATACTTCAGACTCTTATGGTCCATGAAGATATAACACTTCTCTCCATAGAGATAGTGTCTCCAGATCTTAAGAGAAAAGATCATAGTAGCGAGCTCTAGGTCGTAGGTAGGATAGTTACACTTATGCGGTTTCAGTTGTTGGGACGCATAGGCTACTACCTTACCATCCTACATCAGAACACACCCTAATCCGGTATGAGAAGCGTCACTGTAGACGGTGTAAGCCTTCCCGGGCTCTGGCTGAATTAGGACCGGTGCCTTAGTCAACACGGTCTTAAGCTTCTCAAAACTAGTCTGCTGAGCCTCAGACCAAACAAAAGAAATATTCTTCCTCAGAAGTTTAGTGAACGGAGCTGCGATGATCGAGAACCCTCAATAAACCTCCGATAATATCCGGCTAAACCTAAGAAACTTCACATTTTAGGAACGTTCTTGGGTTGCTTCCAACTCATGATAGCCACAATCTTCTTCGAATCAACCCGAATACCCTCAACAGAAATGATATGACCCAAAAACAATAATTCTGACAGCCAGAATTTACACTTACTGAATTTTACATAAAGCTATTTCTCCCTCAGAGTTTGCAAAACAATCCAGAGATGTTCTTCATACTCAACTTCAAATTTAGAATAAACCAAGATATCATTTATAAAGACCACAACAAATTGATCGAGATAGGGTTGAAACACTCTGTTCATCATATCCATAAAGGCAGTAGGAGCGTTAGTCAACCCAAAGGGCATCCCAAGGAACTCGTAATGACCGTAACATGTCCGAAAAGCCGTTTTGAAAATATTAGAATCCTTAACCATGAGCTGGTAGTAACCAGATCTCAGGTCTATCTTAGAGAACACCGTAGCTCCCCGAAACTGATCGAAGAGATCATCAATATGAGGAAGGGGATACTTGTTCTTGATTGTTAACTTATTCAGTTTTTGGTGGTCGATACATAGCTGAAGTGTCACATCCTTCTTCTTAACAAAAAATAGGGGCTCCCCAAGGGAAACACTAGGTCGGATAAATCCCCTGTCTAATAATTCTTGCAGCTGCACCTTTAACTCTTTAAGTTCTTTCGGTGCCATCCAGTAAGGTGCCATAAACATAAGAGCTGAACCAGATAAAGTTTAATACCAAACTCAATCTCATCGCACTTTGGCGGAACACCCGACCAATCTTTTGGGAATATATTGGGAAAGTCTCTCACAACCCGAATCTTATCCATCCCAAAGTCAGACTGTCTCGGATCAAGAATGTAAGCAAGGTAGGCAATGGACCCCTTCTGGATTATCTTCTTGACTTTGAAAGCCGATATTACATTAGATAAAACCCCCCAACATTCTCCAAAAAGAACTACCTCCCGGTCATCAGAAGTTTTTAGAGTTGCTATTTTTTTCTCACAATCCAGATTGACTCAGTGGGCAGACAACCAGTCCATGCCGAGAATTTGGTCAAACTCTCCAAAAGATAGCTCCACCAGATTAGCCGAAAAGATTTCCCCTTAAATCTCAAGAGGACAATTTTTATACACCTTACAAACCACCACAGGGTCACCTATCAGACTATGTACAGTAACAACATTAGCAACATCCTCGACAGGAATTTCAAGACCCCAGATACAGAACTCGCAACATACAAATGAGTATAACCATTGTCCAATAGTGCAAAGTATGAGATAGAGTGAATAGAAAAGGTATCAGCAATAACGTCTGGCTCATCACGATCCTCATACCTCTTAGTAGCATAAACCAACCCAGGCTGTCTCGCCCCTGAACTAGCTGATCCTCTATTCTGAGTAGACTTACCCCTACCAACAGTACCCGGAACAGCAGATCTACCATGACCTCTCCCTCTACTAGGAGTCTGAACATATGTCTGTGACTGACTCAGAGCATATACAGATAAAGGTGCCACAAGACAATCTCTAAAAAGATGCTCAAAAGAACCGCATAAAAAACAAGCCCCACTTTGCCTCCAAAACTCGCCTAGATGCCATTTCTTGAAAAAAAAGAACATTGTGGCACCCCATGAGAATTAGACGAACCTCCAACGCTGGTGGTCGGAATAGTAGATGTCACTGGTCTAGCTCTAGAATATATCTGATGGTCTTACTCATCTCTGGTCCTCTTCCTAGACTGATTCCCCTGATTGTGCTGAACTAATGCAGTCGGCTGCCTCCTAGCCCGATCAGTACCCTGAGATTCATGTTGTTTCTTCATAGCTTCAATCCGCTCGGCAGTTCTGGCCCATTGGGTGATCTCTTTATACTCCTTGTCCTGATGTAAAACAACTCTAGTCTTGACAACCCTCTTAGAAACCAGTCACACTTCTCTTTCTCTGTAGTAACCAACCTCGGAACATACTGGAAAAGTCTCAAAAACTCTATCTCATAGTCATTAACGCTCATATAATTTTGCTCCAGATTTATAAAGTCGTCTCGGCACTTAGTTAGATACTCAGGCCCAACATATCGGTCCTGAAATGACTATCTGAAAAACTTCCATGAAATCTGACTGCTGGAACAACCTTTTCCTCTGTTTCCCACCAGTTCTAACTAAGGTCGGCATGATATTCCATCTCAACAAACAAACACTGAAGTTTCTTTAGCCAATACTCCGCATCAAACATGGCCATCCCAGAAGCTAAAAACTCAGTAGATATAGGTTTCCTCACGTCTTCAGACTGACGAAGGTAACGAAACAACTCCCTTTGCACTGTAAAAGAATCCATGACCACTGTCTCACTATTCTCGAAATCACGTGGACCAACACTCTACGTTCGCTGGCCAAGTGCCGTATTTCAAGCTTCAGCTTGATACCCAGGTTTTTCCTCTACATCAACATCGTGTAACTCATCATGATCCTGTGGCAGATCCGTAAGAGGCAGAACATCACTCTCAACAGCGGTAGAACGACCTCGGCCACGACCACATTCGGTCGCTAATCTAGAACTCCTACGAGGTGGCATAGTATTCCATCACAAAAAGACAATTCTAAGTTAGAGTCGGTATTTGGAGTTTCTATTCAACATAAACATAATCTTTAAAATATTATATTTATTAGAAATTCCCGTTTTGCCCAAAAATATTTAGAATGCATACAAAATCATTTTCGGTTTAAAATTTCATTCGAGCCATACAGTCCAAGGGTTGAACCTAAGCTCTGATACCACTAAATGTAACCTCCTAAATTTGACCTAATTTCTTAAGTCAAAACTTGAAAGTTAAGTTCGAAAAATGTGTCCCTCAAGAAAGGTTATTAGGTTTAATAATTCAAATTACAATTTAGTTATAAAAGATGAAACCACAAACTATACAAAATTAAATAAAACGTAATCATTTAGCAAAAATTTGAAAAGTTATTATAAAATCCGGAAGAAGTTTAAATAATGCATGTCAAACCAATAAATCTCAAAATAATAATGTCCCAAGTCCCAAATACAAAATCGTCCGAAATAATAATAATAAAGAAATTCAAATGTCTGAATAATCATACTGTAAAATAAGGTAAAGTTTGATGATATGAGATCCTCCAAGTACCATACGCCTAAGCCTGAGTATCTGAAAGAAGAACTAGGGGGAGTAAGCTATGAAGCTTAGTGTGTCTCTAAAGTGTGGATAAAAACACATAACAGAAATTCGAATGACAAGCATAGCTCAACAACCATCTCAATACACATATGCATTTAACAAAATACATAAAATGTAATGTCATACACCCATCTCCATACACCGTCCGAAGAGTAAGTTTCCCTAGAACCACTCTAATTATATCGTCGCCATCTGAAGTGTAATCTCGACCTGAAGGTGGAGCCACTAATCCGAAGCAGAATTTAGCCCGAAGGGTGAACCCACTAAACTTCCCCGTACAATTTCTCAACCCAAATGATATGCCATGTTTCGATTTATATTTTTCGAATCTGAGAGTATGTTCGATCTATTAATTTAATCTGAGTGCATACAACATATGTCCGATATTGTTTTAGTCTAATTATGATATTTGATGGCGTCATGCCATCATACAAAACATACCATAATTCACAGATCATTCAGTCAATCACATATACAACATTCACACATAACATAGAGCACATATATGATATAGCATAGGAAGAGACACACCTTAGGTAGCTAATAACTCAACGTCGAGAGTGATGTCTCCCACACTCAACTCTAGTATTAGGTCAGAAAGAGTCAACACCTACGAGGTCAACAAAACATAATCATTTACTACTACTATGCCACACTAACTTAATCAGTAACGAACCATACTCACGTACAGAACTCGCAGGCTGTGCAAAAGGAGGTCAAATAGGTGGAAGAGGAGGAAGATTTTTAGGCTTCGAGTCAACGTCACCTGAACACAAATATATTCGTATCAGATTCTGATATTCATAATCTTCAAAATACTAAATACAATTAATTGTAGATTGAGAAACGATATTTCAGTTTTGAATTTGGTAAAACAGGCAGCGGATTTAGAATTAGAACGTCAAAAAACGTGAAGTTAACTTTGGACAAAAAAGTCAACGCTAACATCATCAAAAAGTCAACACTGACGCCAGCCAAAAAGTTAATGCTAACGTCAGCCAAAAAGTCAACAGTTCGGGTCGGTCAACGGGTCACAGGCTACCCAACCAGTTTGGTTCAAAACGGCCAGTTCAATCGGTCTGGCCGGTTCACTCAAACGGTTTGGTTTAAAGTTGACCCGGTTCGGGTTGTCGGTTCAGATTGGGCTTCCTCAAAACCAGCCCAATTTAGCCTATGTCCCTTGTCTCTCCATACAACTTGACCTAAACCTAATTCCCAGCCCACACCCTCATACACACATGCTCGAAACACCCATCGTTTTCCCCTTGCAATCGGCAGCTAGGGTTTACACCCAAGACGGCGGCGGCCCAAGAAGAATCGGTGGCGGTAGAACCACACGACAACATTAGCACAACCACATTATAACGACGACTCTACCATGGTCGGCAACGACAGACCCTTCAATGATAAAAAATGGTCAATTCCGATCACCACCAAGACTAAGGATTCCCGGTATACCAACTCAAGCTACATCTCTAGGTTTCTAAAACAAAACAACAAATCTGGGTTTGAGGCTTACCCAACCAAGATCAAAAGGATTAGAAGGCAAAATCCATGGTAGTACAAGGGGAACTCGAATAGTTCCTCGTCAATTTTGAACAACCAGCCGACAACACGAGATGATGGTTGAGCGAGCTTTGGCCGAAATAAAATGAGGAGTCGAAAGGTGACTTCGGATCAAAGTACTGACGGTGCTAAAACCTTGATCGGAGTGTGGCCGGAGCTGATAGGGTTATTTATAATCTCAAATGAGATTCGAACGAGAGATTTAGGGAGAGATGAGTTGGGTGCGGCTGAACAAAGCAATTGGGAGCTGAAAGGGTTTTTTGGTTACAACAACAGGGTATAAAACTCTTGCTAAAATGGATAATTTACAACCATAGGCCCCAACTTCATCCGCATTACACACGTGCCACCAAAGTTCTGAATTTTCATAATTAGATCACTGAATTCAATTAGGGTTCAATTCTTTATTCCTAAAAATTAGGGTTTAAGAATTAGGGATTTTTATAAATTAGGATTTTTAAATTGGGGAAAAATTAGGGTGTTACAATCTGGGTCGAGTTGATTTTCAGTTTGGGTTATTTTCAATTTAGGCTCGATTCGGGTCAAATCAGGTCTGATTCGAATTTATTTTGGGTCTATGTTATGTTGGATCAGAACAGGGTATTGGGTCAGATTAATATCAGATCGTTTAATTTTTGGGTTGGATCAATATCAGATCGGTTGACTTTTTGAGTCAGTTCCATATTGGATCGGTTGTTTTTCAGGTCGGGTCTATATCAAATCGGTTGCTTTTTGGGTCGGGTTAATATCTAATCTGTCGGCTTACAATTTGAGTTAATATATAAAGATGGTCTTTTAAAGGAGAAAAAATGATATTAAACCATTACTAAAGGTAGTTGTTAATTAGTATATAATACAAAATAAGAATAAAACATAAATATTTGAGGAAATAAAATTTGGGTTGCTTTCGATTCAGGTTGATTTTCGGTTCGATTGATTTTTAGTTTGGGTTTCTTTCGGTTCAAGTTGTTTTTTGTTTCGGTTATTTTTGGTTTAGGTTAATTTTGATTCAAATTGATTTTTGGTTTAACTAAATTCGAGTCAATTTTAATTCAGTTCGATTTTGGTTCAGATTCGGGTCAAGTTTAGACCATCATGTTCGGGTCTATATCGGGTCTCAGGTCAAATTTACTACATCTATTTTATATACTATGTATTACTGTTAAAATTGGAAATACGAGATGAATAATGCTCTAATTTCATATCAATAACTTTACATCAACTAAGTATTTATAATACATTAGTAGTCTAGCTACCTTGTTAATAATAGACTAACAAACTAACTATTGAATCTAACTGACTACTCTAACTAATATTTACAAACCGTCAATATATTTTTTTAACACTCCCTTTCAAGTTGGAGGTTTAAACACATCTTTCAAATCCAACTTGGAAACCAAATACTCATGCTGCTAGATACCCAAAGCCTTGGTCATAATGTCTGCAAGTTGATCCTCAAATTTCACATACTCAGCTTGAATGAGTCATTCATGAATCTTTGAACTCATCTCAAGTTGGAGGTTTATACACATCTTTCACATACTCATACTGCTAGAAGCATTTTGAAGCAAGTCACACAAGTTATAAGTAATGTAAACCTAGCCTTTCAACTCCTAGTATGGTGGCATACGGTCATGACATGTTATTTTAACCCCGTTTTGTGTGTAAATATGGTTCACCATGTTGAATGAGTGAAAATATAAAATATGGCAAGTTAGTGTTTTGACAAAATTAGTAAAATGGCCTAAAATGCTCTAATATGTGAAACCATAGTAAATGGATTCATATTGGCATGAAATGTGGCATGCATTTAGATTTGATGTTTATAAGATTGTTGGTAAAATTTGGTGAACATTGGACAAGATTAAGGCCTCTAATTTGACTAAAAACCAGATAAGAAATGTCATTACAGACTCATGAGTACCGGTACAGGTGGTGTCGTACCGGTATTGAAAAGAAATTTTGGGTAAAGTTAACCGAGGTGTATCGGTACGGGTGGTGTTGCGGGTACTAGCATGCAATTTTGGTATTGTGAACTAAGGCATACCGATACTACTACAGTGGTACCGGTACACAAAATCAACACTGGAATTTTACTGTAGCAAGGGTATCAGTACGAGTGGTGTCGTACCAATACCCATTAATGAATTAATTTGGGAATTTTGGGTTAGCGTACCAGTACGGTGATGAACCCGTACTGATACAAAGAGCATTGAGTCCTCGTATCGATATAGCACACTGCATACCGATATTGGATTCAGGTTTGAAAGAATTTGAAATAAGGGCGTATCAGTACGGCCTCATGAGTACGAGTACCGATACAGGTGAGTTAGTTAAAGTTAGTTATATGGTTTAAAACCTTGCAAAATGATTACTGAATCTTTTATGAGCTAATTGAAGTGCAAATGGCTTCCAAATCCATTAATATTTCATACACAAGATAACCAAGCATTGAATTTCACATTGGTAACCTTAATTATTGATAAGTCCATAAAATTATCTAAAATTACAATTTAGTCCCCAAAGCTTTAAAAAGTTACTAAATGACCTTTAGTTATGGTTTTGATTAAGTACAAGATGATCATTATTAGTGATGGTTCCGTAATGGTAAAGTTGACTCACTATTCATTGTATAAGTTATTGTAAAAGCTAATCAAATCACTGTATTATCCTCCGGGAATGATTTTTGACCCAGATTCCTACCAGACTGGGAGTGTAACCTTATCGACCCGGCCTAGACGCCCAACCGAACCGAGAAAACTACATTAGCTTTACCGAAGCAAACAAAAGAAAAATTACAAAAACTAGTCCATTTTTTCTTTTATCTTATTAGATCCATATTATAAATCCTACGTTTACATACTTGCAGTGGGTGAAAAGCCAAAGAAAACGGATCATGGAAAGGCCTCTAATTGCATAACATACATTATAGGGACTAAATTTCAAAAATGAAAATTTAGGAACCAATACTAAAATTAAAGTTACCAATCCTCAATTAGTCCAATTCCATGCTTACATGTCAAATTTTAGATCATTACGATCACCCAAACTCATACAATTGCTTTCACAAAACTTAGGGACCAAAACATAAGAAAACAAAACTTCAGAAAATCCCAAATAACAGATTTAACTGCCACCGTATCGGTACGACCAAAGGGGTGTTTCGATACGCCTTTGATATTTAAAACCCCAGAATTCCAGTAGCCAATTTTCGTTTTGATACGCCCCGTGTATCGAAATGCCTTTCATAAAACCATTAGACCGTATCGAAACACCTCTCTGAGTACCGAAACACTAGCCAACTTTTGCCTTGGCCCGTACCAAAACAGCTGCCCGCATATCGGTATGCTAAGCCTGAAATGGCTTACCTGTACCGAAACAAGGACACCCGTACCGGTATGCTTGGACCTGTAATGTCCTAAATTGCTGTCTAAACACACTTGATGATAACCAAAACACTCCAACATGCTTCAAACACTAATACAACATTACTAAGATACATTACCAACCAAAGCATCACAGATTCAACAATCATTCATGGCATTTATTCAACTCAAGACATCCTATAGGCATGCATCCTAATATCAATTCACCAAGCATCCAAAACTCACATTTGGTACATTTAAGGCATAATCCACATGCTTGCACATTTTTAGCATCACACTAAACTTGCTTGAATCAACAAATCATGGAAACCAATCAAAATTAACTAGATGCATACTCTAGCACTTGGCTAGCAACAACGTAGGTAGGATTCACTCAAGCTCAACCATCATCAACAAAATATAAAATCCAGCATTACTCATGCTTAAAAATCATGGAAAAATAGAAATAAAATCCTCAAAATATGGCGAACACATTGCCTTATTAACCGAAAACATAAACCGAGTTCATACTCAAAGTAGTCTTAGTCTTAGGATCACTTTAGCCTTGCCTTTGCAGCCCCAAAACTTCATTGCCCTGCATCATTAGGAAAAAAAGAGCATAAGCACACATGCTTAGTGAGGATGCCCTTAAAAACAATGATGCACTAAACCCTTGAAAACTAAACACTTGTTTTCAAACCATGCTTACGAGTTGCACTCTTTTTTACCAAGACGATCCAATCGGCTATCACACCTCAACTCACGATAACCTGGCCTATTCTCTCTTTTTCTTTCATCTATTCTTTTAGTTTATTACTTTTACTTTTCTCGTTAATTAAAACCTCTATTATCAATTGTGTTTTTATTTTCAGTGCAGTAACTTAAGCAAAGTGACCCAAACCAATCCCTGTGGAGAGATACTCGATACTCATATCACTTTATTACTTGCGACGTGTATACTTGCACATTTGCGTAGCACTTATCACACGCAACACATATCATGACACATTGATGTTTTATACATCATTGGATGGCTTGCGCTGAACACACCCAAATTATATTGTCATTATATTTATGTCATGGAGCATATGATTGGCATATTTTAAATATGTCAAAAGTTGAATATAAATGCATGGATCACTAGTTATATATGATGTTATATTATGAATGTTATTTCGAGTATGAACTGCCTGATGTTAAATTATGTTGATTTACATTAACATGGATGAAATAAATATAGAATATATGCCCAAGTATGTCATTGAGGGACAGGGTATAGTTGGCATGCCATAAGTCTAACAGCACGCTGTATACTTGGTTTAGCATTATAGTGTATATAAATGATACTTAGTGCATATAGTGGGCAAGACCTTATGTTTATTATGGTGGGCACGACCTTATGTGTATTAGCACTTCAGTGCATATTTGACTCGTGTACCCAATGTGCTCATAGGCTTATATTTGGGCTATGGTTTATTGGTTAATAAAAGATAAACAACTGAATAAGCTTATGAGCTTTTGGAATAAATGGCAAGTATATTGGTAAGAAATTTATATCCGGTTTATAGTTTGTTATTATATGATTAACATGATGGTGATACATATCTAGTGATCATGATGCATTTATGCATATATGGCATATTATGATAAATGGACAAGCATGAAAGTCTTATGACATTGGCATATAGTAAATCATTACTAATGCAATGTGAAAGTTGATGCATTGGCATATATCATGTTATATAAATCTCGTCATGAAGTCGAATAAGTTTAAATTATTGTTATTAACTTCGTTTATTGCCTCACTAAGTTTGTACTTAGCAAGTGTTGATTGTGCACACGTAGGTGATTCAAATCATTGGACGAAGCAAAGAGTTGTATCAAGTTCATAAATTTTCATCAAGCTGCCACAGTAATGACATCCTACTTGAGCTTTTTAATTTATTTTAGTGGCATGTATAAATGGGATTAATTTGTCTATTTTAGTTCCACGTCCAATATTTTTGAACAGTCAAATTTTTTTAAAAGTAAAGGAGCTCCGATTTTGTGTATTAGTCGATATAAATATTTTCAAAGGTTTTAAATTTATGAAATTTTTGAATAAAAATCATGTTATTTTTCTGTGACATCTCTGACTCATATTCGATAATCGAATACGAGAATGACGTGTTACATTTATTTGTATTAGAGCAACAGGCTTAGTCGGTTCTGGATTCACTGAGCTTGTTATCAGTCAGTAAGTGTATACATGCCACTAGGATGTAATAATTACTGTTTGGATGCTTGAGTGACTTTATGCAACTGCTTATTGAATTGATTGAATAAAGTTATAGATGTCCGAAGTTGAGAAATCGCGTAGAGAAATATAACATTTAGGTAAGAATGAGGCCTATAAAAGTAGTAACAAGGTTAATCATTAATCGTTTTTCGCTCAATGTGATGTTAAAGTGTTGGTGAAGTTGGAAATGCCTAATTAAACCCAGGTTTATTATTTCAAACCTTGGATATGATTTTAGAGGAAATTCAACCCCAAGTTCCTTAGACTTTTATTGCTAGAGAGTTGGGAAGTCTTGAAGTGTGAGACTTCGGGTGGGGTATTGATAGAAAACCAATGTTGCTAGACTATTGATAAAAAAGAGAGGTATAAAAAGAACTTTGTTGTGATGATCAAGGAAAGCTCGATGTGATAGTAACTTATCTCTTGGGACATAGCACAAGAGTAAGTTAAATCTGCAAGAATTACTCCATAGTAATTCAAAAAATTGAATTTTAGTAAGCTTAATGGAATTGCTTCTTATGAATTTTTGCTTGAAACGAATAGTTCTGAAAGGAACTAGAAAGTTTGGAGATTGTAATGGTGAAGGAAAAATCATATTTTTCTGATCAATGTGGTTCAATAGTATTTTTTTTTGAAACTGCTATCACAAGGATATAAAGGATGTAAGAACTTTATAGCTTATGTTGTGAACATATAAGTACTCAAAGGTGAACTTGGAAAGTATCTCGACTATTAATGAATAATAGGATGTGTTTTCTCAGGAATTGCCAGGGCTACCATTTGATCGTGAAGTGAAATTTAGGATTAAGGTTTTCTTTGGCATTGAACTTATATCAAAGTTATTTTACAAAATATCTATTATAGAGATGTAACGCCCTGGTTTTGGGCCTAGCGGTTTTGGGGTTGGTTAGACGGTCCAGTGGACCGGGTTAGAGATTGGAGTCGAATTTAGGAGCAAATATTTTTATGAAAGATAAAATTATGGGAAAATGTTTAAAAATCATATTTTATTATATTAAAAATTTTGGTGAAAGCAATTTTGGAAAACGATCCTTGGAAGGATGACATTTTGGCTAGTGACCAAAATGCAATTTTTGAAAACTGTTTTAAAAAGGGTGGCCGTTCTGTAAAGAGTCAAAACTTAGAATCTTCAAGGAGCTATTTTACCATTTGGTCTAATCTGAGTATTCCCTTAATTAGGATTATTTTAAAATATTTTTAATTAAAAGAATTAAAAAGGATTTAGTTTAAAAGGTAGTTATCTTTCTAAAACACATTTTGACGTAACTTTTCTTTTCTCACATTTTCTCTCAAACCACTCTCATAAAAACACTCTTTTACCATCAGAGATTTAAGGTAATGATCTTAATTTCTTTACTCATTGATTTGCTAAATGATTTCTTAAATTGTTTTCCACAAATCTTATTGAATTTCTTTGCTTTTCAAGAGGAAAAACCATCCAATTAAGAGGAAACTCATTCATTGGAGGTAACTTTCATTCTTCTCCTCTGATGAAAGGTTCTTTACTGAAATTTCTAAGTTCTTGGCTCTTTACATATGATTTTCAATAGGTTTTGAGTAATTAATTATGGATTTTAACTTAATTGAGGTGTAATTGAAGAATTTTGTGATTTTCGATTTGGATCTGTCTTTCCAGTGTTGTAGATTGATTTCAATCTTATTTTGGATGTATTATAATGTGGATAAGTTGTTTTTAATAATGGAATCCCGAAATTGGTTGAATCTCTAATTGTTAGGTTGTTAGTTAAGGGTTTTTGGGGTGTTTAATCATTGCTGGAAGTAAAAGGATATTGGGAAAGAGTTTTTAGATATTAATTGTTGAAGCTTGATGTTTTGAATCGTTATAATATGGCTAGGTTAAGATTGAGTAGTGTTTGAGGTTGATTTCGGTAAGTTTCAGATGAGTTTTGAGTGGGAATCTTGAGAGCAACGGGATTTTAGGTTGAAACAGAGTATTAGATGCATTTTAATACATGTTTCCTCTGGTTTTGTGTGGCCGAAATAGGGGATAATCAAGGCGTTGCATCTTGAGGTTGTTCTAGGCTTGTCGGGAGCTTGTTTCGCGGTAGTAAGCAAGGTGAAGTGAAATCGGTGAGTGGAAATGGTCTTAAAAGTATTTTAAAGGTTTGAAAGTGGTTTTGGGATTTAGGATAAGTTTTAAACACTTACCTAAGCTCGGAAGTAAGTTTTCCTCTCTTACTCTTCAATATCGGTTCAGATATGAGTATGTGTGATTCATGTGTTAGTCGTAAACATGGTTTGCTTTACTTATTGTTAATGCATGATTTTAAAGTACATATGCAGTGGCTTAAAGGTATATTTAATGCTGTGAGCATTGGTTTTTTTATTTCGGTCGGGAATGTGATATTGCTATGGCAATGTGATTTGCATATGTGGGGATTTTGTGTAATGCATTCTGAAACAGTAAGTAAATGGTTTTGTAAATGATATATTGGCTATGTGATAAGGTGAGAAAACATTCGGATATAGTTGGCATGCCATAGGATAAAGTGCACTATAATATGGTTAAAAATCGATCATGGGACTAAGAGTATTTAAGGTATAGCAGTCGGCTACCCGGACTATGTTGTTATCACTTGGGTTGAGCGGTCGGTTCCCCTTGATGATGTAAAGATTGCGGTCGGCAAGGTTGTAAAGTCATATGGTCGGCATGGGGTAGTCTTGATGATGGTCGGTCATTAAGGAGATCCATGTATCCAATGTGTAAAGTTAACGGTCGGTTAACTAAAGGTTAGCGGTTGGCTAATCAAGGATAGTGGTCGACTATCTGGGGTCACTATAATTTCCAATATATGAGAATTCTAATGTTGAACCTATTTTATAATGCTTTGGGACTTAATCATGGTTTGTATATAATGCTTTGGGATTTAAGCATGGCTTTGCATTTGATGCTTTGGGATTAAGCATGTGGAATTTATATATATAAGGTTTTGCATATGGCTAATAAGCATGTTTGTTTTGAAACTATTGGAACTTGCTTATGTCGTAAGCATGGTTTAAATCATGAGTTGGTTTTCAAGGGTTTCAGAGCATCCTCACTACACAAGTGTACTTACGCTCACTTTTCTCCAATGATGCAGAGCATTAAAGCTTGGAGGCAGCAAAGGCAAGGATTAAGTGATCCAAAGACAAGAATTTTGATTATGGACTCGGTTTTAGTTTTTGGTTAATCAGGCAATATGTTCGACGAGGATTTTGGGAATTGTAATTCTGTTTTTCCCTAGTTCTAAGCATGTGTAATGCTGCGATTTTAGAGTTTGATTGATGTTGTTAAGTTCGTTGTGCATTGTTACCTATGGTTGATGTTGTGAGGTCTTCTAGGTATGCATCAAGACGATCTTGCTTTGATGTGCTAACCCCGTTGAGTATGGTATTGATGTGTTGTTGATATGGTGTTCATGCTGATAATTGCTTAGTTGGACATTTTGGTATGTTTGGTGAAATGCTTTAGGGAACATGCCTTTAGATTGATTCTTTTGGTAACATGAGCTTGTATGGTGGTTAAGGTATGGTACAAGGGTTGTTATATGTATTGTTGAATGTATGTATCCAAGTGTGCAAGTTGCTAGGATCTAAATATATCTAGATTTAGGTGAAAAACTTGTAGAAAATGACATTATAGGCCTCTGAGTACCGATACGCAAGGGACCGTATTGGTACGCAAAGGAAAACTAAGGTAGGCAGCATCTGTACGGGTATACGAGTATCGGTACGGTTAAGCAATTCAAGCTTGGCATATCAGTACGGGATATAGTGTACAGGTACGGGGATTCGTTACTGGAAAATCACTTTTTGAAGGGAAACCCGTGTACCGATACACCAAGGGATTCGTACTGGTACGAATTTAATATTGTACATGCTAATGTGGCATACCGATACGGTACATTGTGTACCGGTATGCATGGCTGCTCTATATCGGTACGACAATGTACGTATCGGTACGAGAGGCAATTTTTACAGGTAATGTCATAGAAATCAGTTTTTGGTTTCTTGCATTTTAGTCCCTAAGTTTAGAAAATGTAATTGAATGCGCATGGGTGATCATTTTGGCCTAAAATTTGTTATGTGGGCTTGTAACTGGACTAATTGAGGATTGTTAATCTTAAATTCAGTTTTGGTTTAGTAATTTAAAGTATTTACGTTTTAGTCCTCAATTTTGAATATGATGCAATTGATTGTCATTTGTGACTTGTTTCATTCGTGAACTTATCCACTACGAGTATGAACATGTAGGAACATTAATTCACATTTAGACAAGATAAAAGTAAAAAAATGGACCGACTTTTCGTAACCTTTCTCTGATTTGTTTTAGCAAACCTAATGTAGCACTCTCTGTTCGGTCGGGCGTCTAGGCCGGGTTGTGAGAGGGTTACAAGAGATAAGAGAGTTAAAGGTTCAGTTACATTAAATATGGGATCGAGGTTTTGTACGGCCTAGTATATCACCTTGGGGAGCTCCAGTCATGTTTGTGAAAAAGAAAGATGGATCAATGAGGTTATGTGTGGATTATCGTCAACTTAATAAAGTGACGGTGAAGAATAAATATCCTCTGCCAACGATTGATGACCTCTTTGATCAACTTAAAAGAGAAAAAGTGTTTTCTAAAATTGATCTTCAATCGGGGTATCATCAATTGAACATCAAAGAAGTAGATATACCAAAGACAGCTATCAGAACTAGATACATGTATTATGAGTTTGTAGTAATGCCTTTTAGACTTACAAATGCACCAGCAGCTTTTATGGATCTAATGAATTAGGTATTTTAGCCATATTTAGACCAATTTTTGGTGGTATTCATAGATGATATATTGGTTTATTCTAAAACTAAAGAGGATCATGATACTCACCTCTGAGTAGTTCTCTAAATCCTCCGAGAAAATAAATTATATGCAAAGCTGTCTAAGTCTGAAATTTTGCTTGTCTAAAGTAGTTTTCCTTGGACATATAGTTTTAGCTGAAGGGATTCGAGTTGATACTAAAAAGGTTCAAGCAATCCTAGAATGGAAAATTCCTCAGAATATATCTAGGGTGAGAAGTTTCTTAGGATTAGTTGGTTATTATCGGCGGTTCGTGAAAGAATTTTCAAAGATTGCTTCTCTAATAACTAAGCTATTAAGAAAGGATGTGTCATTTGTTTGGACAAATAAATGTCAAGAAAGCTTTGACAAATTAAAGAGGATAATAACATAAGCTCCTATTTTGGTACATCCAGAATCTGGTAAGGATTTTATAATATATAGTGATGAATCCCATAATGGTTTGGGGTGTGTATTGATACAAGAAGGGAAGGTTATAACATATGCTTCTCGACAACTCAAAACTCATGAAAGAAATTATCCTACCCATGATTTAGAGTCGGTTACAGTAGTGTTTGCATTAAAGATTTGGTGTCACTATTTATGTGGTCACATGAAGCGTGATTGTCCTCGTGCTGTGGGTGATGCACCGGTTCAGGCTGTTTTACCCGCTAGGGGCTAAGGCTGTGGCAGGGGTAACTTTCAAAGACGCGAGGATGGTCACAGAGTTGTGGCTCATGCTGTTGTGGTATAATCGAAGAATGGTGGACCGGCACAGATATATGCTCATCGTGAGGGGCGCAATGACACGGATGTGATCGCATGTACTTTCACCTTGCAATCTTTGTCGTTGTTTTCTTTGATTGATTCGGGGTATACTAATTCATACATCCTAAGTGAGCATGCATCATTTGTTAAATTTTACTGTTTAGATCTTTGATGTTGGCATGTTGGTAACTAGTTCTTTTGGGGAGACGGTTACAACTAGAAGGTTGTTTATGTGTTGTCCTTTGGCGGTGCAAGGTCATGAGTTTGCCGCGAATTTGATGGAGTTGTCATTCCATAGTTTTGATGTTATTTTGGGTATGGGTTGGTTAAGTGAGCACAAGGCGGTGGTGGATTGTGAGTCCAAAAGGATTTCTCTGAAGTTGGCCGATGATTATGAAGTCGTGGTGGTGAGTGAGAATGTAAAATTCTTGTCCAATGTTGTTTCGGCTACTGGAGCGGAGAAGATGATGTTTGATGGTTGCCAAGCTTATTTGGCTATTGTTATGAATCCGGTAGCCAAAGGTGTTTTGGTGTAGGACATTCAAGCTGTTTGTGATTATCTAGAAGTTTTTCCTGAAGAGTTGCATGGTTTACCTCCGGATAAGGAGGTGGAGTTTCACATTGAAACTTATAAAGGTACAACTCTAGTTTCTATTGCTCCTTATTGGATGGCACCGAATGAGTTAAAAGAGTTGAAATCCCAGCTTCAAGAGTTGTTGGATCATGGGTTCATTCGACCATGTTTCTCCTTAGGGTGCTCTGGTTCTCTTTGTGAAAAAGAATGATAGATCAATGTGTATGTACATTGATTTTCGTCAGTTGAATAAGTTGACAGTGAAGAACAAGTATCCGTTGTCGCTGATTGCTGACTTGTTCGATCAGTTTCGTGGGGCAATGTGCTCGCCGAGGATTTTGGGAATTGTAATTCTGTTTTTCCCTAGTTCTAAGCACGTGTAATGCTGTGATTTCAGAGTTTGATTGATGTTGTTAAGTTCGTTGTACATTGTTACCTATGGTTGATGTTGTGAGGTCTTCTAGGTATGCAACTAGACGGTCTTGCTTTGATATGCTAACTCTGTTGAGTATGGTATTGATGTGTTGTTGGTATGGTGATCATGCTGATAATTTCTTAGTTGGACATTTTGGTATGTTTGATGAAATGCTTTAGGGAGCATGACTTTAGATTGATTCTTTTGGTAACATGAACTTGTATGGCGGTTAAGCTATGGTACAAGGGTTGTTATAGGCATTATTGGATGTATGTATCCAAGTGTGCAAGTTGCTAGGATAGAGTGTATTGGTACGCAAAGGCAAACTAAGGTAGGCAGCATCAGTACGGGTATACGAGTACCGGTACTGTTAAGCAATTCAAGCTTGGCATACTAGTACGAGATAGAGTGTACTGGTACGGGGATTCGTTATTGGAAAATAACTTTTTGATGGGAAACCCGTGTGCCGATACACCATGGGATTCGTACCGGTACAAATTTAATACTGTACATGCTGATATGGCGTACCGATACGGTATATTGCATACCGGTACGCAAGGCTACTCCGTATCGGTACGGCAATGCACGTATCGGTACGAGAGGCAAATTTTACAGGTAATATCATGGAAATCAATTTTTGGTTTCTTGTATTTTAGTCCCTAAGTTTAGAAAATGTAATTGAATGCGCATGGATGATCATTTTGATCTGAAATTTGTTATGTGGGCATGTAAATGGACTAATTGAGGATTGTTAATCTTAAATTCAGTTTTGGTTTTGTAATTTAAAGTATTTATGTTTTAGTCCTCAATTTTGAATATGATGCAATTGATTTTCATTTATGACTTGTTTCATTCGTGAACTTATCTGCTGCGAGTATGAACATGTAGGAACATTAATTCGCATTTAGACAAGATAAAAGTAAAAAATAATGGACCAACTTTTTGTAACCTTTCTCCAATTTGCTTCAGCAAACCTAATATAGCACTCTCGGTTCGGTCGGGCGTCTAGGCCGGGTTGAGGGGGTTACAAGAGATAAGAGAGTTACAGGTTATGTTACATTAAATATGGGAACGAGGTTTTGTACAACCTAGTATATCACCTTGGGGAGCTCCAGTCCTGTTTGTGAAAAAGAAAGATGGGTCAATGAGGTTATTTGTGGATTATCGTCAACTTAATAAAGTGATGGTGAAGAATAAATATCATCTGCCAACTATTGATGATCTCTTTGATCAACTTAAAGGAGAAACAATGTTTTCTAAAATTGATCTTCAATCGGGGTATCATCAATTGAACATCAAAGAAGCAGATATACCAAAGACAGCTTTCAGAACTAGATACGGGCATTATGAGTTTGTAGTAATGCCTTTTAGACTTATAAATGCACCAGCAGCTTTTATGGATCTAATGAATTGGGTATTTCAGTCATATTTAGACCAATTTGTGGTGGTATTCATAGATGATATATTGGTTTATTCTAAACCAAAGAGGATCATGATACTCACCTCTGAGTAGTTCTCTAGATCCTCCGAGAAAAGAAATTATATGCAAAGCTGTCAAAGTGTGAAATTTTGCTTGTCTAAAGTAGTTTTCCTTGGACATGTAGTTTTAGCTGAAGGGATTCGAGTCGATACTAAAAAGGTTCAAGCAATCCCAGAATGGAAAATTCCTCAGAATATATCTGGGGTGAGAAGTTTCTTAGGATTAGTTGGTTATTATCGGCGGTTCGTGAAAGAATTTTCAATGATTGATTCTCTAATAACTAAGCTATTAAGAAAGGATGTGTCATTTGTTTGGACAAATGTCAAGAAAGCTTTGACAAATTAAAGAGGATAATAACATAAGCTCCTGTTTTGGTACATCTAGAATCTGGGAAGGATTTTATAATATATAGTGATGAATCCCATAATGGTTTGGGGTGTGTATTGATACAAGAAGGGAAGGTTGTATCATATGCTTCTCGACAACTTAAAACTCATGAAAGAAATTATCCTACCCATGATTTAGAGTTGGTTACAGTAGTGTTTGCTTTAAAGATTTGGTGTCACTATTTATGTGGTGAAAAGTGCTACATCTTCACGGATCATAAAAGTTTGAAATATTTGTTATGCCAAAAGGAGCTTAATTTGAGGCAAAGAAGGTGGATTAAATTTATTAAGGACTATGATGTAATTATTGATTATCATTAGGGGAAGGCTAATGTAGCAGCAGACGCACTTAGCCGAAAAACATTTTCTGCTTTGAGAGCATTGAATGCTCAATTGAAATTACAGGAAAACGGTACAATAGTGGTTGAACTTCAAATTAAGTCTAACTTGATAGGAAGAATTAAAGAGTTACAAGCAAATGATGAGAAATGCTTGGAAAATAAGAAGCAAGTTAACGTGCGAATCTAAAGACTTTGAAATAAAATCAAATGGAACTACAAGGGATGTGTATACATTCCTAAAGATGAGGAACTAAAGAAGGAAATACTTTCGGAGGCACATTACAGTTCTTTAACTATAAATCCAGTAGGCAAAAAATGTATCAAGATATAAATAGTCAATTTTGGTGGTCTAGCATGAAACGAGCTATCACCGAGTTTGTTGCTAAATGTTTTAACTTGCCAACAAGTAAAGGCAGAACATCAAGTTCCATCAAGATTACTTCAACCAATTTCAATTGCACAATGGAAGTAGGAAAAGGTTACTATGGATTTTGTAATAGGCTTACCACTGACGCCAATTAAGAAGGACTCGATTTGGGTGATTGTGGATTGATTGACTAAAATAGCACATTTCATACCAGTTCGAGCAGACTACTCCTTGAATATGTTAGCGAAGTTATATATTAAGGAAATTGTTAGATTACATGGTGTTCCTATGTCTATTATATCCGATAGAGATCCAAAGTTCACTTCAAGGCTTTGGAGTGCATTACGTGAAGCATTGGGAACTCGACTACACTTTCGTACTACTTTCTATCCTCAAACGGATGGACAATCAGAAAATACTATTCAAATACTCGAAGATATGCTCAGAGCGTGTATAATGAATTTTGCAGGCTCATGGGAAAATATTTTCCATTAGCTGAGTTTGCTTATAATAATAGTTACCAATCAAGTATAAAGATGGCACCTTATGAGGCATTATATGGAAGAAAATGCCGAACACCATTGAATTGGTTTGAACTAAAGGATCGAAAAATCATTGGGCCAAATCTTGTTCAAGAAATGGAGGAAAAGGTAAAGATAATTCAAGATAATCTCAAGGTCGCTTCTGACAAAAAAAAGTCGTACTTAGATCTTAAAAGAAAATATATTGAGTTTAAAGTTGGAGACAAAGTATTTTTAAAGGTTTCACCTTGGGAGAAGGTGTGATAGCTTGGACAAAAAAGGAAGCTGAGTCTGAGATTTATTGGACCATATGAGATTGAGAAAAGAGTTGGTCCGGTGGCTTATCAGCTAGCCTTACCTCCGAAAATGGACAAGATTCACAATGTATTTCATGTATCGATGCTCAAGAAGATCGATAAGATCCTTTACATGTTATTACCCCAGAGGAAATAGAGATTCAGCCAAATTTGACTTACGAGGAAGAACCGGTAAAGAATCTGGCACATGGGGTCAAAGAAATAAGGAATAAAATGATCCCTTTTGTTAAAGTTCTTTGGCAAAATCATAAAGTCGAGGAAACAACTTGGGAAAGAGAAGAAAATATGAGAAAGTAGTTTTCTCACCTTTTTGAACCAGGTATGTGTTGAAAATTCGAGGATGAATTTTCTTAAGGGGGAGAGACAAAATGTAAATTTTAAAAGTTTTGTGGCTAAAGTATAAACTTTGGAAAAGTTTAGGGACCAAAGTGTAATTTTCAAATGTTATGTATTTTAACCCCGTAAATGAATAGTCTATCCCCAAGAATGACGTTTTCTTGTTATTTGGAGTTTTCGTACGTAGTTTGTATTAATGGATATAAAGTGATGAAGTTCGAAAAAATATTTGGATAATCGGATCGAATCGAATATTCAAGATATTTTGAAAGATGATAGGGTAAGGTTAAAAATTTCATTTCCATGTCTTAAAATGGTAAGATTTATTTTGGGCCCTTGGATTTAGATAATTTTTTGATGTTAAAACCTAGCCATTGGATCAAGGAATAAGATTGGAATTTAAGTATGTTTCAAGGGCAAAATTGGAAATTGATATAGTTCAACGATAAATTGGTAAACTACTAACTCAAGATTAAATCTAGGTCATTGGATGATGGATGATGACATGTGGCACATTATGGATTCATTGGATTTGAGGGCAAAATAGTCATTTCACTATTTGCAGGATATTTTCAATATTTATGGAAATAAAAGATGCCAAATGGCATAAATAAAAAAGATGAAGAAATATCTTCATCTTTCTTCATGCTTCATGTCAAGAAGAAAAGAAAAGGAAGGAAAGCAAGGTAAGTTTAGGGTTTTGCATTTTTAATCCCTAAATACTAGGATTTAGGGTTAGCTTATGAAATATGAAGTTGTTCTTCATGAAATTCTCTTTCAATTGGTATAAAATTTTCATGGAGTTGTTGAAGGATACTCTTGAATTTTTAAAGAGAGATAATTTAGGGTTTATGGATCCAAATGAATTAGGATTGAATTATGGAAGATTATGTGATGTCCTATTATTTCCATGCTTGATTGAAGTTGAAATTGATGTATTCTTGATGGAATACCATTTGGTTAATTAGGGTTTAATTTGGGGTTTAAGAAATCAAGTTGAATTTGGAGTTTTCATGAAAGGAAAAATGTTGGAATAACATAATTGAAGGTTAATTTGAGGTGTTGGAATGGTTAAAGGATGCTAAATATGTGAATTATAAAATCTGCCCAGAATTTTTTGTCATTGGCAGTAAGTTCGGAAATTCATCATAAATTCTAAAAAAATGATTAGAAAGTGATCCTTATATCATTGTATTCCTGGTTCAGTCTAGTTTCTTTTGAAACAAACGGTGATTGATTTTGATTTGTATATCAAAATATATGAATTTTTAAGTGATGAAAGGTCAGAAAATAGAAACTAGTCTGCTCCAAAATTCAGCACTGGAATTCGACTTTAAAAAATTTGTCATAAATCGTACAAGTTGAATTTGGGCTATAATTTTATATGGTTGAACAGCTTATCGAATATATTTTTTGTCAAAACAAACAGAATCGAATTTCGAGTTGTGAATTATTTTATATAAATATTTCTTTGATGGTAGCGCAGACTGACAAATTATAATATGAGTACCTTATTGGTGTTATTAATTTGTGTATGTAATGGATGAATGTGAAGCATTCAAGTAAACCCGAGAAATAAAAAATTCAATAGATAAGGCAAAGGATCAAGCTTGGAGTTCTATTAGTTTATTCAATTTAGTTTGGGATAAGAAGTGTCAAGGTGAGTGAAAGTGAAGATTTGAGGGACTACCCTTGCGATTAGCCCCTCCTCAAGCTTCATCACCACATACATGGGTTGTTATTGTTAGCTTCATTCAATTGAAGGAAAGCTTGATTAATAAAATAAAAAGAAAAGAATAAAGGAAAAGCTTACTGGGTAGTTCATTCCCACCTATCACCTTCACCGTCTTCTTCTTTTTCCTTTAGCTAAGCAAGCACCTCCATTGGAGGATATCTCAAGCTTGAATTTCTCAAGTTTCCTAACCTTAAACTATTGCTTGCAATCGGGTAAGCTAAAGCCCTCAAATTAAACATTAATTCCATGGCTAAAACCTTGTTTAAATCCAAGTTCAAGAAACTTATAACCCTAGAAATTCTCTAGGGATATCATAGCTTATTCATTATTGTTTTTCATAGCTAATAAGTTGCTATGAATATATTATTGATGATGAAATCCTTGTGATTTTTATTTCCTTGTAGCTCAAGAGAATCAAGGTGAAGAATCACCAAATCCATCAAACTCCAATAAGTCAAAGAATAAGGGGATTATCATCAGGGAGCCCTAAAAGCTTTGGGAGTATCGGTGAGTGTAGTTGGAGTCTCGAGATTGGTTAGGTGCTTTTCCCGATTTCATTGATATTGTCTATTGCATTTCCATCAATGAATTCAAGGTGTGGGTACATCGAAACCTCGTAGGAGGTAGCATTGGTAAGCTTATTGCATTGATATATGGAATATTGAATCATTACATTGTCATTGATATCATTGAAACATTGAGAAAGGCCATATTGATCATTGTATATTGTTATTGTCATCTCTACCTTTATTGCTATTGTTATTGATATTGGCCTAAGCATTGAATCCTTGGATACGAATGGACATGAGATACAATTGGCATGCCATAGAATTCATGAGCTCATTGGTACGGAGTGGACTACGGTCCTTGAGCTAAGGTTCTATTTGGCGATGTTGGAGGGATGTGTTGGTTTTGGTCTTATTTGCGATCTTGGAGGATATTGGCCATTTATTGTTGGCGTAGTTGATTGGGAATTCGCGTATCCACATTCACATATCAACCTAATGAATTAATTTATTGAAATTATTGTTAAAACATGATTTGAGATGCATTTACATTGATATACATGTTATTGATGTTGTTGGCATTCATGTTATTATTGCAGACTAACTCACTAGGCTATATAAGCCTAATACATCTCATTTCCATGTATTTTCAAGTTAAAAAGGTGTGTCAGATCAAGGATCAGAACTATGAACGTTTTGAAGCAAGTCACACAAGCTATAAGTAATGTAAACCTACCCCTTAAACTCCTAGTATGGTGGCATAGGGTCTAGACATCTTAGTTTAACCCCAATTTGTATGTAAATATGGTTCACCATGTTGAATGAGTTAAAATATAAAATATGGCAAGTTAGTGTTTTGGTAAAATTGGTAAAGTGACCTAAAATGCTCTAATATGTGAAAACATAGTAAATGGATTCATATTGGCATGAAATGTGACATGCATTTAGATTTGATGTTTATAAGATTGCTGGTAAAATTTTGTGAACATTGGACAAGATTAAGGCCTCTAATTTGACTAAAAACCATATAAGAAATGTGATTACAAACTCAGGGGTATCGATACACCCAATCTGGTAAAGAACCGGTTCAGAAAGTGTTACCGGAACAAAAACGATGACCAATATGATACTTTATTTAATTATCTATAAAAATTTGGGGGATTTTACAATGAACAATAAAGCCTGTAACGAGAACTTGAGCAATTTAATCCTTTTATAAACTTAGGGAAGTTAATCAATGGTTTCCATGGACTTGCTAAGGTTAATTAACACATTTTTGAACAGGGGTATCGATACACCCAAGGGCCGTATCGATACGCTATAGCTAATATGACTCTTAAAAATTTCAATGACAAGGGCCCGTACCGATACACATCAAGACATATCGGTACGCTCAACCAAGACCGTTAATTCCGTTATGTTCCTCAGACCCGTATCGATAATTGGCCAAATCATATTGCTATGTGATTAAATTTATTAGACAAATCTGATGGAGTGTATCGATACGCACCAATCCGTATCGATACTAAGCTAATTTTAGAATTCCAGATTCCAAGCACCGTACCGATACGCCATCACCCGTATCGGTATGCTTCTTAATCCATTTCTAGTATTATATGCCTGTACAAAACGCCATCGCCCGTATCGGTACGGTAAGACCAGTAATGTTAATTTTTAGCTGGTCTATTAGCGTTTTGCTCGACCGGACCATGTCCGTTTGCCATGTTTTCCCTAATTTAGGCAAAGTATGCATAAATAGCCATTTTTAGCTACCTTTAAAGGTCAAGTTTAAACCTTTAAACTTACACAAGCCAACTATACTACATATATATCAAAAGAGGTAGAAATGACTTGTACAAAACTTATGCCACCATACTAGGAGTCTATAGAGTTGATAAACTTTACTTTATCAATGAAGTGACTTGCCAAAAACCTTTTTTCGGCTCTGATCTCGATCTCAAAACTCCTTAACCTGAAATGCTTGGAAGATGAATGCATTAGGCATACTTTGCCTAGTGAGGTAGTCATAAACAGTAGAATAAGCATAGAATGCAATCTAGCATGCTTCCATATTATCTATTACAACGAAAACAATGGCATGTAGTTTCAATGGCAGTTTAGACATGATCAATGATCAATATAACAACAATAGTCAATGCAATAACAATACTCTATAGCATTTTATTTTACATAACAATATGTTTCCTTGGATTGGTGTACGATATATGGATACACGAATTCCTCCGCCATACCAAAATCAATAGTGGTCTAGTCCCTCTGCCGCATAAATATGACCATAGCACATCATCCCTCTACCACACCACAATAAATGTTATGGCCTACCCGTACCAATGAGCTCATAATTCTATGGCGTGCCAATTGTATCCAATACTACTTGAATCCAAGGTTTAATATCAATAGTCCGATAGCAATAATTACATGGCAATGGATCAATAACAATAGTTCAATAGCCGAGTTTTAATATCGATAAGCAATAATGATGATTCCATACAATATCCAATGACAATAAATCAATATCAATGTTCCAATGGCCTTATTCAATATTCAATGATTCTATATTCCAATGCTTCAATGATTTCGATAACAATAACAACAATGCTATGGAAAATGAATCGATGCAATACTTGCCAATACTTACCAATATTGCCACCAACAATATTCTTATGCAATAACCTTAATACACAAGGTTAGAAATGCAATAATCGATATTCAAAGGTTCAGGAAAGGCACCTAGCCTATCCCCGAAACTCCGACTACACTCACCTTGAATTTCGAATCTCCTACGACTCTCGGATTACTACTCTTTTGTTCCTAGCTTTGGATGCAGATGGTGATCCTTCTTTTTCTCCAATTTTTGTGCTAGGTAAAACAAATGGAGATGTTAGATTCCAAATAACAACCTTAATATCAATTATTCAAACTTGAAATAGCTTTTAGCTACTAGATTTCCATGGATTGGAGCCTTAAAAGATATGACTCAATTTAGGTGTTTATTAGCTTAATCTCGAAATTTCTCAACAACTATCTATGGAACCAATGAATTGTTTGGGGGCTTTCACTTACCAAATCAAGGGCTATCTAATGATGTAAAGAAATCAAGAAAACGTCTACAAACGATGGAGATGCTTGCTTGAGCTAGAGGTTGAAGATGAAAATGGAGGTGCTTGCTTATTCTTAGAGAAAGATGAAGGAAGATAGAAAGGACAAGGAGGTCTCGTGGTTACTATAACTTTGGGAAAATGTTTCCAAACTCTTCAAACTTCCTTAAATCTACCCGATAGGTTTCTTCTAGCCAAATGTAAACAAATTTTAATTCATTAGATTGACCACTCCACCTCTCACGCAACTAATCATAAGGTTTTCTCCAAGGATAGGTAAACTATAAACAATAATTTTCATTTCCCAACAATTAAGATAGAACAATAGCTATCAATTCTATACCATCTTTCCCCCCAAATTTCACAAGGAGATTACGTGAATATTTCTAAGAAAAAAGGTGACTCACCTCAAAGTGGGATAATTATGGGAGTGGTCCTTCAACTTTCTAAACTTCACTCTATCACCCCTAAACTTTCAATTTTCATAATTTGGTCACTAAATTGTTTCTAAGAATTCAATTAGGTAAAAAGTCTTTAAAATTAGTCTTAATTAGAGTCTAATACGATGTATTAGCCACACAAACTAAGTCAATGAAATATTTGGACCTTTTGATATAGAATTCTCGATCACCGGAACCTAATTCCGACTAGACCTATTTTTAGGGTGTTATAATTCTCCCCTTAAGAAAATTCGTCCTTGAACTTTTACCTGAAATGATATCGAGATCATCTTCTTTTTCCTTGCTCCTCACGTGATACATCTATGTAGAAGCTTAGATTCAGGTCTGTATGATGCCTTGGACGACCCACTAGGCTTTCCGAAAGATCCTTGTCTCGCTCCTTTGCCTTTGAATGATCGAGCAGGGGATAACGGATCAGCCGATACAGAAGTAGGCTTGACGATATTTTTGGGGCAATCATGAATTAGATGTCCCATCTCACCATAGAACAAGCATGCTCAAGACTTCTTACGGCATTTCCCTACAAGATGCTTGTGCTGACAAAAAATGCAAATTGGGAGTTGTGTCTCTTTTATAGAACCACCAATACTATCAATAGATTTGGTACCAGGGAAGGATTGGGTTACTATAGACTCTCTAGGTGAAATCCTGGCAAAAGTGGCAAAAAATATGTATTGGAAAATATAAGAATGTGCCAAAATGAGTCTTTTGCGTGCAAGTATACACGGTCTGCAAGTAATACAGCTGAGTATCGACCCCACAGAGATTGTCTTGGAATTCAATTGCTTTGATTGTTACTTGCCTTAAGAAAAAAGTTGGTTTGATTTGAAATTGGGTTTGGAAAATAATTAGAAAGTAAAGAAATGAAAGAAAATTAAAGACGTTGGCAAGGAAGGTGTTTTAATGAATGGTGAGCGTTGGCAGGGAATACCTGGTTTTCACGCTATTCATGTCGTGCCAGCCGTTAACAACAACCTGTCTTGGCATTGTTTGCCGAGCAGATTCAAAAGTAGCAAAGCCTCTCTCGATGGTCATTGCCCTAAATTGATCATGTAAAAACCCCTATATCTCTATAGTGTTTGTTTTTAAATAAACCAATTTGATTAAGATCCAATCTATACTCCTAAGCGGTATATTTCACTCCCGAAGTAAGTTTATCTACTTGAACAACTTCTCTCGAAGCTTCTCTCCTCAGTATTTGACAACTTATTCGTTGCCACCCCAAGTATGTTAAGATATTAAGGTGCAATAGGCCAACAGTGCCAGCTCTCGCTTGACAGAGTATTTAGGAAATATTAAAGTTTGTCGAATAGATGAAACTTTGCCAAGGCAGATTTATTATTAAAAGCTAAAGCATGAAAATAACATAAAAACCAAACATCCCCCACCAACTATTAAACTAGTTCATGGTGAGGGAGTGAACCAACAATCCACAAATGTTTTCAGAATACATCATTCTTGAAAACAAAATAAAATAACTTGAGAGAGAGAATGGGCTAGAAGGGGTCTCTCGATGCAGCACTTCAAGATCTAAGCTTCTCGTCTAAGTTGGTCGGACCACCCTTCCACGGTGCAGCTGGTGTTCAATCGTCACACACACACACCAACTCCTCACGATCCAATCTTCTCCTCTCCTCTTAAAGTTTAGCTTGGTTGGTGTTTAAATAAGCGTGCAAAGAAGGGATAGGACTAGCTCTTCAAATTTTAAATTCTAACTGCCCAGAGGATAAGGGATTATCATCTTATAAAGATTTGAATGAGAGCTGATCAGGCTAAGGCTGACGTCATTCTGCCGACGCTGCCCTGGCATCCAAGCTTGGCATGAGACTGCCAACAAGTCTTAGCACCATCTTATCCGCTATTTTTTCGGAGATTGTTCCAATTGCTATTTTTTCGGAGCTTGATCATGTCCTATTTTTTGGGGTCCAACAGCCTATTGGCGTGGCATCAAGTTCACTTCTCTGCCATCCGATGCTTGGCATTGTCCGGTCTATCTGTGCCAACAACACTCGGTATTCTCTCTGGCATTCCTTCCTGTGTTGCTTTTTTGGGCCAAGTACTATGTCAAACCTGCAAAATTGCCAAAAAAAACAACCCTTCACGCTGGTATAGACAAAACTCTAAACTCTATATGCAAATGCATGATTCTAACATCCTAATGCAACTAAATGTACCTAAAAACAAGTAAAAGCATTGTAAGATTCGCATTAAAAATAGTACTTTTGGAGATGTAACATACCCCCAAACCTAACTCATTGCTTGTCCTCAAGTAATGCAATCAAAATAAAAACAAAAACTGTGAAAAAGTTAACTCGACAAAATTTTGGTTGAATGACAACACGTGCTGGCAAGCAAAATTTGGCTCTATTTCTGTCCTCAGTATCTCAGTGCAATAATGCCAAGTAGGTAGTAATTCAAGTGCAGCAATATAACTCTAGTCAAAGTTCATGAAGAGTGCATGAGTGTAGGCAATATGCATCAAGTTTCCTTTCACTTTCTTAGACAAATTTTACTACCTAAACTCAGATTTTTTTTTTCATTTTTTTTCTTTTTGCCAAGGGTTTCTGTTGGCATTCTTTTAAGCTTGCTTCATGACACTATTTAGCGTGAGAGATAAGAGGGAGCATGCCACGAATCCCCACCTTAATCTAGACATCACTAGGCTTTCTCTTCAACTCACACCCCAAGGTTTTGGACTTGAGAACTAAGAGGGAGCAAACCACGAAGCCCAAGTATCTTATTATCCCTAAGGTAGAGGAAAGTTTTATTTTTTCTTGCCTTGCCAGAACACTGCTACCTTATTTATTTCTTTTACCCTGTCATCATTTTTTTTAAATCTGAGCATAGTTTCAAAAAGTCTAAGTTTGCTAAGGGACTAGATACATCTTACGTGTTAAGTGCAAGTTCAATTCCCTAAACTAGAGATCAATTGCCAAGCAATCCTGGCATACTACTCCGCGGGCATGGCATGACAACTAAAGATTAAAGTCTCTTCATTGGACAGACACCTAGATCAAATTAAGCTTGCTTAACAATTGTTAACATTTTTCAAAATTAAATCGAGACAAAATTTGCTTTTTCTTTTTCAGCGGTTCGGTATGCATCTACTCTAAATGACCTCGATGACATGGCAACATAAATTAAACATGATATGCATGGCATAAATGTGAAGAAATGCACACCCCCAAATCCAAGATGTGCATTGTCCCCAATGCATGAAACAACACATATATACAAAAGAACAGAATAAAATAAAATGCATGGTCATGTGAATGCAATGTAATGAAATGTACATGAGTTTAGGAAGAAGATGACTCCCCTTTGGAGACTTCTTCTCGTGTGACTCGGGTCTTTCTCTTTATAAATGGCCCACGATCAGGGGCAATTCTCTTTCTTCCCTTCATTGTTGGCTTTGCGGCAGTGGATGCTCCAACATCCCGGAGGACTTCCTCCACAATCTTGGCAGGGTTTGATGGGGTAGGAGTAGCGGTGGCATCGGACTGCGCATGCATCACTGGTGGCGTGGCAAGCTTCTTGGCAGACTTTGCTTTGGCAGATTTGGTTTTAGGTTCCTTTGATTCAATCTCAGAATCAAAACTAGCAGACTCAACTTGAACTGAAGATAGTGGGACTGTAGCATCAAACTCTGAACTGGCAGGACTGGCTGGCATAACTGGACTAGTTGAACTGGCTGGCATGGCTTCATCACTGGCAGAGGGCTCGGCAGGGAAATCTTGGAATTCTGGCACAACATCAGGAGATATTTTTTGATGAGTTTCCCTGATTATCACATTCCTGGTCTGCATGTAATGTCGTAGCTTGAGATTAACCTCCTCAGCCTTTTCCATCTTACTGAGTATCATCTCCTGGCGTTGGTAGATTTGAGACAATATTGCCACAGAACCGTCTGGCACAGTCTTAGGCATTGTGTCTGGCACAGCTTTTGACATCTTTGCCTTAGGCGTGGCCATTTTTGCTTTTCCCTTGGCCTTGTCCTTTGGCTCAACTGCGGTGAGGTTTCTCCATATGGCAACAGTGATGGTCATTCCCTTTATTATCTGGCCTTGCTCCTCATCAAGCCTAAGCACATCATGGCGTATGCAAATGTTAAAAATAAGCAAAGGGAAAAACAAACTACCTTTACCTCTCACAGCACACTTATAAGTCTATTCTATTATAATCTTTCCAATGTTGATCTTGCACCCTTTTATGATTGAGTGCAACAAAATCAGCCTTTCTTTCGAGACCGTCTTATTGTGGGATGTAGGCAATAGGTTTGCCTTAATGAAGTCATTCCAGCCTCTCACTTGTGGCTTCAACGCCAGCTGCTTCACCATCCGGTGGCCCGTCGATGAGACTGTCTGCGTTATGCTAGGTTCACCCAGATCCGTCAGTAGCTTTTTCCTATTGGCAGCAGTTATCGAATCAATATACTCAAAATATTCATCCCTTGCACCATCCAACTCAAACATATTATTAATATATCCCTCATCAAAACGCACACACTTACCCCTAATCATCAGGAAAGGCGAATCCTTGGTCACAAGGTGCGCGTAGAATTCTTGAACGATGGTGGCATAGATCTCCCCTTTTTGCTGGCAGAATAGACTCCACTTGTGCAAGTTAATCGTAGACATAACTTCTAAAGGGAAGTCGGTTGTTGCCTCTGTTTTGAATTTGAAGTGCTTCTCGTAGCAAAAACTCCTCGAGGCAAAATTTGTTTCAAACTTTTTCTCGATCTCCTCGTTGAAGAATATTTTAAAGGGAAGAGACGATGAGGCCATTGAAATTGGTTGAAGCTTGGAACGATGTTGAAAGATGAAGGCAAAGGACGATTTGGGTTTGTACTTACTTATCGAAAAGGAAGTAAAAAGTGAGAGAGATGTTTTGGCTTCTTTAACCGGCAAGAGTATGAAAGTGAAAGGTTTTAGGTTGGTTGAGTGTTTTAATGGGAGTAGTAATTAGGGATAATGATAGGGAATAAAAAGAATTAATTTAAAAATATGTGGAGTGATAAGGTTGAAGTGATAAGGTGATAGGTGATAAGATAGGGTAAGGATTGGAGTGATAAGGTAATTGATTTAAAATTTAAATTTCAACCAAAATTTGGGCGGCTAGGGCTTAAAGTCAAATAAAGATAACTCTCTCAATTTTTACTAGGCCGATAAAACTAGGGTTTTCCCTCTTTCTTCAATCTTTTGCACCGCTGCATGCCAAGCTACTCTGGCACTGCGTCTGGCAGATTTTTCTGTTAAAGCGTTGGCTCCTACCAACGACCCTGGCAGTGTTCCTGGCACAATGAATTTGCGTAACTCAAAGGAAACCTTTCAACACACTAAATAAATAAAAAACATGGAACTTAAAAAGAAAGAAAGAAAACTAAAAACCTAAAAACAAAGAAAAACACTAACCTAATATATACAAAAATTTAGACCTGGCGGTGTTTTTAAGTAACCTCTGCCAAGAGGATCACCTCTTTGGCATTTTCTGATCACCTTCCATGTAGTGCTTTAAGTGTTGGCCATTCACCTGAAATATTTCTCATGTCTTCAAGTTCTTAATGTCCACAGCTCCTTGAGCATAGGGCTTTACAACTACATAAGGGCCTGTCCATCTTGATCTGAGTTTCCCTAGAAACAACTTAAGCCGTGAGTTGAATAGAAAAAACACGTTGGCCTACCTCAAAATGCCTTGGCATTATCCTGCTGTCATGCCAACGTTTTGCTTTTTCCTTGTAGATCCTAGCGTTCTCATAGGCTTGCCTTCTGAATTCCTCCAACTCATTTAGGTCTAGTAACCTTTTTTCTCCAGCAGCTCCCCATGCCATGCCAAGTATTCTGATGGCCTAGTAGGCTTTATGCTCAAGCTCCACTGGCAGATAGAATGGTTTTCCGAAAATAAGTCTAAACGGTGAAGTACCCAAAGGATTTTTAAACGCGGTCCTGTAAGCCCACAAGGACTCATATAGTCTCAAGGACCAGTCCTTCCTTGATGGATTAACAGTCTTCTCTAAGATGTTTTTGATCTCCTTGTTTGAAATCTCAGCTTGCCCGTTTGTTTGCGGATGATATGCTATGGAAATTTTCTGTTGTATACCATACTTGCACAAGCTTTAGAAATTAGACTACATTTAAAATGAGTACCCTCATCATGAATGATCACTCTAGGGGCGCCAAATCTAGTAAAGATATGCTTATGTAAAAACTTGGCAACGGCCTTGGCATTGCTCGTTGGCAGAGCAACAGCTTCTACCCACTTAGATACGTAGTCAACAGCTACAAGAATGTATACATTACTAAATGAGGGTGGAAAATGACCCATAAAGTCTATCCCCCATACATCAAATAAATCTGCATGCATAATGTTTTAAAGCTGTAGTTGGTGTCTGCCAGAGATGTTTCCTGTCCGTTGGCATTGATCACATGCCTTGGCATACTCGTAGGCATCCTTATATAGTGTGGGCCAAAAGAATCCTGACTGCAATACCTTGGCAGCAGTTTTTACTCCAGCAAAGTGACCTCCATATGGTGCGGCATGGATAGATGCAATATGTTATGTTGTTCATCCTCAGGCACACACCGACAGGTCACTTGGTCGACACTCTATTTGAACAATATTGGCTCGTCCCAATAGTATTGCCTAACTTCCCGCAAAAACCTTTTCTTGGCATTGTATGCCAAGTCTGGTGGCAGAATGTTACTTACCAAGTAGTTGACAATATCGGCATACCATGGCATGGCATGGCATTAACTGCAAGCAAATACTCATCAGGAAACACATCTCTTATCAAATTGGTCTTACCATCTTCAAGATGACGCTCTAAATGTGAGAGATGGTCAGCTACTAGGTTTTCACTATCCTTTTTGTCTCGGATCTCAAGGTCAAATTCTTGAAGTAGAAGCATCCATCGGATTAGCCTGGGCTTGGCATCCTTCTTTGCCAAGAGATACTTTAATGCTGAATGATCTGAAAAAACCACAACTTTGTTACCAATTAAATAAGATCTAAATTTGTCAAAAGCAAATACAACCGCAAGAAATTCTTTCTCGGTCGTAGAGTAATTTAGTTATGCTTTATTTAAGGTTCGGCTGGCATAGTAGACGGCATGGAAAACCTTGCTATGCCTTTGTCCCAAACTACTCTGACGGCATAGTCGCTGTCATCACACATGAGCTCGAAAGTCTCATTCCAGTCCGGTGCCACAACTATAGGGGCATTGATCAACTTTTCTTTAAGCTCCTAAAACGCTCTCAAACAAGAATCATTAAATGCAAAAGTGGCATTATGTTGTAACAAAAAGCTTAAGGGTTTAGCAATTTTTGAAAAGTCTTTAATGAAACGCCGATAAAAACTGGCATGTCCTAAGAAACTTCTTATACCTTTGACACTTGTTGGGGGCGGTAGTTGCTTAATTACCTCAACTTTTTCTTGATCCACTTCTAACCCTCTCTCAGTTACCTTGTGCCCGAGAACAATGCCCTCCTTCACCATGAAGTGGCATTTTCCCAGTTCAACACTAGGTTCATCTCTATGCATCTCTTCAAGACTTGCTCCAAACTCTGAAGACATTCCTCAAATGTTTTGCCAAACACTGAGAAGTCATCCATGAATACTTCTATGTTGTGCTCGATCATATCGAAAAAATGGACATCATGCAATGTTGAAATGTTTTCGGTGCATTACATAGGCCGAATGGCACTCTTCTAAACGCAAAAATCCCATATGGGCACGTGAACGTAGTCTTCTCTTGATCATCAGGGGTAATGGCAATCTGATTATAACCTGAATAGCCATCGAAAAAACAATAGAAAACTTTACCTGTCAACCTGCCTAGCATTTGATCAATGAATGGCAATAGGAAGTGATCCTTCCTCATGGTATTGTTCAGCCTCCTATAGTCCATGCACACTCTTCATCCAGTGATAGTTCTGGAGGAGATTAACTCAGCTTCACTATTTTGTACCACGGTCATGCCACCCTTCTTTGGCACGCATTACACTAGGATAACCCAAGAGATATCGAAAATGGGATATATAATCCCGGCATTAAGCCATTTTATGATCTTTTTTTTCACAACTTCTTTCATGCTTGGGTTTAGCCTTCTTTGGCCTTCAATGGTCTTGCCATGGTACTCCTCCAATATAATCTTATGCATGCAAATGGTTGGGCTAATACCTCTGATGTCTGCCAAAGTCCATCCTAATGCTTGCTTATAGTCACGTAATATTGCCAACAACCTTTCCTCCTGATCATTAGTGAGACCAGTGGCAATGATCACTGGCAGAGTTGAGTGTTCACCTAAATAAGTATACTTCAAGTGATCTGGCAGTGGTTTCAGTTCCAATGCTAGTGGCTCCTCAATTGATGGTTTAGATGCCTTGAATTCTTTGCCGGCCAACTGTAGTGGCTCAAAATAACTCGCCTCTTCAGCCTCCAAGACTGGTTCTTCTAGTTCCTCAAATAGATCAGCTATGCCATCTAAATTGATGGCATCAAATTCTGCATCCTGACATAACTGTGTCGTGTCCAAAGTGTAAATGGACTCTATCATCTCCTTTGCTTGGCACTCATCAGGTTCATCTACACATTTCAAAGCTTGAAACACATTAAATGTAGCTTGCTGATCATTCATGCGCATTGTTAGTTCCCCTTTATGAACATCAATCAAAGCCTTACCTGTAGCAAGAAAAGGCCTCCCCAAAATAATAGGGACATTAATATCAGCCTCATAATCCAAAATGATAAAATCAGCTGGAAAAATAAATTTGTCTACCTTTACCAACACATCATTAATCTTACCCTTGGGATCTGCATAAAATCGGTCTGCCAGCTGAAGTGTCACCGTGGTAGGTCTTGCTTCTATGCCAAGCTTTCGGAAAACTGACATTGGCATCAAGTAGATGTTGTCTCCTAGGTCACACAGTGACTTGCCCATGAATTTGTTGCCAATGGTGCAGGGAATAGTGAAACTTCCCAGATCTTTCAGCTTTGGTGGCAAATAGTTTAGGATCATGGCACTGCATCCTTCGGTCAGGGCAACAGTTTCAAAGTCTCCCAACTTTCTCTTTTTGGACAAAATGTCCTTCAGAAATTTGACATAGTTGGGCATTTGTTCAAGGGCTTCTACTAATGGAATTTGATTTGCAATTGCTTAAGAACCTCCAAGAAGCGCTTGAACTTCTGATCTTGCTTATGCTTTTGAAATCTTGCTGGAAATGATGGCGGCAGATAGATACGTGCCTGCTCTGCTGGCTTTGCCAATGCAGCGCTGGCATCAGACTGTTTGGCATCGACGTTGGCATCAGTGTGCTGTCTGGCATCAATTTTGGTATCGTCTGCTTTTGTTTCCTCTTTCTCTGCTTCCCTGGGATTATCTGCTGGCACAGGCTTCTCATCTTGGCAATTATTTGGCTGCTTAGCAACCTTTTCCATCTCGCACTGCTTACCACTCCCTAGGGTCGATTGCTGAGTGCACTGGCAATCTGCCCAAGCTGGACTTCCAAATTTCTCATTGACGCAGCCAAACTCTGGACTGTGGCATCATTCCTTTCCATGTACTTTGTGAGAGTGCCTCATTGGTTGAGTCTCTGCCCTTGCTGAAAATTGTTTTGGGTTTTCTGTGGCATGGCATTCTGATAGAATGCTGGCATGGCATTGTTATTCTACCTCTAAGTATTCTGGCGCTGGGCATTGTACTGGTTACCTCCTTGATTTCCCCAAGCTAAGTTAGGGTATTGTCTCTAACCTGCATTATAAGTATTGGAGTTAGGGTTATAGTAACGATTAACATTGCCAACCAAATTTACCGATTGAGGGTTGGCTGAACATTCATCCACATAATGATTTTCTCCACAGAGCGTACAGAATGGGTCTAATGCTTTGACTTCTTGGGACTCATTGTTCTTTTTCAACGTTCTTACCATGCTCGTAAGGTTGGAAATCTTGGCATGAAGGGATGTTAGTTCATCAACCTGAAATTTCCCATTAGTTTTAGTTTCGGTCCCAAGTCTTGAAAAAGGATATTCAAAATCATTGATTGTAATCCTTTCTAAAATGTCAACAGCCTCAGTATATGTCTTGTCAATCAATGAGCCAGCTGCTGAAGCATCAACAACCGTCCTCATTTGTGCATTCAATCCATTGTAAAAGGTTTGAATCTGAGTCCAATTCGGGAATCCATGCATAGGACACCTCCTCAACAAGTCTTTGAATCTTTCCCATGCATCATATAAGGTCTCATCCTCAGCCTGCCTGAATGTAATAATCTCATATAGGGTCTCATCCTCAGCTTGCCTGAATGTAATGGTCTCACCCAGGCATCATATAAGCCTTTGCTCTGCCTCTCAAAGAAAAAGTAAATAACTTCAGCTTCACGGTATCTTTAGGTACTCCATTTTGTTGAAATAGCTAGCAAATATCCATGAACTGTTTAAGATGTTACCTCGGATCTCCAGTGAGTACGCCATCAAACTGACCTACATTCAAAAGAGTTTGAATCATCACTGGTTTAAGTTCAAAATTGACAGCGTTTACCTCTGTGCCAACAAGTTCTGGCATCAAATTGTCAATGGTTGGGGCCGAATGTTCTCTAATAGGCCTCTCATTAACAACTGGGGCAACATGTGGTGGTGGTATCTCATTGTTAAGTGGATTACCCCCATTGTTCACCACACCATTCCCTCTATTACCTTGGTTCATCTCTCAGAATCTTCTTTTTAACCTCCGCAAGGTTTTCTCAATTTTCGGATCGTATGGCCACTCGTCCACCACACGATGGCTTCTGGTCATACACCGAAAAAAATGAAAGGTAAAAATAAAACGAAAATAAAAATAAAAGGAAGACAAGTAAAAATTTAAAAACAATCAATTATGTTGCAATCCCTAGCAACGATGCCAAAAACTTGTAGACTCTCTAGGTGAAATGCTGGCAAAAGTGGCAGAAAATATGTATTGGAAAATATAAGAATATGCCAAAATTAGTCTTTTGCGTACAAGTATACACGGTCTGCAAGTAATACAGCTAGTAAGCTGAGTATCGATCCCACAGAGATTGTCTTGGAATTCAATTGCCTTGATTGTTACTTGCCTTAAGAAAAAAGTTGATTTGATTTGAAATTGGTATTGGAAAATAATTAAAAAGTAAAGAAATGAAAGAAAAGTAAAGACATTGGCAAGGAAGGTGTTTTAATGAATGATGAGCGTTGGCAGGGAATGCCTGGTTTTCACTCTATTCATGTCGTGCCAGCCGTTAACAACAACCTGTCTTGGCATTGTTTGCCGAGCAGATTCAAAAGTAGCAAATCCTCTCTCGATGGTCATTGCCCTAAATTGATCATGTAAAAACCCCTATATCTCTATAGTGTTTGTTTTTAAATAAACCAATTTGATTAAGATCCAATCTATACTCCTAAGGGGTAGATTTCACTCCCGAAGTAAGTTCATCTACTTGAACGACTTCTCTCGAAGCTTCTCTCCTCAGTATTCGACAACTTATTCATTGCCACCCCAAGTCTGTTAAGATATTAAGGTGCAATAGGCCAACAGTGTCAGCTCTCGCTTGGCAGAGTATTTAGGAAATATTAAAGTTTGTCGAATAGATGAAACTTTGCCAAAGCAGATTTATTATTAAAAGCTAAAGCATGCAAATAACATAAAAACCAAACATCCCCTACCAACTATTAAATTAGTTCATGGTGAGGGAGTGAACCAACAATCCACAAACGTTTTCAGAATACATCATCCTTAAAAACAAAATAAAATAACTCGAGAGAGAGAATGGGCTAGAAATGGTCTCTCGATGCAGCCCTTTAAGATCCAGGCTTCTCGTCCAAGTTGGTCGGACCACCCTTCCACGGTGCAGCCAGTCGTCAATCATCATACACACACCAACTCCTCACGATCCAATCTTCTCCTCTCCTCTTAAAGTCTAGCTTGGTTGGTGTTTAAATAGGCGTGCAAAGAAGGGATATGACTAGCTCTTCAAATTTTAAATTCTAACTGCCCAGAGGATAAGAGATTATCTTCTTATCCAGATTTGAATTAGAGCTGATCAGGCTAAGGTTGACATCATCCTGCCAACGCTGCCCTGGAATCTAAGCTTGGCATGAGTCTGCCAACAAGTCTTGGCATCATCTTATCCGCTATTTTTTCAGAGATTGTTCCAATTGCTATTTTTTCGAAGCTTGATCATGTCCTATTTTTTGGGGTCCAACAGCCTCTTGGCGTGGCATCAAGTTCACTTCTCTACCATCTGGTGTTTGGCATTGTCTGGTCCATTTTTGCCAACAACACTCGGCATTCTCTTTGGCATTCCTTCCTGTGTTGCTTTTCTGGGCCAAATACTATGCAAAACCTACAAAATTGCCAACAAAACAACCCTTCACACTGGCATAGACAAAACTCTAAACTCCTTATACAAATGCATGATTCTAACATCATAATACAACTAAATGTACCTAAAAACAAGCAAAAGCATTGTAAGATTGGCATTAAAAACAGTACTTTTGGAGAGGTAACAATTGCGGTTTGAGGTCTAGCAATATATTTAGAACGGGAATGTTGTGAATACACATTTTGTTTTGAACCATGATACTTCCCTTTCTTGAACGACTTAGGAAAATGAGAGTCATCTCGATATCTCTTTTCAGACTTGCCTGACCCACCGGCCTTCTGAGCAATTTTAGTAGCTTTAACCTTGTTCACAAGGTCATGGAAAACAGTAATACCCAATGCAGTAAACATATGGCACAGATCATCATTCAGACCATTAATGAACATTCTGCACTTCCCCTCTTTCTTCTTAATATATTCAGCCCCGTACAAGCAGTACTTGTAAAAATCATGGATGTACTACTCTACAGGTCGTCCCCTTATTTCAGATGAAGGAATATGTCACGTCACTCAGCGAGATAATACTCACTGATGTATTTTTACGAAATTCATGAAGGAAAAACTCCCAAGTCACTGCTTCTTCAAGAACTGCGATGGTAGCCTCCCACCAATACAATGCTTCATCGGCTAGCAAGGAAAGGGCACACTCAAGCTTGTGTTTATTGGAACACTGTAGCTGTTTAGTCAGGATTCTTAGAGTATTGTCCATCCAATACTCGACAATTTCAGGATCATCGTCATCACAGCCTGTGAAAGACTAAGCCCGATGTTGAGGTAACTTATCAATGGGAGCTCGGGAATTCGGAATAGCAATGATAGGAGGTTGGAAAGTCTACTCAGCCTTCATTGAGGTTATAAATATTTTGAACATGTCAACCATATTCCTATAGCATTCGACTTGAGCAGCTTGTACCTCGGGCTCATGGTTCTATGTTGGGGAATTTTGCAAAATTAGAGGTTCTCTTCCTCTAATCTCCTCACCATGAGTTGAGGAGCCGATAACATACTCGTCTACATGAGCCTGATTAGAGTTAGACATCTATGAATAAAGAGATCAGGTTAGCCGGCAAGTCACATTATACAATAAATAACTCTCAGGTGGCATAATATAACGCAATGACAATACAATAAACTTTACTGTAGTCCTAGAATCAACTAAACTCTAGCTCTGATACCACAAATGTAACACCCCCTACCCGGTCTGGTAAAGAACCAGTTTGAAAAGTGTTACCGAAACCAAAACGATGATTGATACGATACTTTATTTAATTATCTATACAAATTTAGGGGATATTAGAAAGAACAATAAAGCATGTAACAAGAACTGGAGCACTTTAATCCTTTTATAAACTTAAGGAAGTTAATCAGTAGTTTCCATGGACTTGCTAAGGTTAATTAACACATTTTTGAACAGGGGTATCGATCACCCAAGGGCCGTATCAATGCGCTATAGTTAATGTGACTCTTAAAAATTTCAGTGACAAGGGCCCGTACTGATACATATTAAGACATATTGGTACGCCTAGCCAAGACCGTTAATTCTTTTAGGTTCCTCAGACTCATATCGATACGTGACCAAATTGGATTGGTACGTGATTAAATTCATTAAACAAATCTGATAGAGTGTATCGATAAGCACCAATCCGTATCGATACTGAGCTAATTTTAGAATTCCAGATTCCATGCGCCGTACCGATACGCCATCACCCGTATCTATACTCCCCTTAATCCATTTCCATTATTATACCGATATGCCATCACCCATATCGGTACGGTAAGACCTGTAATGTCAATTTTTAGCTGGTTTATTAGCATTTTGCTCGACCGGACCATGTCTGAATTCAATGAAATTTTACCAGCAAGTCTATATAGCTTAAAACTACCATCATTTCAAATTTTAGGGTCGAACAAATCCGTTTGCCATGTTTACCCTAATTTAGGCCAAGTATGCATATGTAGCCATTTTTAGTTACCTTCAAAGGTCAAGTTTAAACCCTTAAACTTACACAAGCCAACTATATTACATACATATCAAAAGAGGTAGAAATGATATGTGCAACACTTATGCCACCATACTATGAGTCTATAGAGTTGATATACTTTACTTTATCAACGAAATGACTTGCCAAAAACCTTTTTCGGCCCCAATCTCGATCTCAAAATGCCTTAACCTGAAATGAATGAAAGATGAATGTATTAGGCATACTTTGCCTAGTGAGGTAGTCATAAACAATGGAATAAGCATAGAATGCATTCTAACATGCTTCCATATTATGTATTACAACGAAAACAATAGCATGTAGTTTCAATGGCAATTTAGACATGATCAATGGTCAATATAACAGCAATAGTCAATGCAATAACAATACTCAATAACATTTAATTTTATATAACAATAAGTTTCCTTGGATCGATGTACGGTATATGGATACAAGAATTCCTACGCCGCACCAAAATCAATATTGGTCTAGTCCCTCCGCCGCATTAATATGACCATAACACATCATCCTCCATCGTACCACAATAAAGGTCGTAGCCTACCCGTACCAATGAGCTCATAAATTATATGGTATGCCAATTGTATCCAATACTACTCGAATCCAAGGTTTAATATCAATAGTCCGATAGCAATAATTCCATGACAATGGATCAATAACAATAGTTCAATAGCCGAGTTTCAATATCGATAAACAATAGCGATGATTCAATACAGTATCCAATGACAATAAATCAATATCAATGTTCCAATGGCCTTATTCAATATTCAATGATCATTGATTCTATATGCCAATGCTTCAATGATTTTGATAACAATAACAACAATGCTACGGACAATGAATCGATGCAATACTTACCAATATAGCCATTAACAATTTTCTTATGCAATAACCTTAATACACAAGGTTACCAATGCAATACTTGATATTCAAAGGTTCGGTAAAGGCACCTAGCCTATCCTCAAGACTCCGACTACACTAACCTTGAATTTCGAAGCTCATACGGCTCTCGGATTACTACTCTTTTTTTCTTAGCTTTGGATGGAGATGGTGATCATTCTTTCCCCAACTCTTGTGCTAGGTAAAACAAAGAGAGACGTTAGATTCCAAATAACAACCTTAATGTCAATTATTCAAACTTGAAATAGATTTTAGCTACTAGATTTCCATGGATTGGAGCCTTAAAGGATACAGCTCGATTTAGGTGTTTGTTAGCTTAATCTTGAAATTTCTCAACAACTATCCATGGAACCAATGAATTGTTTGGGGGCTTTTACTTACAGAATCAAAGGCTATATAATGATGTAAAGAAATCAAGAAAACGTCTACAAACGAAGGGGTGCTTGCTTGAGCTAGAGGTTGAAGATGACAATGGAGGTTCTTGCTTATTCTTAGAGAAAGATGAAGGAATATAGCAAGGAAAGGGAGGTCTCGGTGGTTACTATGGCTTTGGGAAAATGTTTTTAAACTCTTCAAACTTCCTTAAATCTACCGGATATGTTTCCTCTAGCCAAAGGTAAACTTATTTTAATTCATTAGAGTGATCACTCCACTTCACACACAACTAATCATAAGGTTTCCTCCAAGGATAGGTAAACTATAAACAATAATTTTCATTTCCTAACAATTAAGATAGCAATAATAGCTATCAATTCTATACCATCTTTTCCCTCAAATTTCACAAGGAATTCACGTGAATATGTTTAAGCAAAGAGGTGACTCACCTCAAAGTGGGATAATTAGAAGAGTGGTCCTTCAACTTTCTAAACTTCACTCTATTACCCCCAAACCTTCAATTTTCACAATTTGGTCACTAAATTGTTTCTAAGAATTCAATTGGGTCCAAAGTATTTTAAATTAATCTCAATTAGAGTCTAATACGATGCATTGGCCACACAAACTAAGTCAATGAAATATTTGGACCTTTTTGATATAGAATTTCTAATTACTAGAACCTAATTCTGACTAGACCGGTTTTCAGGGTGTTACAAATTTTGGGTAAAGTTAACCCAGGCGTACCGGTACGGGTGGTGTCGTACTGGTACTAACATACAATTTTGGTATTGTGGACTAAGGCGTATCGATATTGCTACAGTGGTACCGGTAGGCAAAATCAACCCTGGAATTTTACTGTGGCAAGGGTATCGGTACAGGTGGTGTCGTACCGATACCCATTAATGACTCAATTTGGGAATTTAGGGTTAGCATACCGGTACGGTGATGAACTCGTACCGATACAAAGAGCATCGTGTCCTCGTACCGGTACAAGACACTGTGTACCGATACTGGATTCAAGTTCGAAAGAATTTGATATAAGAATGTACCGGTATGGCCTCATGAGTACCGGTACCGATACAGGGGAGTTAGTTAAAGTTAGTTATATGATTTAAAACCTTGCAAAATGATCATTGAATCTTTTATAAGTTAATTGAAGTGCAAATGGCTTCCAAATCCATTAATATTTCATACACAAGATAACCAAGCATTGAATTTCACATTGGTAACCTTAATTATTGATAAGCCCCTAAAATTTTCTAAAATTACAATTTAGTCCCTAAAGTTTGAAAAAGTTACTAAATGATCCTTAGTTATGGTTTTGATTAAGTTCAAGATGATCATTGTTAGTGATGGTTCTCTAATGGTAAAATTGACTCACTATTCATTCTATAAGTTATTGTAAAAGCTAATCCGATCACCGTATTGTCCTCCGATAACGCTTTCTGACCCAAATTCCTACCGGACCGGGAAGGGGTGTTACATCTTGATTCGTACTGGAAAGAGATTGATCAGCAAGATCTGACTACGGAGGGCAGAACAAGTTTCATTGAGCCCCATAAGAAATTGAAACAATTTTTGTCGAGCCAGATGTGTGAAATTTTCAACAGAAACATTACACTCACAAACTAAAATGGGAATGAGAGAGCTACACTTATCCCATAACAGTTTCAATCGAGTAAAATACGTGGAAATAGACGAATCACCTTAACCTAGGGTGGCAATTTCTTGATGTAGGAAAAAAAATCCTAGAACCATCAACCTTATCAAATCACTCTTTTAATTTCGTCAAGACATGAGTGGCGCTAGAGGCGAACACAATATCGGCAGAAAGATCAGAGGAAACAGTGTTTAAAATCCAATAGAGGACGAACACATTACAATGTTCTCGCTGAGACTCATAACTCTCTTTTCGACAGTCGTCATCAACGAAGCCAAGCTTATTCTTGGCCAGGAGAGCGATGGGCATAGAGCGACTCCAAATACTATAATTTTCAATGTCAAGAAGACGATGCGAGACCAGAACACTTCCCGGATTATCAAAGGGATGCAAAAAAGAGGATGATTGAAGTCAATCACTGAGAACTGGCAGAAGGATTGGCCGCCGGAGGGATGGCCGGTGGTGAAGGGACGGGCGCATTCATATTCGGCAGAGACATCGTAACAGAAATAAAAAAAATGGACAACAAATTCCTAATCGAAATGAAAAATTGGGAAAGAACACACAAACGTGGGTTGAAAGAGGCCCAACAAACAAAAGAGCTAAAGAACCTGGATCACTGATACTATGTTAAAATTGGAAATACGAGATGAATAATGTTTTGATTTCATATCAATAACTTTACATCAACTGAGTATTTATAATACATTAGTAGTCTAACTAACTTGCTAATAACAGACTAAGAAACTAACTTACTACTTTAACTAATATTTACAAACTATCAATATATTCTTTCAACAATTATAATAATAATCAATAATAAACGTAACATAAAATTATTAATAAGGACATATAGAGGGCAGAAAAAAACCACCGAATTTTATTATTCTATCTCCTTAATAAAAAAAGATCATCAAGTTAAATTAGTTATACATCCTATTCATTTAAGAAGGCTAACGAACAACTAATGAGCTTATATGGATTGGGCTTCAAGCACTTTTAGCTCTCTCATTGTTGGATCAAGTTTTTGCGAAACCACTCTAAGCTTTTATTTTTACTTTCGGATAAAAGAGAGTAAAAATATGTCACTGAATCATACAAAGGAATTTGCCCCCAAAAAATCATACAATAGAAGAAAAATAAAATATTACTAATCAATTGTATACAGAAATGTTCTTGAATTTACAGAGAATTGAAGGTCCGTTTAGTTCTAAAAATATTTTTTATTTTTATTTTTTATTTTCATTTTTAGTTTTCTAAAAGTTAAAAAACATGCTTGGTCAATAAGAATGAAAACTTGTTTTCAAAAATGAAAATAGTGAAAATGTGTTTGGTATTTAGATTTTCAAAATAAAAAAATAATAATTATTAAATAATTAAAATAAAATATAGTTAGAAAATATTATTATAATAATAATAATGAATAAATTATGAGTAAATAAATCAAAGTTTTAAAAAATGATATTAGAAGGATTCGAATTCGGGTTAAAATGAAGTTAAAATTAAAAAACCCTTGTTTACATATTTTCCAATTTCCTAAAACATTTTCAATGAAAATGATGGAAATAATTTTTTATTTTTCAAATTTTCACTTATTTTTACTTTTTAAAAATTATTTTTTAATTTTTCAACCAAACAAGTTTTCTTCGCCGTTTTCCATTTTCATGAAAATGAAAATTGACTCTTTTTTGGGACCAAACGGACCCTAAATTTTTATTTTGGGCTTATAACACTTTTTATGTTAATAAGAATGTATGAATTTGTTATATTTTTGGATGTTATATAAATGAAAATTAACAAAGATAGAGATAACATCTTTTATGTTTAAACTGAACAAGAAAATTTATTATCATTATTTTTTTAATAATATGCCGGCTAAATTTTATTAAAATAGAAAAATAATTCAAAACAATGAAATTGTAGCAGAAAAACAAAAATACAATAAATTTAAATTGAAAAAAATAAAAAATGAGCATCAAACCAGCAAGACACCTCTAGTGGGTTACAAATCAATGATAAAGATGAAACATCAGAGAATTAGAAGCAGAGAACAAGATTTTTTTGTCTCTATCCACCGACACGCTTCAGGCTTGAAGTATGAGTGGTGTGTAAAACTATCAATCTTGGATGCTGCTTCGTAAAATAGATCTAATTGCATCGGCAAACGAACCACAAAAGGGGATGAATCTAATGAAGATCACCGACAATCGGCAAATCAGAACCCATATGTCATAAAAAACATATCCACGAACGCAGATCTACCACAACGGTAGTCGGATACGTGCTATAAGGCAGAAGCGTGCCACAAAGCAGAGAAAAAAGCGTTTCACAAGGCAGAGGAAAAGCGTGTCATAAGGCAGAGGAAAAAACGTGTTAAAAGACAGATAAAAATAAAAAAAACAAAATATAAAAGAAAACATGAACTTGATATAAAAAATAAGATAAAAGAACTACTGACAGTAATAATTAGTACTAAAACTAACGTCACTGTCAATGAATCAAGAATTAAAAGAAAAAAATGGGTTAGAATTAAGAAAGCCGCGCTTATTGCTTTGGTTTTCTAAATGTGAACATGTGGTAGATGATTTCTATTTGCTATTATCATTGTTATTAGTATAAACATTAGTGTTATTTTATAAAACCTAAACTTGCAGCGGTACGTACAAGGAAAAAGGATTGGCAAATTTATTAGGATGAAAATACAACAAACATAGTATTGGTAGTATCTCCTTTGGTTTTATGTTGTTAATAATAATTAGACAGTTGAATCTTTTGTGTAATCAACCAACAAACCTTCTCGTCAGTACGGACCCAAGATTTAAGTCGGTCCCTGCTTCTTGTTGTACTTCAGAGGCAGACATGCCCTGTTTGTTTGGACGTCTGCCTATTGGAACATCTTCAACTATCAACCAATTATTTTGAGCCACCTCAAAAGTCTCCCTTCAAAGTTGACTTTTATCTACACGTGTCAGACACTGAGAGGGTAATGGTATGAAATTCAGTAGACCAGAGTGTTCCTTTGCATGGGAGTGACAATAAAGTTAACAGGTAAGGTTCACAACAATGACCGGCAAGCTAACCATTTCCCCTTAGTTTGGTAATTCAATTGTTTGTAAATTTTAATGTTTTTGCAGCGTTATCTCTGAAAATTTTCCAGACTAACTCAGAAAAAAAAAAAACTCTCACATTTAGAAAAAAGAACTGGTAAAATAATGTTTAGGTTTCATAAAACAAGGCCGGCACCTCCAGGTAATAAATCAGGGGAAAATATAGATTTTAACTTCTCCAACTTCAAACTGGTTCAGGTAAACGTTCATGTCGTCGTCGTCGTCGTATTCGTGTTCTTCCTTCTATGTTTCATTTTTAAAAACATTGGGCATGTTCTTCTATAGGTACCAAAAGGATGGGACAGGTTGTTCATGTCGATCATCTCAATGGAGAATGGGAAAACCATGGCAAAGACAAGCAAAGCAGTGGTTCGAAATGGGAGTTGTCATTGGACAGAGACTTTGTCGGAATCGATTTGGGTATCGAAAACCGAGACGGAAGATTGTCTCTTCAAGCTTGTGGTTGCAACGGTAACTTTGTTTTATGAAATAGTGTTGGATCTTAGTTTCCATATATGAACAAAAATACTTGTTCTGTGTGTACTGTTCTTGGAAACCTGATCCGTTCGATTCAGTTAAGGTGACAAATTAGATTATGGAGAAATAAAAATGAATGTCGAAATGTAGGGATCAACGAGATCTAGCATCCTTGGGGAGGCGACGGTGAATATGACAGGCTATATAAACTCAACCGCCATTGTTCCGGTTTCTCTGCCATTGAAAAGATGCAACCATGGGACAGTTCTGCAGGTGATCAATTGTATTTTTTCTCAATTATCATTCGTATTCGATCGGTTCGATAGTCGGGGTCCAATGCATAAACCTGGTTAAATGACATTCATTGGGTTTGGGTTTAGCCCCTGTATCATTCATTATGTTTTAACATGTTTTAACTTGGAAATTATGGCCAACCGTTGCATTGAAAAACATATATACTGGCATTTGCAGTGATTATTTTGATGGAAATATTTTCACATTAACAGATTTTGAAGTTGGTTACTATGTTCTAAGGTGAGTCTACATCGTTTCAGTTTTACCTGGTCGTTGTTAGTTGTTACAGCGTTCACGTTTGGTCGAGAAAAAACAGTGAAGGTAAAATATTAGGACGATGGTCACTTTCCAAGTAGTTTGCATATTGTCGGTATTCAGATTCGAATTCTAAATTTGTTGAATAATGAATTTAAAATTAACTGCATAAACCAATTCGAGTAAATTTGATTCGAATGGAACGGAAGCACTTTCGATAATCTGAATGAGACATGAATTGAAGGAAAGTTTTGATTCTAACAACACGACATTCATGATTTTGATTGCAGGGGAAAATTCAGTGTTTGACACCAAGACCAAAACCCATGTTTGTATCATTCACTGCTGCCTTTGTATTTTTTTTTGTTTTCTTTTGTTGTATTGGATCATAATGGCTTGCAATGGATTGTTTTAGGGACAATGAATCAAAGCAGACAAATTCCCATGAAGAAGGTAATAACACCGAACACCCTCCCGATTCGAGCCTTAGTTCGGATGGTACAGAGAGTTTAACAGCAAAGACTGCAGAATCATCCCCTACTCCAGATTTAGTCTCCGCCCCACTCCCGGAAGAACTTGCCAGTAGGGTACGTTATCGATCGGAAACGACTATTTAGGACCGCAACAGGCCAACGCAGTGTTGAACTAATAGCATTTATTCCGCAGGAAGTAAGTTTCTCAGCTTCAGATTCGCACCGGAGCTATGATTCAGCAGAGAGCTCTTTAGGGAGGGAAAGTTCATATTCTTTAAGCGTTTCGAATGGCGACTCTCGGAGCGTGATGGAAAAACAAGATGCACCCACTTCTCAGAATGGTTTAAGCAATGGGAATTCTCAAATTGATGATCTTTCTCAGTCAGACCATTCATCTTTTGTTTCACAAAGAAGTTCTTCGGAGTTTTCTGCATCGACTCGGATAGCGAAAGATTCTTCTAACAACCTTCTTGAAGCAGCAGAGAAAACGATTGAAGAGCTTCATGCGGAAGCAGAGTTGTGGAAGAGGAATGCCGAGAAGTCGAAGCTTGATTTGGACATTTTGAGGAAAAAATATTCTAACCAGTCTAAAACTCAGGCAGATTTGACAACAGAACTATCCGCGGCGAATGCGGAACGAGATGGACTACGAAAAGAAATCGAGCATATAAAAACTTTGTTGGAGGAATCAATGATGAAACAAACAACCTTGGGAGATTCAACGTTTCAGGATGATGGAGTAACACTTTTACAAAAGGAATTGGAAAGTGAAATTAAGTTCCTAAAGGAGTCTAATGACAGCCTCTCTTTGCAGTTGAAGAGGAGCCAAGAAGCAAATGTTGAGCTTGTTTCGGTTCTTCAGGAGCTGGAGAAGGCTGTGCAGCAAAATTCAGAGGAAAACAGGAACTTGATGATCCAGCTTCAACAATCAAGAGAATCAGAGACGAATTTGCAGACCGAGGTGAAACTTCTCGAACAGGCCTTGAAAGGCAAAGAAGATATTGATGTCCTTGAAGAAGAATTTAAGAATAAGTTAGCCACTAAAGAAAGAGAAATCATTGGTTTGAAAGTACAGCTATCCGAGTCTCCAAAAGGAAAGACATTTCTCGAATCCGGAGTTTCGGAAGGGTGGCGATGTGCATCTGATCAGAGAAATCGAAGCTTTGAAAGCAAAACTAGAGGAGTTAGAAACCGATTGCAACGAGCTGACCGATGAAAATCTCGAATTACTACTCAAGATAAAGGAAACAAATGGAGGAGTTGCACCGAGTGAACAAAAGTCTGAAATGCTTTTCCTGGAAGAGAAACTAAAGAAGAAGATTCTCAGGGAGATTCAAAGTGATTACAACAGTTACATTCGGGAACTCGAAAGCCGAATAATTGAACTGGAAGCTAAAGTAACTGATGGGGTAAAGGAGTTCGCTCAAAAAAGGACAGACATACAAACAATGGAGACTACTATGCATGATCAGTGGTTGGCTTCTGAAGATAAGAGTGAATATCTGAGAAGGGAAATTACAGAGTTACAAGCAACTAATGAGACACTAATCGAAGAATGCAATTCGATTAAGACCTCGGCTGAAGATTTGAGGAAGGACAAGTCGGAATTGGAAGAGCATTGTGCTCAGTTGGAGGACAAACTAAGGGAGTGCAGCAAAAAGATTGAAGTGTTTGATGGAAATCTAACTTTGGTGATGAAAGATTTCGCATCGAAAGAGGAGAGGCTAACATTGGAGTTGGATGAAATTCATGATAAAAGCAAGAAACTCGAGGCGGAACTGAGGCTTGAAGAATGCTCCTGTAATCGAATGTATTCGGAGAAGACCGCTGAAGTTTAGAATCTTCGACAAGAGGTGGAAAGCCTTGCTAAGCAACTCTATGCAGCACATCATGAAAAGGAGAAAACAGCTTACGATGCTCTATGTGAAATTTCAGGTTTACAAGAAGATAAAGTAAAAATCGAGGCAGATCTTGAAGAGGCCAAATCTAAACTGAGCCTTACAGAGAGTGAATTCAAGAAAATGGAAAGTGAAGCTAAATCAGGAATGGAAGACCTGTTGGTCGAACTTGCAGCCTCAAGAGAAAACCATGAAACATCGATGGAGGAACATGAAAAGGCTTTGAAGTTGTTGGAGAGTTACAAGTCCAATGAAGGGAAACTTAAGACCATTGTGAATGACCTCGAATTAAAGCTGACTGTTTCTGAATATGAACGGCAGCAAGTATCAAAACAATCTAACAATATGAAGGTTCAGCAGCTGAAGATAGAAAATTTTGAGGATAACATTTTGGCTCTAAAAGATGAACGCGGCGCGATTAGAGCTGGCAAAGAGGAACTCGAAGCTTCATTTCAATTATTATCCAGAGAATGTGATGATCTGAAGGCAGAGAGAAATTACTTTATGCAGCAGATTTCTACCTTGCAAAAGATTGTTTCAGAATTAGATGTATACAAACATGAAAAATTAGCCTTGGAAGAAAAACTGGTGCAGATGGAAGGCGATCTCGCAACGAAAGAGGCATTATTAGAGCAGGCTGTAGAGATTAAAAATGAGCTTAATGAGATCAAGCAGGCAAACAGACAACTTCAGCAGCAAATAAAACAGCTTCAAGAGGAGAAAGATGAGCTTCTGATAAAAGCTGAAACCTTTGAAGAAAAATTGAAACTGAAAGTGGAAGAAAAACAGAAGCAGCGTTATTCCAATTATCACAGAAACAGAAGAGAGGTAAGGAATCTACTTTCGGTACGAAATCATAAAGTTCAGATTTAGAATTTACATCTTGGTGATTCCTATATGAACATTATGAAATGGTATAACTTTATAAATTTCTCCATTTCATCTTACAATCCAGGATAGCCATCACGATTCCAATGATGGAAGCCATGAAAGTGAGCTTATCAAGGCCACGGAAGCCAATAACAAGTACAAAGTTCGTGTAACTAGGTGAGAATAGGAACATGTTACAGCATTATTAAATCCCATAATTTATCTTCCATGAACTCATCCTGCCATGAATCATGTTCCAGGTTATCAGAGGGTCGGAGAAGTCAATCAAATACTCCAAGAAAATCATCTGTTGAAGGTGAAGTTGTGGCAAAAGAGAAATATGAACGCACAAAATCATCTCTAGAGGCAGAGCTAAGTGACATACGCGAACGTTATCTCCAAATGAGCCTTAAATATGCAGAAGTTGAAGCTCAGCGTGAAGAACTTGTGATGAAACTTAAGAGGAGTCAAGGGTATTAGAAGGTGGTTCTCAAACCCTTCAAACTAATCATTTTTTCTTTTTCCTGTTTCTCGTGTAATTTGAATTAAATCCTTTCATTTTTTCCGGCTTCAAAGTTCAGAGCTATTACAAAATATGTACGATTGCTGTAACTAAACAGACAGTGCCTCTTTTGTTGGCTAGATAAACCTTTCTCAGGCCTAGCATGCCTGCTACGGTAATCCGTCATTATTTCCAAGTTTTTTTTTGTGCGGAGTCTAACGCACAACAGGGTGATGGTACAGTTACGGTGCAACACAACTGAAATGTTATAAAACAAGAACTTAAAATGTTATACTTTTTGGTTACATTTTAGGTTGGTGATCTCACGATAAGCATCGATACTTAGAGACAAATTTCGATTCTTAACATCAACCTAAAATGTTATACTTTTTGGTTACATTTTAGGTTGGTGATCTCACGATAAGCATCGATACTTAGAGACAAATTTCGATTCTTAACATCAACCTAAAATGTTATCAAGAGTGAAAGTATCTATATTTCGGAGCCCAGTTTCGATTCTTGTCACCGACCTAAAATATTGCTAAAAAGTGTAACATTTTAAGTTGTGAGTAACATTTTAAGTTCCGTATTTTGAAAAATTCGGTTTGTGTCACACTTTAGTCATACTGTAACCCTGTTACACCCCAAAATCACCATTTTTGTTTTTCTTTTTCTTTTTCTTTAAGTCAAGCGGCAGTAAGTGAGAGGTTAACAAGTGGCCATGGGCGGATGTAGTATTATAATTGGGGGTGCCATTAACCCCACTTGATTTGTTGGATATGGATTTTTTAACGTGGTAATATAGATTTTTTTATAGAAAATAATAGATTTGAACCCTTAATTTGTTGAAATATGAGGTCAACAATGCTTATTGTAGTGGCTTGAAATCCTTTGTATTTCATACTTTGCTCCTAACCCCACTAGATGAAAATTTTGGCTCTGCCACTGCGAGTGGCATTATGGAAACATGAGTGTGAACCAGATGAAACGAGCCATAAGAATATATGCTCATGTGATAAACAGGAAAGTGTAGGCATCGCAATATCAAATCCAAGGGCCTTGAAATGAAACCAAAGAAAACAAGAGAGATGTCATCATAATGTGGTGCAAATTAGGGATGGTGGCAAAGGCATATCCTTTGGAAGATGCTGAAACTGGCGAACTCAACTCCCACTTCTCCTTTTTGCTTTCCTTTTACTCTAAAAGTAGATTCAATAATTTTAATCACCATAAAATACTATAATACACAAAAAATACTTTAACACACGATATAAAAAACTAACATAAATATTTAAATATGTTAAAATGTACGTAAAACTAATTATTATAGACAATTATTAAAATTTATTTAACTAATTATCTTAAATATGATTATGATGAAAAAATAATAAAACCAAACGAATAGGAAGACTTTTTAAAAAAGAAATTAAAAAGTATAACACCCTTTTACTGAAGTCACCGCACCCTTTTATTACCATTGTGACCAAGGGAAAAGTAAACTAAAACCTACATCAACCCAGACAAAGCTTCAGTATCAACCCTCTTATATTCTGCACCATCATCACCAGCCAGGCAGCCACCTCTGCCGGCCAATGGTTTGAAATGCTCAAACCAGGCAGGTAGGGGTGGCCAAGGCTTCTTATTTTCTTGATGATGGATGTACTATTTTTCTTTCATAGTTTTCTTTTATGATTTCATAGTTCATACCAATCTTTTCCAAGGAGCTAGAGTACTGGGCTGGGCGTTAATGGGAATTGTTCAAAAAACTGAAGCGCCTTTCCTTCAACTTCAATGGCGGTTTCTCTTATAGGGCAACTTCGATCCTTTGGCAAATTTTGGCTTCCTCTGCAACTGTTGTCTTCGCTTCATTGTATGAGTTGCAGGGCTAGCTTGAGGAAAGTTTCACTCAGATTATCCTATTATATATGTGTTTGCTATGTATTTTTAGGCCCATGGCCAAGGTTGTTGTACTGGGTTGTCTTTGCTGAATAAATTTGCTTTCAATTAGTAATGACTATTGACTACTGATGAGCTTGTACGGTCAATGGAGACTCGTTCTATGAAGAAAAATCGTACCATAAGGCTTGCGAAATGAAATTGCAAATGCCATAACAGTTACTGTGATATCATAGTATATTTATTTAAATATTATCGTTCAAGAAAAATGTATGGGATCACCTCATGTTGGTGTTTTTATCTTTTTGGTTTTGTTTTTAAATTTTTCATGACATTTTCCAAAAGACTAGAGAAACTAACATTGTATATTGCGAGTATAAATTGTATGTCTCTCTTCGGTGTTCCTATTTATACTTTATTTCATGACATTTTTGAAAAGTCAAGAGAAGCTAACATTGTGTATTGCAAGTATAAATTATATGTCTCTTTTCGAGTCCCTATTTATACTTGATTGTATGTCTCTTTTAGGTGTCCCTATTTATAATTAGGTTTAGAGTTTAGGATTATGTTTAAGGTTAGAACTTGGTGTTAGGATTTATAGTATTGGGTGTAGGGTTTAGGATTTAGGGTTAGGGTTTAAGATTCGACCTTTTAATGTTGGGGCACAAAAAGAGGCAAATGATTTTTGTGCGTGTACTACTGGATGTATTATCATTTGTATTTTTATCGGCGGGTTCTTCATAGGTTCGACGATAGCAATCGCACAAGATTTCGAAAAAAAAATCTCTCACAAAGTTAAACATTTTTAAGGAAAAACTAAAAAATTAACCTTAAGAGAAAATATCACATGCTTTGGCGGTAAAAACGAAAAGTTTCCATAAACAGTCTTAGTTTTAGGGTTCTTCTTAGGTTCGATGATAGCAATTACACAAGATTTCGGAAAAAAAGGCTCACAAAAATTGAACACTTATAAGGAAAAACTAAAAGATTAACTTTAAGGGAAAATATCTCATGCACTGGCAGTGGAAATGAAAAGTTTTCACAAGCGCCTTAGTTTTAGGGACTCGATTTAAGGTTTATGGTTTAGGGGTTTAAGTGTATGAGTTTAGAATTTAGGGTTTAGGGTTAGAACTTAGAGTTTAAAGGTTAAGGTTTATGTTTAGGGTAATATAATTAGGGATTTAAGTTTTAATCTATAAACCTTAAATTTTAACCCTAAAACCTAATTTCTAACCATACCCTCTAAATTCAAAACTCATACACTTAAACTCCTAAACACTAGGCCCTAAACGAAATCCTTAAACCCTAAAACTTTAATTCCACAAGAGCTTATGCATGGCTTGAGCTTAAATTTAACTTGAGTTTTTGTTTCATTTGATATCGAGTTTGATAATTTCAAGCTTTGGCCTTTATTAATTTAATAAATTTTGAACTTGATTTGGTTCATTTGCAAACGCTAACGGTAATAACGACCGCTTTTGCCGTGATTTACCGTGACCGTTAAGTAGCGACTGTTATTCACTAATATTGATGTGAATATGATTTTAATCGATATTTTTAGTAATGGCGGTTTTTGTAGGCAGTCTTACCGCGAGATAGCGGCCTCTACCACAGTTTTGGTTTGTTTTTTAAAACCTTGCCGATGGGGCTCCTTCGATGCAACGCAACAACATAAAAACTTGTAAACGGAAATAACGATTTCGAACATTGAGTTTGTAAAGATCAGTGGATACACTTCTCTCTACTACATTTCATGCAAATCATAAGCATGTAGCTAGAATAGATGACATGACAATATATAATACATGGCGCTACGCTAGTCGCCTAAATCATACACAATCAACAATATATATATATATATATATATATATATATATATATATATATATATATATATATCATGCCATCATCAACCACATCATAACAATCAACCCACAAACCTAGAGTGAGGCCCGGATCACACAGCAACGGGACATACACTCGGAGTGAGACCTGAGTCACACAACATCGGGGTGATCATTCGGTTTACGTATCATGGTGTTGCAACATGTCTTAGGCATCCGGATCCCATCAATCAAGGTGACTCTACCACACAAGTGCTCACACTGCACAAAACACGATCATAACAATTATCGTTATTGAGTCAGCCATCCGTATTTCAAGCTTTACTCATTATGTTTATATAAGTGGGCGAAATCACGTTTTTACAGTTTTACAACTCATTTCATATCATTAGGAGTCTATTCGATCGAACCTCACAATTTTTCAGCCTTCGAGGCTAAAATCAACATTTTTGGGCAGAATGCCAGTGGGTAACCAGTACTGGCCTTTGCGTACTGGTACGATACCCTTGGGTATTGGTACTCACAGTGTATCGGTATCAAATTGACTTACTAGAATTTTCCTAAGCCTTAATGTACCGGTAAAGGTCGACCCATACCGATACAAATCTACATGGCGTACCGGTACTGATTGCATACCGTATTGGTACCCCTCTCTTGCTTTGTCCCAATCGAACAATGTCCTTTAAACTAGAACACTAGGATACCGGTATGAGCTCCCCATGTATCGGTACCGAAGCCCTGAAATAGCTTTCTAGGCTCGGAAAATCATCCCCAAAGCCTACAACACGTAACCAACAACCCCTTAAGTTGATCCTACAGTTTATGAGAGTCATTTAGGGTGGTTTACTATCATTTTTACATGTTATTAATATCAAATCTCGGATTTACCATTAACAAGCATTTAAACACCCAAATCACCAAATAAATTATACAAGGCATCATCCTTAGGATGCGTATGAAACAAAAAGAGTTGGAAATATACTAACCTTCCTCCAAATGTTGGAAATACAACCATTTGTTCAAAACCTCAAGCCTTCCTCTTTTCTTGTTCCTTGGAGTGTTCTCCAATATCTTTCACTACAACCAAGTGTTGCAAAACGAATTACAACATTGCTAAAAGGGATAAAGATGATAAAGGAAGAATTTAACAACAAGAAACGCAGTTAATCTTCCATTCCCGTTTATCTTCTCCAACCCTCACCAAGAACACGTATTCTTCATTTACCACCATTTTCAATCATTCTTACCTTAAATGATAGATCCTTTGATGCGGATTTCAACTTCCTCAAGCCAAAATCTGAGATTACTACTCAAAAAGACAAAGGTTGCATATTTGTCTTTGAACTCCCAAGAAAATGAAGAAGAAAAGAGATGGAGAGGATGAAGGGGACAAGATTGATCTCACACTTTTACATTTTTGCAGCCATTAAGAACTTATCCCCCTTTTCACTCTTCAAAATAGGGTGATTTATCCCTTTACCCTTGTATCATCTTCCTATCTCACATGGCAACCCAAAACCCAACACTAAAAAGAAAGCTCACCAAGGCTCTTTTAAGCAACTAATGGCCCTGAACTCGACCCAACACTCAACTTCCACCGCTCGGGTGAACCGACCCACGAATTTCGAAATTCGGATCATTACACTCAATGGATGTTTAGTTGGTTTCATGGATGTTTAGTTGGTTTCATAAGAGAGTTAAAGGAGAGAGACAAGAGATCTAATATCCCTTTTATCTCTTTATGAATGTTGTTTCACCACTCTTGAACATAGCCCCCATTAGTGTAAGAGAATGGGTCTCATCTCTGACCTCACTCACATTAATTTTTAAAAAAATTTGGATAATAAAATAGGACTTATCAATTTAATTAATTCAAAATTGCAACTTAACTTAATTCGATTGAATATTAATCTCTAATATAAGGTACATATTCCTAGCATGGGTGGTTGTAAGGCATTAATTGAGACAAATCATGCGTAAGTGCATTGTGTGCTGGAGGGCTACTGAAATAATTGAACCCTTAAAATGTATAATCATTAATCAAATTGAGGTTTTTTTTTTAAATCATTAACTAAATCGAATTAAGTTTGGTTAATTTAGTTTGTTTTCGAATTAATTATTTTTTAATATTTTTAAATTTTAAATCAAAAAACAATTCAAGTAGCAATAAATTGGAGATGAGTTCTTTTTTAGGGTTTTTATTTATACTCTTTATTTTTTTGGGTTGAGCTTAATAAACTGGTATTTGATGAGATCTAAGCATAAAATTTCAGTAAGTTAAAAAATATTGTTTTCTAACTAAACAAGAAATTTTATTTTTAGAATTTTAAAAATTTTAATACAAATGAATCACTTCTTCAAATTTTCTCGTCAAAATTTTAATAAATTGGTATGATATTTTTTGTTTTCTTTATCTAAATCCTTTTTTGACTTGATTTACTGGGCTAAATTAACTATTCATTTATCGTTCAAAATTTTAAAATACATCAACCATCAATTGATGTAAAATCAAGAGTTCAAATAAATTAACATATAAAGTAGATACCGCTGATTATATCAAAATTTTAAAAAGTATGTTTCGTACTATTTATTTTATAATAAATATTAAATAAAATTAATATTTTTATTAATAAATAATAATTTAAATTGAATTATGTTGCGATCAAAATTTCCTTATTCATAATATATCAAAAAAAGTTCCTTATTCATACCTGGTTGGCTGGTTGGATGAGTTACCTGACCAATGGCGAATAGTCTTGAAGGCCCAAGTCCATTTAAAACTTTTTAAAATTATTTTTAGGTTCCTTAAAAATGTCTAAAATTTCCATTAGACCTCTTAGAATGTTTTAAAATTTCAATTTACTTCCTAAAATTTTAAAAAATTACCATTGATATATATATATATATGTATTTATAAATTAAATTAACTAAATTTCTATTCTCAAAATATAAATTTTATATATGTGACTTAAATTAACGTAAAATTAAAGATAGGTCACAAACAAATATGTGAGTTTAAGTTTACTTTAAAAAATTATTTTCTTCTCTTACTAACTAAAACTTCAATATAGATAAGATGTAAAAAATCTTAATTGAAATATATGTAAATTAATTTTTTTTCTTCTTTAGTTTTTGGTTTATTATTATTATTATTATTTCTCAAACCATGATGCTTTTGATTTGCTACCATTTTTATAATAATATTTTTAAATAAATTAAAATATGAAAAGAAAATTCTTTTTGGAGAAAACTACATTTTCATCTACTTCCAACTTTTTGAATGAATGGAAAGTTGAATAATTTCAAAATTTTAACATAATATTTTAGACATTTTTAACCACTTATTTTTCCTATAAATAAAAGAAGAGTAATTATTCCATATAAAGATGGTGAAAACAAAAAGGTTTTGCAAGTGTTGCAGTTTTAGGGTTTATGATTAGACTTTAAGGTTTAGGTTTAGTGGTTTAGAGGTGATGAGTTGTGGTTAGAATTTAGGGTTCATATTTTAAAACTTAAATCACTAACCATATTACTCTAAACTCCAAACTCTACCATCTAAACCCTAAACTCTAACCACAATCCCTAAATTCTAAACCACTAAACATAAACCCCTAAACCTATAAACCATAAATTCTAAGCTTAAACCTTAAAACTAAGGCTCTTGTAGAAACTTTTTATTTCCACCACATGTGCAGTAAATCCATAAAAGAAAATCTTATATAGCCTCTTAAGTTTTCTTGTATTAAAGAAACATACTCCTAAAATTGAGTTTCAAAATGTAAATTGTAGGGTACCCTTAACACAGACGTTTAGGTAATAATCACGGGCTGCGGAGAGCACATTAGCAGTAGCAGGAACTCATGAACAAGTTGCTTAACACACACGTTTGGCTGATTGTGCTAAACTGCTTCAAATGATATGTCCTAAATTAACACAATCTTAAAATATCATTGAAGAAGTACATTTTACTCAAAACACCCCATGCAAATCCAACTTAGAACACTGATTCTTATCCAATAAGCATGATTATGTTAAAACATATTCCCATGTAGTTTAAAATTTGGTAAAGAAGTATAAACTACTCAAATAAAACATGCAAATGCTGCATTTTCCTTCATTCCATCATTTTGCTGTAATCAGATAATCTTTCCATTTCTCATGGCTTAGCGTACGCAGTTTCCAACATTTTTAACCTTGACCTCCCGGTTTCCCAGGACTTTGCCCTGACTAATCGGACCGACCTGCATCGCACAACTAGTTTTAGTAGGTGAGTCTCTCAGCGCGAATTTTCTACATACACAATGCCTCAAACTCGAGACATGCTTAAACAATATCAAGCTGCTTACCACTTGGACCAACCCGTTAGCTTTTAACCCTTTATTTTGTACACCATTTCTTATTTAAAGAACATGCTTATGATTTTATGAAAATCAATAATCAGGGCCGCCCCGTAGATATCTCACCTGCCACGCCAACCATCACTCAACTTTCCCAAGGGAATATAATAAAGTCATGCCTTGCCCTTTGCTCTTTTAGCTCCAAAATAGCATCATTCTCTAACAAATCCCCCAATTGGCCATTGCAGTAGCCATGATGTTCAAAACAAACTCCATTTGGCTCTTTGCCGTTCTCTTTGCACTCTTCTCCATCCTGCTTGCTCTGTTCACACTCTCTCCTTCCGAAACGCCCATCGCCGTCAACTTTGAAGCTTCCCTCGTTACGAAACTTGTGAGCCAAAGCAGTGAATTCATATCTTTGCTAACAAGGATGGTGTTTAGGCATCATCATCATCACCATCACCATCACCGGAGGAGATGTAAGCAGAAATGTGACCATATCAAATGGAGGTCGAGCTCGACCACGAGCAGTCTCATTTATCAATACAAAGTGTCACTTGTATTAACAGTTGACCTGGAGGGTTGTGCCAATTTCAGCCCCGTGGAGAAGGCGATAGACGAAGTTCCGGATTCCAGCCCCACCAAGACCCTGATCGTTATTTATTCTGGTACATACAGGTCATTATTAAAAACATATGCACCATAGATTGCTAATACTATATGTATGCATGGAACTTGAAGTAAATTACAAACATTATGACCTGTGTGATTCAGGGAGAAGGTAGTGGTCCATGCGAGCAAATCGAACTTGATAATCCAAGGTGAGGGTTTTCTCAACACGGCAATCGAATGATACTGCAAATTCAACCGGAGGAACCGTGTATAGCTCTTCGGTTGCCATATTTGCTCCTAACTTCACAGCTTATAACATTAGCTTTAAGGTAAATCATCACGCTTATTCTTTTAATTTGAATGGTTCAATGGAATAGTAGTATTTAGAACATGGTAATGGTTTCTTGAGCTCTTATTGATTAATGGATGGGTGCTTTTGTTGCCAAATCTCTGAAAAGAATACAGCTCCAGAGCCAATGCCTGGTGAGACTGGAAAGCAGGCAGTGGCGCTTAGAATAGCAGGGGATCAAGCTGCTTTCTACAACTGTCGATTTTATGGAGCCCAAGACACACTTCTTGACGAGCGTGGGAGACATTATTTCAAAGGGTGTTTCATACAGGGTTCCATTGATTTCATTTTCCGAAATGCTAGATCACTTTACCAGGCACAACAAGTTTCGGACATCTTATTGTAGCTCGGTTTTGTCTTTAACAGACTATCATCCATTCTGTTTCGTCACCGAAACCGACCATCCAAATGAATGACAGGGTTGTGTTATTCATTCGATTGCTAAAGAGGGGACGAGTGGAGTTAGCGGATCCATCACAGCTCATGCAAGGCAATCGATAAATGACCAAACAGGGTTTTCATTCTTCTACTGCATTGTTCGAGGAACCAGGAGCATCTGGCTCGGACGAGCTTGGGGAGCTTATGCCACCGTCGTCTTTTCCCGAAGTTACATGACGGATGTTGTGGATCTGGTCGGATGGAACGATTGGCGAGACCCCTCTGGAGACCAGTCTGTCATTTTATTTTCATTCGTTTGATTGAAACTGTTTTTATGTGGCAACCATTTTATCATAACAAACAACAAACCATTTAATTGTTTCCAGGACTGTGTTTTTTGCTGAATACGGGTGCTTGGGACCTGGAGCGAACTACTCACGAAGAGCATCTTATGGGAAACAGCTGATGGAATATGAAGCAGATGAATTCATGAACATTTCATATATTGATGGAGATCAATGGCTTCAAGATTAGACCACCATCTTTATAGAATAACATATCTTTAGATCGTATACGCATTCAGACCCTCGTATAGTTTACGTAGAAATATTGATTTCGGAGAGGAATTTGAAGTATATATATATATGAAATAAAGTGGAGCTATTTGTATAAAGTTGATCAAATCTCTTTAAATTACAAAGAAAGCTGCATATTACACTGCAAACACTTTATCTTAAAATTAAGAATTGATTGTTCAAAAAAAAAAAATTAAGAATTGAAAATTGAAAATTGCTCCTAACTGGTTGATATCAATTAAACTATACATACTGTATATATACAGGAAATTTCTTGAGAAGTCTAATGTCATGTTCATTACATATATAGGATGAATATTTTCAAGTTTGTGCAATAAAGATGCCGGAAGATTCATTCACAGATAACTACGAATCAATTAAAAGAAATCCACTGACACAAACGCCAAGCTTCAGCCTGTCGTTACTCCTTTAACCACCCTTAATGGTTGAGTTACTATTAGTAACAAAATAGACAGTTTAATTGTTATTTTGTATCTTTTGAAAGTCTAGTTATTAAATTGAATTTTTAAATAAAATTTAGTGATTATTTGTGTACTTCACGTATTTTCTTTTTTTGATCACCGTTAAGATTTCATTAAGTTTTAGCAGAAATGATGACATAACCTAGTATAATAATAATTTTAGTTCTAAAACTTATGTATTCTATTAATTAAATCTTAATTCAAAATAACTCAACAAATTTTTAGGCCAAACTTCAAACTTGTCATCCCCTTTCTTCCTCCGCAATCAAAATAGTTTGATGATCAATATGCAGCATAACACCATTCTTTTTTAAGTGTAGATTAGGTACATTTGTTGAAAAACTTGGACATTTATCTCCATTCCATTATACTATTACCTTATCTATTAGATCTCAGCATGAACTTCGTATTCTTCGGAAAAGCTGGATAAGACAAAAGAATAATTGTTTATTATGGATTAAGTGTCAAATAAATGCCTAAACTATAATTTTTTTCTAGATAGGTGCCCGTTTAGGTGCCCGCCGTTATCTTACTTTTAAAAAAATCCTTATATTTCCCAAAATTCACAAAATAACCCCAAAATCTCTAGATCACCAATCCGACCACTGTCATCGTCGTTCATCACCCAGCCGACAACGCAATGAAGCCTCCTTCTTTTACCTCAAGAATCGAACGCCGTTCATAGGCCGATCGACCGTAATTTTCTGTCAATCATTTTCTTTTCCTTTCGCGAGTTCAACATTATTTCGACGATAGGCACTCCATTCATTGACTATCGGTGATGGGAGGATGTGCAACATCACGGATTTCAAAATTTGATGGTCAATTTAACCCGAAGCATGGGCTTCGCGATTGGGCCGTGAGTTTGGGCCTTTAGGGGTCTTGTTGGGCTTGTCTTGGTAGTTGGGCTTGAATATTTGGGTTTAGTTATGGGTTGGGAGGTGGATAGAAGGGTAAAGAGGTAATTTCCTCTTTTGAAGAGAGAAAGGAGGGAGCTCATTAATCTTGGTATGCAGAAAAGTGGCATGGTGAGATCACCTTGTTCCTTGTTTTCTCTCTTCATCCATTCACATCTTCCTCTCAAGCACCAAAGCTAAAAGGTTCAATCTTTGAGTTTAGAAGTGTGAATCTCGGAATTTAAGTTAAGGGTGTTGTAATCAGCTGCCAAGGATCTACATTTTGAGGTAAGGATGGATGGTTTTGGTGGAGATTGGAAAATAGGTGTTTGGTGGGGGTTGAAGAGGAAAAACGGGAATGGAAGATTTAACTCCATTTCTTGTTGTAGAAATCTTCCTTTAGCATATCTTAAGTTTCCAGCAATGTTGTAACTTGTTTTACAACATTTTCTTGTAGTGGAAGAAGTTAGAAATTCTTCCAAGGAGCAAGGGAAGAAGAAAGCTTGAAGCTTGGGCTAGGAGCTTCATTCTTAGTTGTAGGAGTAAGGTTAGCACACTACTAACTCCTTTGTGTTCCTGAAAATCATAAATTTTATTGCCTTGTTGCTTGGTTGATGTTTTGGTTGCCTGAGTGCTTGATACCTCTTTAATAGCTAATTCTAAAATTGGTGTTAAAATGGCTTAAAAATGGTAGGGAACCACTTAAACTACGTTCCATAACTTGTAGGTTCATTTTAGGGTCTTACCGTTGGGTTTTGGAGGCATGAGAAGTGATTTACGAACTCTAGAAAATGAATTTTGGGTTCGAGTACCGATACATGTTGCACGCGTATTGGTACCCTGTGTTTTAAACAATGAACACATATGTAAAACCTATGTTTGATTTTGATGTAACAAAGTGTTTGAGGACTAAATTGTAAAAGGAAATAAATTTTTAAGTACTCAAAAGTTTCACAAAATGACAAGGAAAAGTTTTCCAAAGTTAAAGACTTAAACCAAAAAATTTTCTAAGTGCTTTCAAGCCAAAATACACAAATACGCCCAGGCGTACCGATACACCCCTTGGTGTTTCGATACGGATTTTGGCTATTGGAACTTGGTTTTGCAAAGCGTACCGATACAACTTAACCTATTTTGATACGACCTTCAACTTAGCATGCATTTTAAACGATGCGTATCGATACGGTTTCACCCGTTTCGATACGACATTCATCTGGGCAAATGTTTTATGCGCGCATTTCGATACGTTCCTATCCGTTTCGATACCATTTGAAATATGGGTTTAAGACATTTTTATCCGTACCGATACGGTCCCAGCCATTTCGATACAATTTGCATTAAATGTTTTCGACCGTTGCCTTGTCTATTATTGGAATCAACGAACTTTTAATTTTTCCATTAGCCATATCGATACGCCCCTAGGCGTACCGATGCAATCTTTCATCTCGGATTCCAGTGAGCAAAACTCGTACCGATACGGCCTTGCCGTTTCGATACGCTCCTGTTTGTACACTATGATCATTTCGATATGGCCTCCCGCGTATCGATATGACTATACACAACGACTATATTTTTCTTGTAATAGGTATCAATACGAGCCTTCGTGTACCGATACGAATGGTTGGCAGACAACATTTATTGCAGGAAAGAAGCCCTCCAACAGCTATATTCAATACTCCAAGCACCCAAACGACTAGAAATCAATGAGAGGGTATAAATACAAGACTCCAAAGATGCTGCAACAACTAATAAAAATATTTTGATCAACACTCAAGCAATCAAGCATAATCCAACCCTTTGAGCTTTTATTGTCAAAACCTTGTACACCCAACTTGTGTAATTCCTTTGTACATCTTTGTTTCAAGTTTGGGGTTGTGAGAAATTTTAATTGGGAAAAATTTGTATCTTATGAGGATATTTCATTTGCCAAACTTCTTTCTTGTAAAAGAGTGACTCTTGATCAAGCATTGGTTAGAAAGCTTTGATCTGTTGTAACAGTTGCCTCCTTAGCCTAGAAAATGGGAAGAATTTCATAGTGAAATTGTTGAAAATCCTTAGTAGGAAGCTAAGGTAGTGGACGCAGAGCTTGTTAGAAGCTTGAACAACTCTAAATCGCTGTGTCCTTTTGTCTATCTCTTTCGATTTGCTTCCAAAAGTTTAAAATTGCCAATTCACCCCCTATTGGTCATCATCTACATTGATCTATCATCCCAACAATTGGTATCAGAGCCACACTCAACCGAAGGTCTAACAACCATTAAGGCGATCCTAGAAGTTGATTCAATCAATCGAAGTCAAAGCCATGGCATCCACCTCTGGCAATAGCTTGTACGAGTCTCAATCCATCACAGACCTCCATACTTCAATGGGAATAACTATCCCTATTGGAAAAACCGTATCAAGTTCTTCATCAAATACCATGACTACCTCCTATGGGATGTAGTGGAAGATGGACCAATAGTCCCGATGAAGAGAGAAGTTGATCGATTAGTTCTGAAGTCCAAGCACGAGATGACCGATGAAGATCGGAAGAAGCTTCAAATCAATGATAAAGCAATGCACATGCTTTTTGCTCACTTGGACCGGATGAGTACTCCAAGATGTCATCTTGCTCAAGTGCCAAGGAAATTTGGGATAAGCTAGAGATCACATACGAAGGCACCAATGAAGTTAAGGAGACCAAGATTGGGCTTCTTAATTTGAGTTATGAAAATTTCAAGATGAATCCGGATGAAGAAATCTCCAAGATGTTCGAACAATTCTCCATCATTGTCAATGGCCTCAAGGGTCTAGGAGAAATCATCCCGGAGGAGAAGCAAGTTCCGAAACTTCTCTACTCACTTTCTAAGTCATGGGATAGAAAAAGAACGGCCATCATAAAAGCGAAGGACCTCAAGATGCTACAGCTCGACGCTCTCATGGGGTCTCTTCTCACCCATGAGATAATAAACAAAGGAAGAGAGGAAGAAAAGAAGAAGGAGGAATCTCAATAACAAGAACAAGGAAGAAGAAGAGGATCTGATCGCGTGCTACGAATGCAAGAAGCCGATGCATATCAAAATCGATTGTTCCCAACTTAAGAAGAAGGACTTCAAGAAGGAAAAGAAGCACAAAGCTCATGTAGCCACTTAGAGCGATGAAGAGTCTTCAAGTGATGAGGAGCACGAAGTTACCAATCTTTGACTCATGGCCTTTGAGGAGGAACCAAAGGTAATGTAACACCTTTACTAGTATTTATTAACCAATACTAGTATAGAGTGTCACATAATGTTTAACAGTATTTTTATACTAATCAAATTACTTCGAAACAACAATTTTCAAAAATTTTCATTTATCGCATAAAAATCAATTACTAAATTTTAACCAGTCAAATAGCTTCCATTTTCAAGCAACAACTTGGCAGTTTGCAACTACACACTTTAATTAAGTAATCTGCCTAAAAACTGCCCAAATTAAAAATAATCTTAATTACTATATAAAAAACAATTTTAAAACTTTACCCGATTTCCAGTACTAGTAATTTCTTTAAACTAATATAAGCCACATTATAAAGTAACCACTTATCTAGATATTAATATTACAAACCATATCTAGACTAGTTAAAGTGGGCTACTAATATTTTATACATGCCAACTAGAGATAATCCAAATACATCAGAGATGTACATTACCGATATAACTATTATCTCTCTGGTTGATGATGCTGATACTCCTTACTCATGTCCGGGATTACTACCTACGCGTGAAAACAATCACACGTTAAGTATATACTTAGTGAGGCATTATAATTATTTAACATAAATCAACATGCTTAGATTACAACAATAATAAAATAAACATAAAATTTGATCACTATTCATTTATTTCCTTATGTTAATCAAATATTAACATAATATATTCCGGATTCATAAATCCTATTAATAACCTGCCAATATCCGAGAGTTTACATACTCTCTAATTTATTAATCATTTGTTATCAAATAAATTATTTGCCCAACATAGTTTGAGGACTTGAGTACACGAGTCAAAACTGCACCGAAGTGCTAAGATACTGCACATAACTGCTAGGAAACCACACCTAAGTGTTAATAAACCGCACCGAAGTGCTAAACCGCTGGACTCTTTGACATGCAAACTATACTCTATACCTTAATTACTCATTTGGGCATATTTTCCAATTCTATACTCAATTCATCCATGGCAATATAATTGAATACTGGGCAGTTCATACCCTGAATATAACATAAACATACCTGATATATCTAGTGATCAAATGCATCATAGCTCTACCTTTGACAATTCTCCATATGTCAAATATAAGTTCATGATATAATTATCAAGCAATTATTAATAAAGTAGACTTATCACAAGTCTTCCAAATGATAATCATTATATTATCCATGCATAAAAATGCACTTACCTTGACACTTTATACTTTGTCAATATCCAACTAGCCTCACTAAGTTCAACTTCAGTCTCGTTCCTTTCCTCGATTGCTAATTTGATCTTCATTTTGTTCACAGTCTACAAGTGTATTAAAAATACCATAAGTACATTCCAAATTATATGTTAGTATCTTACTTACACATAAGCAATATAGGAATAATTTTCCTATAAAACCCTAATATTTTTCCAAATATTAGTTTCATGACATAAGTCATTTCATCCTTAATACTTTGTATTTCATCCAACCTTTACTCAAGAATGATTTATAACTCATTCTAACCTTAATTCCAGCATAATCTTCTATGAAAATAATTTTTTACTTTAGTCCCTAAATTATTCCAAATTGTCGAATTGGTTCCTATGATTTTATAAACTTCCAAAATGGTCCCAATGACATTTTAAAGCTTGTAAAATCATAATTTCAACATTTCCAAATTTATGGAAATTTCTCCATAGTTTCCCCTAATTTTTATAATTTGTTGAAATCACCCATATGGTTTTCCAAGTTTCCAAATCAGTCCAATTAACATTTAAACATCATTTCCAAGCTTCACAATCATTCCTAAATCAAAATCAATCTAAATTCAACTTTTCTACTAAAACCCTAACTTTAAACAATTTAAGGTTTAGCTATTTCCATGTAATTTCAACCATCATACTAGCTTTAATATGATTATACAACATCATATTCATCAAAAACTAACCTTAGTTCATCCTAAAACAACATCCCCTTCATCCATCAATTCCTCAAAACTAAGGCTTTAAGTAGGAAAAGCATGAAATAATGGTACCAAGAGATAGAGAATTTCATGGAGATTAATTCCTTGTTTCTTGCTTTCATCCAAAATCCAAAGAATTAAGCTTGAAAAATCAAAATAAAATTTTCTTCCTTACCTTAAGAAGTGTTTGAACAATGGCTTATATTGGGAGAAAAATCTTGAATTTTCTTTTAGTTCAATTTTGGCCATTTGTCCTTAATATAATTAAAATGAATTTAAAATTCATTTTAATGTTTAATGACCTTTTTACCCTTGAAATCCAAGGCTCCATATCAAGCCACGTGTCTACCTACCAATCCAAGGGCCCAAAACAATCCAAAGAGTTAGTGATTACCAACTTTGCCCTTGCCATTTTCAAAAATTACCATCTTGCCATTTTCATCCAATGGCTAAAATTAAACATGGAAAAGTAACCTTTAATCCAATGATCCATATTAATTTCCATTAAAATAAGGCATGGAAATGACCCTTTTACCCTTTCCTTATTTGAATAAAATATCTCCTAAAATATCTCATAAAAGATTTCTCATTTATTTGATTAAATCCGATTATCCAAATTTTCCCCAAACTTTAAAGCTTTATAGCTCTTAATACAAACTCTATATAAAAAATATGTGTATCACAAAAATGCCACTCTTGGGGGTGAACTATTCATTTATGGGACTAAATTACATACTTATAAAAATCACAACTTGGTCCCTAAACATTTCAAAATTTACACTTTGGCACCAAACTTTTCAAAGTTTACATTTTGGTCACCAAACTTTTCAAGTTTTTCATTTTGGTCACAAACCAAAATTTTGAGGTATTACAATTCTCCCCCATTAAGAAAATTCTTCCACGAATTTTCCTAAGTACTAGGTTGAAAAAGATGTGGATACTACTTTTTCATTGATTCTTCAGGTTCCCAAGTAGCTTCCTCTACTTTGTGATTTTTCCATAAAACTTTGACTAGAGGAATCTTTTTATTTCTTATCTGTTTTTCTCCGTGAGCTAATATCCTCACGGGTTCTTCCTCGTATGTTATATCCTGTTGAATTTCGATTTCTTCTAGTGCAATGACATGCGAAGGATCTGATCAATACTTCCTCAGTATAGATACATGAAAAACATCACGGATCTTACTCATCTTGGGTGGCAATGCTAACTGATATGCCACTGGACCAACCATTTTTAGAATCTCATAAGGGCCGATGAATCTTGGACTAAGTTTACCTTTTCGCCCAAATCGTAACACTTTTTTCCAGGGTGATACTTTTAAAAATACCTTATCTCCGACTTCAAACTCAATATCCTTTCTTTTAAGATCTGAGTAAGATTTTTGTCTGTCGGAAGTAGCTTTAAGATTGTCTTGAATAATTTTTACCTTATCTTCCATCCTTTGAACAAGATCCGGTCCAATAACCTTTTGATCATAAAGTTCGAACCAATTTAATGGCGTTATGCACTTTCTCCCATATAATGCTTCGTAAGGAGCCATTTTTATGCTTGATTGATAACTATTGTTATACGCGAATTATGCCAAGGGGAGATGCTTTTCCCAAGAACCCGCAAAATTTATTACGCACGCTCTAAGCATATCCTCCAATACATAGATAGTTTTCTCCGACTAACTGTCCGTCTGGGGATGAAAAGCAGTACTAAAATGTAATTTAGTTCCCAATGCCTCGTGTAGAGCACTCCAAAATCTTGAAGTGAAACTGGGATCCCTGCCCGATATAATAGACATAGGAACACCATGCAATCGAACAATCTCCTTGATATGTAATTCTATCGGCTTGTTCAAGGAATAATCCGTGTGAACTGGTATGAAGTGTGCCGATTTAGTCAATCGATCCATGATCACCCATATTGCATCCTTTTTACTTGACGTCAAAGGCAAGCCCGTTACAAAATCCATAGTAACTCTTTCCCATTTCCATTGTGGAATGGAAATTGGCTGAAGTAATCCAGATGGTACCTGATGTTCTGCTTTTACTTGTTGACAAGTCAAACACTTGGCAACAAATTCTGTGATTGCTCGCTTCATGCTAGGCCACCAAAAATGACTTTTCACATCTTGATACATTTTGTTACCACCTGGATGCATTGTTAAAGGGCTGTAATGGGCTTCAGAAAGTATTTTTTTCTTCAGCTCATCATTCTCAGGAACATATATATGTTCTTTATAATATAAGCATCCATTAGACTTTACTTCAAAGTCCTTAGATTCACTACTTTCTATTTGTTTTCTTCTTTCCAAGCACCCTTCATCTTTGGCTTGTAACTCTTTAATTTTCTCTATCAAATTTGGCTTGATTTGAAATTCCGCCACTAATGCACCATTTTCCTGCATTTTCAACTGGCATTCAGGGCTCTCAAGGCAGAAAATGTTTTTCGGCTAAGTGTGTCTACTACCATATTAGCCTTTCCCGAATGATAATCAATAATTACATCATAATCCTTGATTAATTCTATCCATCTCCTCTGCCTCAAATTGAGCTCCTTTTGGGATAACAAATACTTCAAACTTTTATGATCAGTGAAAATATAGCATTTTCACCATATAAGTAGTGTCGCCAAATTTTTAGAGCAAACACTACTGCAGCCAACTCTAAATCATGAGTGGGATAGTTTCTCTCATGATTTTTGAGTTGCCCTGAAGCATAAGCTACCACCTTTCCTTATTGCATCAGCACACATCCCAAACCATTATGGGAGGCATCGCTATATATTACAAATTCTTTTCCAGGTTCTGGTTGCACTAAAACAAGAGCTTATGTCAGAACCTTCTTTAGTTGATCAAAGCTTTCTTGACATTTTTTCGTCCAAACGAACGGTACATCTTTTCTTAACAGCTTGGTTATCGGAGATGCAATCATTGAAAAATCTTTCACAAACCGCGCCGATAGTAACCATCTAATCCCAAAAAGCTTCTCACTTCAGATATATTCTTAGGAACTTTCCATTCAAGGATTGCTTGAACTTTCTTAGGATCAACTCGAATTCCTTCGGCTGAACTACATGTCCAAGTAAATTTACTTTTGATAACCAAAATTCACACTTCGACAGCTTTGCATACAACTTCTTTTCTCGTAAGATCTGGAGAACAACTCGAAGATGAGCATCATGCTCCTCCTTGGTTTTAGAGTAAACCAATATGTCATCAATAAATACTACCACGAATTGATCCAAATACGGCTGGAAGATTTGATTCATTAAATCCATAAACACCGCTGGTGCATTTGTAAGTCCAAATGGCATTACTACAAACTCGTAATGCCCATATCTGGTTCTAAAGGCTGTCTTTGGTATATCCCCTCCCTTAATTTTTAATTGATGATACCCCGATTGAAGATCAATCTTAGAGAACACCGTCGCTCATTTGAGTTGATCAAAAAGATCGTCAATCCTCGGTAAAGGATATTTATTTTTTATCGTCACCTTGTTAAGTTGACGATAATCAACACATAGTCTCATTGACCTGTCTTTCTTCTTTACAAGCAAGACTGGAGCTCCCCAAGGTGATATCTAGGCCGTATAAAACCTTTATCCAATAATTCTTGTAATTGATTCTTCAACTCTTTGAGTTTGGTAAGAGACATTCTATAAGGTGCTATTGATATTGGTGTTGTTCCGTGAAGCACATCAATACCAAATTCTACCTCTCGATTAGGGGGTAAGCCTGGTAATTCATCCAAAAAAACGTCTGGAAATTCTTGCACCGTAGGTATGTTTTCCAGATCTATCTTTGTTTTCGGAGCACTTATCATATGAATGAGTAGAGCTTGGATCAATCAAGGTAAAAATAGGTATACCAGAGAGTTCGATTGGGTTGACAACAACTATCTCACTCGAAATTAGTTCTACTGGAATGTTTCTTTCAAGTATTACTTTAGAACTAATATATGAATGAGTAGAGCTTGGATCAATCAAGGTAAAAATAGGTCTGCCAGAGAGTTCGATCATACCTACAATGATCTCTGTATCATTTCGATCCTTAATAGTTTTGATGTTGTATAACCGAGCTATAGCTCTACTTTCTTGATTGGGTGTTGATACAGATGTTCCCGGTTTTCCACCTTTGTTTCCCTTGCCCCTCGGTGGCACTGCAGCAAACTGATGCGGATGAAGCTCTGGACAATTTTTCTTGAAATGCCCAGCTTGTCCACAATGGAAACATGCTCCGATCAACCATCATTGACCAAGATGCCTCTTGCTACAATGCTCACATTCTGAAATCGGGCGAACTCCAGAACCTCGAGTACCCGCAGTATTCATCTGAGATTGCTTCGATTTTCCTCTTGCATACCCCTTTTTAACCAAAGAGGCTAATGCGTCAGGATGCTGCTGTGACATTCCTTTGCTGCGTTCAAATGATGATGCAACAAATGAACCTCCAGACCTTTTCCCGGTTTGACTCTGCTTTTCTGCCTTCTCCTCGAGGTCCACTCTTTCTATAGCCTTGGCTTGGTTCACCATTTCTTGAAAAGTAGTGAAATTACGGGAAACCAATATCCTCTTATATTGCGAATCCAATCCAGCTATGAATCTGTCGATTCTAAACATTTCAGTTGTGAGAAATTTCGTCGCAAATCAGCTCAGTCGATTAAACTCGCATTCGTATTCATAAACCGATCTGCCATGTTGTTTTAGCTGTAGAAATTGCTATCTCATATCTTTGACAAATAAGTCTCCAATATACTTTTCATTGAATTATTGAAGAAAGAATTCCCAAGTAACCCGATCCGGAGGTACTTGTGCAATTATCATGTTCCACCATATACTGGCTTGTCCCATTAAAAGGGATACTACTCCTTCCAGTTTTCCTTGATTGTCACAAGGAATTCTTCTTAACATGATCTTGACATCATTTAACCAGTAATCAGCATCCATCGAATTTGCATCAGTATCACCTCGGAATTCTTGGTGCTCCGATTTTCCTTAACTCCTTAGGGACTGATACTAGTGCTCGCGATTAATGATTGCATCCAAGGATTGCAGAAATAAGCCTTGATCTTGCACCAGCATATTTCTTTTCTCCCAAGCATGTTGCTCTACATTCTGCTGAGCCGATTGCTCCACATTTTGTTGAACCTGAGGTGGATTCTGATTCACCTCATTACTTCCGCTTTAAGCAGGCACATCCTGCTCAACATCATGTCGTGATTCCCGATAATCCGACATCTGTTCATGTCACGATTATCTCAAATAAGTAAAGAGTAATCTACCCAATATCAGGCATCATCATAATCCTATACAATATCAGTAATTTTAGATATCCTAGTGGCATGTATATAACTCTGACTTTCTACAGAGACTCATTTACCATCCAAATCCGGCTAAACCTGTGGCTCTAATACCAATAAATGTAACACCCTTACCAATATTTATTAACCAATACTAGTATAGAGTGTAACATAATGTTTAACCGTATTTTTATACTAATCAAATTACTTTGAAACAACAATTTTCGAAAATTTTCATTTATCGCATAAAAATCAATTACTAATTTTTAACCAGTTAAATAGCTTCCGTTTTCAAGCAGTAACTTGGCAGTTTGCAACTACACACTTTAATTAAGTAAACTGCCTAAAAACTGCCTAAATTAAAAATAATCTTAATTACTACATAAAAAACAATTTTAAAACTTTACCCGATTTCCATTACTAGTAATTTCTTTAAACTAATATAAGCCACATTATAAGGTAACTACTTATCTAGATATTAATATTACAAACCATATCTAGACTAGTTAAAGTGGGCTACTAATATTTTATACATGCCAACTAGAGATAATACAAATACATCAGAGATGTACATTACCGATATAACTATTATCTCTCTGGTTGATGAAGCTGATACTCCTTACTCCTGTCTGAGATTACTACCTACCAGTGAAAACCATCACACGTTAAGTATATACTTAGGGAGGCATTATAATTATTTAGCATAAATCAACATGCTTAGATTACAACAATAATAAAATAAACATCAAATTTGATCACTATTCATTTATTTCCTTATGTTAATCAAATATTAACATAATATATTTCGGATTCATAAATCCTATTAATAACCTTGCCAATATCCGAGAGTTTACATACTCTCTAATTTATTAATCATTTATTATCAAATAAATTATTTGCCCAACATAGTTTGAGGACTTGAGTACATGAGTCAAAACTACACCGAAGTGCTAATAAATCGCATCGAAGTGCTAAGATACTGCACATAAGTGCTAGGAAACCACACCTAAGTGTTAATAAACCGCACCAAAGTGTTAAACCGCTGGACTCTATGGCATGCCAACTATAATCTATAACTCAATTACTCATCTGGGCACACTTTCCAATTCTATATTCAATTCATCCATGGCAATATAATTGAATACTGGGCAGTTCATTCCCTGAATATAACATAAACATACCTGATATATCTTGTGATCAAATGCATCATAGCTCTACCTTTAACAATTCTCAATATGTCATATATAAGTTCATGATATAATTATCAAGCAATTATTAATAAAGTAGACTTATCACAAGTCTTCCAAATGATAATCATAATATTATCCATGCATAAAAATGCACTCACCTTGACACTTTATACTTTGTCAATATCCAACTAGCTTCACTAAGTTCAACTTCAGTTTCGTTTCTTTCCTCGATTGCTAATTCGATCTTGATTTCGTTCATAGTCTACAAGTGTATTAAAAATACCATAAGTACATTCCAAATTATATGTTAGTATCTTACTAACACATAAGCAATATAGGAATAATTTTCCTATAAACACCTTAATATTTTCCAAATATTAGTTTCATGACATAAGTCATTTCATCCTCAATACTTTGTATTTCATCCAACCTTTACTCAAGAATGATTTATAACTCATTCTAACCTTAATTCTAGCATAATGCTTCCTTGAAAATAATTTTTCACTTTAGTCCCTAAATTCTTCCAAATTTTCGAATTGGTTCCTATGATTTCATAAACTTCCAAAATGGTCCAAAATGACATTTTAAAGCTTGTAAAATCATAATTTCAACATTTCCAAATTTATGGAAATTTCTCCATGATTTCCCCTAATTTTTACAATTTTCCGAAATCACCCATATGGTTTTCCAAGTTTCCAAATCAGTCCAATTAACATTTAAACATCATTTCCAAGCTTCACAATCATTCCTAAATCAAAATCAATCCAAATTCAACTTTTCTACTAAAACCCTAACTTTAAACTATTTAGGGTTTAGATATTTCCTTGTAATTTCAACCATCATATTCATCAAAAGCTAACCTTAGTTCATCCTAAAACAACATCCCCTTCATCCATCAATTCCTCAAAACTAAGGTTTTAAGTAGGAAAAGCATGAAATAATGGTACCAAGAGATAGAGAATTTCATGGAGATTAATTCCTTGTTTCATGCTTTCATCCAAAATCCAAAGAATTAAGCTTGAAAAATCAAAATAAAATTTTCTTCCTTACCTCAAGAAGTGTTCGAACAATGGCTGATATTGGGAGAAAAATCTTGAATTTTCTTTTAGTTCAATTTTGGCCATTTGTCCTTAATATAATTAAAATGAATTAAAAATTCATTTTTAATGTTTAATGATCTTTTACCCTTAAAATCCAAGGCTCCATATCAAGCCACATGTCTACCTACCAATCCAAGGGCCCAAAACAATCTAAAGAGTTAGTGATTACCAACTTTGCCTTTGCCATTTTCAAAAATTACCATCTTGCCATTTTTCATCCAATGGTTAAAATTAAACATGGAAAAGTAACCTTTAATCCAATGATCCATATTAATTTCCATTAAAATAAGGCATGGAAATGAACCTTTTACCCTTGCCTTATTTTAATAAAATATCTCATAAAAGATTTCTCATTTGTTCGATTAAATCCGATTATCCGAATTTTTCCCGAACTTTAAAGCTTTATAGCTCTTAATACAAACTCCGTATCAAAAATCTGTGTATCACGAAAATGCCACTCTTGGGGGTGAACTATTCATTTACGAGACTAACTTACATACTTTTGAAAATTACAACTTGGTCCCTAAACTTTTCAAAATTTACACTTTGGCACCAAACTTTTCAAATTTTACATTTTGGTCACCAAACTTTTCAAGTTTTTCATTTTGGTCACAAACTAAAATTTTGAGGTATTATAGGTAACCTCTAACTCATTAAATGATCTTCCATATGATGAATTATTTGATGATTATAATGAGTTACAAGAGGCTTATGACGAATTGGTTGAAAAATATAAGGAATCTATTTTGAAAAATAAAAAAACTATGCTTGATTTGTAAAATCAAAACGATTCCTTATCTAAAACCAATTCGGAACTCGAAAAGAAGGTTAGTGATTTAAAAGATAATCAAAAGTATTTTGAACAAGAAAATGTTGATTTAAATAACCTTCTTTCCGAACTAAATGATCATTACCTTAAGAAGGTAAATGATCTCAAAGCTTTCTTAAACAATGTTGGGAAATCAAGTTTTGAAAAAGGACAATCTTCAAAACCTAACAATGTTAAAGGGACTTTAATAGATACAAACATGGAGGGTATTCAAAACCCTATTATGGTAAGAAAGTTAGAAGTGTATGGATTCCTAAGGATGTTATTGCTTCTAACAATATTAATGCTATTGCTTTTTGGATTCCTAAGGGAACCAAGATTTTGAAAACTAATGTTCATGGACCCAAAAAGATTTGGGTACCAAAAATCAAAGTTTGATTCCATGTTTGTAGGTGGAGCATTGCTACAAGGCCAAGGCTACAAGTGCAAACTCATGGTACCTTGATAGTGGATGCTCAAGACACATGACAGAAGACAAGAGTCAATTCTTAGAACTAAAGCCAAAGAGTGGAGGAGGAGTAACATTTGGTGACAACTCCAAATGCCATATTAAAGGAATTGGTTCCATTGGTAATCACTCATCCATTCTCATTGATAATGTTTTATATGTCAACGGTCTAAAACATAATCTTTTAAGTATTAGTCAATTATGTGACAAAGGTTTCAATGTTGTTTTTGATTCTAATGGTTGCAAAATTTTAAACATTGAAACAAATAAAATTGTGATTTTTGGTCATCGTATATGAAACATATACATGGTGCTTCTAGATGGCATACACATTTCTCATGCATGTTTTGTTGCAAATAATGAGCATGATTCATGGTTATGGCATAGGAAATTAGGGCATGCAAGCATGAGTGTTTTAGAAAAATTGGTTTCAAAAGATCTAGTTAGAGGTTTGCCTAAAATAAAGTTTTCAAATGATAAAATTTGTGATGCTTGTGCAAAAGGCAAACATAAAAGAGTTTCTTTCAAACCTATTAATGATGTTTCAACTAGTAGAGTTTTACAATTGATCCATATGGATCTCTTTGGTCTTATTAGAACTACTAGCTTGGGTGGAAAATCATATGCATATGTTTTAGTTGATGATTACTCTAGATACACTTGGGTTTTATTCTTATGTACCAAAGATGAGGATTTAGAAAAATTCATCACATTTTCAAAAATTACTCAAAATGACCTTGGTCAAACTATTTCTCACATTCGAAGTGACCATGGCACCGAATTTCAAAATTTAGGTTTTGAGGATTTTTGTAACTCAAATGGTATTAGCCACAATTTTTTAGCTCCTAGAACACCTCAACAAAATGGGGTTGTTGAAAGGAAAAATAGAACTTTAGAGGAAATGGCTAGAACCATGCTTATTGAAAAAAATTTGCCAAAATATTTTTGGGCGAAAGCCACTAATACGGATTTCTATATCATAAATAGAGTAATGATTAGGCCTATTTTAAAGAAAACTCCTTATAAGATTTTAAAATAAAAAAGCCTAACATTAGTTATTTTCATCCATTTGGTTGTAAATGTTTTGTTTAAACAATGGAAAAGACAATTTAGGCAAATTTGACTCTAAAACTGATGAAGCTATTTTCTTAGGGTATTCTTTAAACTCTAAAGCCTATCGAGTATTTAATAAAAGAACCTTAGTTGTTGAAGAGTCGATACATGTGATTTTCGATGATAACCTCCTTCCGAGGAAGGATTCTTGTGATGATGATGATGTAGGGATTTTTGAAGCCAATGATGGTGGGCAATCATCAAAGGTGGATGGAGTTCCAACCAAAGAAGAAGAAGCACAAGATCCACCTCTAGAAGCCTTGAAGGACATGAGCCTAGAGGAAAAGGAAGTGAGCTACCCAAGAGAGTACAACTATGTCAAAGGTGGTGAGATTTTGGGTGATCCATCCAAAGGTGTAACCACTAGACTTTCTCTTAAAAATGCATGTAATGTTGCTTTTATCTTATGCATAGAGCCTAAAAATGTCAAAGAAGCATTAAATGATGATTATTGGATAATGGCTATGCGAGAGGAATTAAACCAATTTGAGAGAAGTCAAGATTGGACATTAGTTGATAGGCCTAGTAATAAATATACTATAGGAACTAAATGGGTCTTTAGAAACAAACTAGATGAGAATGGTAACATAGTGAGGAACAAGGCTAGACTTGTTGCTCAAGGTTACACTCAAGAAGAGGGAATTGATTTTGATGAAACCTATGCACCCGTAGCTAGAATAGAAGCCATTAGGATGCTTTTAGCATTTGCATGTTATCATGAATTTAAGCTTTTTCAAATGGATGTAAAAAGTGCATTTTTAAATGGTTTTGTTAATGAAGAAGTGTATGTAGAACAACCACCCAGTTTTGAAGATCCAAATTATCCAAACCATGTTTTTAAACTTTCAAAAGCTTTATATGGTTTGAAACAAGCTCCTAGAGCTTGGTATGAGAGATTATCAAGTTTTTTAATTGAAAAAGGTTTTAATAAAGGAAAGGTGGATACTACACTCTTCATTAAAAGAATTGGCAAAGACATTTTAGTAGTTTAAATATACGTTGATGATATAATCTTTGGTTCTACTAATGAATTATTTTGCCAAGATTTTGCTAAGTTAATGCAATGTGAGTTTGAGATGAGCATGATGGGGGAGCTTTCGTTCTTCTTGGGGCTCCAAATTAAGCAAATGAAGGATGGCATCTTCATCAATCAAGCTAAGTACATCAAGGACATGCTCAAGAAGTTTGGCTTGGAGAATGTGAAACCTCAAGCCACTCCAATGAGTTCTTCCACAAAGATTGACAAAGATAAAGTAGGTAAGTGTGTAGATTTAAAGCTTTATCGCTCTATGATTGGATCTTTGCTTTATCCTACTGCAAGCAGACCCGACATTATGTTTAGTGTTTGCTTGTGTGCTAGATTTCAAGCTAGTCCTAGAGAATCACACCTTATAGCCGTTAAAAGAATCTTTAGGTACCTTAGAGATACACCTTGTTTAGGTCTTTGGTATCCTAGAGAGTCTTCCTTTAACTTACATGCCTTCTCAGATGTGGATTATGGGGGTTGTAAGATAGATAGAAAAAGTACCTCCGGTACATGTTAATTCCTAGGTAGTATGCTAATATCATGGTTTTCTCAGAAGCAAAATAGTGTAGCATTATCTACCACCGAGGCGGAGTATATATCGGTAGGGAGTTGTTGTGCTCAAGTCCTTTGGATGAAACAACAACTCTTAGATTATGGAATTGATGTAGGTACCATCCCCATTAGGTGTGACAACACTAGTGCCATTTGTCTCACTAAGAATCGCATCCAACATTCTAGAACCAAACATATAGAAATAAGGCATCATTTCATTAGAGATCAAGTCTTGAAAAAATGATGTAGTTCTAGAATATGTAGACACCTTGAACCAATTAGCGGGCATTTTTACCAAACCATTAGACAATGAGCGTTTTTGGTCTCTTAGGAGAGAGTTAGGTTTAACAAACCTCCCTTGACCCTTAAAGCCTCTTTTCGTCTTAAAAAATATGCTTAAATTTGTTTGATTGATTGCTTTTCTGATTTTGCTCCTATATACATCTATGCTTGTTGCTAGAGGGAGTATGCATCTATTTATGCCCATACATGATGGTCTCATATCATTTACATGCATTTCGATTCGATTCAAATCAAATTTTTGAGCAACCTGCAACCAAGATTAACATTTCTTGCACAAGCATATCGATACGGTATTCCTTGTATCGATACGGGTCATTTACAATCGTTTCAGTATAGGTTAACCTATACCGGTACGGGTCGTGTATCGAAACAGCTATTAAAGCATTTGGTACTTGGTTTTGATACGCCAATGTGGCATATCGGTACGTGTAGCTATTGGGCAGTTTTTAAGGGCATTAAATGAGGTTTTCCACTTTAACTCAAATACCAAAACCCTAGATACGAAAATCCTCTATAAAAACCTCAAAATCCCTAACTTTTTCTCACACAAATCTTCAAAATTCTTGAGGGCTTTTGGATTTTACATCAAACCCAAGCAAAAATCATCAAGTTTGTGCATCCAAATCTCTTCATTCATCCTTAGTCTCAACTTTAAGGTATAAACCCTAACCTTTTTCTTTTTAATTTTTGTACATATATATATACATTGTTTTTGCATTCTAATCATAGATTTAGAACATATATAGTATAGTTTTCAATCTTTTTGTAAAAACTTTTTCAAATCTAAATTTTTTTATTCGAATATAAAATTATATCATATATTTTTTTAACACTGTTTTTAAAGTTTTCTTTTCTCAAAAATTATTTTTATACTGTATATGTTTTCAAACTATATTGCATAGCTTTTTAACAATACCTTAATTATTGGATTATTTTTTGGATCGAATGTGTTGATTTATGCATTCATAGTTTTTGGTTTGATTTTATTTTTAGATTATGGCCCCAAAGAAACGTGCGCGAAAAGATATTGCCTCTAGTTCCAATCCTCCTAGTCTCAATCCCGACTATAATGGTAATCGACCCAATCTTACTTATATCTATCAACATTGTTTTAATGAACCTCAATATCCTCTTGCCATAGACCGTTTTAAAAAATATCAAAGTTACAAAATTCACCGAGAGCGTGTCACTTCCATCTATTTTCTATCATCCAAAAGAGTATACCCGGGATTTTATACCGAAACCTTATTTTGATATTTTATTCCAATGCCCGACGTATTTACAATGAAAAGAACACCTTGGTTATTGCGATTGAGTCTTATTTAATGGGTCAAAAATTTTGTATTGATTCAACCGTTTTAGCAAACTATTTGGGTCTTGATGATACGGGGATTGATGATGAGGATTCATTGGGACATGTCCTTAAAGGCTCTGTGATCGTACTCGATGCCTATGACCGTATTCTACACCTCATGATCACTTGGTGGTTTCGTCCATCCGGTGGGAAGTTCTCTACGATCTGACAAGTCGATGACTTTTGGATCCGTTGCTTCCGTGAGGGTAGGCACCCTAATGTTGCTCAAATTATGTTAAGGGAGATCGTCTTTCTTGTGCAACACCGTCACACCTCTATGGTTACATCATTCACTTACGACACCGTCTTGAGCTACATTTTTCACAAGAAGGGAATTGATTGTTCCTATAACCTTGCGGAACCCCTCACCGATTCGATTGATGAGTGTTCTCTCCGTTGCGCAAGGTTCACATATTATAATGGAGAATGGGTCTGAAACACTAATCCAGTGGTTGCTCCTCAAGCGGCTCCCATTCCACAAACTCCGGTGGCCCAACCTAATCTTGACGCCCTCATGGTTTACCTCAATGAAAAATTCACCAACTTGCACACAACCATGAATTTTGTGTTTGCTGCTATTGACACACACTTCACATGCTTGGAGAAAAGAGTGGTGGCTATTGAATCACCAAAACTCTATGGATCTCACTCTTACCGCGTTTCATGGTGAGTGGCATCAATCCCTTAGGCCTCAAGTCAACAATGATGAGGATGAAGATGAAGACGATGGAGACAATGAGACGAATCCTTAGGCATATTGCATATCATATCATATTAGGGCTAGTTTATGCACCTATGTTCTTATGGTTTGATGAACTCCTATGCTTTATCATTGCTTTGTTATTTGGATTATGTTTTTAGGTTTTAAGTTGGATTGGATTTGATTATGCTTAAACCTATGCTTTATATTTAAATGTTTATGTTTCTTATTTAATTGCTTGGAATAATTTGATTATCTTTAGTGTTTATCCCTATTGAATTGATTTTGATGTAAAAAAGGGGGAGAAAAGCTAGCCAAAATTTTTCAAACTTTTTCAGTCTTAAATTAAGGGGGAGTTTTCTTAAGATACTTAAAAAAATTCACTTTGGTTTTGTTATATCAAAAAGGGGGAAATTGTAAAACCTATGCTTGATTTTGATATAACAAAGTGTTTGAGGACTAAATTATAAAAGGAAATAAATTTTTAAGTACTCAAAAGTCTCACAAAATGACAAGGAAAAGTTTTCCAAAGTTAAAGACTTAAACCCAAAAATTTTCTAAGTGCTTTCAAGCCAAAATACACAAATACGCCCAGGTGTATCAATACACCCCTTGGTGCTTCAATACGGATTTTGGCTACTGGATTTTGGTTTTGCAAAGCGTACCGATACGACTTAGCTAATTTCAATACGACCTTCAACTTAGCCTGCATTTAAAATGATGCGTATCGATACAGCCTCACCCGTTTTGATATGACATTCATCTGGGCAAATGTTTTATGTGTCGCATTTCGATACGACCCTATCGTTTCGATACCATTTGAAATCTGGGTTTAAGACATTTTTATCCGTACCGATACGGTCCCAGCCATTTTGATACGGTTTGCATTAAATGTTTTCGACCGTTTCCTTGTCAATTATTGGAATCAACGAACTTTTATTTTTTCTGTTAGCCGTATCGGTACACCCTAGGCGTACCGATGCAATTTTTCATCTAGGATTCCGGTGAGCAAAACTCGTACTGATACGGCCTTGCCGTTTCGATGCGCTCCTGTTTGTACACTATGATCTTTTCGATACAACATCCCGCGTATCGGTACGACTATACACAACGGCTATATTTTTCTTGTAAAAGGTATCAATATGGGCCTTCGTGTATCGATATGGATGGTTGGTAGACAACATTTATTGCGGGAAAGAAGCCCTCCAACGGCTATATTCAATACTCCAAGCACCCAAACGGCCAGAAATCAATAAGAGGGTATAAATACAAGACTCCAAAGCTGCTGCAACAACTAATAAACCTATTTTGATCAACACTCAAGAAATCAAGCAAAATCCAACCCTTTGAGCTTTTATTGTCAAACCCTTGTACACCCAACTTGTGTAATTCCTTTGTACATCTTTGTTTCAAGTTTAGGGTTGTGAGAAATCTTAATTGGGTAAAGTTTGTATCTTATGAGGATATTTCATTTGCCAAACTTCTTTCTTGTAAAGAAGTGATTCTTGATCAAGCTTTGGGTATAAAGATTTGATTGGTTGTAACAGTTGCCTCCTTAGCCTAGAAAAGGGGAAGAATTTCATAGTGAAATTGTTGAAAATCCTTAATAGGAAGCCAAGGTAGTGGACGTAGAGCTTGTTAGAAGCTTGAACCACTATAAATCGTTGTGTCCCTTTGTCTATCTCTTTCGATTTGCTTCCAAAAGTTTAAAATTGCCAATTCACCCCCTCTTGGTCATCATCTACATTGATTGATCATCCTAACAACATACAATCCTTGGAGAGAGCATCGGTACGCCTAAGATGGGTATCAGTACCCTCTATTTCCTTAGAATTCTAGTAACGAAAAAGTGTATTGGTACGCTTGGGAGTGTATCTGTACCGAAGGGGTATCGGTACACAACCTTTGTGTATCGGTACATATTTTTCGGTCAAACCTCTTTTCATGTGAAGCCGAGTATTGATACGCATAGGGTAGGTATCAGTACCTAGAAAAATGTATCAGTACACGTTGGTGGTTATCAATACCCAAACACGTTGGTAGGTATTGATACCTATTGGGTAATCTACCCGAGAAATGCATTTTTGAGTTGAGGGACTTATAATTTGAGGACTATGGCCCAATGGGATTCTAATGTTGTATAATGCATGGTAAAACTGAGAAACTGAGATTTATTCCTCATATACGAGCATAATGTGTAACAACATGGTAAAACTGAGAAACTGAGATTTATTCCTCATATACGAGCATAATGTGTAACAACATGGTAAAACCATGAATGACTTGATTATAATAGTAACAATAGGGATCCTTGGTGGATCAAGTATGGTTGTATGCCAGGTAAGAGCACCTGTGTGGTAGAGTCACCTTGGTTGTTGGGATTCGAATACCCAGATAGCATGTTGCAACACCACGAGACAAGATTCTGGATGTATATTCCCGAGACTATATGACACCGGGCCTTATCCGAAGGTACTCGATGAAAGATTCTGAGTACAAGTGTACGTTCCCAAGGCTATGTGATATCGGGCCTCACTCCAAGTTTGTTTGGTATGGTGCTTATGTGCTTTGTGAGATTAGTGCATCCCTTGTTGCTTGCTATGTGTTTAGGTGGCTAGATGTAGCGCCGCATGTTATTGTATTGCCATGATATCATCTTTAGCTACGTTCTTATATTTATGATTTGCATGAAGCATGGTTAAGTGGAAGTGTATCCACTGAGCTTCATTAGCTTATCATTCAGAATTGTTGTTTTCATTCGAAGGTTAGTAGGTTGGCCTGCACTATTGGAGCATCATCGAAGTAGGACTTCAGCATCGACTTGCTTCTGAGTGTAATACTTAGATTATTTGGGCAATGTATCTGTAGGACCCTATGTTTTGTATTGTAACTCTTATTTTAGATTTTAAATCGTGAGTCGAAAGCTTTTAATTATGTATTTTAAATGGAGCTCCTATGTAATGTTTGTAACTATTTATCTATGTTGAATATTTGAACTTCATGGATTTTATGAAAATGAATATGGTTTGGGCTAAACTAGGTTGGAAATTTTTGTGGTAACGGTTTACGCTTGGGGCTCAAATGTGACATTCATGTCGAGGGTGTTACATTTAATGATATCAAAGCGTAGGTTTAGCCGGTTCTAGGAAAGTCCTAGGGGTTGTCTAGAGTGGTGTATAGGTGTTTAGCGAATACATTACCATAAGTCGAAGTTGTACTGGTTTAAGCTGAATATTCAATAGTGTAACCTTATTTGTTTGCTTGTGCAGAAAGTAATCATGCCAAGGAGGGCACGATATCATGAGGAGAGTTGGGGCTCCCGCGAATGAAGCTATAATGAGGATTTTGTTCCCAACACAGAGGAGATGTCAGAAGACGAGAGGGGTCAAAGGGCTAAGTATTTCTCTCATCTGCATCAGGTCGTACACCGGATTGTGAGGGCCATACCTAGGCCTTCGGCCAGTGGCGGATCTAGACTTCGTATCAAGTGGGTTCAAGAAAGTCAAAGTTAAAATTAAACGAACTAAAAAATTTTAATAGTGGATAAGTGAATAGAAATCCCTTGTCCCCTTTTGATGGCCCTATTTATGCCTCCACACTATAAATTAATTTTATTATATATGATTAGAGTTTAGAGAATTGGGGTAGGATATATTTTTTAGGGTTTAAGATTTAGGATTTAGAATTTAGGTTAGGGCTTATAATTTAGTTTTTTGTGTTAGACCATAAAAATGACACCGAAAAAATGCATAGGATTTTTGTTCAGATTAGTGGGTTCAAATACATTTAATTTTTCCCTCCCAAACTTAGTTACTTTTTACAAGGATTTCTATAACCTAAGTGGGGTCAATTGACCCCACTAAATTATATGTAAATCCACCCATGCCTCGGCTACCCTTTGTGAGCTACCAGTTGAGAAGGTGCGGCGACATAGTGCAACAGATTTCCTAGGAACAAGACAAGACAATCCAATTATGGTAGATCAGTGGTTGAGGGATACCCGCTGGATTCTACGATAAATATAGTTGGAGCCTGAGGACATGCTGACATGGGTTCTTTCTCTGTTGAAAAAAAATGCTCAAGAATGGTGGAAAACAGTAAAGTTGGGGTGGTACCCTAACCGTCCTACGTGGGATAATTTCTTGGATTAGTTTGAGAAGAAGTATGTGTGTGAAACTCACATTGATAGTTTGAGAGATCGGTTCACTCATTGGTCAAAGGGAATCGGTCAGTCTTTGAATATGAACAAGAGTTCTTATAGTTGAGCAGGTATGCCCCAAAGTTGGTCACTATCCAGAAGATGAGATGCAAGAGGTTTCGAAAGGGTTTGAGGAAGGAGATTCAGACATATTTGACAACTGACCCCTCGAAGGTATTTTTGGATTTGATTGCCAAATTGCTTGAGCAAGTTCAAGGCTTGACCTATAGCCGGGATGGTGGGCAATGAGGCCCAAGTGTAGGGAATTATACCTACTCCAACCAGTTATAATCTTACTCCTAGAGGAATAGAGCTTAGTGGAATTAGAATATAAGAGTTTTGAGTCAATCTGTTAGGTCAGACCGTAGGTCAAAGTTTGCTAGCCGAAGAAGGCCTTCATCATATTTATCCATGATGAGCCCGAAGGGCTTACAAAAGAGCGCGAGCGCACCAGTTTATGATCAGTGTTGGCGTAAGCATAGATGTAGGTGTTGGGTGATATCTAGAGTTTGCTATGGTTGTGGGTCACTTGATCATTATGTGAGAGATTGTCCGACGACTATTAATACCACTCCAGTTCAGGCTCAAAGGTCCTCTTATCCAGCTTAGAGGGGTTGGGGCTTTTCTAGAGGAGGGGCGAGCCATATGTTTGGACATCAGAGTGGGGTTACATTATAGTCCACCGAGAGGGCACCAGTGAGGTAATATGCAGTCAAGGCTCAAGAGGACTGTGAGGCTATCGATGTCATCTCATGTACGTTTACGTTATTTTTAGTCCCTATTGTTGCTCTTGTGGATTTAGGGTCTACCCATTCCTACACCCATAGTGGAATATCTCATTAGTGGGGTATTCCTATCGACGATCTTGAGATAGTAGTTTGTGTGACTAGCCATTTGGGGTACGATGTCTTAGTTGACAAGGTGTATTAGAGCTGTCCGATTGAGGTTCAAGGTTTGATATTTCTGGCTGATTTAATGGTATTGCCATTTTAAGAGTTTGATGCCATTTTATGGATGAATTGGTTGTTCGAGCATGATGGACGTTTGGGTTGTAGAGTGAAGAACCTTAAGCTTCGTGGGTTGGATTGAGCCAAGTTAGTAGTGAAAGGTGACATAAATCCTTGCCTTTCCAATGTAGTGTTAGATTTGTCGGCACAAAGGATGGTCTAACAAGGTTGTGAGGCCTTTTTGGATCGCATAGTGGATACAAGGGTGGAGAGTCCGATGCTTGAGAGCCTTCAGACTGTTAGAGAGTTCAAGGCCTTTTTGGATTTGACTGCTAGTGCCAAATTGGTTGAGCAAGTTCAAGGCTTGACTTATAGCCGGGCTGGTGGGCAAGGAGGCCTAAGTGTAGGGAATTATACCCACTCTAACCAGTTATAATCTCACTCCTAGAGGAGTAGAGGTTAGTGGAATTAGAATAGAAGAGTTTTGAGTCAATCTGTTAGGTCAGACCGTAGGTCAAAGTTTGCTAGACGAAGAAGGCCTTCATCATATTTATCCATGATAAGCCCGAAGGGTTTACAAAAGAGCGTGAGCGCACCAGTTTGTGATCAGTGTGGGCGTAAGCATAGATGTGGGTGTTGGGTGATATCTAGAGTTTGCTATGGTTGTGGGTCACTTGATCATTATGTGAGGGATTGTCCGACGACTATTAATACCACTCAAGTTTAGACCTAAAGGTCTTCTTATCCAGCTTAGATGGGTTGGGGCTTTTGTAGATGAGGGGCGAGCCACATGTTTGGACATCAGAGTGGGGTTACATTCTAGTCCACCGAGAGGGCACCAGCGAGGTAATATGTAGTCAAGGCTCAAGAAGACTGTGAGGCTATTGATGTCATCTCATGTACGTTTATGTTATTTTTAGTCCATATTGTTGCTCTTGTGGATTCAGGGTCTACCCATTCCCACACTCATAGTGGAATATCTCATTAGTGGGGTATTCCTGTCGACGATCTTGAGATAGTAGTTTGTGTGACTAGTCCTTTGGGGTATGATGTCTTAGTTGACAAGGTGTATTAGAGGTGTCCGATTGAGGTCCAAGGTTTGATATTTCTGGCTGATTTAATGGTATTGCCATTTCAAGAGTTTGATGACATTTTATGGATGAATTGGTTGTTCAAGCATGATGGATGTTTGAGTTGTAGAGTGAAGAACCTTAAGCTTCGTGGGTTGGATGGAGCCAAGTTAGTAGTGAAAGGTGACAAAAATCCTTGCCTTTCCAATGTAGTGTTAGATTTGTCGGCACAAAGGATGGTCTAACAAGGTTGTGAGGCTTTTTTGGCTCACGTAGTGGATACAAGGGTAGAGAGTCCGATGCTTGAGAGCCTTCAAACTGTTAGAGAGTTTGCTGATGTGTTCCCAGAATAGTTACCCTGATTACCTTCAGATCATGAGCTCGAGTTTCAAATAGATGTGATGTCGGGCATAACACCAGTGTCCATTGCTATGTATCGTATGACACCAATAGAGTTGAAAGAGTTAAAGAATCAGATTCAAGAGTTGTTGGAGAGAGGGTTTATTTGACCAAGCATATCACCTTGAGGTGCACTGGTCTTGTTTGTCAAGAAGAAAAATGGTTCAATAAGGATTTTCATTAACTATCATCAGCTCAACAAGGTAACGGTGAAGAACCGTTATCCTCTATCGATAATAGATGACTTGTTTAACCAGTTGAGAGGTGTCCATGTGTTCTCAAAGATAGATTTGAGGTCAGGTTAGTACCAGTTAAAGGCAGTAGAAGAGGATGTTTAAAAAACCTATTTTAGGACGTAGTACAAACATTATGAGTTCTTTGTAATGCCTTTTGGGCTTACCAATGCACCTGCGACTTTTATGGACCTAGTGAATTAGATTTTCCAGCCCTACTTAGATCAGCTTGTGGTGGTCTTCATTAACGGTATCTTGGTTTATTCGAGCTCAAAGGATAAGCACGACTATCATCTTCATATTTCCTTTAGACCTTGAGGGAAATATAGCTTTTTGCCAAGTTTAGTAAGTGCGAATTTTGGTTCTCCGATGTGGCATTTTTGGGCCACATTGTTGCGGCATATTGGATCCGTGTAGATTCATAAAATATTTAGGCAGTGGTAGAGTGGAAACTGCCTAGGAATATAGCTGCACCTATGATCAAGTTTTTACATGAATGAGTTTCATTTGAATGGAACAAGAAAAGACAACAAAGCTTCGAATAGTTGAAGGCTTATCTGACGGAGGCTCCAGTTTTGACGCAACCTGAGCCTAGAAAGGATTATGTTGTGTTTAGTGATGCTTTATTAAATGGGCTTGGTTGTGTTCTCATGCAAGAGGGTAAGGTGGTTGTGTTTCATTTGAATAAAACGAGAAAAAGACAATAAAGCTTCAAACAGTTAAAAGCTTATATAACAGAGGCTCCAGTTTTGACGCAACCCTAGTCCAGAAAGGATTACGTTGTGTTTAGTGATGCTTTATTGAATTGGCTTATTTGTGTTCTCATGCAAGAGGGTAAGGTGGTTGCTTATGCCTCAAGAAAACTTAAGCCTCATGAATGAAATTACCCCACTCATGATTTGGAGCTTGCTGCAGTTATCTTCGCGTTAAAGATTTAGAGGCACTATCTGTATCGAGAAAAGTGCTATATCTACACCAATCACAAGAGTTTAAAGTATCTGCTTACCCAGAAAGATTTGAACTTGAGACAGAGATGATGCATTGAGTTTCTAAAGTATTATGATTGTATTATAGAGTATCATCCTGGTAAAGCTAATATGGTGGCAGATGCTTTGAGTCAGAAGTCTATGTCAGACTTGAGGGCAATGTTTGCCCCGTTTGAGGATGACAAAAGATGTTGGGTTGTTAGCCGAGCTTCGTGTGGAGTCTACCTTAGTGGAAGAGATCAAGAAAATATAATTGTATTGTGATGATCAATCAATGGAGAAAGTGGCCAAGAGGGGGTGAACTGGCAATTTAAAAATTTGGAAGCAATTTGAAAAATATAGAGCAATGGGACACAAGGATTTATAGTGGTTCAGCCTTCTAACAAGGTTTACGTCCACTACCTTAGCTTCCTACGAAGGATTTTTTAATGCCATGGTTTTGGGTCTAGATGTTTTGGGGTTCGTTTTAAGGGTCCGGTGGATCGATGTTAGAGATTTGAGTCGATTTTGGGGTTAAATCAGATTAAATATTTTTGAAGGTGATAAAAATGTGGAAAAACTTTCTAAAATCATTAATTAATATGTTAATGATTGGAGTGAAATCAATTTTAGAAAATGAGCTTTGGAAATAGGACATTTTGGACTAGTGACCAAAAAGGAAACTTTGAAAACTGTTTTTAGTGACTGTTTTGTAAAAGGATCAAAACTTTGAATCATTAAGGAGCTAATTATCCCAAATGTTTTCATCAGATTTCTCCCTTTAATTAACTATTTTTAAATGAGTTTTAAGAGCTATAAATAATGGAGAGGATTAATAAATCATAATTTAGCTTTTAATAAAAATTTACGTAACAAACCTTATAACTTCTTTCTCTCATATTCTCTCCAGTCAAACATCTTTTCAACTTCAATTTCTTCAGGTAAAAATCACGGTTTCAGAGAGTTTTGATTTCTTAAAGCTTCTCCATCAAATACTTATTGTTACTATCGTGATTTCTCCCTTTGTAATTGTTTTCTAATATGTTTTGATAGTTAATTAATGGAAATTGGTTTAATTGTGTTTTGATTGATGAAATTGGTAGATTTTCGAGTTGGATCTATTTTGCTGGGTTCTTGATCAAAGCAGATAATGATTTTGATGTTTAATAAGGTTAATAGCTTGGATTTAACATTGTAATCCCGGAACCAGTTGAATCTCTAATGTTAAAGGTTGATAGTTAAGGGTTTTTGTGTTGATAATGGAGTTTAATCATTGCTGGAAGAAAAATGATATTGTAAAGGGGTTATTAGATGTTATTGGATGAGGTTTAATGTATCAAATACTTATTGTTATTTTCTTGATTTTAAGGTTTTATCAAGCAATTAAAGGGAGAAATCATCATTGGAGGTAAAGATTCGTTCTTCTCCTCTAATGAAAGGTTCTTTACTGAAATTCCCAAGTTATTGATCCTTTATAATTGTTTTCTAATGTGTTTTGATAGTTAATTAAGGGAAATTGGTTTAATTGTGTTTTGATTGATGAAATTGGTAGATTTTCGAATTGGATATGTTTTGCTTGGTTCTTGATCAGAGTAGATCATGATTTTGATCTTTAATAATGTTAATAGCTTGGATTTAACATTGAAATCCCGAAATTACTTGAATCTCTAATGTTAAAGGTTGATAGTTAATGGTTTTGTGTTGATAATGGAGTTTAATCATTTCTGGAAGAAAAAAGATGTTGTAAAGGTGTTTTTAAATGTTATTGGATGAGGTTTAATGTATCAAATCGTTATAATGTGGCTGAGTTAAGTTTGGAAAGTGTTTGAGGATAATTTCGATAAGTTTCAAATGGTTTTTGAGTGGGCAACGTGTAAGTTGCGGCATATTGCGTTGAGGTAGTGGTTTGGATGCATTTTGATGCATGTTTCCTCTGGTTTTGTGTGTCCAAAATAGGGGATAATCAAGGAGAAGTAGCTTGAGGTGGATTGTTGCTTGCTGGGAGCTTGATTCGCATTGGCGAGCAAGGCGAGGTGTAATTGGTGAGTGGAAACGGTTTTAAAAGTCTTTCAAAGGTTTAAATTGGTTTTGGGAGTATAGGTTAAGTTTGAAACACTTACAAAAGCTCGGAAGTAAGTTTCCCTCATTTGCTCTTAAATATCAGTTCGGATATGAGCATGTGTAATTCATGTTTTGGTCGTAAACATGGTTTGTTTTACTTACTGTAAATGCATGGTTTTGAGTACATATGCAGTGGTTTAAAAGTATATGAAATGCTAGTGAGCATTGGTTTTCATTCCGGTCGGGAATGTGGTATTGTTTTGGCTATGTGGTTTGCATATGTGGGAACTTGTTTAATGCATTGCAAAACAATGAGTAAATGGTTTTGTAAATGATATATTGGCTTTGTGACATGATGAGAAAACATTCAGATATAGTTGGCATGGCATAGGATAAAGTGCACTATAATATGTTTAAAATCGATCATGGTTAGTAGTCCTTGAGGTAAAGCGGTCGGCTACTCAGACTATGATCTTATCACTTGGGTTGAGCGGTCGGTTCCCCTTGTTGATGTTAATCTTACGGTCGGCAAGATTGTCACATCATGCGGTCGGCATGGTATGGGTCTTGATGGCAGTCGGTCATTAAGGGATATCTGTGTATCCGAAGTGTAAGGTTAACGGTCGGTTAACCAATGGTTAGCAGTCGGCTAATCAAAGATAGTGGTCGACTATCCGGGGTCACTATAATTGCCAATATATGAAAGTTTATGTGTTGTACTTATTTTTAATGCTTTGGGATTTAAGCATGGTAATATGATTTAATGCTTTGGGATTTAAGCATGAGGTGACTAAATGCTTTGGGGTTTAAGCATGTGCTTTATAAACGTTATGCATATGGTCGATATGCATGTTTAGTTTGGAATCAATGTTAATGCTTTGGACATAAGCATGGTTTGAAGACAAGTGTTTAGTTTTCAAAGGGTTTTTAAATGCATCATTGTTTTGCGAGCATGCTCACTAAGCATGTGTGCTTACGCTCTCTTTTTCCTAATGCTACAGAGCATTGAGGTTTGGGGGAGCAAAGGCAAGATTTGAAGTGATCTAAGAACCAAGACGTCTTTTGAGTATGAACTCGGTTAAAGTTTTCGGTTAATAAGGCAATATGTTCCCCAAGTTTTGGGATTTGTAATTCTATTTATCCCCTAGTTTTTCAGCATGGTTAATGCTGTGTTTTGGATTTGATTGATGTGGATAAGCATGTTAGTGGTTTTTGCTTATGGTTGATGCTAAGTGGTTGCTTAGGTATGCATTACGTTAGCATTTGTTGATTGCTATACTTTGTTGCTTCAAGCAAGCTGATAATGGTTTTGAAGATATGTTGGTATGTTGTTTATGGTGGAAAATGTGCAAATGAGTATTTTGGTAAATGTGGAAACGTGGTTTTAGGGAGCATGCCTATAGTTTACCTTTAAAGTATGATTACCATGAATTGAGGATGATTTTGTGAAATTATGCTTAGGATTGATCCCTAGAAATGTTGTATGAATGTTTAAGGCATGATTAAGTGTTTGGAATCCATAAACATAAGTTGAACCAGCAAAAGTGGATGTTTCAGGTCCAGACGTATCAGAACACGTCTCCTTGTACCCGTATGGCTAGTCCATTTTAGGCATAGCATTTCGGTACGCGAGAAAGTGTTTTGATACGGGCAAGCCATTTCAGGCATAGCATTTCGATACGCGAGGAAGTGTTTTTATACGGGCAAGCTATTTCAGGCATAGCATTTCGATACGCGAGGAGGTGTTTCGATACGGGCAAGCCATTTCAGGCTTAGCATTTCGATACTCAGAAAGGTGTTCCAGTATGGTTTTGAGCTACTGGAATCTGAGTTTTGTAAATTAACCATGCGTACTGAATTACCTACACACGTACCGGTACGGTATGCGGTTAATTTAGTTATTTGGCTGTCTATAAGGTTTTTGAGTTATTTGTTTTAGTCCTTGAACGATGTACATGCAATTAAATGGGTTTGAATGGCTGATTTGAGCTGAGAATTGGCATGCAAGCATGCAATATGACTAATTAAGGATTGGTAACCCTAATTTTAGTAATGGTCCTTGAATTTACCAGTTTTACGTTTTGGTCCCTGAAATGTATTGTGTGCAATTGGTTGCCTTTCTGAGGTCTATTTCCTTTGTAACTTCACCCGCTGCAGGCATGATCACTTAGGATTAATAATATGCATCTAGACAAGATAAAAGGAAAAAAATGGATTGGTTTTCGTAATCTTCCTCTAGTTTGTCTCGGCAAACCTAATTTAACTTGCTCAGTTCGGTCGAGCTTCTAGACCGGGTCAACGGGGTTATATTTGTTGGTATCAGAGCCAGGTTACGAAAGGTTGGGATATTGTTGTTTGATTCTTTGCTATTGTTTGAAATGCACGGTGGTTGTTTATATGTACGATGATTGTTTTACATCATGTTGGGGTATGAATTGGGAACACATTGCCTATTACCGAGGTTTTAAAATGTATTATAAGGTTGTCTTGGATTATTTTCCATATGTTAGCCTGACCTTAATGTGTTTTGATACTTTTGTTAGCATGACTTGACGTGAGACTCGTTCGATGGCTGGTAATGCTAGGTCTGGACAGAATATTGACGATAGATGAAATCCTCGTATTTCTTTAATTGTGTTTTGATTGATGAAATTGGTAGATTTTCGAGTTGGATCTATTTTGCTGGGTTCTTGATCAAAGCAGATAATGATTTTGATGTTTAATAATGTTAATAGCTTGGATATAACATTGTAATCCCGAAACCAGTTGAATCTCTAATGTTAAAGGTTGATAGTTAAGGGTTTTTGTGTTGATAATGGAGTTTAATCATTGCTGGAAGAAAAATGATATTGTAAAGGGGTTTTTAGATGTTATTGGATGAGGTTTAATGTATCAAATCGTTGTAATGTGGCTGTGTTAAGTTTGGAAAGTGTTTGAGGTTGATTTCGATAAGTTTCAGATGGTTTTTGAGTGGGCAACGTGTGAGTTGCAGGATTTTGCTTTGAGGCAGTGGTTTGGATGCATTCTGATGCATGTTTCCTCTGGTTTTCTGTGAACAAAATAGGGGATAATCAAGGCAAAGTAGCTTGAGGTGGATTGTTGCTTGTCAGGAGCTCGATTTACATTGACAATCAAAGTGAGGTGTAATTGGTGAGTGGAAATGGTTTTAAAAGTCTTTCATAGGTTTGAAAGTGCTTTTCGGAGTTTAGGTTAAGATTGAAACACTTACCTAAGCTCAAAAGTAAGTTTCCCTCTTTTTCTCTTAAATATTGGTTCGGATATGAGCATGTGTAATTCATGTTTTGGTCGTAAACATGGTTTGTTTTACTTACTGTAAATGCATGATTTTGAGTACATACGCAGTGGTTTAAAAGTATATGAAATGCTAGTGAGCATTGGTTTTCTCCGGTCTAGAATGTGGTAATTCTTTGGCAATGTGGTTTGCATATGTGGTGACTTGTTTAATGCATTGTAAAACAGTGAGTAAATGGTTTTGTAAATGATATATTGGCTACACGACATGATGAGAAAATATTAAGATATAGTTGGCATGCCATAGGATAAAATGCACTATAATATGTTTAAAATCGATCGTGGTAGAGGTCCTTGAGGTAAAGTAGTTGGCTACTCGGACTATGATGTTATCACTTAGGTTGAGCGGTCGGTTCCCCTTGTTGATGTTAATCTTGCGGTCGACAAGGTTGTCATATCATGCGGTCGGCATAGTATGGGTCTTGATGGTGGTCAGTCATTAAGGGAGATCCGTGTATCCGAAGTCTAAGGTTAACGACCGGTTAACCAATGGTTAGCGGTCGGCTAATCAAAGATAGTGGTCGACTATCCGGGGTCACTATAATTGCCAATATATGAAAGTTTATGTGTTGTACTTATTTTTAATGCTTTGGGATTTAAGCATGGTAATATGATTTAATGCTTTGGGATTTAAGCATGAGGTGACTAAATGCTTTGGGGTTTAAGCTTGTGCTTTATAAACGTTTTGCATATGGTCGATATGCATCTTTAGTTTGGAATCAATGTTAATGCTTTGGACTTAAGCATGGTTTGAAAACAAGTGTTTAGTTTTCAAAGGGTTTTTAAATGCATCATTGTTTTACGAGCATCCTCACTAAGCATGTGTGCTTACGCTCTATTTTTCCTAATGATACAGAGCATTGAGGTTTGGGGCAGCAAAGGCAAGGTTTGAAGTGATCCAAGGACCAAGACGTCTTTTAAGTATGAACTCGGTTAAAGTTTTCGGTTAATAAGGCAATGTGTTCGCCAAGTTTTGGGATTTGTAATTTTGTTTTCCCCTAGTTTTTTAGCATGGTTAATGCTGTGTTTTGGATTTGATTGATGTGGATAAGCATGTTAGTGGTTTTTGCTTATGGTTGATGCTAAGTGGTTGCTTAGGTATGCATTTAGTTAGCATTGGTTGATTGCCATGCTTTGTTGATTCAAGCAGGTTGATAATGGTTTTAAAGATATGTTGGTATGATGTTTATGCTGGAAAGTGTGCAAATGAGTATTTTGGTAAATATGGAAATGTGGTTTTAGGGAGCATGCCTATAGTTTACCTTTAAAGTATGATTTCCATGAATTGAGGATGATTATGTGAAATTATGCTTAGGATCGATCCTTGGAAATGTTGTATGAATGTTTGAGGCATGATTAAGTGGTTTGGAATCCATAAACATAAGTTGAACCAGCAAAAGTGTACATTTCAGGTCAAGGCGTATCGGAACGCGTCTCCTCGTACCGGTACGGCTAGGCCATTTCAGGCATAGCGTTTCGGTACACGAGGAAGTGTTTCGATACGGGCAAGCCATTTCAGGCATAGCGTTTCGATACGCGAGGAAGTGTTTCGATATGGGCAAGCCATTTCAGGCATAGCATTTCGATACGCTATGGGGTGTTTCGATACAGGCAAGCTATTTTAGGCTTAGCGTTTCGATACTTAGAAAAGTGTTCCGGTACGATTTTGAGCTACTGGAATCTGAGTTTTGTAAATTGACCAGGCGTACCGAAACACCTACATGCGTATCGGTACGGTATGCGGTTATTTTAGTTATTTGACTGTCTGTAAGGTTTCTGAGTTATTCGTTTTAGTCCCTAAACGATGTACATGCAATTAAATGGGTTTGAATGGTCTGCTTGAGCTGAGAATTGGCATGCAAGCATGTAATCTAACTAATTGAGGATTGGTAACCCTAATTTTAGCAATGGTCCTTGAATTTACCAGTTTTACATTTTAGTCCCTAATACGTATTATGTGCAAGTGGTTGCCTTTTCGAGGTCTGTTTCCTTTGTAACTTCACCTGCTGTAGGCATGATCACTTAGGATTAATAATATGCATCTAGACAGGATAAAAGGAAAAAATGGACCATTTTTCGTAATCTTCCTCAAGTTTGTTTCAAAAAACCTAATGTAGCTCGCTCGGTTCAGTCGGGCGTCTAGGCCGGGTCAAGGGGGTTGCAGATTTCAACAAATTCACTAAGAATTCTTCCCCTTTTCTAGGCTTAGGAGGTAACCGTTAAAACTTCAAAGTTTTCTACCTAAAGCTTTGAAAGACTCACTCTTTTTACAAGGATGAAATTTGGCAAATGAAATGAATCCTCTCAAAGGCAATATTTTGCCCAATTACAAGATCACTCAACCAAACTTGAAAATAAATAATACAAATTTTGCTCTCTCAAGTGGGTTACAAAGGATTTGACTCTAATAGGCACAAATGTTGGATTTTTTCTTGAAGGCTTGTAAGTTGATCAATAATTGTTGTAGTAGCTTTGGAGACTTCAATTTATACCCCTTCATTGATTTCTAACCGTTTGGGTGGTTGAAGAATTGAATATAACCGTTGGAGAGATGATTTCCCATAATAAATGCTGTCTGCTAACCTACGTATCAGTATACGAGCTTGCCGTATTGGTACTTGACACACAAAAATATAACCGTTGTACAAAGGCGTATTGATACACGGGAGGGGCGTATCAGTACAGTATGTTGAAAATACACAAGCGTACTAGAACGGTATCGCCATATCGGTACGGGGTATACTTACTGGAATCCTTTTTGTTTAAGTATGAAGCACCGCATCGATACGCTAGACACGCATATCGGTACGCTATAACCGATTTTCAAAGATTAGGATTCCAATAAATTGACAAGGCAACGATCAAGTTTTAAATGCAAAAATTTGGAAAATCTAACACCTCGATCGATACGGTTGGCAACCGTATCGACACTCATATAGCCATTATTTCCCAGCTTACGTGGCATATCAAAACGGTACTTAGAGTTCCGAAACACTGTACCAGAATGGCTATAAGCCATACCGGTATGCGATAGCCATTTGCTTAAAAATAAATTCCAGTAGCAAAAGACCGTATCGATACGGCAAAGAGTGTATCGACGCACTTAGGCAAAACTCGGCTTTTTGGGTACAAAAACACTTAGAAAATATTTGGGGTTTTAGTTTTGATTAAGAAACACTTTAAAGTTCAAATCCTTGTCATTTTGTGAGTACTTTTGGGTACTTAAAAATTTATCTTATTTTGCAAAATAGTCCTTCAAAATACTTGTTATATTAAAATAAAATATTAGTTTTTCAATCTCCCCCTTTTTGATATAACAAAACCAAAATAAATTTTCAAGTCTTTTTGAATAAAACTCCCAATTTCTTTAAGACTATTTAAGTTTGAAAAAGTTTTGAAAAATTTAACCCTCATACATCTCCCCCTTTTTGTTTGATCAAAATCAATAGGGTAAATATGCACAATAAAGAAGTCCAAGCAATTTAAACAACATAAATATTATTAAACTCAAAGAAAATATTCAAGCAACATAAGATAAAATCCAACTCAAAACATAATCCAAAACATAAACCATAAGCATAAAGTTCATAGGAAGTCAAATAAAACATAGGTGCATAAACTTAAAACTTAAATATGATATGAAATATGCTATGACATGAGATGTGCGAGCCTAAGGAACTTCACCACCATCTTTATCCTCATCCTCATCATCTATGCCATCGTCCCCAAGCGACTGATCATGCCATTCTTCATGGAAGACGGTGAGAGTAATGTCCATAGAAGCTTGGTGAGACTCCATGGAAGTCACTCGTGCCTTCAAGGAATTGAAACAGGCATTAATAGAATCAAACCTTGTGCTCATCTCGTTGAACTTCCCATCAAGGTAGGCCATGAGAGCATCCATGGAAGGTTGTGCAACCGGAGCTTCTTGACCAACTGGAGGATTTGCCACCGAATCGGGTTGAGTATCACCGGGAAGATCGGCAATCCAAATCCATTCACCATTATAATATGTGAACTTGGCACACTTTAGAGAATGCTCATCAATTGGATCAGTGAGAGGCAAGGCAAGGTCATAGGAACAATTGATGTCAAGCTTGTGGGAGATGAAGCTTAGAATGGTGCTATAGGTGAAGGATGTGACTTGGGAAGTGTAAAAATTTTGGACTAGGTGGACAAGCTCGGCAAAAATTATTTGGGCAAGGTTAGGGCGAATACCTTCATGAAGGCATTTAAGCCAAAAGTCATCTACTTGGCGAATTGTGGGCCATTTACCACCTGATGGTCAAAACTACCAAGTGATAAGGAGGTGAAGGAAATGGTCGTGAGCATCAAGGAAATTAACGGAACCACAAAGAGTGTGAGGAAATTCATTTTCACTATCAAGACCAATGTTTTCCATTCCCAAAAGATCGGCTAAAATTTGAGAATCGAGGTGAATAGGTTTTCCCATAAGATAAGACTCTAAAGCAACAACCTCGGTTTTCTCTTCATTTAAAATACACCGGGCATTTGAAAAGAACATAGGGACAAGATTTTTGTAAAGAATCTCGGGTACACTCAAAATAGACATAAATTTCCATTATCGCATTAAAACAAGTTAGCGAAATTTAAAAAGATCAGAAATCATAAAAGGAATGGAAATAATTCTTTCACGACATATTTTGAAATTCTAAAAATGTTTAAAATGTTCTATATCAGTTGTTTCAGGAAGACATTTGCGATAAAGTTGGGAAAGGTTTGGTCAGGTACCACTATTATCGGGATTGGATGAAGTAGGATTTTTAGTTGTAGAACTAGCTTTAATCTCCCTTCTTGCTCTCTTTCTAGGACCCATAAGCAAAATCCTAAAAAATTTCAAACCACAAATACATGTATGCATAAATCATCATATTCGATCCAATTAATTAATCCATTAATCAAGGTAAGGAAAAAATATATGTTACATAGTTTAAAAATGTAACACCCTTAACGTACACTCGTAGACCGAGTATACATTAAAGATGTTACGAAATCTTTTATAGAAACCTTGACTTAAAAGCTTAACTTAATTTTTTTTAAAATAAAATACATTTCAGGATGAAAACATGTTTAGTTGTAAAAGCCCTTTCTTGATTTTTAAATTGTTGTGCAATACCCGATAAATAAAATTTAAAAGTGGTTAAACATGTTCTACTAGCAAATAAATAATTACATGCCCACTAGAAATTATCATAAACTAGAATGACTTACTGATGTTTTATAGATTGTAGCCTGCTCAGCATGCTCGACTCTTCTTCAAGTATTTTCAGCATAACCTACGTGTGGAATAAAACACAAGCTAAGTACGAACTTAGTGAGGCAATTAAACATATTTATTTAAACATGAAAAGTTATAATGCAATATGATATATATACAAGTGCATTTCATATTTTTCTATACATAGCAAGTATATCGTAATAGACATGTGTCATGTGTCATAACTTATCATATGATTCATGTTAACATTGTATAACATATTCCCTATCAATACTATGGACATGTTTTAATTCTAAAACATTTCCATATTAGCATAGCATAATGTTTATGATTATCATGTATCTCATATTCCATAAATTTCACGTATTAGTTTCTCAATTTTTATCATATATCATACTTTCTTAATATCATGTATCATCTCATGATCATGTTTATATCATGTAAAACAAGTATTACAAACATCATGTATACCATATATTATCATTTCATATAATTCATGTAACACCTATCATATATTTCATGTATCATGTATCATATGGATCATGTATCATCAATATCATGTGATTCATGTATCATCATATACTTTATCATGATCATGTTTTCTTTATGCCATCATTTGCATAACATGTATTCTTTCATGTATGTCATATGACTTTCAGTCATGTAGCATGTAACTTCTTTTTCATGTATCATGAAATCATGTAATATGTGTGTCATGTATCATGTGACACCTGTATCATGTATCATTTGTATCATGTAACATATGTATCTTGTAACATGTAGCATTTGTATCATGTATCATGTAACATCATGCAGTCATTTGCATGCTCAAGATTTGTCATATAGTCATCTCGTATTACTATTAACGTGTCTGGCTAGAGGCCTATGGAAACATCGTAGCCTATCTGCACCGTAGTGCCTTGTGGAGTACGTACTCAGAAGGACGCTCTTTTCTCCTCATATAAGGATGCTCTTTTCTCCTTATATTAAACACCTCGTTAGTGTCATTTGTGCACTATGGGCTTAGATCCCCAGGGTGTATCTTGTTTCATTTTAGTCTTGTCCTTTTCCATATTTCATGTATGCATAATGCATCATCATCATTTATGTACATGTATGCATAATACATCATTATTTATGCAAACAATATTGCGTACCTGATATTCCATCACGTTTGCCATGTCAAACATATGTTAAACATATCATGGAGAAATGCAATGTCAAACATATCATGGATTCTCACACCCGATATTTGGACATTTCTTTTCATAATCAATCAATTATTTCATTTCTATCATAATTACGCAATTTCACATCTCATGATTCATCATATTCATTCACATGTATTTGCCAACTCTATGTTATGCATGGCATCATTTACATATTCATATCATAATCACATATAGATAGGCAATTCTTGTTCCATGCTTTATCATAAATATTCATAGTAAACATAGAACATCATCAATTTCTCAGACAAACCATAAATACTTCATATTCTATTTAATTTATCTTTAATGCAAAATACAATAACTCAATATATATATAGAAGGAGCAATACTATTTTGATTGTAGGTCGACTTTTTGCAAGTCTTCCTAATTGCATCTTAAAACATGTAAATGCACTCACCTAGGCCATGAATGATATGCCTCACTAAATTCTACTCGATCTTTTCCTTTATAGTATCTCGAATCCTCATTGATTCATATCCGGCTTCGTTACCCACATGAATATAAACAACATTCATTAGGATCATTTCTAACGATATTTTATTCAAAATATCAAATCATTCAACATAAAATTTATACTTTTTCTTCCATCCTTATGCTGCCAAAAAACTCACTTTGGTCCTTAATAACCCTTTTTGAACTTCAAATAATTCTTCCAATCTTGCTAACTAACATTGGATACGAGATATCTCACTTTCCATTTTCTGGTAGCTTGTACCACCTTCGAAGAAATATTTCTACAAAATAATCTATAGCTCGGAATTTGATTCCGTTTGTTCTAAATAAAACTAAATTCAATAAGCTTTTCAACCATATAAATTAATAGCTCAAATTCAACTTGTACGATTTATGGAAAATTTTCGAAATAAATTTTCAATACTAAATTCGGAACAGACTGCTAAATTGTTTTTCTGACCTTACTCCACTTAAAAATTCATATCTTTTTACTCGAAACTCAAAATCAGTTTCCGTCTGCTGGAAATGAAACTAGACGAACACATCTTTACATTGGTATAAAATTCACCTTCTAACCATTTTTGTATAATTTATGGTAAATTTTCAAACTTACTGCCCAAATTCAGTTTTCTTCACAACTTCCATAAATAACTTCAAACTTTATTCAATTTAGTCCTCAAACTTTATAAAAGTGACAATTTAGCCACTACTTCATTTTTGTACATAAATTGATGTACAAATAAACCATTTACTTATTTCTAATATTTTTCGAAAGTTTCTTTAAACTTTCAACTTCAATCATTTTGATCCTTCAATATTCCTTTATTTTCAAAAATAGTCCCTAAACTTTCCTTTCTTGAAATTTAAGTCCTCCAACTTCCATAAAATGTTAAAATCTTCAATTATATAAAATTTTCCAATAATTCAAAACCAGCCCCTATATTTTCTTCAATTTGCCGAAATGGTCCCTAAAGTTCCAAAATTTTCATTTTTATCGCTAATCACAATTTCAAGCTTCTTTCATCATAATTCCATGTTTCCAATACTTAAATAAAATTTCCAATAATTTCCCCTAATTTCCATAATTTTTGAAATAGTCCCTAAAATTCGAACTTGGGAAATTATTCAATCTAACATCAGAATTAAGCTTCCAATGACATAATTAAATCCATATCATCCTAAAATTCACTTCCTAACCAAAACCCCCAAATTTTAGGGTTAGTTTTTATGTCTCCCAACATGAAATTTATCTAAATTCAACCTTAATTCCATATCAAAATCATCATTTCTAACATCTACCATTCTAATTACATCATAAACTTCAACTTTCACCATTAATCTTCATTCAAGACATAATCTATAGTCAACTTTCCCATGAAAAATTACTACCAAAATGAAGAGCTTGAAGTGTAGACCAAATTATTCTAAAGTGACATACCTTGATTCAAACTCAAAACCTTCAAAATTTGACTTAAAGCTTGCAAAAATTCTTTCTCCCACTCAACAATGGTATTCGGCAACTTCCTTTGGGTGAAGAAGATGATTTATTTCATCTTTTATTTTAGTTAATACACATGTACATTATCTTTATTATAATAATGCCACATGTATACCTTAAAATGAATTTTAAATTCATTTTCTAGCCTTTTACAACTTTAACCTCCAACTAAATCTCATTTTACATATTTTCTTACATCATGCCATCCCATTAAAATTAGACCAATTTAGTTCCAATCCAACCAGCTTTCATCAAATTTTATTTTATTCGATCCAAAAATTTGAATTTTATTCAATACGATTTCCAAATTTTCTTCCTTTAAACCTTTACAACCATTCCATCATATTCTAACTATATTTAGTTAGAATCCAAGCAAATTTAATAAAATATTCATAAAATAATACATTCTTACTTTTCCATAACTTCTTGGAACTGTCTTTAAAATTCCAGTTTGATCCGATATACCGATAATTATTAGAAATTCTTATCGGTTACATTTCCTCTACCGAATTATCAATTCTAATTTGGAAATTTCTTACTTCTAAAATTCCATAAATAATTTCATAACTTAATACAAAATCCTTCATTTAATAAAGTCAACTTTAGAATTTTGACTCGATCCAAAAATATCGATAATTGCCCAAAATCTCTATCGGGTAACATCTTTCTTGAAAATTCTTCATCAACATTTATACAAATCTTTCCCACCTCTTTCGGGTCCTTTTTACTGATCAAAATACTGATATGTGATACTTCTCAAAAGGTCACTCATCCTTGTATTTCCCTGGCTTGAGCACGCTTAATCATTTCTTTCGATTCAAATTCGGTACCTTCTTCTGTATTCTAATTCTTAAAACCAATCATTTCTTTCGATTCAAATTCGGTACCTTCTTCTGTATTCTAATTCTTAAAACCGATATCAAGGTACCTATTTCGATCCAATTTACTCTTATACTGACTAAAATCACTTGTTGGGGAAATTCACACTCTAGTCCCTGAACTTTTCAAAGTTTACACTTTGACCCCTAAACTTTTCAAAAATTACATTTTAGTCACTTAAACAAATGTTAGGATATTACAATTCCTCCCCCTTAAGAAAATTCATCCTCGAATTTTCAACATACATTTATTTCAAATAATCTTGGATACTGCTCTTTTATTCTCTCTTCGGTTTCCCAAATGTTTTCCTTCATTTATAATTTTCTAAAGGACTTTATCCAATAGAATTTTCTTGTCCTTTATTTTCTTTAACCTTGTACAGATATTTCATCGATCCATAGTGATCTTGAAATTTTTCTAAATAATCCTTACTTTATCCTTCAATGTTCGAGTTATTTTGATCATCTCAATCTCATACTCGAACCACTTAAAATAAATTCAATATTTCCTTCTATATGTCCTTTTGTTACATCTTATTACTCCTTAGGTGCATAGTCAATAGAGTATAATGGGTCTCTGTTACTATCTTTTTCTCCAGACTATCATCATTAGAAACATATACTTTATCTTAAAAATATAATCTACCTTTAAGCTTAACTTCGTAATCTCGTACTTTCCTAGTTTCAGCTTGTCTCCTCTTTCAAGACATCTTTCATCTATAGATTACAAATCCTTGATTTGGTCCAATAAAGTTGACTTTAACTAACGGTCTACTATTATGGAACCATCTCATCTCACAGACAATTGTGCATTCATCATCCCCAAAGCAGACAATATCCTTTGGCTGAGTACATTCATTATTACATTAGCCTTCCTAGGGTAATAATTAATAATTATATCATAATCCTTTAAAAATTCAACCCATCTTTATTGTTGCAGATCTAGATCCTTCTTGTGTCATCAGATGCTTAAATTTTCATGACCCATATAAATATGACATCTTTCACCATACATATAATGTTTCCAAATTTTCAAAGCAAATCATAGCTGCCATTTCTGATTCTTATGTTGAATAGTTCCTTTCATGAGTTTTGTACTACATTGATGCTTAGACTACTATTCAACTTCCTTGCATTAACATGCAACTTAAATCACAATGAAGTACATCATTGTATAAAATATATTCTTTTCCTAGTTCTAGTTGAATTAGAACTGATACTTCATTCCAAACTTTTTGTAATCTTTTGAACTTTCCTCGTTCATCTAATCCATACATACAGCAGGACATACTCGTAAATCCAAACGACATTATCAGAAACTCGTAATATCCTTAACAAGTTCCGAATCTTATCTTTGATACATTTTCCTTCTTGGTCATGGGCTAATATTAATCCTGATCGAAGTTTCATCTTTGATAACAATGTTATACCTTTGAGTTGATCAATTAAATCTTAAATTCTTAGTAGATGATACTTGTTCTTTTTTATTATTTTATCCAACTACTAGTAATATACACATGTTCATAGGAAACCATCTTTCTTCTTTACAATTAATACCGAAGCACTTCTTGGTGATACACTTGATCGAATGCAATCTTAGTCCAACATCTCTTGTAATTGAACTTTCAATTCCCTTAATTTCTTTACAATCGAGATACCTTCAACTTCCTTAAGAGACTTTTAAGTATCCATTACCTGAATTAAACATATTTCATATCCATTGCATAACAATCTCTGAACTGTCATTGCAGAGATTATTGACTCTAATCAGTCACTTCTTTCCTTTATTATACTTACTCCGAAACCATCAGGTCCTTAAAATACTAGCCTTTTCTTTTTATACATCACTTCTGCATCATATTGCAGATAATTAATCAATTCCAAAAATAACTTCAAATTCATGGAATGGAAGTTCCATTAAGTTTACCGAGAACTTATTTCCTTGAATTTCTAATGAACCTTTCTTACATATTACTTATACGTTGTATCCAAGAGAGTTATTGACAATCACATTACTAGTTATTCTCCATAGAAGTCTTTCTTTGTACTACTATATCAGTACCAATATGTATGTAATGATTGAACCCGATCAATCAATACAAATTTTAAATTCCTTATATAACCTTCTTATTGTTTATAGCCTCATATAAATCTGATAAATTCATACTTAATAGTATCTCCCTGATCTTGGTCGAAACTTCTTTATAGACCACTTATATCGAGACCTTCTCAAGCAGCATCAATTTAATTGAATACTGACTTATTCTATTCATGAGCTAACTTTCATACTTATTTTTCTGTATCGTATCCGTTAGAGGTCCTTTCTTGACCTTCAAGATTCATCATCTGACGAAATCTATCATCATTTTACTTTTCTTATTCTAGTCCCATTTCATCTTATACTAATGAAGAGCAGCATCAAGTCATACAATCACATCAGTAATATGACATCCTAGGGGCATGTATTTACTGATAAAAATAATATCATACTTAATTTAGCATCCAGAACCGGCTAAACCTTTACTCTGATACCAAATAAATGTAACACCCATAGCGTACACTCGTAGACCGAATATACGTTAAATATGTTACGAAATCTTTTATAGAAACCTTGACTTAAAAGCTTAACTTATTTTTTTTAAAATAAAATACATTTCAGGATGAAAACTTGTTTAGTTGTAAAAGCCCTTTCTTGATTTTTAAATTATTGTGCAATACCCGATAAATAAAATTTAAAAGTGGTTAAACATGTTCTATTAGCAAATAAATAATTACATGCCCACTAGAAATCATCATAAACTAGAGTGACTTACTGATGTTTTATAGATTGTATCCTGCTCAGCATGCTCGACTCTTCCTCAAGTATTTTCAGCATAACCTACGTGTGGAATAAAACACACGCTAAGTACGAACTTAGTGAGGCAATTAAACATATTTATTTAAACATGAAAAGTTATAATGCAATATGATATATATACAAGTGCATTTCATATTTCTATATACATAGCAAGTATATCGTAATAGACATGTGTCATGTGTCATGTGTCATAACTTATCATATGATTCATGTTAACATTTACTATGGGCATGTTTTAATTCTAAAACATTTCCATATTAGCATAGCATAATGTTTATGATTATCATGTATCTCATATTCCATAAATTTCACGTATTAGTTTCTCAATTTTTATCATATATCATACTTTCTTAATATCATGTATCATCTCATGATCATGTTTATATCATGTAAAACAAGTATTACCAGCATCATGTATACCATATATTATCATTTCATACAATTCGTGTAACATCTATCATATATTTCATGTATCTTGTATCATATGGATCATGTATCATCAATATCATGTGATTCATGTATCATCATGCAGTCTTTTGCATGCTCATATACTTTATCATGATCATGTTTTCTTTATTCCATCATTTGCATAACATGTATTCTTTCATGTATGTCATATGCTTTTCAGTCATGTAGCATGTAACTTCTTTTTCATTTATCATGAAATCATGTAATATGTGTGTCATGTATCATGTGACACCTATATCATGTATCATTTGTATCATGTAACATATGTATATTGTAACATGTAGCATTTGTATCATGTATCATGTAACACCATGCAGTCATTTGCATGCTCAAGATTTGTCATATAGTCATCTCGTATTACTATTAACGTGTCTCGCTAGAGGCCCATGGAAACCTCGTAGCCTATCTGCACCGTAGTGACTTGTGGAGTACGTACTCAGGAGGACGCTCTTTTCTCCACATATAAGGACGCTCTTTGCTCCTTATATTAAACACCTCGTTAGTGTCATTTGCACTATGGGCTTAGATCCCCAGGGTGTATCTTGTTTCATTTTAGTCTTGTCATTTTCCATATTTCATGTGTGCATAATGCATCATCATCATTTATGTACATGTATGCATAATACATCATTATTTATGCAAACAATAATGCGTACATGATATTCCATCACGTTTGCCATGTCATACATATGTTAAACATATTATGGAGAAATGAAATGTCAAACATATCATGGATTCTCACACACGATATTTGCACATTTCTTTTCATTATCAATCAATTATTTCATTTCTTTCATAATTAGGCAATTTCACATCTCATGATTCATCATATTCATTCACATGTATTTTCCAACTCTATGTTATGCATGGCATCATTTACATATTCATATCATAATCACATATAGATAGGCAATTCTTGATCCATGCTTTATCATAAATATTCATAGTAAACATAGAACATCATCAATTTCTCAGACAAGCCATAAATACTTCATATTCTATTTAATTTATCTTTAATGCAACATACAATAACTCAATATATCTATAGAAGGAGCAATACTATTTTGATTGTAGGTCGACTTTTTGCAAGTCTTCCTAATTGAATCTTAAAACAAGTAAATGCACTCACCTGGGCCATGAATGATATGCCTCACTAAATTCTACTCGATCTTTTCCTTTATAGTATCTCGAATCCTCATTGATTCATATCCGGTTTCGTTACCCACATGAATATAAACAATATTCATTAGGATCATTTCTAACGATGTTTTAATCAAAATATCAAATCATTCAACATAAAATTTATACTTTTCCTTCCATCCTTATATTGTCCGAAAGCTCACTTTGGTCCTTAATAACCCTTTTAGGACTTTAAATAATTCTTCCAATCTTGCTAACTAACATTGGATACGAGATATCTCACTTTCCATTTTCTGGTAGTTTGTACCACCTTCGAAGAAATATTTCTACAAAAAATCTATAACTCGGAATGTGATTCCGTTTGTTCTAAATGAAACTACATTCAATAAGCTTTTCAACCATATAAATTAATAGCTCAAATTCAACTTGTATGATTTATGGCAAATTTTCGAAATAAATTTTCAATACTAAATTCTGAACAGACTACTAAACTGTTTTTCTGACCTTACTTCACTTAAAAATTCATATCTTTTTACTTGGAACTCGAAATCAGTTTCCGTCTGTTGGAAACGAAACTAGACGAACACATCTTTACATTGGTATAAAATTCACCTTCTAACCATTTTTGTAGAATTTATGGTAAATTTTCAAACTTACTGCCCAAATTCAGTTTTCTTCACAACTTCCATAAATAACTTCAAACTTTATTCAATTTAGTCCTCAAACTTTATAAAAGTGATATTTTAGCCACTACTTCATTTTTGTACATAATATACAAATAAACCATTTAATTATTTCTAATATTTTTAGAAAGTTTCTTTAAACTTTCAACTTCAATCATTTTGATCCTTCAATATTCCTTTATTTTCAAAAATAGTCCCTAAACTTTCCTTTCTTAACATTTAAGTTCTCCAACTTCCATAAAATGTTAAAATCTTCAATTAAATAAAATTTTCCAATAATTCAAAAGCAGTCCCTATATTTTCTTCAGTTTGCCGAAATGGTCCCTAAAGTTCCAAAATTTTCATTTTGATCCCTAATCACAATTTCAAGCTTCTTTCATCACAATTCCATGTTTCCAATACTTAAATAAAATTTCCAATAATTTCTCCTAATTTCCATAATTTTTGAAATAGTCCCCTAAAATTCGAACTTGGGAAATTATTCAATCTAACATCAAAATTAAGCTTCCAATAACATAATTAAATCAATATCATCCTAAAATTCACTTCCTAACCAAAACCCCCAAATTTTAGGGTTAGGGTTTATCTCTCCCAACATGAAATTTATCTAAATTCAACCTTAATTCCATATCAAAATCATCATTTCTAACATCTACCATTCTAATTACATCATAAACTTCAACTTTCACCATTAATCTTCATTCAAGACAAAATCTATAGTCAACTTTCCCATGAAAAATTCCTACCAAAATGAAGAGCTTGAAGTGTAGAACAAATTATTCTAAAGTGACATACCTTGATTCAAACTCAAAACCTTCAAAATTTGACTTAAAGCTTGCAAAAATTCTTTCTCCCACTCAACAATGGTATTCGGCAGCTTCCTTTGGGTGAAGAAAATGATTTATTTCATCTTTTATTTTAGTTAATGCACATGTACATTATCTTCATTATAATAATGCCACATGTATACCTTAAAATGAATTTTAAATTCATTTTCTAGCCTTTTACAAATTTAACCTCCAACTAAATCTCATTTTACATATTTTCTTCCATCATGCCATCCCATTAAAATTAGACCAATTCGGTTCCAATCCAACCGGCCTTCATCAAATTTTATTTTATTCGATCCAAAAATTCGAATTTTATTCAATACGATTTCCAAATTTTCTTCCTTTAAACCTTTACAACCATTCCATCATATTCTAACTATATTTAGTTAGAATCCAACCAAATGTAATAAAATATTCATAAAATAATACGTTCTCACTTTTCCATAATTTCTTGGAACCGTCTTTAAAATTTTAGTTTGATCTGATATACCGATAATTCTTAGAAATTCTTATCGGTTACATTTCCTCTATCAAATTATCAATTCTACTTTGGAAATTTCTTATTTCCAAAATTCCATAAATAATTTCATAACTTAATCCAAAATCCTTCATTTAATAAAGTCAACTTTAAAATTTTGACTCGATCAAAAAATATCGATAATTGCCCAAAATCTCTATCGGGTAACATCTTTCTTGAAAATTCTTCATCAACATTTATAAAAATCTTTCCCACTGCTTCAGGGTCCTTTTTACTGATCGAAATACTGATAGGTGATACTTCCCAGAAGGTCACCCATCCTTGTATTTCGTTGGCCTGAGCACGCTTAATCATTTTTTCCGATTCAAATTCGGTACCTTCTTCTGTATTCTAATTTTTAAAACCGATATCAAGGTACCTATTTTGATCTGATTTACCCTTATACTGACTAAAATCACTTGTTGGGGAAATTCACACTTTAGTCCCTAAACTTTTCAAAGTTTATACTTTGACCCCTAAAAATTTCAAAAATTGGGATATTAGAAAAAATCTATACAAATATAAAGAAAATTTTTGGTGAAAAGAAATTTTGAAAAATAGTGTAAAAATTATACGAGTATATTTATATATTCGAATAAAAAATTCTGAGTTTTTGAAATTTTTTTGTAAAAAGTATGATGGTATACATAGTAAAAGTATAATTTAAAAGCAAAAACATTATACAAAAATAAAGAAAAATGGAATTTAAAGAAAATAAGAGTTTACCTTGAGTTTTGGAGATAAATGATGAATGAGGGATGATTGTGCACAAAGTTGATGATGATAGCTTGGGTTTGATGTGGGAAACAAAAACCCTCAAAAATTTTAGAGTGATTTGATGAAAAAATTGAGTGATTTGAGAGGTTTATATAGAGGGGGTCGACCTAGGTTTTAAGAAAAAAGTAAGAGTTTGTGTTTTATTTGGAAAACATCATTTAAAGCCATATTTAACACCAACGGCTACACGTACCGATACGCTAAAAGTGTGCATCGATACAACATTTTGGTATGCTATACAGCCGTACCAATCCTTGACCTATATCGAAACAGGGTTCACCTGTATCGAAACACTGCCAGTTAACCCGTATCGATAGGCCTTGACCAAAAAATGACATTTTTGGCTGCAAGGTACCCAAAAATTCGAACTTAATCGAATCTAAATGCATGGAAATAATATGAGATCATCATGTATGAGCATAAATAGATGCATACTCCCCCTAACAACATGAATAGATACATATAGGATCATAAGCACATAAGCAATGAAATCAAACAAATTCAAGTTACCTTTAAACACCAAAAAGGTTCTAAGGGTCAAGAAAGGCTAGTAAGCCCTAACTCTCTCCTAAGAGACAAAAAATGCTCTTTATCTAAGGGTTTGGTAAAGATGTCTGCTAATTGGTTTGAGGTGTCTACATACTCTAGAACTACATCATTTTTCAAGACATGATCTCTAATGAAATGATGTCTTATTTCTATGTGCTTGGTTCTAGAACGTTGGATGAGATTCTTAGTGAGACAAATGGCACTAGTATTGTCACATCTAATGGGGATGGTACCTACATCAATTCCATAATCTAATAATTGTTGCTTCATCCAAAGGACTTGAGCACAACAACTCCCTACCGATATATATTCTGCCTCGGTGGTAGATAGTGCTACACTATTTTTCTTCTTAGAAAACCATGATATGAGCATACTAACTAGGAATTGACATGTACCAGAGGTACTCTTTCTATCTATCTTACAACACCCATAATCCACATCCGAATAAGCATGTAAACTAAAGGTATAGTCTTTAGGATACCAACGACCTAAACAAGGTGTGTCTCTAAGGTATCTAAAGATTCTCTTGATGGCTATAAGGTGTGATTCTCCAGGACTAGCTTGAAATATAGCACACAAGCAAACACTGAACATGATATTCGGTCTACTTGCGGTAAGATACAACAAAGATCCTATCATTGATCTATAAAGCTTTAAATCAAAACACTTACCTCCTTCATCTTTGTCAAGCTTTGTAGAAGAGCTCATTGGTGTGGCTTGAGGTTTCACATTCTCCAAGACAAACTTCTTGAGCATGTCCTTGATGTACTTAGCTTGATTGATGAAGATGCCATCCTTTCTTTTTTTGATTTGGAGCCCCAAGAAAAACGAGAACTCCCTTATCATGCTCATTTCAAACTCACCTTGCATTAACTTAGAAAACTCTTAACAAAGAAATTCATTAGTAGAACCAAAAATTATATCATCAACATAAATTTCAACTACCAATATGTCTTTCTCGTTTCTTTTTATGAAGAGTGTAGTATCCACCTTTCCTTTATCAAAACCTTTTTCAATTAGAAAATTTGATAAACGTTCATACCAAGCCTAAGAGCTTGTTTCAAATCATATAAAGCCTTTGAAAGTTTTAAAACATGGTTTGGGTATTTTGGATCTTCAAAACTGGGTGATTGTTCTACATACATTCTTCATTTATAAACCATTTAAAAAAGCACTTTTTACATCCATTTGAAAAAGCTTGAATTCATGACAACATGCAAATGCAAGCAACATCCTAATGGCTTCAATTCTAGATACGGGTGCATAGGTTTCTTCAAAATTGATTCCTTCTTCTTGAGTGTAACCTTGATCAACAAGTCTAGCTTTGTTTCTCACTATGTTACCACTCTCATCTATTTTGTTTCTAAAAACCCATTTAGTTTCAATTGTAGACTTATTACTAGGCCTATCAACTAATGTCTATACTTTACTTCTCTCAAATTGATTTAACTCTTCTTGCATGGCCAATATCCAACATTCATCATTTAATGCTTCTTTGATATTTTTAGGATTATGCATGAGATAAATGCAACAAAATTACAAAAATTCTTAAGAGAAGATCTAGTAGTTACCCTTTTGGATGGATCACCCAAAATCTCACTACCTCTAACATAGTTGAACTCTCTTGGGTATGTGACCTCATTTTCCTCTAGAGTCATGTCCTTCAAAGCTTCTAGAGGTGGATCTTGTGGTTCATCTTTTGACTGAATTTCATCCACCTTTGATGATTGACCTCCATAATCATTGGCATAAAAATTCCTACATCATCATCATCATAAGAACTCTTCCTCGGAAGGAGGTTATCATTGAAAACCACATGTATAGACTCTTCTACTATTAAAGTTCTCTTGTTAAATACTCGATAGGTTTTAGAATTTAAAGAATAACCTAAAAAAATAGCTTCATCACTTTTAGCATCAAATTTTCCTAAATTATCTTTTCCATTGTTTAAAACAAAACATTTACAACCAAATGGATGAAAATAGCTAATGTTAGGATTTTTATTTTTGAAAAGTTCATAAGGAGTTTTCTTTAAAATAGGGCTAATCATTACTATATTTATAATATAACAAGACGTATTAGTGGCTTCAGCCCAAAAATACTTAGGCAAATTATGTTCACAAAGCATGGTTCTAGCCATTTCTTCTAAAGTTCAATTTTTCCTCTCAACCGCACCATTTTGTTGAGGTGTTCGAGGAGCTGAAAAATTATGGCTTATACCACTTGAGTTACAAAACTCTTCGAAACCTAGATTTTGAAATTCGGTTCCATGGTCACTTCGAATATGAGAAATAGAGTAACCAAAATCGTTTTGATTCGCTTTTAAAAATGTGATGAATTTTTCTAAAGCCTCGTCCTTGGTACTTAAAAATAGAACCCAAGTATATCTAGAATAGTCATCTACTACAACAAATGCATATAATTTTCCACCCAATCTATGGCATAGAGTAACCATGTATATGTTTCCTATGCGATGACCAATAATCACAATTTTGTTGGTTTCGAGGTTTATAATTTTGCAACTATATAAATAAAGAAATTACAACGAAACCTTTATCACAAAGTTGGCTTATGCTTAACAAATTATGTTTAAGACCATTGACATATAAGACATTTTCAATAAGTATGGAAGAGTATTACCAATGGAACCAATTCCTTCAATGTGGCCTTTGGAGTTGTCACCAAATGTCACTACTTCTCATCTCCTTAGATTTAGTTCCGATAATCTACTCTTGTCTTTGGTCATATGTCTCGAGCATCCACTATCAAGGTACCACAAATTTGCACTTGAAGCTTTGGCCTTGCAGCAATGCTCCCCCTACAAACAAAAAATTATGTCTTGATTTTTGGTACCCAAATCATTTTGGGTCCATGAGTATTAGCTCCCAAATACTTGGTTCCCTTGGGAATCCAAGAAGAAATTGCCTTTAGATTGTTAGAAGTGACAAGTTCCTTAGGAACCCAAGCACTCATAATCCTCTTACCTTTAGAGGGCCTTAAGAAGCCTCTTTGTTTTTACCCATTAAAGTTTCTTTTTACATAGTTGGGTTTTGAAGATTTTTTTTCAAAATGGTTATTCCCAACTTTGCTCAAAGAAGCTTTAAGATCACCAACTTCCTTTTGGTGATCATCATGAACTTTAGAAAGAAGGTTGTTTAAATCTTGTTTTTTGTTTTCAAAATCATTTAATTTGACTTGTAAATCTAAAACATTCTTTTCAAGTTTCGAATTAGTTTTGGTCAATGAATCATTTTTATTTTTTAAATCGTAAATTATTTTCTTGTTTTTCAAATGTGATTTTTTGTACTTCAAAACTAACTTGTCATAAACCTCTTGCTATTCATTGTATTCATCAAATAATTCATCATAAGTAAGATCATTAGATGAGTTGGAGGTTACCTTAGGATCATCTTCAAAGGCCATGAGACATAGGTTTGCAACTTCTTGCTCCTCATCACTTGACGATTCTTCATCGCTCCAAGTGGCTACATGGGCCTTATGCTTCTTCTTCTTCTCGAAGCTTTTCTTTTTGAGTTGGGGACAATCGATCTTGATGTGTCCCGACTTTTTACATTCATAGCATACTATAAGATCCTTCTATTCTTCCTTGCTTTTGTTCTTTAAATCCCTTCTTCGATTGAACTTTCTTCCCTAGTTGGATTTCATGAACCGAGTGAATCATTTGGTTAGCATAGCCAATTTCACATCTTCCTCCTCGCTAGAATCACTCTTATCTTGTGAAGCTTTAAGAGCAATTCTAATCTTCTTCTTCTCCACTTCATTTTTCTCTACCTTCATCTCTTTTTTCCTCTTTTCTTCATCTCTTCCTTTCTTCATTATCTCATGGGTGAGAAGAATCCCCATGAGAGCATCTAGCTTCAACATCTTGAGATCCTTTCCTTCGATGATGGTGGTTCTCTTACCATCCCAAGACTCAGGAAGTGAATATATAAGCTTTCAAACAAGTTTTTCCTCTGGAATGACTTCTTCGAATCCTTTGAAACCATTGACTATGATGGAGAATCGATCGAACATCTTTGAGATGTCTTCATCTGGCTCCATCTTGAAGTTCTCGTAGCTTAGATTTAGGAGTCCAATTTTGATCTCCATTACTTCATTGGTGCCCTTGTACGTAACTTCTAACTTATCCCATATCTCATTTGCACTTGTGCAAGAAGACATCTTTGAGTACTAACCCGGTCCAAGTGAGCAAAAAAACATATGCATGGTTTTGTCATTGATTTGTAGCTTCTTTCGATCTTCATCGGTCATCTCATGCTTGGACTTCAGAACTAGTCGATCACCTTCTCCCTTCATCAAAATAGCCGGTCCATCCTCTACTACACCCCATAGGAGATAGTCATGGGATTTGATGAAGAGTGTCATACGATTCTTCCAATAGGGATATTTATCCTCATTGAAATATGAAGGTTTGGTTATGGATTAAGACTCATAGAGGTGGTTACCAGAAGTAGATGCCATGGCTTGATCTTCTATTAATTAAATCACATTCTAGGATCACCTCAATAGTGGTTAGACCTTTGATTGAGTGTGGCTCTGATACCAATTATTGGGATGACCAAGAGGGGCGTGAATTGGCAATTTAAAAATTTGGAAGCAATTTCAAAAATATAGAGCAATGAGACAATGATTTATAGTGGTTCAACCTTCTAACAAGGTTTACGTTCACTACCTTAGCTTTCTAGTAAGGATTTCAACAAATTCACTAAGAATTCTTCCCTTTTTCTAGGCTTAGGAGGCAACTACTACAACTTCAAAGCTTTCTACCAAAAGCTTTGAAAGACTCACCCTTTTTACAAGGATAAAATTTGGCAAATGAAATGGATCATCTCAAAGGTAATATTTTGCCCAATTATAAGATCACACAACCCAAATATAACGCCCCAGTTTTGGGCCTAGCGGTTTTGAGGCTTATAAGATGGTCTGGTGGACCAGGTTAGAGATTAGAGTCGAATTCAGGACTGTATATTTTTGGTAAGATAAAAATGTGGAAAATAGTTAAAAATAATCTTTTAATATATATTGATTTTTGGTGGAATCAATTTGGGAAAATGGAATTTGGAAATGTGACATTTTGGTTAGTAACCAAAATGCGATTTTTGAAAATTGTTTTAAGGCGACTAAAAAGAAAAGGGTCAAATTCTTAGATCCTTAAGGAGCTAATTTTACCAAGTTTTGCTGGTGGCTTCTCCCTTCAGTTAAATCATTTTAAACATGTGTTTTAAAGGGTGATTAAGAGGGATTAAAATATCTAAGTTAGTTATTTGCTTTTAAAGAAAATTTACGTAACTTTTTCCTAAACCTCTTCTCTCAACTTCTTTTCTGCCAAACACTCAGAATTTCATAAAAATCCAGAGGCGAGAAATTATTTTCACTCAGATTATTGATTTTAACTTGATTCTTTAACTTTGTTTTACAAAATCTCATTGAAATCTTATGTTTTCTTAGCTTTAAACAAGCCAATTGAGGTAAAAATCACATAACAAGGGTAAGGTCCATGATCTCCTCTGTTAAATGGTTCTTTATTGATATTATCAAGTATTTGATCCTTGATTTATGGTTTATAATATGATTTTGTGTTTTTATATAGATTTAATTAGGTAAAATTGATGAAATGATGAAAGATTTGAATTGAATCTGATTTCCAGTGTTATGGATTGTTTTTGCACATATTTTGGATGTTTAATGATGTTGATAAGTCAATTTTATCAATGGAATCCTAAAACTCTTGAATCTCTAATTGTTTAGGTTGTTAGATTAGTGTTTTTGAGGTGTTATGGTGGCTGTGTGTTTGCTGGAGGTGTTAGGTTGATTTGATTCTATTTCTAGATGTTAATTGATGATAAAAGTGGTGTTAGATTGTTAGGTTGTGGCTGGTTTGTGTTTGGAAAGGATTAGTTGAAGTTTTTGATAGTTGTGGTTGGGTAATTTTGAGAGGATTGTGGAATCCGTGAGGATCTATTGTTGCAGTGTTGTAAATGCATGGAGATGCATTAATCCTTTGTTGTTATGTGTTTTAAACTGGGAAGGTTGTTTTGGAAACGAACGTTGTAGCGTTGGAGGCTTCGGACGCTTGATTTCGCGTCAACAAATCAAGGCTTCGTGTATCAGTGAGTGAGAACATGGATTACATCCTTGGAATTTTAAAGGTGGTTTATGGGAATTTAAACTTATCTTGATACGCTGGTTTAAACTCAGAAGTAAGTAAATGTGGTTTTTCTCTCTCGGTCGTGCTATATTAAAATGGTTTTATGTACTTGTTTTGAATTACATGATACCTACTATTTAAGCGTGGTTTAAAGTATTTGAGATACTGTTTTTAAGCATGAGATGCTGAAGGATACACATGGTAAGTGATGCTTGTAAGTATATAGGTTATACTTGTGGTTTAAAGCATGCTTGTTGCTTTGGAAAATGGTTTGGTTTAATGCTTGTTAAAAATAGTGAGGTAAATGTTAAATGGTTAATTATACTGGCAAGTTATGTGGTTTTTAAATTTTTATCAGATATAGTTGGTCGACCATAGGATTGATAGTGCGCTATAATAAGTCGCCTTGGATGTTGAGGGGTTTTGATCCGTTACCGAAAACTCCATCCAAGTACCCTAACGATCGAGGGTTAAATGGTACCGTAAACTCCCGTTAGTAGGTTATACATCTACCGATGAGTGGTGTTGAGGGGTTTATGTGGTGTATTGAATACTCCACCACGGGTGTCACAACGGTGGAGGGGTTTATGTGTACCAAAAACTCACGTGTGTGAACCTTGTGTTGCCGGTGAGAATGTATGAAGTGTTGGGTAAACGCTTGTTGAATCCGTGTATCTGATGAACTCTTTTGGTAAATAAACTTGGTTAATGATCACTTGGGTAAACTCTTTTGTTAATGTATCATTGAAAGGTTTATGTTGTATAATGTGATTTATACATGTTTACTCTTTAAGCTTTGCATATGGTTGTTATGCATGGGAAGGCCTAAATTGATGTTGAGCAATAGGGACTTGCTGTTGGTTAATGATACATGTTGCATATGGTTTAATATGCTAGTTTTTAAAGATGAAAAGTGCATGGTTTTCAAGGTATGCCATTTCAATGGTAATGTTTAAATGATGTTTAAAGAATGATTGAAATGAGATTTCACTGTGTTGTTGAGAAATAGTTTTAAATGCATGGACGGTGTTTTATTTTTGAGCATTCCTCACTAAGTCTAGTGTGCTTACGCTCTCTTTGTCCATCAATGCAGAGGATTAAAGTTTTGGAAGGCTGTGAGAAGCAAGGGATCTAGAAAGACTTGGTAACCAAAGTATGGTTTTGGATTAGACTATAAGTAATAAGGGCAATGGGGATTTTTTATTTTTCTTTGGGGCATGTTTTGTTGAACCCCCTGTTTGAGCAAGTTTGTTTGGTTGCTCTTGAGTTGTAAATGGCCTTTATGGTTTATTTCCGGTGACAACATGAAGTTTGGTGTTTGCTTGTATGGTTACCTAGGAAGCATGCCTATAGATTTACATTTGATGCAAGATGCCATGAATCGATGTTGGATCTGTGTTGCAATGTTGTGTTTTGTTTCCTAATTATTTTGGATGTATGTTAGAAGCATGTTAGGGTGTTTTGGATAGGCTAAGAGCTTGTTAAACCAGCTAAATATGACATTACGGGACCAAGCGTACTAATATGCGGGGGACCGTATCGGTACAGCTAGGAAAAATCAAGCATGACGTTTCGATACGGTCTTAGGTGTACCAGTACGGATTTTATTTACTAGAATCTACTTTTTTGGACAAAACTCGTATACCGAAACCCTACGATATCGTATCGGTACGGATGTCAAGTAAATACGCGCTGCCAGCTAGGCGTACCGAAATGAGTTGTTGTGTATCGAAACAGAGCTAGCTTGTGTAAGGCACCATATCGATACTGTGGCATGCATATGGGTACGGTTGTCTGTTATTTTAGTTAATGTCATGGAAGTGAAGTTCTATTTTCTTGCGTTTTGGTCCCTGAATGTTTTGGATGCAACTGATTGAGTTTGGATGATCGAATCGAGCTGATTTTCGACATGAGAATATGAAAGATGCTTAATTAAAGGTTGGTATCTTAAAAATGTGCTAAATCCCTGTAGTTTGATCAAATTGCAATTTGGTCCCTAAATTGTAATTGAGCCAATTAGATGTCAAATCGATTCCCGATTGAGTTGAGTTTTCACCTGATGATAGTATGAACATATAGGTTAACTATTTTGCATTTTGACAAGATAAAAGGAAAAAAAAGGTTGCATTTCGGTTACTTTCTTTATGGTTTACCTCGATAAACTTAATGTGGCTCACTTGGTTCGGTCTTGCGACTAGGCCGGGTCAAGGGGGTTAAATTTGGTGGTATCAGAGCCAGGTTTGCAATAATTGGGAGTTGGTATGATTGATGTGATGTTATTATGAGTTGAACTCTATTGCTTGCTATGCACGGTGATTGTAAAATGCACGTTGATTGCTTTATGCCATGTTGGGGGAAATTTGGGAAACCCATTGTCTTATTATTATAGTCTGAAATGTATGTTTTTGAAATAGAAGTCTTGGATCCTTGCTTGAAGCTGGCCTGATTATTTTTGTTTTGAAATGATTATCATGCCTTAGAAAATGTTTTATCTTACGACCGAGAGGAGAAATGAGAACTAGCGTGATGTTGTTGCCTTTAGGCAGTGAATGAGGATAGTGTTGTGTCTCATAGGGGTTTGTCACCCCAAATTATGTACCACATTTTCTGGTTGAACCAGTGTTGGGTGATATGAATCCTTGATATAGGCGATGTTTTGAGTTTTTAAGCTGTTGTTGTCGGAGTACGTGTGTTTGCACCGGTTGTTGGGCAAACGAGGTTGTCGATGGAATATCCCTACAGTTTGGGAGGAGTTAAGTACCGTGGGTTGTCACTCGAGGCATCCAAGATTGGGACGGCCAATGTTATTTGGGTTTGGACCAAATAGGGTGTATTGCTACCCGTAAGTTAGGATGTGTTAAATCCCTGTTGCATGATGTTATTAGTTGGTGGACAACTGTATCGGCGGGCGTAGAACCCCATGATGTGGATTGGGAGTCTTTCCATGTTGTCTTTAAGAAGAAGTGTCTAGGGTTTAGACACTTGGATAAAAATGAATGAAAGTTCATGGCTTGGGTTCAAGGCTGTGTGTATGTGGTCGAGTTTAGGGTACAGATTATTCAGTTGAGTCGATATGCTCCTAAACTGGTATCGGTAGAGAAGTATCACTGTGACCGAGTTTGTTATGAGTTGGTACAAGATGTTAAGGTGTATATGTTGGCTTTCGACTACACCATTTTTGACGTGTTGGTACATGGGTGAAGTACATCGAGCAGAACCTAGGCTTATTGGTCTCGTGTGGAAGGTTCTGGCTTTGGCAAACGAATTGTATAATCTAGTTTCGGTAGTGTTCAGTTTAAAAAGAAGTGTGATAAAAGATATCACCCTAAATTGAGGCGAGGTAATGACAGTACTGGGTGAGGACCGCGAGGTTAGAGTATCTAGGCTAGAACATTATTTAATACATGTTGGGTATGTGGATCGTGTGATCTCATAAGGCAGGATTATCCGCATTTGTTATGTAGAGTGTAACCCCTGTGCTTATTATTGTTGATGATTGTAAGAATTGTGGTTTGAACGATCGTCTTGTAGGTGATAGTTGAGCGAATGCAGGGGCCTAGTTCTCCTGGTGAGACAGGTTGTTGTGGGAAGAATGTTTGAAAATGCCTTTGGTGGTTTAAATCCTAAGGTTGCGGTTGATTTGTTGGAGTTGCTGCTCCACGATTTTTGATGTAATCCTGGGTTTGGATTAGTGGTTGGAATAGGGAGCTATGGTTGATTTTGGAACTTAGCGAGTTGCCTTGAAACTTGTTGATGATTACGAGGTGGTAATCACGGGCGAGAATGGTAAATTCTTATATAATGCGGTTTCGAAACTAAGAGCGAGTCGTTTGATGAATCCTTGGTTGCAAGGTATTCCTAGCCTATGTTATGAATTTGAGGTCAAAAAATACATGGGAATGGCCGAGTTTGTCATTGGATTGAGAGGCTGAGTTTGACATTGAGTTGTATGAAAAAGCAGCTTCAGTGTCTATTGCTCCAAGTGCATGGCTCGAGGAAGTTGCTTGACCAAGGGGCTATTAGGCTTAGTGTTTTTCTGGGGGTTGCATCGATGTTGTTGTGGAAAAAGGAGGATAGTATGATGCAGAGGTGCATGAGGCTTTAGTAGCTGAATAAGTTGATGTCTTGTTGATCTTTTCAGAGGTGCTTAGGTGGTTTGTAAGATTGGTTTGAGTTCGGGTGTTATCTGTTGAAGGTAAAGGATGTGCTTGTGTTTAGATTTGCCTTCTATAAGGGCTACGACAATATGCATTTTTGGGTTATGTCGTTTGGATTGACCGATGCATGGGTTGCGCTCATAGTTATGATGCGTCGGGTAGTCCTTGAGTTTTTGGATCAGCTGGTTGTGGTGCTTATTGGTGGTCTTTTCGTGTACAGAAGCACTGAGAAGGGTTGTGATCGATAAGTATGGATGGTTTAGTATGTTTTTGGGGAGAAGTGAGTGTTGCTCTTTGTTTGGGAAGTACGAGTTTTGGGTATGTTGCTAAGAATTCTGGTTCTGAGATTGTTATTAGTAAGTGTGAACTGAAAAACATACACAATGCAAAAACACTTATATGCATATGTAAATATGTCAGTACATGCATACATTTGAGCATAACATTAAAAATTTTGCATACATACACATAGGCATTTATGAGGGCATATAAGTGATCATGCATACATATGTTCAAACTTACGGATGACTGATTGGAAATCATTGGAGTGATGGTGTAAGTAAGGTAGCGTATGAAGGTGGTTTCGGTGATATGGTTCTTGGGAGTTTGGTTTGTGCTAGTTTTTTAGCAACCAAAGCTAGAATTGACAGTTGTAGGTTTGCTAGATCCAGTTTTTAGCATCGAGGTTTGTTGAGATTGTAGTATTGCCAGTGAAGTTATGGCTTATGCATCTATATAGTTAAAGGTGCATGAGCGCTTTTGTCCTACGCATGATGTGAAGCTTGCCGCAATGGTGGTTGTTTAAATGTTTTAGAGACATTAATTCTATGATGAGAAGTGTGTTGTGTACACGGATCATGTGTGGTTAGAAAAAAAATGAATGATGATTTGAGTTTTTGACAACTTGGATGGTTGGAGTTATTTAAGAGTTATAGTTTGATGGTTGAATATCGTTTGAGCTAAGCTTATAGCCGATGCTTTATTTGTGAGGGTTGCGGTGGAGTTGAGGATGTTGTTTACGCGGTTGGGTATGATGTGTGATAGAGACTTGATGCCGAGTTGCAAGTGAAGACATCCTAGTCATAGTTGATTAAAGGAAGGTAACTGTGTGATGATGCATTAGTACCACATGTCCAGGTTATTGGGGGAAGGAAATCTGATAGTTTTTTACGTTAGCAGTGATAGTCTGTTGTGTTTTAAAGAAAGAAAGGTGGTTTCTCTTGATTTTAGTTGAAGTGTATAACTTTGATGGAAGCGCATGCAAGTTCTTGTGATATGCATTCTGGTAATACCAAGATATATCAAGGTTTGAAAAGGAATTGCTATTGGGTTGGTCTAAAGGAAGATATGATTGATTTTGTTGGTCGATGCATGGTTTGTCAGCGGGTAAAGGCTGAGCATCAGTTTTCTTCTGAGTGGTTGCAACCGTTGAGGATACCGAAATGGAAGTGGGAAAGGATCACCATGGATTTTGTGTCTGGATTGCCTTTGACATCGACCAAGAAGGATTCCATTTGGGTGATTGTCGATCAGTTTACGAAGTGTGCACATTCTGTGTATGTGCATACGACGTATACTTTGGATCGGTTGGCTGAGTTGTACATATTTGATTTTGTGCGTTTGCACGGGGTGCCCAAGTCTATAGTTTTGGATAGAGATCCGCATTTTACCGCGAGGTTTTGGCAGTGTTTGTGTCGTGCTCTGGGAACTCGGCAGAATTTCAGTACTTAATATCATCCTCTGACGGATGGTCAGTCAGAGTGTGTGATTCAGGTTTTGGAGGATATGCTGAGATGTTGTATTATTGAGTTCCAGGGAAAGTGTGAAAAGCAAATTCCTTTGGTAGAGGTTGCTTTAATAGCAGTTATCAAATAAGTATGCAGGTGGCACCGTACGAGGCGTTGTATGGTTAGAGGTCCCGTAAGCCCCGTGTGTTGGGCTGAAATTAGGGAAAAGTACGTTCCCATGTATGATGTGTTGAAAGGCACCAGTGAGAAGGTGAAGTTTTTATGTGAGCGCTTGAGAGAGGCTTCGGATTGTCAGAAATTCTACACAAATTTGAAGCGTAGTGTTATAGAGTGTGTTGTTGATGATCGGGTGATCATGTTGGTGTCGTCTTGGAAGAGGGTGACGTGGTTTGGGCTGAAAAGAAAGCTTAGCCGAATTTTTGTGGATCATATGAGTTTGTTGAGTGAGTGGGTCTTGTTGCTTATTGTTTGAGGTTATCTCCTATGTTGGAGGGGTTCCATGTTGTGTGTTATGTGATGATGTTGTGAAGGTATCAGTTGGATTCCTCGCATGTTGTGCCGGGAAAGGTATTGTGTTGAGATCTGAGTTATCATGTGTGAAGGATCCGATGGAGATCCTTGTTGCCAGCAATAGGGTTCTGTGTGGTAAGATGGTTGGGCTTGTTAAGGTGTTGTGGAGACGCCGCAGTGTTAAGAACCACGTGGAAATGTAAGCCAGAGATGTTGGAGCGGTTTCTGCTTTTGTTACCTCTGAGTAAATTTCGGGGACGAAATTTCTTAAGTGGGGGAGAGTTGTAGCGCTCCAATTTTGGGCCTAGCAATTTTGAGGCTTATTAGACGGTCCGATGGACCGGGTTAAAGATTTGAGTCAGAATCGGGACCATATATTTTTCGGTAAGATAAAAATGTGGAAAAATAGTTAAAAATAATCTTTTAATATATATTGATTTTTGGCAGAATCAATTTTGGAAAATGGAATTTGGAAATGTGACATTTTGGTTGGTGACCAAAATGCGATTTTTGAAAACAATTTTAAGGTGACTAAAATGAAAAGGGTTAAATTCTTAGAATCCTTGAGGAGCTAATTTTACCAAGTTTTTCTGGTGGTTTCTCCCTTCAATTAAATTATTTTAAACATGTGTTTTAAAGGGTGATTAAGAGGGATTAAAATATCTAAGTTAGTTATTTGTTTTTAAAGAAAATTTACGTTGCTTTTTCCTAAACCTTTTCTCTCAACTTCTTTTCTATCAAACACTCAGAATTTCATCAAAATCCAGAGGTGAGAGATTCTTTTTACTCAGATTATTGATTCTAACTAGATTCTTTAACTTTGTTTTACAAAATCTCATTGAAATCTTATGTTTTCTTAGCTTCAAACAAGCCAATTGAGGGAGAAATCACATAACAGGGGTAAGTTCCGTAATCTCCTCTGTTAAATGGCTCTTTATTGATATTCCCAAGTATTTGATCCTTGATTTATGGTTTATAATCTAATTTTGTGTTTTTAAATATATTTAATTAGGTAAAATTGATGAAATGATGAAAGATTTGAATTGAATCTGATTTCTAGTGTTATGGATTGTTTTTGAACATATTTTGGATGTTTAATGATGTTGATAAGTCAATTTTATCAATGGAATCCTGAAACTCTTGAATCTCTAATTGTTTAGATTGCTAGATTTGTGTTTTTGAGGTGCTATGGTGGCTGTGTGTTTGCTGGAGGTGTTAGGTTGATTTGATTTTGTTTCTAGATGTCAATTGATGATAAAAGTGGTGTTAGATAGTTAGGTTGCGGCTGGGTTGTGTTTGGAAAGGATTAGTTGAAGTTTTCGGTAGTTGTGGTTGGGTAATTTTGAGAGGATTGTAGAATCCGTGAGGATCTGGTGTTGTAGTGTTGTAAATGCATGAAGATGCATTAATCCTATGTTGTTATGTGGTTTAAACAGGGAAGGTTGTTTTGGAAATGAACGTTGTAGCATTGGAGGCTTCGAACGCTTGATTTCGCATCGGCAAATCAAGGCTTCGTGTATCGGCGAATGAGAACATGGATTATAGGCTTGGAATATTAAAGGTGGTTTATGGGAGTTTAAACTTAGCTTGATATGCTGGTTTAAACTCGAAAGGGAAGTAAATGTGGTTTTTCTCTCTCGGTCATGCTAGATTGAAATGGTTTCATACACTTGTTTTGAATTACATGTTACCTACTGTTTACGCATGGTTTAAAGTATTTGAGATACTATTTTTAAGCATAAGATGCTGAAGGATGCACATGGTAAGTGATCCTTGTAAGTATATGGGTTATACTTGTGGTTTAAAGCATGGTTGTTGCTTTGGAAAATGGTTTGGTTTAATGCTTGTTAAAAACAATGAAGTAAATGTTAAATGGTTAATTATATTGGCAAGTGATGTGGTTTTAATCGGATATAGTTGGCCGGCCATAGGATTAATAGTGCACTATAATAAGTCGCCTTGGATGTTGAGGGGTTTTGATCCGTGTACCGAAAACTCCATCCAAGTACCCTAACGGTCGATGGGTTAAATGGTACCGTAAACTCTCGTTAGTCGGTTAAACATCTACCGATGAGTGGTGTTGAAGGGTTTATGTGGTGTACTGAATACTCCACCACAGGTGTCACAACGGTGGAGGGGTTTATATGTACCGAAAACTCTCGTGTGTGAACCTTGTGTTGCCGGTGAGAATGTATGAAGTGTTGGGTAAACACTTGTTGAATCCGTGTATCTGATGAACTCTTTTGGTAAATGAACTTGGTTAATGATCACTTGTGAGCCAATATAATTGTTAACGTATCATTGACAGTTTTATGTTGTATAATGTGATTTATACATTTTTACTCTTTATAAGCATGTTAGGGTGTTTTGGATAGGCTAAGAGCTTGTTAAACCAGCTAAATGTGACATTACAGGCCCAAGCGTACTGATATGTGGGGGACCATATCGATACGGCTAGGCAAAAACAAGCATGGCGTTTTGATACGAGCTTGGGTGTACCGGTATGGATTTTCTTTACTGGAATGTGCTTTTGGGGACAAAACTCGCGTATCGAAACCCTACCATACCGTATCGATACGGACATCAAGTAAATACGTACTGCCAGCTAGGCGTACCGACACGGGTTGTTGTGTATCAAAATAGAGCTAGCTTGTGTAAGGCAGCGTATCGATACGGTGGCATGCATATCGGTACGGTTGTTTGTTATTTCAGTTAATGTCATGGAAGTGAAGTTTTGTTTTCTTGCGTTTCGGTCCCTGAATGTTGTGGATGCAACTGATTGGGTTTGGATGATCGAATCGAGATGGTTTTCGATGTGAGAATATGAAACTTGCTTAATTAAAGGTTGGTAACTTAAAAATGTGCTAAGTCCCTATAGTTTGATCAAATTGCAGTTTGGTCCCTAAATTGCAATTGAGTCGATTGGACCGATGCCCGATTGAGTTGAGTTTTCACCTGATGACAGTATGAACATATAGGTTAATGATTTTGCATTTAGACAAGATAAAAGAAAAAATGGTCGCGTTTCGATTACTTTCTTTATGGTTTACCTCGGTAAACTTAATGTGGCTCGCTTGGTTTGGTCTGGCGACTGGGCCGGGTCGAGGGGGTTACACCAAACATGAAAATAAATAATACAAAATTTTCTCTCTCAAGTGGGTTACAAAGGATTTGACTCTAATAGGCACAAATGTTGGATTTTTGCTTGAAGGCTTGTAAGTTGATCAATAATTGTTGTAGCATCTTTGGAGACTTCAATTTATACCTCTTCATTGATTTATAACCATTTGTGTTGTTGAGGAATTGAATATAGCCATCGGAGAGCTGATTTCCTGCAATAAATGTTGTTTGTTAACCTACCGTATTGATACACTAGCTTGTCATATCGGTACTTGACATACAAAAATATAACTGTTGTACAAAGGCAGATCGATACGAAGGAGAGACGTATCGGTACAGTATGTTGAAAACACACAGGCATACCAAATAGGTATCGCCATATCTTACGGGGCATACTCACTGGAATTCTTTTTGTTTAAGTATGAAGCACCGTATCGATACGCTATACAGGCTATCGGTACGCTATAACTGATTTTCAAAGTTTGGGATTCCAATAAATTGACAAGGCAACAGTCAAGTTTTAAATGCAAAGATTTGGAAAATCTAACACCCCGTATTGATATGGTTGGCAACCATATCGACACTCATATAGCTGTTATCTCCCAGCTTACATGGCATATCGAAACGGTACTTAGCGCACCAAAAAACAATACCGAAATGGCTATAAGCTGTATCGATACGTGATAGCCATTTTTTTAAAAATAAATTCTAGTAGAGAGGGACCGTATCGATACGGTAAAGACTATATCGATACGCTTAGGCAAAACTCGACTATTTGAGTACAAAAACACTTAGAAAATATTTGGGGTTTTAGTTTTGATTAAGAAACACTTTAAAGTTCGAATCCTCGTCATTTTATGAGTATTTTTGGGTACTTAAAAATTTATCTTATTTTGCAAAATAGTCCTTCAAAATTTATCTTAGTTTTACAAAGTGTTAGATGAAGAGTTGGCGGCAAAGTGTTCCTCAAGGTGTCACCATAGAAAAGAGTAATCTACTTTGGGTAAAAGAGCAAGTTGATTCTGAGGTTTATTAAACCGTATGAGATACTTGCGAGGGTTGGACTCGTAACTTACCAGTTAGCCTTGCCTCCGGAGATAGTGCACATCTATAATGTGTTTCACGTGCCTATGTTGATATGTTATTGTTCTAAACCTTTGCATGTTATCCTGCTTAAGGAGATTGAGATCAACACCCATTTGACCTACGAAGAAAATCTAATAAGATTTTTGGACAAAGGAGTAAAAGAGCTTTGCAATAAGTGTAAACCTCTAGTGAAGATGTTGTAGAGGAGCCATGGAGTCGAGGGGGCTACGTGGGAGGTTGAGGAGGATATAAGGTTTCTTTACCCGCATTTGTTTCCGTTAGTGAAGATATGAAATTTTTTGAGGAACAAAGAGTTGTAACGAACCGAATTTCAGAATCCAAGGGTCAACTTAACCCAAAGTGTGGGCTTTGCGTTTGGGCCTTTAGAGGTTTTGTTGGGCTTGTCTTGGTAGTCAAGCTTGAATCTTTGGGTTTAGTTATGGTTTGGGAGGTGGATGGAAGGGTAAAGAGGTAATTTTCTCTTTTGAAAAGAGAAAGGAGGGAGCTCATTAATCTTGGTCAGCAGAAAAGTGGCATGGTGAGATCACCTTATTCTTTTTGTTCTCTCTTCATCCATTCACATCTTTCTTCCAAGCACAAAATCTAAAAGGTTCAATCTTTGAGTTTAGAAGTGTGAATCTCATAATTTAAGTTAAGGGTTTTGTAATATGCTGCTAAGGATCTACATTTTAAGGTAAGGATGGATAGTTTTGGTAAAAGTTAGAAAATAGGTGTTTGGTGGGGGTTAAAGAAGAAGAACGGGAATGTAGGCTTTAACTCCATTTTTTGTTGTATAATTCTTCCTTTAGCATAACTTAAGTTTCCAGCAATGTTGTAACTTGTTTTACAACATTTTCTTGTAGTGAAAGAAGTTGGAAATTTTTCTAAGGAGCAAGGGAAGAAGAAAGCTTAAAGCTTGGGCTAGGAGCTTCATTCTCAGTTATAGGAGTAAGGTTAGTACACTACTAACTCATTTGTGTTCCTGGAAATCATAAATTTGATTGCCATGTTGCTTGGTTGATGTTTTGGTTACTTGAGTGCTTGAGACCTCATTAATGGCTAATTCTAAAATTTATGTTAAAATGGCTTGAAATGTTAAGAAACCACTTAAACCAGCTTCCATAACTTGTAGTTTCATTTTGGGGTCTTACCTTTGGGTTTTGGGCGGAATGAGAAGTGATTTACGAACTCCAAAAAAATAAATTCTAGTTCGAGTACCGATACATGTTGAACGCTTATCGATACTCTATATTTTAAACGATGAACACAGACAATCCTTAGAGGGCATATCGGTGCGCCTAAGGTGGGTATTAGTACCATCTATTTCCTTAGAATTCTAGTAGCGAAAAAGTGTATTGGTACACTTAGGACTGTATCGGTAGCAAAGGGGTATCGATACACAACCCCCAGTATTGGTATGGGGTTGTTGGTCAAACCCCTTTTTTATGTAAAGCCGAGTATAGGTACGCATATGGTAGGTATCGGTACCTAGAGAGGCGTATCGGTACACGTTGGTAGGTATTGATACCCACTGGTAATCTGCCCAAGAAATCCATTTTTGAGTTGAGAGACTTATATTTCCAGGACTATGGGCCAATGGGCTTCTAATGTGGTATGATGAATGGTAAAATTGAGAATCCAAGATTTAACCCTCATATACGAGCATAATGTGTAACAACGTCGTAAAACCTTGAGTGACTTGATTGTAATAGTAACAATAGGGATCCTTAGTGGATCTAGTATGGTTGTGTGCCAAGTAAGGGCACCTGTGTGGTAGAGTCACCTTGGTTGTTGGGATCCGTATACCCAGATAGCGTGTTGCAACACCATGAGATGAGATTCTGGATGTACGTCCTTGAGGCTGTGTGACATCGGGCCTCATTCGATGGTACTCGATGAGAGATTTTGAGTACGAGTGTACTTTCTTAAGGCTATGTAACACCAGGCCTCACTCAGAGTGTACGTTCCCGAGGCTATATGACATTGGACCTCACTCTAGGTTTGTTGGTATAGTGCTTATGTGCTTTGTGAGATTAGTGCATCCATTATTATTTGCTATGTGTTTAGGCAGCTAGAGGTAGCGTCACGTGTTATTGTATTTCCATGATATCATATTTAGCTACGTGCTTATATTTATGATTTGCATGAAGCATGGTTGAGTGGAAGTGTATCCACTGAGTTTTGTTAGCTCAGCGTTCGAAATTGTTGTTTCTGTTTGCAGGTTAGTAGGTTGGCGTACATTGTTGGAGCACCATCAGAGTAGGACTTCAGTATCGACTTGTTTTTTAGTACAGTACTTAGATTATTTGGGTCATGTATTCGTAGGACCCTATGTTTTGTATTGTAACTCTTATTTTGGATTTTAAATCGTGAGTTGAATGCTTTTAGTTATATATTTTAAATAGAGCTCACATGTAATGTTTTTAACTATTTATCTATGTTGAATATTTGAACTTAATAGATTTTATGAAAATGAATGTGGTTTAGGCTAAACTAGGTTAGAATATTTGTGGTAATGGTTTGGACTTGAGGCCCAAATGTGACATCCGGGTCGAGGGTGTTACATGGGAGAAATCATCGTGGTGGTCCGGTGACGGAAGTGGTGGGCACGTCGTCGGCAACGACTAGAATCGATATTTAGGAGTTAAGAATTTAGGTATTTGAGGAATATTTTGGGTATTTTTGAGAATTTTAGGATATTTTTAAAATAAAACATGCCACTGTCAAGTTTTTATTGGCTAACAGAATTTTTTAACGACTGTTAATGGCAAGGCACCTATTTGGCCCAAAAAATACTTTGGGCTCCTATCTGGAAAACAATGTATAGTTTGGACACTTATTTGACACTTAAGCCTTTATTTTCGCTATGCATAATGCCTCGAAATCTTGTTGATCGGCATTGGGGATGACTTTCATGAAATCTTTGGGATTTTCTGCTAGCGTTGTTAGTATCCATATATGGTTATGTGCATGGATGGATCAAGGGGAGTTGGGGCGGTCACTCTCCTGGAAATTTGAAATTTGTATATCATTTAGAAATTTTCTATTGAAAATCTATTTTCACCCCTTAAAATTTTATAATTTTGTCCCCCTAACATAAAGTCTTGCGTCTGTCTCTAGTTAAGTGGTTTAACATAGTACCTTGAATGATAACTAGTACTTGTAGAACAATTTATCGGTTTGGATCTAATCTCACCTTTGCTTCTCCTTTCCAAGGGTTTAAGCTAAAATTTTATAAGTTCACCCCTAAAGTTTTTAATGTATTTGTTATTAAAAAATTATTTTCCCTTGTCTTGAAGAGTCATTTTATGCTCAAGGATACATTTGATAGAAAATTTATTAAAGAGGAATATATTTTGATTTTGTTTTTTTAGTACATATGGTATTTTGAATTCTATATTCTAAAAGAAAAAAAATTGATTTATTGTTACTATATTTATATATTTTTTCTCTTAGGAAATACCAAGAGTATTATATACTAATAACTCTATTTCATCTATTTTGGGGGATTTTCATCCGTTTTAGAGTATTAGTGGTTTTTTCTTTTTATATCATACATGATGCAACACCTATGGTTAAAAGGAAAACGTTAGTGAAAGCTCTATCAATGACTTATTAATTACAGTTTATTGTCCGGATTTGGTGCAATTATGAATATTAGTGGTGTTGCCGTAAACATCATCAGAAATTTTCTTCTCTGCTCTGTCAATAACTTTTGTTGCAAAGGAAGAAGAAATGGATGGGAAATTTGGAATTTAGCCCAAATATTTGTTAAATTATTTCGAATTAAGATTTAATTAATAGAATGCATAAATTTAGGATTTAAATTGTTATTATAGCAGCCTACATCACTATCTCCTCTAAGACTTAACGGGATCTTAACGATTGTGACTAAAATAGAAAATATATTTAGTATTAGTGAAAATTTTGCCAAAATATAGTTTGGTAACCAGAATAGAAAAGCAATAATAACTGGGTGACTAGTTTATCCTAAATTTTGAATTATATTAAATAAATTTATTGTTACTTATTTATAGATCTTCTAATAATTTCTAATTTTACTACTGATGGAAATTTTGTTATGGTTTACTGAAGATTCATGAACCAACAATACAGTAAATATTATCCCACATATTATTACTTAATGGCCTTTATCTTCTATTCTAAATAGAATACTGACCTTATTATATTTATAGTCATAGTTTTTAAAAACTGTTTTAAAAATATAATAATTTATTTAAACATTTAGAAATAGTTCATATACAAAATTCTAGTGCCCCTTATTCATTTCCTATATTTAACCCCACCAATATAAAAATTGACACGTGGATTAAATAATTTCATTAAGCATTAATGTTAATATCTTATTTAATTAGCAATAAGTGATTAAAGAAGTGACATTTGACTTCTTCTAGTTCAAATTCTAAATTTATCATTATTGTCACCTTTCAACCTAAATAAAATAATTTATGTTAAATTTATATTTGATTTTGATATAACAAGGACAAATTTTTAAAAAAGAATAAATTTTTAAATACTCAATTGACTAACAAAATTGATAGGCATTTAAACTTAAATATTTTCTAAGTCAAAACCTTAAACCCCAAAGTTTTTCTAAGTGTTTTGGTAGTCAAAATAGCCAATTTGGTACAGGAGTACTGCTACGTCCGTTTTTTCACTACTAGAAAACTGATTTAAACTTAATGGCTATAGGGTACCGATACGACTGGTCACGTATCGGTGCGTCCTTTTAAACCTGTAAACCAAATTTTCTTAAAGGTATTGGTACGGCTTATAACGTACCGGTACGGGGTTAATGATTTTCCAAATCTTTATATTTATTATTCGACCGTTACCTTGTCAGTTTATTGGAACCATAAGTTTTGAAAAATGGTTAATCGCACCGATACCCTATAAGTTGTATCGATACGACTTTTTGAGCAAAATTTCTAAGGATTCCAGTAAGCAAAATCGGTATCAATACAGTACGGATCGTACTGATACCCTTTATAAAATTCACACTCCGTATCGATATGGCTTCTTGCTTATCTATACCCCTTTGTTGAAATGGCTATTTCTTGTTATGCCAGGTACCGATACGACTGCTCGAGTACCGATACCTAGTGTTGGCAGGCAACATTTATTGCGGGAAAAATACAGCCCAACGGCTATAATCAATATCCCAACTACCCAAACGGCTAGAAATCAATGAGGGGGTAGAAAATCAAGTATCTAAAGCTTCTTCAACAAGTAATTCAACAAGTCTAAAGCATTCAAGCACACATCCAACATCTTTGAGCCTTAATTGTCAAATTCTTGTAAACCCATTTAAGAGTTCTTATTGTAATCTTTGTACTCAAGTGTTTGGGGTTGAGTGAGCCTAAAATTGTGCAAACATACTGCCTTTGTGAGGATTTTCAGTATGCTAAAATTTGTATTTCACTTTGTGAATGCTCTTAAGGTTTTGGGGTATAAACCTTGAGGGAGTTGTAAGGTTATCTCCTTGAGCCTCAAAAGGAAAACAAATATAGTGGATTTGAGGAATCCTTAGTGTGGATAGATAAGGTAGTGGATGTAAACCTTGTTGAGAAGGTTGAACTACTATAAATCTCGTGTCTCAATTTTTATTGTCTTTCTCTTTGCTTCCACCAAATTTTTAATTGCCAATTCACCCCTCTTGGCTATTAGCATTGATTATTCATCCCAACAATTGGTATCAGAGGTACACTCTTTAGAAGGCTTTATATCTTCTTGAGTAGATCCTACCTGTGTTCAATCAATCAACAATTCAAGCCATGGCCTCTACTTCTGGAAACCACTTCGCAGAGTCTCAATCCATCACCAAACTACCTTATTTCAATGGGGATAACTATCCTTATTGGAAGAATAGAATAAGACTTTTCAGCAAATCCAATGACTACCTCCTCTGGGATGTAGTGGAAGATGGGTCATCTATTCCTATGAAGAAATAAGGCGACCGGCGCATCCCCAAGACCAGGAAAAATATACCGATGAAGATCAGAGGAAGATGCAAATCAACGACAAAGCCCTGCACATTCTATTTTATGCTCTTAGACCGAATGAGTATGCCAGAATATCTTCTTGCACAAGTGCAAATGAGATATGGGACAAGCTAGAAGTTACTTATAAGGAAAAAATAAAGTGAAGGAGGCCAGGATTGGACTCCTAAATCTAGGCTATGAGAACTTCAAAATAGAACCGGATAAAGACATCACGAATATGTTCGATAGATTCTCCGTAATAGTCATTAGGTTTAAAGGATATGGAGAAGTCATCCTAGAAGACAAGCTTGTTTGGAAGCTTACCTACTCTCTTCCCAAGTCATGGGACTCAAAGAAGACCATAATCATTGAACCCAAGGATCTCAAGACCTTGAAGCTTGATGCTCTTTTGAGGTCTCTTCTCACACATGAGATCATAAAGAAAAAAAGAGGAAAAGAAGAAAGAAAAAAAGAAGATAGAGAAGAAGAAAGTGGAGAAGAAAAATATGGGAATTTCTTTCAAAGCTTCACAAGTGGAGAGCGATTCAAGTGAGGAAGAAGATAAAGAAATGGCTATGCTAGCCAAGAGATTCACTAGGTTCATGACATCCAACCAGGGAAGAAAGTTCCAATAAAGAGAGGGTTTCAAAAACAAGCCTAAGGAGGAAGAGAATGATCAAATTGTTTGCTATGAGTGCAAAAAGCCAGGACACATCAAATTCGATTGTCCTCAACTAAATAAGAAAAGCTTCGAGAAAAAGAAGAAGCTCAAGGAACATGTAACTACTTGGAGTAATGAGGACTCATCCGATGAGGAAGAGCAAGAAGTAGATAATCCTTGTCTTATGGCATTGGAGGAGGATCCTGAGGTAACCTCAAACTCATCTAATTTTGATTTTACTATTAGAACTATGAGCTTTGGTGGAAAGAATATGCATTTGTTTTAGTTGATGATTACTCTAGATTTACTTGGGTTCTATTTTTAAGAACCAAGGATGAGACTTTAGAAACATTCATCACGTTTTCAAAAGCAAACCAAAATGATATTGGTTACTCCATTTCTCATGTTAGGAGTGACCATGGAACCAAATTTCGAAATCTTGGTTTTGAAGAGTTTTGTAACTCAAATGGGATTAGCCATAATTTTTTGGCTCCTCATACACCTCAAATGGGATTAGCCACTAATACCGCTTGTTATATTGTCAATCGTGTAATGATTAGGCCAATTTTGAATAAAACACCTTATAATCTATTCAAAAATAAAATCCTAACATTAGCTATTTTCATCCGTTTGTAAGCAAATATTTTGTTTTAAACAATAGAAAAGACAATTTAGGCAAGTTTGATGCAAAAACTGATGAAGCTATTTTTCTAGGTTATTCTTTAAGCTCTAAAGCCTATCGAGTATTTAACAAAAGAAATTTAGTAGTTGAAGAGTCAATTCATGTTGTTTTCGATGATACCTCATTCCGAGAAAGGATACTTGTGATGATGATGTACAAATTTTGGATGCCAATGATGGTGAATGACAATCATCAAAGGTAGAAGAAGTTCCACCTAAGGAAGAACCACAAGATCCACCTCTAAAAGCCTTGAAGGACATGTCTCTAGAGGAATGGGAGGTCACCTACCCAAGGGAGTTCAACTATGTCAAAGGTGGTGAAATTTTGGGTGATCCATCCAAAGGGGTAACCACTAGATCCTCTCTTAGAAATACATGTAATTTTGTTGCATTTATCTCATGCATAGAGCCTAAAAATATCAAAGATGCATTAAATGATGATTATTGGATATTGGCTATGCAAGAAAAGTTAAATCAATTTGAGAGGAGTAAAGTTTGAACATTAGTTGATAGGCCTAGTAATAAATCTACTATAGTTACTAAATGTGTTTTTAGAAACAAACTATATGAGAGTGGTAACATAGTGAAAAACAAGGCTAGACTTGTTGCTCAAGGTTACACTCAAGAAGAAGGAATTTATTTTGATGGAACATATGCACCCGTAGCTAGAATGAAGCTATTAGGATATTGCTTGCATTTGCATATTATAATGAATTCAAGCTTTTCAAATGGATGTTAAAAGTGCTTTTCTAAATAGTTTTATAAATCAAGAAGTGTATGTAGAACAACCACCCAGTTTTGAAGATCCAAAATATCCAAATCATGTTTTAAACTTTCAAAAGCTTTATATGGTTTGAAACAAGCTCTTAGAGCTTGGTATGAAATATTGTCAAATTTTCTAATTGAAAAAGGTTTTGTAAGTTAATGCAAGGTGATTTTGAAATGAGCATGATGGGGGAGCTCTCATTCTTCTTGGGACTCCAAATCAAATAAATGAAGGATGGTATATTCATCAATCAAGCAAAGTACATCAAAGATATGCTCAAGAAGTTTAACTTGGAGAAAGTGAAGCCCTAAGCTACTCCAATGAGCTCATCTACAAAGCTTGACAAAGATGAAAGAGGTAAATGTGTTGATCTTAAGCTTTATAGGTATATGATAGGATCTTTGCTTTATCTTATCACAAGTAGAACGGATATCATGTTTAGTGTTTGCTTGTACGCTAGTTTTTAAGCTAGTCATAGAGAATCACATCTACAAGCCGTTAAGAGAATCTTTAGACACCTTAGAGATACCCCTTATTTAGGTTTTTGGTATCTTAGAGACTCATCTTTTAGTTTGCATGCTTATTCGAAAGTGGATTATGAGGGTTGTAAGATAGATAGAAAGAGTACCTCGGTACTTGTCAATTCCTAGGTAACATGCTTATATAATGGTTTTCTAAGAAGCAAAATAGCGTAGTACAGATTGGTCTGTACCGAAACGTTGCCCTTGATACCTTGTATCGATATGACTTCCCCCATATCAATACCCTATATCGATATGACTTCCCCCATATCAATACCCTATATCGATATGACTTCCCCCATATCAATACCCTTTGACCAGAAATGAAATTTTTGGCTGTAAAGGACCCAAAGATTCAATTTTACTCGAATCGATATGCATGCTTATGATATGAGATCATTATGAAAGGGCAAAAATAGATACACACACCCCTAACAACATGAATAGATGCATATAGGAGAAAAATCACACAAACACGAATATCAACCAAATTCAAGAAAGATTTAAGAACAAAAGAAGGCTCTAAGGTTCAAGAAAGGCTAGTAAGTCTTAACTCTCTCCTAAGAGTCCAAAAGCACTCCTTATCTAAAAGTTTCGTAAAGATATCCGTTAATTGGTTCAAGGTGTCTATATACTCTAGAAAAACATTATTTTTCAAGACATGATCTCTAATGAAATTATGTATTATTTCTATATGCTTGATTCTAGAATGTTGGATGGAATTCTTAGTGAGACAAATAGCACTAGTATTGTCACAATTTAAGGGGATGGTACCTACATCAATTCTATAATCTAAGAGTTGTTGCTTCATCCAAAGGACTTGAGTATAATAACTAGTGGTCGAAATATATTCTGCCTAGGTGATAGATAGCACTACGCTATTTTGCTTCTTAGAAAACCATTATATAAGCATGTTACCTAGGAATTGACAAGTACCGAGGTACTCTTTCTATCTATCTTACAACCCTCATAATCCACTTTCGAATAAGCATGCAAACTAAAAGATGAGTCTCTAAGATACCAAAAACCAATCTGTACCGGTATGGGTCGAGTATCAGTACGTGTGATTCTGTACCGGTACTCAATTTTAGTACTTTCTTTATCTGTATCGGTACATGTAAGCTGGAGCCATTAAATAACCTTTCCTATTTCAAATCAAAGTGTATCTTCTCTTTTTCAAAACCCTGGCCGAAAATACTCTATAAAACCCAATTGATCTCTAGGTTTTTCATCAAATTTCTTTAAATCTTTTAAGGGCTTTTACTAAAATCATAAAACCAAGCTTTGATCATCAATCTTTGTTCACAACATCTCCTCATTCATCCATTCAATCATACTCAAGGTAAAAACCTATTTTCTTATTATTTTGATTTTCTTTATATTTGTATAGCTTTTAGGTTTAAATGTTGTGTATTTAGGATGTATATATCCTTGTTTTCAAAGATTTTACAAAAAAAAATTCAAAACTATTTTTTTATTCAAATAAATTATTATACTCGTATATTTTATTTTCCAGTTTTAAAGTTATTAAAAAAAATTTGTTTATACTTTTATATGATTTTAAACTATACAATATAGCTTTTTATACTAGCTAGATCATTGGATTGAATTTGATGTATATGTGTACATGTTTTTGTGTGGTTTGAATTTTGCAGGTTTTTAACCATGTCTCCTAAGAAAAGATCTAGAAAAGAATTGAGTGCTAGCTCTTCCAATCCCAATCCCGAAAACAATGGAACCAAACCCAATCTTAACCAAAATTTGATCCATTGTTTAATGAGCTTGAATATCCAAATTCTATGGAATATTTTAAACAATTTCAACCTTTAAAAATCTGCCATGAGCAAGTTGTTGATTATGCCTACATGTTCTCCGATGAGTTTAATTTTTTTTATCTTGATTTAATTAGGCAATGGAAGTTTATGACTTTTTTAAACATACTTGACGTTCTTTATAAAAATCTTGTCCATGTTTTCTACTCAAATGCCTGGTGTATTTTAAATCGAGATAAACCATAGCTATTGAATCTTATCTTATGGGAAAGAAATTTTGTTTTGATTCTACAAAAATTGCCAAACTTTTGTGGGTGGAAGATGTGGGTATTGATGATGAAAATTCTTTTGGTCAAATTTATGCTGGCTCAATCTCAATTCTCGATGCCCATGAGAGTTTCCTTCATTTTCCCATCACTTGGTGGTTTCGATCATTCGGTGGCAAGTGGTCTACCATTTGTATGGTGGATGACTTTTGGCTTCATTATTTTCATGAGGAAAAACGTCCAAACCTTGCCCAAATAATCTTTGCCAAGTTGTCCACCTTGTCTAAAACCGTCATACCACATTCATCACCTCTTTTACCTATGACACCATTCTTAGCTTCATGTTCCACAAGCTTGGGATCGATTGCTCTTTTGATCTTGGAGTGCCTCTCACCGACCCCATTGATGACAAATCTCTTCGGAAAGCCAAGTTCACTTTTTATAATGGAGAATGGGTTCGTAATGCAGATATTCCCAGTGGTGCTCAAGCCACTCCAATGGAGAATGTTCCCATTACTCATGTTGCTCCACCTTCCCTTGATGCTCTTAAGGCTTACCTTGATGGGAAGTTTGCTTCCTTGGATGCGAGGATGGATTCTAGCTTCACCAGCATGGATACTCGCTTGGCTTCCTTAGATGCTAAAGTAACCTCCATTGGGTAACGTGTGGCCTCGATAGATATGACTCTCACTTCTTTTCACAATGAATGGCATGGCCATGCTCTTGGAGACAACGATGAGGATGAGGATGATAAGGACAACTCTTAGGCTTTGCATCTCGTTCATCTCATATCGTATTATCTATTAGGATTTGAGTTTATGCACCTTGTTTCTTTTGAATTCATATGACATTATGCTTTATGCTTTGGTTTATGTTTTTAAGTTTAAGTTGGATTTTTATGTTGCTTTGAATATTATGCTTCAAATTTATAATATTTATGTTGTTTGAATATCTTTGGAGTTATATTCTTTTATACTTGTGTTTATTTTGCCCTAATTAATTTTGATTTAACAAAAAGGCGAGAAGTATGGGATATAAAGGCTTTTCAAAAACAACTATCTTTTAGCCTTAAAGAAATGGTGAGTGAACTAAAAATTTATTTTGATTTTGTTATATAAAAAGGGGGAAATTGTTAAACCTATATTTAATTTTGATATAACAAGGACTATTTTGTAAAAAGGAATAAATTTTTAAATACTCAATTGACTCACAAAATTGATCAGCATTTGAACTTGAATATTTTCTAAGTTGAAACCTTAAAACCCAAAGTTTTTCTAAGTGTTTTGGTACTCAAAATAGCAAATTTGGTACAAGAGTACCGATACGGCCGTATCGGTACGATTTTTTGCTACTGGAAAACTGATTTAAACTTAATGGCTATAGGGTACTAATATGGCTGGTCGCGTATCGGTAAATTTTTAAACCTGTAAACCAAATTTGCTTAAAGGTATCGGTACGGCTTATAGCGTACTGGTACGGGGTTAAAGATTTTCCAAATCTTTGTAATTATTATCTGACCGTTGCCTTGTCAGTTTATTGGAACCATAAGTTTTGAAAAACAGTTACTTGTACCGATACCCTATAAGGCGTATCGATACTTTTTGAGAAAAACTTCCAAGGATTCTCGCGAGAAAAATTGGTATCGATACAGTACGGATTGTACCGATACCCTTTGTAAAATTCACACTCTGTATTGATACGGTTTCTCCCTTATCGATACCCCTTTGTTACAACGACTATTTTTTGTTATGTTAGGTATTGATACGATTGCTTGAGTACCGATACCTAGTGTTGGCATACAACATTTATTGCGGGAAAAAATTAGCCCAACGGCTATAACAATATCCCAACTACCCAAACAGCTAGAAATTAATGAAGGGATATAGAATCAAGTCTCAAAAGCTTCTTCAACAACTAATTCAACAAGTCTAAAGCATTCAAGCACACATCCAACATCTTGGAACCCTAATTGTCAAATTCTTGTAAACACACTTGAGAGTTCTTATTGTAATCTTTGTACTCAAGTGTTTGGGGTTGAATGAGCCTAAAATTGTGCAAACATAACCTTTGTGAGGATTTTCGGTTTGCTAAATTTTGTATTTCTCTTTGTGAGTGTTCTTAAGGCTTTGGGGTATAAACCTTAAGGGAGTTGTAAGGTTATCTCCTTGAGCCTCAAAAGGAAAGCAAATCTAGTGAATTTGAGAAATCCTTATTAGTGTAGATAGCTAAGGTAGCAGATGTAAACCTTGTTGAGAAGGTTGAACCACTATAAATCTTGTGTCCCAATTTTATTGCCTTTCTGTTTGCTTCCACCAAATTTTTTAATTGCCAATCACCCCCTCTTGGCCATTTGCATTGATTGTTCATCCCAACAGTTTCCCTCGCTAAAAATGCTACCTCCATATAATTATATATAAAAAAGTAAGCTACATCATTAGTCACTGAATTTTGAGTTGTCTATCGATTTGTTCACTGAAGTTTAAAATATTTCAGTTTTAACACTAAATTTTCAATCATGTGTCAATTTGATGACTGGATCGTTAAATAATTAACAACAAAATGATGTGGTAGTTTGGTGTTGACATGGAAGCCAAAAAAGTTATTTCACCTCATCATCTTCTTCATCAAATTAAGGTTTTCACCCATTTCGTAGTCGAAAAATCAACATGCAACAACGTATTTTATAGTTACCCTAAACATCGATGAATTTATCTCATTGTTCTCTACCACTTTATTTATTTTTATTTTTTTCAAAGCCTTTTTAAAACTTATAAAATTGAACACAAAAAATTTAGGGTCTTTTTGGTTCTAGAAAATATTTACTGTTTTCGTTTTCTATATTCATTTTCAGAAAACAAGTTTCATGTTCAGTTTTCAAAAAAAAAAAGAAATCACGTTTGGTTAATATAAATGAAAACTTGTTTTAAAAATGGAAATATGTTTGATATATAGTTTTTCAAAATAGAAACACACAAATAATTACTCAATAATTAAATTAAAATATAATTATTAGAAAAATATTATTATAACTATAAAAAATAAAATATGATTAAACAAAGCAAAGTTTAAAAATCAATAAAAAGAAAATAATTTTTATTCTTAGTAAAAATATGGCATATTAAGACCATCCATTTTTATGTGTTATTTGAGTTAATACTAACTAACAAAACAATTCAACTTGTGCATCCTTTGATTTTGAGTTTCTATCATGAAATTTAAACAATTGATTGTGTGAAGCAACAATTTTGTTTTAGTTTAGTTGTTTTGTATGGACATATTTTAGGGTTCTATAAGCTTTTTATGTTTCAAATCAGGGATCTATTTGTGATAGTTGGGTTTCTAGGGTAAGTTCAATGACGTTTGGATTGATGAAGAAGATGATGACAGGACGACAAAGTGAAGAAAATATGGAACAATGGATTAAATTAATAGAATATTAAAATATCGATGGTTAATTTTTAGAGTTATGACCAAATTAAAATAAAATGTAACAATTGAGGTCTAAATTTGTAATTATGTCAATATTATTAATTGTCACGTCATTTGCCATTAAAATTTTAATGGAAAAAGACTAATTTGTTAGCTGTTTTAAGTCATATGACTTTTTTACAATTTTCCATAGTCAAGGGACATAACAAAATATCTTATAGTTGGAGGACTATTTATGTATCTTACTTAAAAAATTTAGGATGGTTTAAAACAATGCTAAAACAAAATAGTTAAATGTCATAAAATAAAAAAATATGATTTTTTGAAAGATTTGATTTCGTATTACTAGGCCCTGTTTCCAAAATTTTCAAAACCACTGTAATGAAAATATTAAAAACTTTTTCCTATGTTTTTATATTTTCACTCATTTTTATTTTTATTTTTTAAAATTCATTTTCTAATTTTACAACCAAACGTGTTTTTTCCAATATTTTTTATTTTCTAAAAAAAATGAAAATGGTGTTCATTCTCCAACGTATTTTACAGTTACCCTAAACATCAATTAATTCGTCTTTTCTTCCTCTACCACTTTATTTATTTTTATTTTTATTTTTTTTTCAAAACCTCTTTAAATCTAATAAAATTGAACACAAGATATTTATATTTTTGGGAATTTGGGTGTTTCTCGTATTTTAAAATGCTTAAGGTCAGGTAAGGGAAGGAGGATTTAAAGGAGGAAAAAAATAACTTTGGCAGTGGCGGATCGAGATTTCGTAAGAAAGTCAAAATTAAATGAATTAAGTGTGGTCAAGTCGGTTTAAATATATTTAATTTCTCTATCTACCGTCAAACTTTTCTATTTTTATAAGGATTCTCTACAACCAATGACCCCACTAAACTCCACTTAAATCCGCCCTTGAACCTTGGTGCTAAGGAAAGAGTAGCGTGCCTGATGTGTATTGTGGTGGAGGGACCAGTTTTCTCTAAATCTAATTGGATTGACGGGTTTGTCTCTAAATCCAAATCTGATTGATCCGATATTTAATAATTTTTCATCGGATTTAAACCTATTTTTTTCAAAAAAAAATCCAATCATTTAAAACTCATGGGATATGAGTCTCATGTACATCCATGTGATTAAAATACGATTATACCCTAACTTATCACTACAAGGTAGTTTTAAAATTTGTTCTCGTTTTGGTTGTGTACACATTTTCGGAAAAATAAATATTTTGATTAGACTTGAAACAAATGTTAGAGGTTTACTCATGAAGTAACTTCCCCCGTAAGTACATATATTTAGAGGTTTACATTTTCGGAAAATAAATTTATTTATGAACGTGTTTACAGGGACGAAGCTAGGATCGAACATTGACAGATGTCAAAATATTAAATTTTTAAAAAATAAGGGCTTATTAAGTATTTAAACTCAAAATCATGGGGACAATGCCTAATTTGTCTGATGTTTAAACTTTATAATAACCTAAATCGTTATTGGACCAAAAAAATGAGTATATATGTCCATTCTTCTTTAGTCCAACCCCTACTTGATTATATATATTTAATAAATTCTTGTATTTTTAATTTTAATATTTATTTTTACAGGGACTAAATTGTTATTAGACCAAAATCTATCTAATACCTATATATTATAATAGGGGCTGGGGCCCCATTGGGCCTCAAGGGAGCTCCGTCTCTGCGTGTTTATGTTTGGTTCGCTTTTGTTTAAATTTTTAATATTGTGTTCATGTTCGTTTGTTTATTTTTTAAGATGCTCGTGTTCGTTTGTTTTGCTTTTGTGAAAATGTTCATTTAATGTTCGTGAACATGTTCGAATAACGTTCGCGAACATGTTTGTTTTATGTTTGACAAAATAGTGAAATTACACAACTAGTCCTTAAGCTCCTTAGGCTTCAAAGTTTGAACTCCAAAGTTCACATTGTGTTCAATTTAGTCCATACCTTCACCAATGTTTAAAATTAAAAAAATTAAAGGAAAATTGGAACCAGGTAAACGAGCTTGTTCGTGATCATAAACAAACCAAAAATAGCTATGTTCGTGTTCGTTCATTTATTAAATGAACATAAAAGTTTTGTTCACACTCGCTTGTTTAGAACATTATATGAATAGTTCGTTGAACGCTCTGTTCATTTACAATCATATTATAAGAAAATTTTCTCAGTTAAAAGAGGAGAGAGGAGAGTTTATGATTTTTAAAAATAAAATAAATATTACTATTGGATCATATTAAAAATGTTCATAAAAAGATAGGGAAAAGGAGACTTTGATGGCAACGATCCTTTTTCTTAGGTTCCTTTTCTTTGTGTATTAAATGAAAACTATGCAAAATGAGATTTATGGTCTAATATAAATCAGGATTAAAACAATGTTTCTTTATCAGTTCACTATAGGTTTTTGTTGACAATATAGGTCTGTTATTTATGATGTTGTCTTAGAAGTAGGGACGTGAAATCAAGTAATCGGACGGGTTTCAATAAGGTAATGTCAGGTCAGGTCAAACCGAGTACGAGTTATGTTAGATCAATTCAATAGTTTAATTCGAGTCAGGTCAGGTCTGAGTTGACCTGAATTCGGGTCATTGTCAGGTTGATTTCAAATTATGGTGAGTTTGGGTTTCGGTCGGGTTAATTTCAGGTCGAGTAAGTCTCAGTTCATGCCAAGATGGTTCAGGTCTGAATCAGTTAATTAACGGGTTAATTCAGGTTCGGATAGACTTCAAGTTGTGCCACGTTCAGGTCGGGTCACGTCCTTGACGGATAAAATTTTGGTCAGGTAATATCGGTTTCGGTTAAACTTCAAGTCGTGTCTTACTGTGTACAATAAACTTCGGGTCTGGTAATAGTGGGTCAATTTCGAATAAAAATAAATTTTTAAGCATTAATATGAACTGAAATATCCCTTAGGGATGTCGATATGTTACAATTTAAGAAAATAATAGTGACTAAATAGAACTAAACTAAAGCATAAATTAGGACAAAATGGAAAAAATTAAACTGGTTAGACCTATAGGGTAATTAATCTATAACCTAAAAAAATGAGCGGCAAAAAAGTAATTAATTATTTAATTTAAAATTTAAAATGAAATGGATAAAGTGCAATTTTCGCTTTCCATTTGGAATTTGGAGGGAAAGAGCCCGCCTGTTCTTTTAGGTTATGGGAAATTCAAGTTTTAGTCCTTCCAACTTTAAATTTTTTTATTTAAGTCCTAAATTTTTAATTTTAGGTTTTAATTTAATTCATTTGAGTCCCAACTTAGGTTATAATTGAAATTTGAGCTTTTGGTTTTTAGAATTCTTACAAGGACTTATAATTTATATGGTTTGGACTAAATTACAAATATTATAGGGTTTGGACTAAATTACAAAAATTAGAATTAATATGGTTCAATTTTGGATAAAAATATAATTTTATGGACTAAAATGAACTAAAATAACACCATCTTTACTTTATTAGACTAAATTACAAAAATTATAAATAAATGTGGGTCAATTTCAGTTAAAAGTAAATTTTTAGGGACTAAAATGGATAAAAATATCATCATATTAAAAATATTGGACTAAATTACACAAACTAAAAATAAATAAAGATTAATTTTGGTTAAATAAATATTTTTAGGGAATTAATTGAATACTAAACTCTTAAACCCTAAATTTCATGCCTAAACCCTAAACTAGTCACATAAACCTATAGGATATAACCCCTAAAAAGTATCATCACGTAATAAATTAATAATAATATCATCATGTATGGTATATTATATATAGATTATAGGCTATAAACTATATAATGCTTGAAATTAATCTCATAAACCAATAACCCTAAACTACACCATAAACATTCAATACACTAAGCCCTAAATCATAAACCATAAATCTTAAGCCATACAAATTCATCTCATAAATCAATAACCTTAAACTATATAATGCTTAAATTAATCTCATACACTTAGCCCTTAATCATAAACCATAAACCTTAAGCCATAGAAATTCATCTCATAAACTAATAACCCTAGACTACACCATAAACCCAAAATCATTAATACTAAACACAAAATCCTAAACCATAAACCTTAAGCCATAGAAATTAATCTCATAAACCAATAACGCTAAACTACACCATAAACCCTAAACCATTAAACCAAGTCCTAAACTACACCATAAACCCTTAAGCAATAGAACATGTATGTATGTATATATAATATATGCAAGTATGTATGTATGTATGTATGTATGTATGTATGTATGTATGTATGTATGTATGTATGTATGTATGTATGAATATCATACATATCATACATACATATATTACATATCATTGTCATACATTATACATTAATAATATATCAATATCATACATACGTTATAAATTTATACATTAATGATACATACATTATACATAATTTTTTTGAACAAACATATATTATACATAGTTACTTATACATATATTATACATCATACATAATTAACTATACATTATAAATTCATTAAAAACAATTAAAACAAGCAAGGGTACTAAATTGAAATGATCAAAAAATTTAAAGTTTAAATTAGTATTGAATCATGACTAAACTGGATAATTTAAATTGAAGAGCCAGGACTAAAAACCCTATAAAAGATGAACGCGGGGAAGCTAGAGCCTAGAATCCCGAATACAAGTATGTATAAATTCAATTTTTTTACCATTTTTTATTTTTCTCATTTTCTGAATTCTCACTCTCTCCAAACATATTCTCTCAAAAAATTCTCTCCCCTCTCTCTAAAAAAACAAATTCCCATAATTTGAAAGCCTTTTCAATCAAACTCGAAAAATCACCCTTTTGTCTACGTCTGTTCATCCCAAAATCTCCTATTCGATCTAAAAACACTAAATTTTCGTTCTTCATGTTTTTTTTTAATCAAAACACAAAACCCTAAACTATTTCTTCCATTTTCTTCTTCAATTTCATTCCTTGATCCAAATAAAAACCAAAATCTCTTCCCATTCTTGTTTTTTCGATCAAATCCAAAAAAATGCCCTCTATTCTTCGTCTATTCTTTCTAAAATCCCGTCTTCGATCCAATCAAACATAAAAATTTCATTCTTTTTGTTTTTTTTTTATCAAAGCAAAACCCCCTAAACTATTTCTTCACTTGTTCTTCAACAACATGTTTCTTCGATCCAAATAAACACCAAAATTCTCCCTCTTCTTGTTTTTTTTTATCAAGCCCAAAAAATACCCTTTGTTCTTCGTCTGTTCATCCCAAAATCTCATCTTCGATCCAAAAACACAAAAAATTCATTCTTTTTGTGGGTGTTTTTGGATTAAAACAGAAAATCCTAAACTATTTCTTTCCATGTTCTTCATCAATATCTTTCTTTGATCCAAATAAACACTAAAATCTCTCCCCTTCTTGTTTTTCGATCTAAACACCAAAACTGTCCACATTCTCTTCTCTGACTTCTCCCATTCTTCTCTCTTAAATTGTCCAGTGTCCACATTATTTTCCTGACTTTTCACATTATTATGAGTTCTCACATTCTTATATGACTACTCATATTCTTCTCTCTCAAACTATCCACATTCTTTTCCACTTGTCTGGTCGAAAGCTATCTTTTTTAGTGTTTGATGGATAATCAGTCTTATGAGTTGAGCTTTCCAGGTACAAATATATATATTTTTATTTATTTTTGTTTATTTTTGTTATTTCTAATAAATGACTATTTTTCGTCTTGTGTAGGCGACATACAAAGAGGTCAGAATTGTAACGACCCAAATTTTGAAATCTGAGGGTTAGTTTAACCTGAAGTGTGGGCCACGTGGTTGGTTCGAGAGTTTAGGCCTTTGAGAGCCTTAGTGGGCTTGTTTTAGTGATTGGGCTTGAGTGTTGGGCTTGTAGTTGAGTTAAGAGGATGATGGGAGGGTAGTGTGGTAAAATACCTTGTTTTGATGAGGGAAATGTTGTCTCTCTTTATTTTTCCTACAGATTTGGAGAGGGGATGAGATCACCCTTGTCCCATGCTTGTTTTTCATCCTTTCCCCATCTTCTTCCTTTAAAAACCAAGCAAAATGTGTAGTATTTTTACTTTTCTTGAGAGAATCTCAAAATTATTATTGAGGGAAGTTTAATCCTTGCTCTAGGATTTATCCATCAAGGTATGAATGGTTGGTTTTGGTGGAGGTTAGAAAATGGGTGTTTGGTGGGGGTTGAAGAGGAAGAACAAGAATAGGAGATTTAACTCCATCTATTGTTGTAGGATTCTTCCTTTTTTATACCTTAAGTTTTCGGCAATGTTGTAATTTGATTTACAATATTTTCTTGTAGTGAAAGAGGTTGGAGAAGCTTCCAAGGCTCAAGAGAAGATGAGGGATTGAGGTGTCAGCTAGGAGCTTCGTTTGCAGTTTATAATCAAGGTTAGTACACTACTAACTCCTTTGTGTTCCTAGAAATCATCAATTTGATTGCTTTGTTGCTTGGTTGATAATTTGGTTGCTTGAATGCTTGAGACCTCTATAATGGCTAATCCTAAGATTGGTGTTAATATGGATTAAAAATGGTAGGAAACCACTTAAACCTCTTCCCATAGCTTTTAGGTCTATTTTGGGGTCTTAACTTTGGGTTTTAGGGGCATGGGAGTTGATTTACGAGCTCTAGAAAATGAATTCTGGGTTTGAGTACCGATATGGGTTGAACGCGTATCGGTACCCTAGTTAAAACTGATGAAATCAAGCCTTTCTTAAAGAGGCGTATTAGTAATCCTAAGGGGTATCGATACCCCATGTTCCATCAAATTCCAGAGGCAAAAATGTGTACTGGTAATCATTGGAGCGTATCGATACCTTAGGGGTATTGGTACACGGCCCCGTGTATCGGTACGGGTTGCTGATCTAACCTCTTTGAGTGTTAACTCAGTATAGGTACATTTGGGTTGGGTATCGGTACCCATAGGTATGTATCGGTACACATTGGTGGGTATCGATAGCTACTGGGCAATCTGCTCGAAAAATACATTTTGAGTTCAAGGGACCTATAATTCGAGGACTAAGACCCAATGAGCTTCTAAAGTGGTAAAACGATTGGTAAAACTGAGAAATTTGATTTTTAACCCATAATGAATAATAGCATAATAAAACCTTGTATGACTTGTTGTGTTGAAATAATAAGGATCCTTGGTGGATCGAATAATTATTATGTGCCACGTAAGGGCATACGTACAGTTGAATAACCTTGATTGTTGGGATCTAGACACCTAGTGAGAGAAAGAGTGTGTTGCAACACCATGCTTATAGATTGCTAAATGTACATTTCTGAAGTTGTGTGGCATCGGGTCTCATTCGAAGATGCTCGACGAGAGATTTTGAGTAACGGTGTATGTTCCCTAAGCTGTGTGGCACTGGGCCTTACTCCAGGTTTTTTGGTATTATGTATAATCGCTGTATGAGGTTAATTGCTTCCCATTGTTTGCTTTGTGATTAGGTGGCTAGTGGTTTTGCCAAATGTCAATTTCCTATCTTGCAAGCTATTGCTAGAGATATTTATGCTATACCAGTTTCTACTATTATTTCGGAGTCTAGTTTTAGTACGGGAGGGAGATTGGTGAATCCACAACGTAATAGACTACATCCATCAACCACAGAAGCTTTGGCATGTTTTCAAAGTTGGTTAATTGTTGAAGAAGGTATAAATTATAAAAATACTTTTATTATATTAGTATTATTGCTATTTATTATTTTCTTAGTAAACCTTATTTTTATTTTTATCATGTTAGAATCAATTTCAAATAAAACAAGTTCCAACTACGAAGATGATGAAATCGAGGCATCAAGCAATATCAAATAACGGTAATGAATAATTCATATTTATTAATTTGATTATATTATTGTTTTAATACATATTAACTTTAATTACCGTAGGTTGTTGATGTTTTTGATACATATTGAAGTCTGAAGATGATGAAGGCATTGGAGATGTAAGTTTTGAAATTTCTTTCAGTTATGAATTGTTACTTATATTCTGACTTTTTTGTAACTGAATTCAATCCGTTTGTTTTTTGAAAGGAAGATGATGATGAGTAAGAAGATCTAGAGAGGATAGCATAATCAAAGTGGGATGTGATGTGTTTGGTCATCTTTTTTGTAATTGAATTCAATCTTGTTGTTTCCTTGATCATGTTTTTAGTTTTAAAATGCAAAACAGTTTGAAAAATACAGTGCAGTTTAGTTTTTAAATGCAGTGCAGTGGCAATTTAGTGTTTAAATGCAGTGTAATTTGTAAAATCCAGTGCTGTTCAATTCAGTGTTTAAATGCAGTGCAATTTGTAAAAACTACAAACAATTCAAATTAGTCATTGAATTCTAGAGATCGGGTCGGGTATCATTCTTAGTAATCGGGGCGGGTTCGGGGCGGGACAATTCTATAAAAAAAATTGGGGCGGGGCGGGGTATGCCATATCAACTTTCGGGTCGGGGTCGGGGCGGCCAAAAACCTGGCTCGCCCCTCCCGTTGCCATCCCTAACCAAATAGCTAACTCCCGGAAATAGTTCTCCAAATGCCCATATCATCTTCTGGGGCCGAAGAAAACAACATTAAACAAAATTAAAAGTATAGATAGCACCAAAATATTAATTTGATCACAGTACAAGTTATCCTCAAAGCATTGATCTAAACACTAATTTCAGACATTGAATGCTTTCTTGTGCAAATGATACAGTCGCCAACATGTAAAATCCAAGTAGCACAAACTCAAACATACATGCATTTCAAGGAGTAGGTGTTTTCTGCTCGGGTAATAAAAATCCATTTACTGGTTTGATCCGACCAAAAACGATTCAAATATGACATATCAGGAGACGCCAAGTGAGCTACTGTCCAAAGTTTGGAGGTGGAGGTGGGTGCATACCCTGTTGCATCTGATGGCCAGGAAAACCTTGTGGAGGAGGGTTGGTTGGAGGCCTAGGAGTGAAATTTCCCATTGCCCCGCTACCCCCAGGAGGTGGTGGTGGGGCTATAGGATTCCCACCAGGAGGCATAGGCCTAGGACCATTTCCCATAGGTGGTGTGGGTAATGACCCAGGAGGTGGAGGGCCTCTAGGAGGGTTTGGCATCCCTTGAGGTGGAGGAGGTGGTGGTGCTGGAGCATGAGGTGGCGGCCCAGGTGGAGCACCTGGAGCCGTAGTACCATTGGCTGCAGGAGGAGGTGGAGGTTTGTTCGCCTCTAGTGGCTTGGTTTTAAAGTATACCTGCATCTGCATGTTTATGCAAAATTGATGTATTAATGCAAAATTAGCAACTATTAAAGAGAGCGTTTAGCCAGCTAATTCAGCTTCATAGATAGTCCTCATCTAATGTCAACAGAGGTTAGTGTAGAAGCCTAGAAGGGAGAGAGAGAAACATATGACTCGGTAAAGCTCATGTTAAACAAACAAACCGTGAACATCTTTGAGTCCGGATCCCAGTGTGAGAAGAACTTAGGAGTGGATTTATCAATCTCAGTGCTTGGGACCTGTAAAGGTAAATTAAATTATAAGCACAAATGTTAAACATAATTCAAATGAATCAATAGAATGCTAAGTTCTACTATCATTGACTTACCTTGAAAGCTATGATCTCATAGGGTTCTGCCGCAAACAGGAGATACTGATATCTCCTATCAAATGGTTGCACTCTCTGCATCCATGAACAAAAAACATAGACATATTACAGTTTGCTTCTGAGAAGAGCCTATGATTGAATAGAGTTTTCTGAAGTTGAGGTCTTATTGTTTGTACTGGACCAAAATTACATAAACAAAAGTGCAGCAAGAAAATCTGAACAATTTTAAGTGCAACTGTAAATTAGAGGGGGAACTGGGGGAAGCTATCATGTGAAGCCTATGAAGTCAACAGGGAAATGAAAATATAGTGCAAAACCTGCTCATAGGACGACATAACACGGTGCCTTGGCTTTGTATTGTCTTCTATTTCAGGATATTCAATCTACATTTAATTTCCCAAAAATAAATATAAGGAATAAAACAAATAGTTTTATAATGAAATTCAATTGCTGTTGCACATGATATGCACCTGGAAGAGAAGAGATCTCTGTTTTGTCTCTGGATCATATTGCTTTGTCACACGATACCCCGGCCTACCAATTTTGACTACACAAAGAATAACAAATGAGCAAACTTTCATATGTTTAGAACCAAATAAAGAGATTCGGTGAACAGATGTGTAAACTATTGGTCTTGCACTTCCCGTTCATAAATTAAAGCATACATCCAATACAACTAGACATGGTTCCAAACATACAAATGTAATTGTTTAGTGACTCAAAACATGGTTTGAACTTCAATTTCTTCAAAAACCCATTTCTATGGCAATAAATAACAAATTTACTCCATTTCTGCATAATCTCAATTCATCTTAGCCTACGAAAGCAACCCTTCCTGCTACTAGTACGCACTACACGCAGCATTAGATTCTTAATGCATAACATTAAGTTGTCCATAACACTAAGTTTCTATTAAAATTTACTAAAACTAACAAAAAGAAACAAGGGGGAGTTAAAAGATACGTGCCTGATTTACGAACAGAAACTTTACGCTTGTGAGGCTGAGGCTGAGCCGGAGACTCCTTAGCCTCACGCGCCGCTCTCTTAGCTAAATTGGTCTGGTGCCGCTTCCCTTGCGTATGTGCCAAGTAGTTCCCTTCATTGTTGTGTAGCGTCAAGCAAAGCTTACACTCGTAACTACCCAAAAACATAAACCATTTTAATCTCCAAAAGAAATCGAGCTTTTTAAGGAGAAACGAAGGAAATTTTGGTAGATAATTCAGTACCTGCCGAGGTGGTTGCGCATGAAATAGGGATCTTTGGCGAGATCGATGGTTTCAAGAGCGAGTCGTCGGAGCCGCTCACGGCGGTCCATGGCTTCCGTTTGGGCGGAGGCTGCACCTCCAGAACCGGGTTTGGAGCCCCATTCTCTATCCATGGTTCTAGGAATTCCTCCTTTGCCTTTCTCTTCTTTGTTAGGTTTTCAAATTGGGGATTTCTGGATTACACACTTAAACTATTATTGATCTAAAAATGGCGGTTTGGTTGTTCTTGTTACAAGCTGTGGCTGATATGGATAGGCCACATGTTTGGAAATCCAAGCTAGGCCCAAATATATAATTGGGCTATAAACTAGTTTTCATAATTTAATTAACGTCTTGAGCTCAAAATCTTATAATGCAACAAGGTTAAATATTTGAGGAGACGCGATTAGTAGCTAATTCCTATTCAAAAAAAAAACAAATAGCTAATTATAGTCGTTAAAATTGAACAAAAAGTATGCTGAACAAGGGCCAGTGAGAATAAATATTTATACTGACTTGATCCGATCGTACATACTATTTAACCATCAAAGACTCTTATCTGTGTAAAACAGTAATGCTCTGGAAAATTGTTCAAACAGAAGCACTTTTTTGCATACGTGCATATCTTATTTCGCACCTCCCACTCAAAGTATAAATTGTCTTCCTCTCAAAGAACGCATTCATTCTCTCTTTTTTTTCTTTTCTTACGTATTATTACATTTCATTTTCACTCTGCTTTTGAGAGAAGAAGCCATTCATTTTCTAACCCAAGTTCCTTTCTTTTGGCTTTTTGGATACAACGCAGACTTTGGAAAAGAAGAGAGGCAAAAAGAGTTTTTTTGAAGTTTGGGTTCTTGTTGTTGGATAGAAAAATTCAAATGGGATCATCTTCAGGGCAAAGTAGTGGAAGCTGTGAGCTTTCGTTCAAGATATTGTTGATTGGAGACTCGGCGGTCGACAAGAGTAGTTTGCTTGTTAGCTTCATTTCAGCTTCTGCAGAAGATCTTGTTAGAAAAAATGGTGTTAATAATACAAGAAAATAAAAAGCAGTAAAAATAAAATACTGAAATTAATATTGATAAATCGAACATATCGTAAATTGAAATACAAGAACATTCGTAACATAAATCGAATATTAAAAACTGTAAATTGAAACCGTTTACTTCTAGTAGACAGAAAAACCGATTAGTAGGAAATGAGATGAGGCCTGCAATTACGTAGTTTCTTTAAGACAGATTTTCGGCCTCTCCTATGGTGCTTAAGATCATTGGTCGTCTGTCTTCTAGGATACAACAACTAGATGACCAGCTACAGTTGCACAGTTGTAGAGATCACGAACTGTAACTTGCCTTCCTCTATCACCGAAAAATTATTTTTAAAAGTCACAGAGTAAAACAATAGAAAAATTTCTGTGTTTTTGAGTTGTGTTTAACCGAGTATGTTAACAAGGTATTTATAGGGGTTTTACGTAGTGAACCATTAGAAATTTGACCTAATGGGGCATTTAATATTGAGAATCAATTGATTCTTTTAGAGAGCAATTTCTAAAATTACTATTTGAATTAAAGTTAACTTTTAATGTTTACCCTTTTAATTCCAATACAAATTTAGCCAAATATATGCTATTATTTGAAGAAAAAAATATTTCAAATTTAGGTCAAAATATCTGCAGGCCCACAGAGGACCCGACCAGTCCGGACATTTTCGTTACCCATATTTTCTTCAACAATGTTTAGATTAATTTCTCATTCAAATCTCCAAAAATATCAATTTTTTTCAACAATCCCCCACATGAATGAAATTGATGATTTCACCAATGCACACAATGGTCATTAAAAGCAGTGCTTAGCCTAAACCATTTTAATCACTATTTACATCATAGGAACGAGCTTGGGGATAAGAACCCCTACAGTAACCGCACAGGTCTATGCAATTAGGTTGTCCCTTTGAACCTAGATCTTGGGATCTTTAGTCAACTAGGTAGGGTTTTCCTTCACATAACGCCTTAAATTTCCTTGGGCATTAGTCACTTTATTTTCGATGTTTCTCAACTTGATCTCGATTTAACCCTTTGGTTTGCAGATCCACAACATTATCCTTTGATCTTTCAAAATCAATTGAGATAACTCCATTTGAGATCAGTTGGCTAACGGTATTATGTCAACGACACATATGTCTCGACTTACCATTATACACAAAGCTCTGTGCTCTACCAATTTCTGCCTGGTCATTACAATATATGCATATTGTGAGCACATGCTTTGGCCATTCAGGAATATCCTCCAAAAAATTATGAAGCCATTCAACTTTTTCTCTAGACTTGTCTAGAACTACGAACTCAGATTCTATTATGGATCTGGTTATAACCGTTTGTCTTGAGGATTTCCATCCACTTGCCATTGATATCTTGAATATCAGATATTCAACTAGCATCGGAGTATCCTTCTAAATAGTAGGATCTCTAAAATAATGCAATCAATGATTTCGAGTATATCTAAGATATATTAATACCTTCACATTTGCTTTCCAGTGATTTTCACCTGGATTGCTTGTAAATCTACTTAAACTGCTCCTAGTAAAAGCATTATCTGATTTAGTACAGCTCATGAGGTACATTAAACTGCTTATGACCCTTGCATATTCCACTTTGTCAACATTTTGACCTTTATTCTTGGACATATCTTGGCTCGTGTCTATTAGAGTTCTGGTTATACCAGAATCATCCTTGCAAATTTCTCAAGAATTTGTCCACATAGTGTAACTAAGTCAATATGAGACCTTAAGGTGACTATTTGATATGGATGCCCAAAATTATATTGTCTAGTCTCATATCTTTCATGCCAAATCTTGAATTTATAACATGTCATTGGTACATTTACCGTTTTGTTTTTACTTATAACAATGAGTATGTCATCAACATAGGATCATATATCCTAATATCGGTAGGTTTGACATACACACATTTGTCACACTTATTTGTCATCATGACAATATCGTAGTTTCAACCTTTTGTTGAACATCTGGACTATCTTCACTGATAGTCTCTAAAGTTTATTTCGTGGAACTTGGATCAACTTCTTTAGTTATGCAAGGAAGTATATTTTTAAAAAGTGAAGCATTCTTTGATTCCATTATCATATTCTTGTGAATCTCATGGTTCTTTGATTTACACACAAGAAACTGATATGCATTGCTATGATCTGGTTAGCTAATAAAATACAATCCCCCATTTTGGGGATCTATTTTCGTTTGCTTCAGTAATGAAGTCATTACCTTTGCAAGATACCCCCACATTTTCAAATAGTTGTAGGAATATTTAATTACTTTTCATAACTCGTATGCTATCTTATTTCTTTTATTATGGGAAACCTTATTTAAAAGGTAATTAGCTTATATAACAACTTTTCCTCACATGTTAGGTGCATTATAATACCAACATTACTCATATAGAGCTTCTCCCCATCTTTATCTTTTAATTAAGTTTGGGTTTCAACATCATGCTCATAGAGGAAAATTTTCTCTATAACTTCATCTTTGCTTTTAAGCAAATACACATAACGCTATTTTTATGTCATCGTCAATTAAGGTAATAAATTTATTATTTCAAACAATATTTTGCCATGTCAATTGGTATGCCACTAACATTGAACTTATTTGAACGTTTATAGTCCGAAGACTTGTTTCTCATCTTATGGCAATTGAAGCATTTTCCATGAAATTTTGCTTCTTGAGCACACCACCCTTTTGGTCTCAAATAAGACCTTTTTTACGGTTTGTTTTCTTGAAGTTTTTTTTTTACTTCCACTATATTTGCCCTGGCAATATTTTCCTTAGCAACATTTGAAGGTGGTAACAACATTTACCTTATCCTCTTTAATAATAGGAAGATCATCATTCAGATCTTTGACCAAGTTTAATATGGTCAAATAGACAACATTCTTTGTTGCCATATTTTGAAATTCTTTCCATTGAATCTCAATGTTTTTTTCCATTGTGACTCATAGTCACAAACCAGAAACATAAGATTATGAATATGTTAACCGTTAGGGATTTAGCCAAATACTAAAACTAGAAACATAAACATAATTTCCAACTTTTGTTAGATGTCAGAAATTTAGTAAACTAAAAACATGAAATAAAAGTTTATACTATCTAATAGAAAGAACAATAATATCCAGCACACCAGGTAGGTAACTTATGAAAAGAGAGGTGGTGCACTAGGTACGCTTAAATACCAAGTCTTTTAAAGAACCAATCCTAGACATGCACTTTCATAATTGTTTTTCAATCATAATTATGGGTTTCATTCTCTCATGCTTAAGGAAGTTCTTGAAGCCATTCCAAAGAGGGGTTAGTTTTTCAAATGACTAACGCTTGAACGGATTCACTTATAACCATTCATTTTGCGAGAATATCGTGGGTGATCAATTAAAGTCACTGCCTTTGATTCACAACAAATTTGGAATCAATCATTAAGAATTTGGTAACTAAGAATTTCTTAGCACTGATATCTTCCATTTTGTATTTATGGTCCATCGACCCTCAAAATACTTTAGCCATTTTAAACACTATACACTTCATAACTTGCATCAGATAAGGCTTTCGACATAGAAAAACAAAGTTCTTCCATGCATTGATTCAAGACCTTGGTCGGAATCAACTCTTTAGATTCAGTAACCAATGTTACTTCCAATAACAATTCTGTTAGAATAGATTTGTCCACTTTGTTCGAAAGGAGATCAGTAAACCCGTTAAAATGACAGGAGTTAAATTCCTGAAAACAAATTTATTTACAAGATCTCAATTTGCAAACAAGATCTTCAATAAATAAATTCAATGATTTATTTCCCAAGAAAACAAAATCAATTATTTATTTCCTTTTCTAAAACAGAATCATACAAGATCTCAAGAAAATAAATTCAACAATTTATTTCCTTTTCCAAAAATTGAATCATACAAGATTCCCCACGGAAATAAATTCAACGATTTATTTTCCTTGCCAAATTAGAATCATACAAGATTTTAAGGGAGAAATAAATTCATTGATTTATTCTCTCCATTATATCTATTGTTTAATGGTGGGATTAGAAGCATTAAAACCCGAAACAAAGATATTAAGGCAACCCGATTCTATTTAACAAACAGAAACCAAAAGAAAATAATCCTTTGATTTTACTTTCGTTGATTCTTGTTTGGAAAGGAAGATCAAGTAAACTGTTAAAACGGCAGGAATTAATTCTCGAAACAAATTATTTACGAGATCTTATTTTCCAAAACAAATCAAGATTTCGTCTGGATATCTTGTTCGTCTCTATAAAATTTCTCAGAAGAAAATTTATTTATACGAAAATAAAATCCACAGTGTTTTCAAAACACAAACAAATATGTAGCACAAAAAAAGGATGCTGCCAAGGGGTTTCGAACTTGTGCCCCTTGGCATAATGACTCGGTCACTTAACCATCTAAGCCAAAAGTATTGTTGGATATGCTTTGTTCCAACTTGGCTTTAGGCATTGCCTTTTTGATCTGAAGGTAATAGTAAAATTAAATACCAATTATATCTCCCAGTTTCCCAATTCATTCCCCTTCTATTTCGAGAAACCATTGAACCTAAAGATTCTAGATGCCTCCCCAGTCTCCTAACGCATTCATCTTTCTTCGATCTAGTCCGTCGCCGCGTCGTCTGCTGCCACCGCCTCACTCAGTCGAACTATCATCGACCCCCGACCAAAACCCCTCAAACTGCACGCCATGCAGTCACTCTAGTTGTTGAGAAATCGAGGTTTAACGTTCGTCAAACCCTAAATTGCCCCAACTGTTCATGCCTTTTTTTGTCCACCTCCGTTGTCGGTGTGAAAAGTCGCATGTCCAGCTACGCTCAGGAGACTGAGGCGAACCAAACCGTGGTCGTCGCCGGGAAATCTTCATCGGAGCTTCGTCGGTTTTTGCCATTTGGGTAAGTTTTGTTCAATCTCCGGTCATTTTTGGTTGTATTTTTGTTGTGGTTAGATCGAAATCTAGAAAGGCATTTTTTTGGGCTACCTAAGGTAGCGCGTGGGAAACACGTGCTGCCGGAGGCAATTTTCGGTGGCCATTGTATCTGCCCTCCGATTTGGACTGGTCTAACCAATTGAGGATCGGCCTGTCATCGAACTGAATCAGATCGGGCCTAAACCAGATTCACTGAACCGATCTAAAGTTAACCCAAGAACCGACATGCATTAGTATTTGGGTCAGCCTGTTTTTAGCCCCAATGGCTTGGGCTAAGACCCAAATCGGTCTGAGATTGATAACCGACCCGACCTAAGCCCAATTCTTGACCTGAATCAGGATCCGGTCTGGCCCGACATGTTGAGTCAGCCTAGTGTGTTAACTCATCTAAGTTAACCAGTGATAGTCTGAGTCAACTCAGTTGACCTGTTGACTAATGATGTCAACATGACGTTAGCGTTAACTTTGACCAAAAGTTGACTTTTTTTCCCAAAAAGTTATATTTTTGGTTTTTCGACGTTCTGAGTCCGTTTTTAAAGTCTGTTTCGCGAAATTCTAACCCGAAAGCCTCCGAATTTGACCTTGAACCCGAATTTGTATATTTGTTTAATTTTTAGTTTAAGATCAAAGAACTTGAGAATAAGGACCGATTAATGGTTATGTTTGATTGAAGGATTTCGTGACTCTACGTACCCGTGATTAGTGGACATTGAATTCTGGTTTGAGAGCGATCAAATAGGAGTTTTAAAGTTCGACTAGTGTAGTTTTGGGTTAAGGTAATACTTTACTACCCTTTTTCATGCTTTAAGGAACTTGTTGGGAATTGGCTAATGCATGAATAAAGATAACGAGGCATAAGTTTTACCATTGTTTCATTTCATGTTGAACTGTTATAGTATTACGATAATAAGTCGGTTAAGATTAATTGACTCGAACAAGAATTGATGATCAAAAAGAAAGAAATCTGAGATTTTGTGATTATTTAATAAGAATGTAAATCTTCATTTCTAATATTGATTAACAAGGATTTAATTATCTAAATCGATAAGTTAAGAAATGACTGAAGTACTCTTAAAGTGAAAGAATGACTAAAATACCTCAGACTGTAAAAGCAAGTTGGGAATCTACATTTGAATTAGTAAAACGATCTATTCTTGTGAAAACCTCAAAATACTTGGTAAGATTCAGAAATAAAATTCATGCCTCAGAGAATGTATAACACCTGAATTCTTCTTGAATTTAGAATAAGTCTTCGAGAATAAATTTTCTAGGAGTACTCTGTAAGTCTGAATAGATTAAAGTGGCGTAAATTACTGAATTTATTGTAATGACTGAAACGACTAAAAGATTGAAAACACTGATATGACAGAATATATCGAAATGATCGTAATGACCTAAAAAATTAAAGTATCATTAGGCACCGAAATTTCTAAGTTGACTGGAATGATGGATAAACCCTTGTGTTCTAAAATAAATGAATTGTTTGGAAGTATCGAAAAGTGCCTGAATGACTGAAACACCATCAAGTACTTAAATGATTAAAATACATACGTGACTCGAGATAAGTGGAAGCTTGGATAAATCCTGAAATTCCTGATGAATCACAAATGACTGTAATGCCCCTGCAGTTTGAAGCATGACTTATGTAAATCAGTCATTCTTAATACTGTCACAATAATGGAAGAATACTTCATAAATACATGCTCAATCATTTGAGGCTCGTTCTAAGATAATTTGTGATGAGAGGTGTACCTATTCGAATGCATTAAAAGTAACGCATTGATGAGACATGTTTAATGGAATAAACTTGGAGAGCTTGGCAAGTCGCCAGCAATCTCCAGCTCAACAAGTCACGGACTTGCCCTATTAGGGTTAAAATAACCAAATTGCCCTTGTGTGTTAAAATGACCAAATTACCATTTGAACAAGATTTTCTGGAAATCTCCAGATATATCCGGAATCTTGATTGATCCTGATCTACCCAAACTCTTAAAATTTATCCTGATATATCAGAATTCCTACATAATCATGATATACTAGTAATACTAAATGATCTTTAAGTATAATTCTTGAATACCTAGATGAAGTTGATAATTAACGAATTCCTTCAAATATGATTCATGATTCTAAAGCCAGTCTAGAATGAACTATAATTCAGTGTCTCCTTTCTATAATTATCAAGGATTCCTGAGTAATAAATTGGACCATTTAGTGTGTTACATGATTACATGATTAATCTTCCTAATTGGAAACTAGTTTATCTATGCTGATCCCAAGTGATCCTGTTATCTGAAGTAAAAACATGACTTTTGGTTCCTAATTTCTAATACAAGTATACACGATGCATGGTTTATGATACTTCGGTTCTACTGATCAAACATCTGTATGTATCATGAACTCTTGACATATTACTATTGAATACTGAATTGACTGCTACATTTCAAAACTGTTTTACTGGTACTGGGATACTAATTGAAGATTGTAGGTTCAGCCCTGATCAGGTTGGTAATTCCGCTCATATTAGGTTTTTAGCTTCGGTTAGGGTAATTCCGCCCGTACTAAGTTCCTAGCTTCGGCTAGGGTAATTCTGTCTGGGACCTAAGGTAACCCTTTAGGTCAATACCTACTCCCGTTGGGCCTAGGTTAACGCCCGTATTCGGTTTTTACGCTTCAGCTAGGGTAATTCCGCCCGGACCTAAGGTATTCCCTTAGGATGGTACTCAAGCACAATGGGCTCGGGTTAATGCCTATATATGATACGGCTCTGGAGAACTATATACTGGAGTTTGATTGAAGGGTAGATAGAGAATTAAAATGAACCTTACTGCTACTTGAATCATATATTCTCAAAATAAAACGTTTACTACATTGTTACATTTCATGTATTAACTTTACACTGTTGGAACACACTAAACTCCTTGGTTTAATTTCCTTAATCCAACACTCTTCTAATTCTCTGTACGATAGGCTCTTCGCCTGATGCTTAGTGATTGAATAAGGACAATTCAGTTATCTTTAAATTTATGTCGTTTCACTGAAATAGCAAATCGTAATTGGAGTCTGTTGTTTCCTGGAACATCATGACAGTGTTATGCCTGCCATTTACCTGTATGTGCTTATAGCATCATTTGGTAGTTCTGTATTACTGAGCTTCCCAAGCTCACGTTGTTTTTACCATCGCAGGTTGAAAGAGATTTTTTTATGGTGCAGTGACCAACATCAGTGTTTGGAGTTCCATCGGTATTGCTTTTGGAGTACGATACTGGTACAGTTAGTGGGCATGTATGTCGTGTCTATATTATGTTTTCTGAATTTCCGTTATATGTGATATGATTTCTTGAAATGGTATTTTTAATAAAAGTTTGTTTTACAGTTTTAATGCATTTAAAATAATAATAATAATAATTTTATGTGGATTTTTACTATGGGTCGCTCTTGTGACCCTAATGTGATCTCCTAGATTTGGGTGTAACGCATAGGCGGGTCTAGGGGTTACAAAATAATTATTATATTTAATAATTATTATACAAGACACAAGATATTCCTTATCATGTCATATTTAATATTTAATATTAAAAGGCTAACATTATAAGAAATAATTACCTTAAAAATACATGTCATAATAATACCATAATTAAGGTTTTACCTTAAAAATACATGTACACATATTTACATATAGTTTTAATATTACCATATTCCATATTCAAAAAGCAGGTAAATTATTTAATCGCATTATTTTATATAATGTGTAAATGCCATAAATATAATGTTTACCATTAATTAGCTTGCCGCCAATAGAAAACATTGCTCCCATTAGTCGGCAACATCATATGCCCAAGGAATAAAAGGAACGGTTTTGCTCGGCGTATTTATTGATCTATTCAATCAAGAATGGCGGAATGGTGATTATAAAAGATTCGAAAGTAAAGCTCACACTACCTTTACACAGTAGGTTCTTTTTCCTCAAATTTCTCGGTAAGTTTCTGATAACAAATCAACACTTTTAAGTTTTCCATCGGGTCCTATTCCAAAATTAGAAAAAGAAAACAAGGCTAAAACGTGGTTGTTGTAAGAATTATTGCCTTAAACACTGTAACATGTTCATCTTGGATTAGAAACTTGATTTTGTCTTAAGATTATTAGAAAAATAATGTTAATAATCTAAAAATAATAATAAATAATAAAAATAAAATACTGAAATTAATATTGATAAATCGAACATATCGTAAATTGAAATACAAGAACATTCATAACATAAATCGAATATTAAAAACAACAAATTGAAATCATTTACTTGTAGTAGACAGGAAAACCGATTAATAGGAAACGAGTTAAGGCCTGCAATTACATAGTTTTCTTAAGATAGATTTTCGGCCACTCCTACGGTGCTTGAGATCACTGGTCGTCTGTCTCCCAGGATACAACAATTAAATAATCAGCTGCAGTTGCACAGTTGTAGAGATCACGAACTGTAACTTGCCTTCCTCTATCACCAAAAAATTATTTTGGAAAGTCACAGAGTAAAACAATAAAAAAAATCTGTGTTTTTGAGTTGTGTTTAACCTAATAAGTTAATAAGATATTTATAGGGATTTCACATAGTGAACCGTTGGAAATTTGACCTAATGGAGCATTTAATATTGAAAATCAATTGATTCTTTTGGAGAGCAATTTCTAAAATTACTATCTGAATTAAAGTTAACTTTTAATGTTTACCCTTTTAATTCTAAGACAAAATTTGGCAAATATATGCTCTTATTTGGAGAAAAAAATATTTCAAATTTGGGTCAAAATATTCGTAGGCCAACGGAGTACTCGACGGGTCCGGACATTTTCATTACTCATGTCGTGCACGTCTGCACATTTACGGACCAACAATTTGTTCCACATTTTCCTCAACAACGTTTAGATCAATTTCTCATTCAAAATGTCCAAAAATATCGATTTTTTTTCCAACAGATCTTGCTCCCACTATTGGTTCATTTCCTCTTTATTTTCTTATTGGATCTTTCATTTGTTTTTCTTTCTTAATTTGGGTTTTTGTTTGAATCCATGTTGTAGGTGTGGATTTTAAGATCAAGTTGCTGAGAGTTGGTGGGAAGAGGTTAAAGTTCACTATTTGGGATACTGGTATGAAACTCTTACACAACTTCTTTCTAGTCTTTCAGTTTCAGTTTCAAAATTAAATTGTTCGTTAAATTCTGTCTAAATGAAGTCAAGAGTCTTGTCTTACAACTGGCTTCTTCATTTTTTACATAGTTACATAGGAGAGAACTCATTTTTTTACTGACTTAAAGTTCTCTAATACATTATCAAGACATGAATCAGAAGGTTAGCCTAGTTGGTTCACGCATCTATCCAAAAAATAGTTTGAAGTTCGAATCCTAATATTCCGTCCTCAACGCCCGAGTCAAGGCCTTGTCTGTACCTTAAAAGTTACATTAGCATCATGTGTGGTGAAAAGAACTGTATTATTGATGATGCTGTTAACCGGTTGAAATGAGTTTCTGGATTGTAACATATGTTTATCTGGAGGTTGCTTCTTTAGTACTATTTTATTAGCTATTTACTTTTCTTTTTATAAAAAAAGAAGAAAAAAACACATCAAAACAATAGCCTTGTAACATGGAGAAATCATGATTGATGTTTGGATTCTAACAGCTGGACAGGAAAAGTTCAGAACACTGACAAGCTCTTACTATAGAGGTTCCCAGGGGATTATTCTTGGTAAGTTCATATATTGTTGCTCATGGTTTGAATGACCACAATTTTTGGACTTATTTTGTTGGTTTTGGTTATAGTGTATGATGTAACACGGAGAGAGACATTCACAAATTTGTCTGATGTTTGGGCCAAAGAAATGGAGCTCTACTCTACCAATCAGGACTGTGTCAAGATGCTTGTTGGAAATAAAGTTCCTAAACTTCTCTTTCTGATAATTAATGATGAAAATCACACCTCACCCAGAAATGGTTAAGGATAGATTGATACAGTAAGTCTACAAGATTTCATGAGTAAAAAAACAATAGGACTACAGTGTTTTATCGCGGTTGTGGACATATTTTTCACAATAATAATTTCAGATGCTGCTGCTATATAGTGACCGCTATTGCGGTAGTGAACCGCTATTTGAATCCCTGATTATATCCAATTTGCTTAAATTCCAAGACACTGAAAGGGTTGTAAGTAGAGAAAAAGGAATAGCGCTTGCAAAAGAGATTGGATCTATGTTTCTTGAGTGCAGTGCTAAAACAAGAATAAATGTGGAGCAATGCTTTGAAGAGCTTGCATTGAAGGTACATTTTCCAGTAATATTATTCTCCTAAATATTATTTCATTATTATTGGGTGGTGGGTCAGTTCAAATTATGTTTAAAATTAATTAATTAGTAACAATGGTTGTTTCTAAACTTTTATACCGACACAATGATTCTCCACGAGTCTTGATAATAGCAATAAGTGAATAGAATACGGGTTTTCTTACAATCTGAACTGATACCATGAGCAAAGAATCTCTTCACAGTTTTGACTAGCTATGGATCTTCTTACAACAGATAATAGAGGCTCCTAGTCTTTTGGAAGAAGGGTCTGCTGTAGGAAAGAGAAACATATTGAAGGAGAAACCAGACTACCAGGCTCCCCCTGGAGGTGCCTGCTGCTCTTAAATTGCAGCAAAACCGATGCCCCGACGTGCATCTCAATAGAAAGCTCATGTTCAGGCAACCATGTTGGTGGCTCTAAGTTTTCTACCTTGATCAGATTGTGAACAATTTGCAATGTAAATGTTAATTTCTTTCAACATTCTGTACTGCTGCAATTTCCAATGGCGCTGTCCATAGTTTATTTATGTAAATTTGTTTGATTTTGCTCGTCTTGGTTAATTTGTTTTTGCTTTTCAAATTAATAGGAAATTTAAGTGAAACAAGAAGCAGCCATTTCATTATGGTTGGTTATTTCAAGCATACCTTATCAAAGGGACCATCATAGTCAAGCTAGGGGAGATGGGTGCCAATTACCAAAAAGAATTTTCATTTTATACACAACATAAATCTTTTATCAATGTACAACTGAATGAGCCAAGCAAAACAGAATCCATCGAAATCGAATCCGTCTTTAGATCTTAACTAATGGTCTAGCAATGCAACTGATGAGTCTTAATATAGTCTCATTTTAGTATTTATAATACGTATATTTGCAGTGTTTATTAAGTGTTTTATTGACATTTTTAAGTTTTTAGTTATTTTATATTGTGTGGTTTGTATTTTAGATATGTTGTAATTTTATTACTTTTATTGTATTTTTCAGTTATTTTTTATAAAGTGTATTTTGAGTTAATTGTAGGCCTAAATATGTTGATATTGGTGATTGGATTTATGACACGAATGGAGTTGAACTCAAAATAATCTAAGGTGAAAAGAGTTGGACAAATGCTTAATTTGAGAAAATAGACTCAATAAATGCGTACTAAATTTCTGCACTCAATATGTTGCACATTTTGACTACAACTTGAGCTTGAAAACTCAAAATTAGGCCCATGAGGTATTGTTGGAAAGCTTATGGAGTCTGCTGCATTTTCAAAATAATTGGGAAGCCAAAACAAATCCAGAAATGTCCAAAAAATGCTGAAATCAAAACCTTACAAGTGGTGATAACATTGATGACAATTTTTAACATTTTTATGATATCTTCTAGTTTAAAAAAGCTTTTAAGGTGATTAAAAAGCCAAATTAAAGATGAGAGACGTATCTACAATGATATGAAGGAAGATGGATGAAAATTTACTCTCCATTGTCATCTAGCATCAAAATTTTCTTATAGAAAGGCTTTAGTTTTGCTTTGCAAATTATCTTGGTAGCTTTGTTGTAACTTTGTATTTAAAAAAAGTCAAAACCACTTTTTTTTTCATCTTTAATTTTCTTTTTCATCTTTATATATTTTTTTCTTATGTTTAGTTTTTGTAAACCAAATTATATTTTCTTTATGGTTATGATGTCTTTCTGAGTCAAGTTGCTGAGGTGAAATGATGAAGCTCTTGGTATATACTAAAGGTTAGTTTGAAATTTTCAACGTATAACTAAAACATGTTAATATTAGTATATGATGTTAAATTCACTTTACTAAATATTCATATTGATAAATTAAGAATTTTGATTCATTATAGACAAGTAATTTGACATAATAAATGCTTGATTTAATTAACTTGATTTATTGTAGATAAAACAAATTAGCATAGTGAATGTTTGGTCCTTATCGTCTTTGCATACCAAATTCGAATTTGTAAAGTTTTTAAATTCATTTTTAGTTTCCTTATTATTATGTCATCTATGTACTTTAGTAACCAATTACTAATGTTAATCTTGTATTGTACGTCAAAAGAACATACTTAGATTTGTTTATTAATTTTGATTGCACCAATCCATATAACATTATACGTTATACCTTTGCATTTTGGACATTTTTATTGCCCTTTGAATTTTGATTACGGATATTGGACAATGAACTTTGGACTCTCATTACAGGACCTTTCGATTGGATTTCCTTTCATCATGTTACTTTCAATTGAATAATAAAATGAATAACAATTAATCTTAGTCTAGATTTTCTAGCTTTTACGTTTGACATTGTTTATAGCCATGGAAAAGCACTTTTACTTTAAAAGCCAGCCATTTAGCATTGTTTTTAGCGTGAAAAACATTTTTTCTTGCAAAAGCGCTTCTAAAACTCACAGAGAAACGGGCCCTTGTATAGTACCAAGTGTGATTCTCAAAATCTTAGCATCTTACATTTATATAATTGTTTATTTATTTTTAATTAATTATTCGCTTAGCAGAAATTTTTTATTTGAATTTATAATTTTGTAATTTCTAAATAAATTTTTCTGTGGATTCGACCTCGAACTCTAAAAAATTTATTATCTGACAACAACCTACACTTAAGTGTACGACTAAAAAGAGCCGGTCAAAAATTAAAAATCTAGACATTAGATTCAATATGGTTAAAGTGCTATACAGTATCACCATTCGGTACTCATAGTTTCACCTTCAGCATCAACTGAATATAGCATCCAGAAAATGTCGTTGGAAACGAAAGAAACAAAATCCAGTACCTAATTAGACAGAAGATTCTACACAAAAGTTTACAGTCTACCCCTTGCACACGCATCAAGTAAAGGAATTGCTCCATCTTCACCCTTGGGATCCAAATTAGCCCCTCTTTCTATAAGTAACTGCAACGTGTAAAATCATCAATCATACTATTTCGGGGCTAGAACAAAAAACATTGAAATAAGTGGAGAAAACAACAATATCAGAATTAGTAAGTCCACCTATATTTTGATGAGATAAACAGTGGCTAGGCCTAGGTGCTGAATTCCAGGAACGTGTGTCCTTAAATGTGGCATAAGTAATGAACTGTATATGCAAAGTGTCAGGGCCTTAGCCTTTAGTTCACTCGGTCGCTAAGCCGTGCGGCACTTGAAAAAGACTCTTCCCGATCAAGTCAGCCTTTTCTCTCGATTGATCTGCTCAAAATAAGCAAGCAACACATTAGTCCCGCGCCACAAAACCATTCTTCAAGCCATGGTCGAAACCGTGGGGCATAGCGGATGCACACAGTCGACCCCACTTCCCGTAGGAAAGAAAAAGCGGTTTTATTTTATTAGAAAAAAAAAAACATCGGGTTACATTAGAAAACTCCCCACACCATCGACTTGGGTGGTAGGGGGCCGCCTCGATGGTGTGTAGGATACATACCTTTACCAAAGGATCAGCCCAAACTCTGCGATTGTCCACCCCCATACATATATGCGAAAAACATCATAGAAATGACCCGAGTAAACATTCTATTGTTTGAAATGAGGACACTTTTTCCTAACTAAAGAAATAATTGAAAACAAAGACTCTTCTTCCTAAAACATTGATGTGCTTGAAAATGGGGCATGATAGAAGTGACTCGGTTGTGGCCCCGGAACTCGGTTGTGACACCATGTGAGGGGATGGCCACAACATCCTCCCCCACCTAACTTGTCGACGCCCTCGTCGACTGAGCTGCAAGGAACTCCTCGATTTTCTGCTTGAACGCCTTTAGGTCATGATCTCTCTCCCAACTTGTCTCTTCGGCTCTGAGACCTTCCCACTTGACCAGGTACTCACGAACAGGCTTCTTCTTGGACACCGTAACAAACCTAACAGCAAGGATCTCCTCAACTCGACGTTCTGATGGGGGTTTGGTACAGATGGGCCCCCGATCACTCTGTCATCGGCTAACATCTGAGGGGCTCGCATGAAAAGGCTTCAAGTTGCTCACATGGAACACAGGGTGAACTTTCATCCATGAGGGCGACTTGATCTTGTATGAGTTATTTCCAACTTTGGCCACAATCGGTACTGGTCCTTCATACTTTCGCACCAATCGCCGATCTCTATTCCGTAAGAACCGCAACTGTTCTGCCATTAGCTTCACAAGCACTAGATCGCCAACTTTGAACTGCTGGTCCCTTCGGCCACGATCCGCCCACTTCTTCATATGTTTTGCAGCTTTCACTAGATAAGCCCGAGCAATCTCTGTATTTTGGCGCCACTCCTTTGAGAAATTAAAAGCTCGGGGACACTTTCCTTTGTATGACTCTAGAGTGGTGTGTGGAAGCCGCGGCTGCTGACCTGTCACAATTTCAAATGGGCTTTTACTAGTAGCAGAACTCTTTTGTGAATTAAAACAAAGTTGTGCCACATCCAACAAAGAAGGCCAATTTTTCTGGTTGGCCTGGATAAAATGCCTTAAGTACTCTTCTAACAACCCATTAAAGTGCTCCGTCTGCCCATCCGTGTGGGGATGATAACTTGATGACAAATTTAGTTTGGATCCCAACATCTTGAATAACTCTCTCCAGAAATTTCCAGTGAACCGACCATCCCTGTCACTAACGATATCTTGTGGGACACCCCAATACTTTACCTCATGTTTAAAGACTAACCGAATTGTCTCCTCCGCCGAACAATATTTGGGGGCAGGGATAAATGTAGCATATTTTGAGAACCGATCCACCACCACAATGACAGCTCCAAGATCCCCCACCCGAGGCAAGTTCACTATGAAGTCGAGTGAAATGCTCTCCCAAGGTCGTGCTGGCACTGACAATGGCTCCAATAATCCTGCAGTCTTTTGTCGATCCACTTTGTCTTGCTGGCAAATAAGGCAAGTCTTTGTATAGTCCATAATATCATGTCGCATGTGCGGCCAATAATATCCTTGTTCCAACAGGGCCAAAGTACGCCGCCAACCTTGGTGACCTGCCCAGGGAGTGTCATGGCATTCACGTAGTAGTTTCTGTCTAAGTTATCCCGCTCTCGAGACATACATACGCGGACCTTTCGTCATTAGGATCCCATTCTCTACCCAAAAGGTCTTCGATTGGCCACTTTCCACCATCCTCAATATTGCCATCATCTGCGGATCCTTTCCTATATTCTCCATTATGAGTTCCCAGATGTCATTCGTCACCCTACTAGCTGACATAGGAGCAATCAATCTAAGGGTTGCCAGATCGGCCCTTCGACTCAACGCATCAGCTACCTGATTCTTCTTCCCAGCTTTATGCTCAAAACTGAAATCAAACTCCGCTAAGCGCTCTTGCCATCTTGCTTGCCTTACCGACAGTTTTGGTTGTGTCAGGATATGACTAGCAGTGTTGTCTGTTTTAACAACAAACTTTGAGCCCAACAAATAATGCCTCCAAGCCCTGAGACAATGGGTCACAGCTAGAAGTTCCTTTTCCTGAGTTGCATATCTCGTCTCGGCACCACTCAACTTCCGACTCTCAATGGCCACAGGGTGACCGCATAAGTACTCCCCCTATGGCAAAGTCAGATGCATCAGTTTCAACTTCCATTGGTTTCTCAATGTCTGGTAATACTAGGACTGGGTCGTTCATTACAACATTTTTTAGTCCCTCAAAAGCATCTTGACACTTTTTAGACCAGACCCACTTCTCACCTTTCTTTAACAAATTGGTAAGTATAGCTGTCCTCCGAGAGTAGCCTTCGACAAACCGTCTATAATAGTTAGCTAATCCCAAGAATGATCTGAGCTCACTGACACTCTTTGGAGTCGGCCATTCTTGGATTGCCTTCACTTTTTCCTCATCTATTCGAACATGTCCCTGCCAACGAGGTGTCCTAGGAACTTAATTTGAGTTTGGGCAAAAGCACATTTCTCCCTTTTAACAAATAGCTGATTATCTCTCGAGTCTCTCAAACACTAACCGCAAATGGTTTTCATGATCTGTCAAGAGGAACTATATACCATTATATCATCCAAGTATATCACCACAAACTTGTCCAGAAAATCATGGAACACCCGGTTCATCAAGGTGCAAAAGGTTGCAGGCGCATTGGTTAGCCCAAATGGCATCACAAGAAACTCAAATACCTCATATCGAGTAACACAAGTTGTCTTCGATTCATCTCCCTCGCCACTCTTACATGATGACCCCCGCTCAAGATCCAGCTTTGTAAAATATTTCGCGCCACTTAGCTGGTCGAACAAGTCTGCAACTAAGGGGATGTGATACTTGTTCCGACAGTCACTTTGTTCGGGCTCTATAGTCCACACACAATCTCGAGCTCCCATCATGTTTCTTCCGGAACAACACGGGCGCCCCAAATGGCGCTTTAGACGGTCGAATAAACCCGACTTTTAACAGTTCATCGAGTTGTTTCCTCAATTCAGCTAATTCGGAGGGGGACATACGGTACGGGCATCTCGCTGGAGGTTTGGCACCGGGGACCAGTTCAATCTCATGATCCACCGTCCTTCGAGGAGGGAGCCCTTCTGGCAACTGATCTGGTATGACATCTTTATAGTCCTCCAACACTCTCAAAATCCCATTTGGTACCCCTTCAAGGGTTGACTCCCCATGTAGAATAGGTAATATGACAAAAGAAGGTTCCCCCTTCTTCACCCCTTTCTTAAATTGTATTGTTGACAGCATCTTTCCGCTTCTTGGTAGAATGGTAGCGGGTACCACCCCCGGGCAATCCCCTAGAAACAATAGGCAGCTCGCAGCAGGGACGGGGATGACCTGAGCTTTTGTCATAAAATCTAGTCCCAACACAACATCAAAATCGTCCATAGGGGAAACAGTGAGATCCACGCTTCCCTCCCAGGACCCAAGCTTGGCCTTCACCCTCTTAACACTTCCACAAATTTCGGCGGCAGCAGAATTAACTGTTTTCATCTGTCCCACATCTCTAGTAATTGTTAAACCGCATCTCTTGACTTCCTCAGGTGAGATAAAAGTATCTGTTGCTCCCGTGTCAATAAGAGCCCTAGTCACCTTCCCATTTATCACCAAGTCCACGTACATCAAGTCCTCTTCCGGCTCCTCAAGTTATCGGCCTCTCCCCTCTAGCCGTCTTACTCCCATTACCTGCATGGTTATTGCTCCCACTAGTTGGGGCCTTGCGTTTGTTTGAGCCATCACTGTAATCGTTAAGCCGCTCGGCAGCGGCCATGGCAGCGACTACATCATGCACCCGTTGTCTTTGAATCTCAGTCTAGCCCATGGCTTTAGGCCCTCAAGGAAAACAAACATCTTGTCTTTCTCTGACATGTCCTTAATATCCAGCATCAATGCCGTAAACTCTCTCACATAATCACGAATAGTCCCAGTATGGGTCAAATCCCTCAACTTCTTCCGAGCATTATACTCCACATTCTCCGGAAAGAAGGTAGCTATTAATTCTCGTTTCAACTCGTCCCAACTTTTAATGGAACACACTCCATTTGTGAACTTGGACCTCCACCACAATTTTGCATCCCCTGACAAGTACATAGAAGCCATCGAGACCTTGTCTTCTTCTATAGAGGTGCGAGTAGCCCGAAAGTATTGTTCAATATCAAATAGGAAATTTTCAAGCTCTTTGGCATCCCCTGTTCCCCTCATACTGAGAGGCTCGGGGACCCTATTCCTCTGCCCCTTTCCATGGTCACCGAATTTCCCACACCCACTTCAATCAAATTAATTTGAGCCTTAAGCTCCTCTATCTCATACTTGAGTACTCATTGCCTCCTTTGTCTCATCAAAGAGGTGTTTCACCATGTGAGCCAACTCCGATGAGAAACTTCAATTGCTCGAACTCGTTCACTGGTCACCACATGAGCCCTCTCGGGGCCGCCACCGCGCTTCTAGCTCCTCATACCTATCGGGTCTATGGTCCTACCCTTTTGTGCAGCACTCTAGCGCCATGTTACGCCGAAGTACTGCGCCCACCGGCACCTCGGTTCTCGGGACGGCTCTTGGCCCTCGATGCTTACGCCGCGTAGTCACCATCCTTGGGTTGACTCCTACCACACTAGTTCCCGAACAGGAAGAATAATAAGCACCACAATGCCTATTAATAACTCAAAGACCACCATGCTTCAAGAGGGAGTAAGCACCACTGTGCTTTCCCACTCAAAAAAAACTCGGCACCACTGTGCACAAGAAGCAAGAGAGCACCACTGTGCATCAAGAGGGAATAAGCACCACTGTGCTTTCCTAATAAAAAAACTAGGCACCGCTATGCACTAGCAACAAGGAAGCACCACTGTGCTTGAATAATAAAAAAAATTGAGCACCACTGTGCCACAATTATTAAAAAGCACCTATGTGCTATTGATTACGCACCTCTGTGCTTTTCACCGCAATGAACAAGCAACACCACACCCGAAATTGAGTGCAACAACCTTGCTCTGATACCACGTGTCAGGGCCTTAGCCTTTAGTTCACTCGGTCGCTAAGCCGTGCGGCACTTGAAAAAGACTCTTCCCGATCAAGTCAGCCTTTTCTCTCGATTGATCTGCTCAAAATAAGCAAGCAACACATTAGTCCCGCGCCACAAAACCATTCTTCAAGCCATGGTCGAAACCGTGGGGCATAGCGGATGCACACAGTCGACCCCCAGCTTCCCCTTAGGAAAGAAAAACGTTTTTTATTTTATTAGAAAAAAAAAAACATCGGGTTACATTAGAAAACTCACCCACACCATCGACTTGGGCGGTAGGGGCCGCCTCGATGGTGTGTAGGATACATACCTTTACCAAAGGGATCAGCCCAAACTCGCCGATTGTCCACCCCCTACATATATCTGAAAAAACATCATAGAAATGACCCGAGTAAACATTCTATTGTTTGAAATGATGACACTTTTTCCTAACTAAAGAAATAATTGAAAACAAAGACTCTTCTTCCTAAAACATTGATGTGCTTGAAAATGGGGCATGGTAGAAGTGACTCGGTTGTGGCCCCGGAACTCGGTTGTGACACCATGTGAGGGGATGGCCACAACACAAAGCTTGTCATTCTAAATCACAATGAATATATGAACCACCCAATTCCATAAACATACACAAAAAGTCTCCATTTTGATTCATAAGAAATAACTATTACCATACTAACATTAACCCAAAGCCACTACACCTCAATAACTATCGCCATGCCCCCACTGGTCCCTTAAAACGTCTGCCCCGCCCTACTTAAGATTTCAAATACTAATGACTCTTAACTAATTATCTTAAAAACTCTTAAAACGAATTCTTGTTAAAAGAGGATACAAGGTAATGTAGATGTCATTATGAGAGAAGTGAATCAGTGAACTGATAACTTATACTGCGTGAATAAAATTATTTTGCCATGTATCTTTCATAAAAAGAAACAATAAAACAATTATTCAAACATTCAAAGTTAACGAAAAATACTTTTTATTATATTATTTTATGAAGATAAACAATTATTTTTGTGGTGGTTCCAGTAGACTCTGTGGTTTGTACTGTTCTTATGGTAGTATCGAGTTTTTTGGTGTAATTATATCTTGCTTGTATGAAGTTGTCCTTGGCTTCGGTGGTTTATTGTTGAGGTTAAAGTGTGTGCTAATGAGGGGATCTTGTTTTTCCTGCGCTGTTTTATGGGAGTATTGGGGTTGAGGTTGTTGTTTAGATGAATTCTGGTCTGGTGACTGATGTTTCTGCTTGGCTTGGTTTGGATTGGTTTTGTTTTAAGGTGAGCAAGGTTTGCTGGATAGTAGTTGTGTTAGGAAGTTTGATGTTGTTTTCTTTTTGATGTTGGATATGAGGTTTCTTTTATGGATCGTTACTGTGTTGGTTTGGCTTTGGATGAAGATGTCCAAAATGTGGTGGTTTTTTGTGGGTTTATTTTGTGGATGTTGATGTTACTCGATTGCAGGTTTGGGTTGGAAATCGATTGAGGGTAGTTTCTTAAAGAGAACTTGATAGTTTATCCAGAGAAGTTAAGGCCGTTGCTTGTGATTGCGTAAGGTGTTGAGCTGCATACTGTTATGTTTACTGTTGTAGCTTTGGGTTGGGTGTTCTATTATCGTTTTATATCCGATTGTGTTGTACTATTTTTTTCTTCTTAAATTTAAAGAGGTTTTTAATAAGGTACACAATTCGAGTTTAGGCTTATAAGATTTTTCATTAATAAATTTTATTTTCCGAGCAAAAAAAACAATTATTTACCTTTATAATCATAACAACTGAATTTGAAAAAGAAAGAAATTGCACTTTAAAAAAGAAACACTAATTATGCATGAAAACTTTTTATTTCTTGAATTACAAACCACAGAGAAAACAGCAAAGAATATTAGCAAATTGATATCTTTCTTTAAGCAGAACAAAAAGCTTTCGTGGATGTGGAAGAATATAACTAAACCGCTTACTAATCCTCATGATCCATTCACACAGAATATCAGATTTGTTTTGGCGATGGTAGCTGCATTAACTTCTGGGATAACCATTGGACTGAGTTTCCGTCGCTTAAAATAGCTTTCCCTAGGATCTATGCAGCGATAGTAATCAAACGGGGATGGTTTGCGAGTTTGGAGCCAAAGAACCGGGTGGATGGGTCTGAAATATAGCTATCAGAAGAAGACTCTTTACGTGGGAACACGATTTGGGCAGAGTTCATTAATGTCCTTGATAGAGCTGCCAAGAGTTTGGGATCGAAAGATAGTATTAAATGGTGTGGTGCCTCTAGTGGCATATACAAGCCCAATGACTTTTGCGAGCTCGTTTCCTCAAGTGGGGCTGTTAAGGACAATTGTTAGAGACTAATCTGGCTGAACTTGGCACCTCCAAAAGTAGAGATCTTCGTTTGGAGAGTTGTGCAGGGCAAGATTCCTACCTTTAACGAGTTGGCTAGGAGAGGGGTAACCCAAATTAATAACAATGCCTGTGTGTTTTGTTCTTGTAAGACCCGAATTTTACCCGGGTATATATATATACAAATTCACTATAAATAAAACCAAAAAATATATAATAATATTAGCCCAAATAATAAAAAATGTCCATTTACATAGATATATCCATTATACATATTAAAAGCTCATTTTAAACAACAAGGCCCAATCCTAATCTTTAGGGCTCATTATATCAGTCTTATAACCCACTCCCATCCCAACAAAACCAAAATTACATTAGAAATCCATTTTCCTGCCCAAAGGAGTCCACGTGGCAGATCCGGATTGGACCAAAAGCATGCACAAGGATTGTGTTTTCTCCCCTCTTAGTTTTCACCAGCTGGATGATGACGTCGTCAATATGACGTCATCCTTGCATCACTCGATCAAACCCCTATATAAAGAAGAAAGAGAAAGTTGTCAGATTCATTAATGAGGGCCATAAATAAAATAATAATAATAATAATAAATAAAAATAATAATAATAAAGGAGAGAGAGTTACCATCTTGGGAAGTCAAATCGACATCAGAAACTGAACCGCCAGGAGCTGAACCCCCACGGAAAGCTGAAGCGTCACCGGAAAAACTCGTCAATCGCCAGAAACCTTGCCAAAATTATCATTTCGAGCCATCGGGGGTACATCTGATTCTGTTCTTTTAATTTCCCACAAATAAATTAAATGGAAATATCAGTTTAGATTCACATGCAAACCAAAATATAAACTGAAAATGTAAATGGGAAATTAGTTCTTATATTCACGGCGGCTGAAGTTTCTTTGAGACAATTTCGGTAGAGTAGAATAGTCTTGGTTTTGGGGTAGCCTAGATCTAGATTGGGAGAACTCGGGAGGATTCTTTCGAATCCAGGTGATTAGGTCTGATTTTTGGGGAAGTGTGGGTTAGATCCTATGGATCTGGGTAGATCTAGGATTTTAGTGTTAAAAACCAAAAAATTAGAAATTTCAGAGTTCTGGCAGGTGGACGAAAATCGCCTTGTGGTGTCCGGCCTGAGAGGAGCGGTGGTCGGATGTCTTGGACGGTGGCCGGCGAACGGTAGGTGGTCACCAGAGTTCGGCGAAGTTGGATCAATTGGTGGAGGCTATGGCGGAGTTGTGGCGGTCTGAGCTGAGTAATGTGATGAATACTCAAAGAATATTCAAGGGAAATAGGGCTTTGATCCGTTTTGGTGTGAGTTTAAGGGTAGGGAGTGTTTGTGTAGAGAGAATTTTAGAGAGAGGGTCGGTTATAGAGAGTGTGCATAATCTGAAAATGGTTTTTTTGGGAAATTTTGGTCTTTTATGGCCATGCTCAAACGGTGCCGTTTTGGCACCGAGTATGGGGAACCCGAGCGCTTCAAACGGGTCAGATTTGGAGGCCCGCGTGTTTTTAATGATTTGGAGTTAATTGTTGGTTTTGTCTCTCAAGCTTTGAATTGTAATTCGATTTAGTCTCTTTTCCCCTTCAATTGAACCCACAGTTTATATTTCTTTCCAATTGAGTCCCCTAGGCTTTGAAATTAGGCATTAAGGCTTTGTAATCCTTTCATTTTAGCCACCATTTTTAATAAAATCAGCTTTAATGTTTCAATTTGTTTTAATTTAATCATTTGTTTAATTGTTTTATTTAATTGAATGCGATTGCATTATATGTTTGATGCATGTTTGAAATTGAGCATATAGAATTACATGTTAGACAATTCAAGCACTTAGTTTAGATTAATTGCTAGAGCCCCTAGGTTTTAAGGTTCTTTAATTAGGAATTAATAATCAAATTAGGGAGATAATTATAGTGAATTAATGCGTGTTAAATAAGAAACTTTGAAGTTCCAATTTGGATGGTGTTTCATTGCTTGCAATAAGGTGTTATCCAACATGAGCTTTTAAGTGGGATATTTAATACCCATTAGATTCTAGAAATTAATAATTGACATAGTTAGTTTAATTAGAGCCTTAATTAGGACTATTACTTTAAATAATTAGAACAACATTTAATTAGTGAATATTATGTAGAAATTTAGGGGTTTTAATATGAATGGTATTCAAGCAATTGGTACTGTTTCATAAAGGCTTTTAAATCTAATAATATTTATAGTCTAAATCAGCTCAATTAATTAGAGCCTCTTTAAGTTAAAACTTAAAAAGAAAAAGACAATAAATAAATCATGCATGCAAACTTTTTATGGTGGAAATTCATTTTTAGGGGTGCCACTTAACGGGGTGCTTTTAATCTCATATTCGGATATAAATGAAATTCCTTATAAAAGGATATCTCCATTTGGAACATAAATTCATTTAATAATTAAGGGTCAAATTAAATTCAAATAATTATTCGAAATGTCAAAATGCCACGTAAAATTAAGGTACCTGTAATGCCCTGGTTTTGGGTTTAGATGTTTTGGGGTTCGTTTTAAGGGTCTGATGGACCGATATTAGAGATTTGAGTCAGTTTCGGGATTAAATCAGATTAAATATTTTTGGAGGTGATAAAAATATGGAAAAAAAATATTATAAATCATTATTTAATGTGTTCATGATTTTGGTGGAATCAATTTTGGAAAATGAGTTTTGGAAATTGGACATTTTGGACTAGTGACTAAAGTGTAAACTTTGAAAACTATTTTTGGTGATTGTTTTGTAAAAGGGTCAAAACTTTGAATCTTTAAGGAGCTAATTGCCCAAAGTCTAATATCATACTTTTTCCCTTAATTGGCTATTTTTAAAGTGTTTTGGAAAATATAAATAGGATGGAGAGAATTAATTTGATACTTAATTCTTTAAACAAAAGTAACATAACTAACTTTCTATCAAAATCTTTTCTCTCAAAATCTCTCCAGCCAAACACCATTCTTTTATTCTAAATCTTCAGGTAAATCTTTCTTTTCTTAAATATTTTGATTTCAAATGGATTCTCAATGGTTATCAAACAAAATCTTATTGTTTTAACTTTGTTTTCTCATCTAAATTCATCCAATTAAGGGAGAAAGCTTCCATTAGAGGTAATGTTCGTTCTTCTCCTCTAATGAAAGGTTCTTTACTGAAATTCCCAAGTTATTGATCCTTTACAATTGTTTTCTAGTGTGTTTTGATAGATTAATTATGGAAAATTGATTTAATTGTGATTTCATGGTGGAATTGATAGATTTGCGAACTGGATTTGTTTTGCTGGGTTTTTGATCAGATTAGATCATGATTTTAATGTTTAATAATGTTGAAGGCTTGGTTTTATCAATATAATCCCGAAACTAGTTGAATCTCTAATGTTAAAGGTTGTTAGTTAAGGGGTTTTGTGATGTTAATGGAGTTTAATCATTGCTAGAAGTAAAAGGATGTTGTTAAAGTGTTTTTAGATGTTAATTGATGAGGTTTGATGTATTGAATCATTATATTGTGGTTGGGATAAGATTGAAAGGTGTATGAGGTTGATTTCGATTTCGGTCGGATGGTTTTTGTGTGGGCAACTTGTGAGTTGCGGGTAATTGCTTTGAGGCAGTGTTTTGGATGCATTTTGATGCATATTTCCTCTGGTTTTGTGTGGCCAAAATAGGGGATAATCAAGGAGAAGTATCTTGAAGTGCATTGTGGCTAGTCGGAAGCTCGATTTGCGTTGGCGAGCAAGGCGAGGTGTAATCTGTGAGTGGAAACGGTTTAAAAGTCTTTCAAAGGTTTGAAAGTGCTTTTTGTTGGAGTATGCCGAAAGACCAATCATGAGATGGTTGTAAAAGACATACTTATTTTATCATGTTTATTAATATAGAGCCATTATTATTTTTCAGTCTTATTCTGTGCATTTATAAATAAATTGAATTATAATAAAGTCCTTAGAATAATATAGTTATTCTTGAATGTCCTTAATCGAGTATTATTGTGGGCATGGACAACAATAATATATTAAGACTAATATGTAGTTGATTGATGACAAAGTGTTGTCATTAACATGAAGATGTCAAAATCAATACATAAGTATGTGTTAGAGAACGACATATTGGATTAACCCGCTATGAGCATGTTTCTTGGATTATTATGTGACAGTCACAACGTAGCTCATAGTGATAACTACATATATGATCCTCATACATGAGATCATCATTATTTCAACATGGTGAGTGACATATTTTGATACGGTCAAACGTGTGTCGTAATTGACTACACTATAAAGACCAATATTGGATATGTCACAATCTATGTAGTGGAATATGGTTGATCAAGACAGGATTTGTCCCTCCTACATAATAGGAGTAATATCATATGCCACTTGATTGAGTGAGACTATAAAATGCATGGCCATGCTCGAATAAATTGATATGAGATATCATAGCTATTCGTTTATAATAGTCTACTCAAGATATCAAGAAATATTAAATGGACTATACAAGTGTGACTATTCCATGAATTGTGTTCAATCTAGATATGAGGAAAAAAGGATGTAATACATGAAAAGAGTTAATCATGAAAACGGTTATGTCGAACCACAACTTCTTGTAACTTAGGTAGCAATGATGCATTGCTAGATGCCACTCATTTCTTGTAATATTAGAATTTTTCTAGATATTACTGCTAACGTTACATGAACCTATAAGGGTCACACCCTATGATTGAAACGAACAAATATCGACTAGATAGCATGTGTACAAACTTGTTGTGCACGTAATAAGTAAAAAAAGAAATTATTATAATTATTGTAATTATAGATAATCTTGTTTATATATATTTTAACATTAGATAATTATTGTAATTATCAAATACTATTAAAATATATATATATCTCTGAAGAAACCTAATTAAAGTAGAATTAGATTCTACATATTTAATTATATTCGATTAAATATATTGTATATTTAATGAATCCGAATTTAATTAGAATTAGGTTTTTGAATGCTATATAAAGGCATAAGGTCTAGCAACCGAAAATATGCCTTTTGCGAAAAACCTCTCTAATAGTTAGAGAAGTAAAATATTGTTTGTTTCATTCGGGTGGACTGCGAAGAGGCCAGAATGTTGTTGTGACGACTTGGATTCAATATCATGCTAGAAGAATTGGATTCTCCTAACTCCCTGCGGTTTTTCAGATTTATTTAAGGTAACGTTTCATCCCTTTTCACCTCAGATTCGTTCCTCGTATATGGATCACTGGCGGAATACGCTGGATAATTTTTCGTTGCGCTATGGGTGTACCGACACTTCCCTACATTTTTGGGAGTTTAGGTTAAGATTGAAACACTTACCTAATCTCGGAAGTAAGTTTCCCTCTTTTTCTCTTTGATATCGGTTTGAATATCAACATGTGTAATTCATGTTTTGGAAGTAAACATGGTTTGTTTTACTTACTGTAAATGCATGATTTTGAGTACATAAGCAGTGGTTTAAAAGTATATGAAATGCTAGTGAGCATTGGTTTTTATTCCGGTCGGGAATGTGGTATTGCTTTGGCAATATGGCATGCATATGTGGTGATTTTGTATGGTTTTGTAAATGATATATTGGATACGTGACATGATGAGAAAACATTCGGATATAGTTGGCATGTTATAGGATAAAGTGCACTATAATATGTTTAAAATCGATCCTGGTTGAGGTCTTTGAGGTATAGCGGTCAGCTACTTGGACTATGATGTTATCACTTGGGTTGAGTGGTTGGTTCCCCTTGTTAATGTTAATCTTGCGGTCGGCAAGGTTGTCATAACATGCGGTCGGCAAGGTTGTCATAATATGCGGTCGGCATGGTATGGGTTTTGATGGCGGTCGGTCATTATGAGAGATCTGTGTATCTGATATGTAAGGTTAACGGCCGATTAACCAATGATTAGCGGTAGGCTAATCAAGGATAGTGGTCGACTATCTGGGGTCACTATAATTGCCAATATATGAAAGTTCATGTGTTGAACCTACTTTATAATGCTTTGGGATTTAAGCGTGGTAATATGATTTAATGCTTTGGGATTTAAGCATGGTAATATGATTTAATACTTTGGGATTTAAGCATGTGATTTGTAAATGATTTTGCATATGATTGATATGCATGTTTGAATTGGGAATCAATGAAAATGCTTCGGCCGTTAAGCATGGGATTTATATATGATGGTGCATAAGGATCGTTATGCATGTTTCGGTCTGAAACAATGAAATTGCTTTGGTTGTTAAGCATGTTTTGAAAACAAGTGGTTTTGGTTTCCAAATGGCTTTAAATGCATCATTATTTTTATGAGCATCATCACTAAGCATTTGTGCTTACGCTCCCTTTTCTAAATGATGCAGAGCACTAGAGTTTGGGGCAACATTGGCAAGGCAAAAAGGCGATCCAAGATCTATACTATTTTTTAGTATGAAACTCGGTTTTACTTTCCGTTAATAAGGCAATGTGTTCGCCATATTTTTGGGGGATTTGTAATTCTATTTTCCTTGATTTTTTAGCATGATTATTGCTGTGTTTTGGAGCTTGATTGATGTTGACAAACATGTTGATGATCTTTGCTTATGATTGAGGCTAAGTAATCGCTTAGGTATGCATCTAGTTAGCCTTGATCAATTGTCATGTTTTGATGACTCTAGTATGTTGGATTTGATACTATTGAGGTGTTAGCATGTATCATATGATGGAAAGTGTTCAAATGAGTGATTTGGTATAATTGGAAATGTGGTTTTAGGAAGCATGCCTATAGTTTACCTTTAAAGCATGATTGCCATGAGTTGAGGATGGTTCTGTAATATTATGGTTAGGATCGATCCTTGGTAATGTTGTATGAATGTTAGAAGCATGTTTAAGTGGTTTGGAGTCCATTAATGTAAGTTAAACCAACAAAAATGGACATTTTAGGTCCAAGCGTACCAGAATGCGTCCCTTCGTACTGGTACGGCTAGGCCATTTTAGGCTTAGCGTTTCGATAGGCGGGGTAGTGTTTAGATACGGGTAAGCCATTTTAGGCTTAGCATTTCGATGCACTGGGTAGTGTTTCGATACGGGTAAGCCGTTTTGGGCTTAGCGTTTTGATACACGGGGTAGTGTTTAGGTACAGATAAGAGCAAATTGGCAAGGTGTACCGGTACACGTGGTCGTATCGGTACGATTTTGAACTATTGAAATATGAGTCTTATAAATTATCCAAGGCATACCGAAACACCTGTACGTGTACCGATACGGGGTGCATTTAATTTAGTTATTTGGATGTTTGGAAGGTTTCTGATCTATTCATTTTGGTCCCTGATTGCTGTGAATGCAATTGCTTGAGTTTGGATGGTTGGATTGAGCTGAGAATTGACATGCAAGCATGTAATCTAACTAATTGAGGATTGGTAACCCTAATTTCAATAATGGTCCTTTGACTTACCAGTTTTATGTTTTAGTCTCTAAAATGTATTGTTTGCAATTGGTTGCCTTTCTGAGGTCCGTTTCCTTTGTAACTTCATTCGCTGCAAGCATGATCACTTAGGATTAATAATATTTATCTACAAAAGATAAAAGGAAAAAATGGATCGATTTTCGTAATCTTTCTCCGGTTTGCTTTGGCAAACCTAAAGTAGCTCGCTTGGTTCGGTCGGGCGTCTAGGCCGGGTCGAGGGGGTTACAGCACCGAAAATAGGCGTTTGTGAGGGTGCTAATCCTTCCCTACAGGTAACCGACTCTCGAACCCAATTTTTAAGAAATGAATCTCTGGTTTGTTAGAAAATGTCTGGTCCACCTCAAAGTGATCGGTGGCGGCTCCAATAGTTTTTTATAAAAGGTAAATTTAATCAAAAATGGACTAATTGATTCAAAATCAAATGAATTTAAAAAGGGTCAAAACCCTAATTTTACAAAAATCAATCATCGGGTTATTTTTACACACGATTTAAAAAATGGTCGCGACACTTAGCGACTCTGCTAGGAAATTTTTTAAAAACTGAGAGTCAGGCTTAATTAATTTTACGTGGCATTTTGGAATTTTATGATGGTAATTTGAATTTAATTTTTTCCATAATTATTGTGTGGATTTTTAGAAAGAATGGAGATAGCTTTTTTCTTGTGTGATATAAATTGTCACTCATGCATAAGCCTTCTACCCGGGCTTTTCACCCTTAAGTGGGAGTGAGGCATGATCCTACGTGAGTTATCCAGCTTCGTGATCGGAATTTTGTCCTCCTTCCAGTATACCAACCTTATATACAGTGAGGTTATGCCTCCGCTATAAGGGGTCGTATACTCCCGAATCGATGTCTTGTTGTCGTAGTAGACAATAACAATAGTTTGGGTACTCAAAGTCTAGAACGAAAACCACATACTGTAATCTAGAAACTCACCCTACTAGAGCCAGACAGGGACCATAGGGTAAGGTGAGGTGCTGCCAGAATGCCGCTAGTTTAAATATATTTCTTTGGTTATTTTGTGCACAATATAAATTGTTCTCTGGTTATTTTTACGAAATATAAATTATTTTTTAATAATTATTTTTTCTTACAATATTAATTCGCCATACTGACATAATTTTTGTTTTGTTGATCATATTGCATTTATGAGAGGTATTTATTCGAGGATCAGTCGAAATAGGAAGTGGTCATAAGAGTTGAAGGGTCTGATAGCAAGTGGAGGACAATATGTCACTGTAGACCTGATTCGAGAAGACTTAATACAAGAACGAAGACAATATCCGTGGAGGTCAAGTGTCATTAATGCAAGGTTGTACTAGAAATTTATGAGCATAATGAAGGTTTGCCAGAACCAAGTTTAATTTGAGAACATAGGATGGAGACATGAAGAGTCATTTCTAACAAGATTCCTGGGTTATAGCGTTGCTGTTAGACAGTCAAATGGATCAAGAGTTGTTTAGGGGCATGACCCGTTTATGAAGCCTAGTATAATTAGTCGCTTTTCGGGAAGACATATGTGACACCAACAATAGAGAAATACGAGGCTTTGTTACACTGCTCTAGGGGTCAAAAGGACAAGGTCTATACAAGGCTCAACAACAATTCAAGTTTCAAGATCGAGTCAGCAGCAGTTACAGAGATAAACAAGACGTAGTATATGAAAAGAAGGTGATAACCAGAGGACGGATAAATTGAAGGGGCATTGAAGGAATGTTTCTAAACCTAAGGAAGAATAGAAAACTTTAAACTCATAGAAGATATCCAAGTTTCTCAAATGATGAAATTTACCTAAGGATACCAAATTAAGGAAAATATCGATCTCCAATAAGAATGAGGAGTTGAGAAAGGAGATGAAAGAGTTAGAAAACACAGTACAACATTTGAAAGACCAGCTCGTAAGTTTTAAAGGGGTACCACAATAAATGATAAAGCATTGAAATTCAAGCTGAGTCAGTAATCCAAGTTATCCAGAAACAGAGTTGTGAGATGATTAGTTTTAGGAGCCAAGTGCGAGGAGTCGTTGTGGCATGTGTGGATTTTGTTTGATGAAGTTGTGAACCTGTGACGACATTCTGATATTGACACTGAGCTAGGACAAACGTTGACTCAGAGGCTAAACAAAGTGATCAACGAAATGAGATGGAGTTAATCAACAAATTGGCTTCTCCTTGTATTCGATCTTTTGGTTAAATGGGTATTACTCTAATGAATAGTCCTTGAAGTCGATACCTCATGCATTCATGCATTGCATCATTTAAACATTGTATTTTTATAAAAATAATATAAAAATTGTATTTTTTAAAAAATATTGTATTCTTTTAAAGTAATATTGTATTTTGAGAAGCATGGGCAACAAATCTGTTATGGTTGAACAATCTCAAAGGTTATTGAGGGCCACTTGGGTCGTGTGGAGCAAAAAAATTATTGATCAGTCTGAAAACAAGATAGAAACATGAGCTACCATATTTCTTGGAATCAGATAGCTCGAGAAAGAAAATATTCCAGACAAAATAGTAACATGGATGATCAAGATGGAAACTTATCTCACATAAGGGTTCAGTCTGAAAGGATCATTCTTGCAAAAAAAAGAGAGAGAAAAGACAAAAAGAGAGTCAAAAAAGGGGAAAAAAAGAAGTCAAAAAGAAGAAAAATAGAAAAACAAAAAAGAGAAAAAAAGAAAAAAGATGAGCAAGTTCAGATCAATATAGCTGGGAGCATTTGCAAGAAATCCAGAAGATTATGAAGACAATAATGAAATGCGTGGCTTTGAAGCGCTGGTAAATTGTAAAGATGTTGAGATGAAGGTAGCCCAGTGGACAGATATGAAAAGATTGAATGAAGTCGAATTCTAAAGTTTTCACCAGGAATTCTGTTGAGTAGTAGTTCAGTGGCAGTCAGAGACATGGTGATATTAGTAGAGTCAAGGGAAGATAGAATTTGTATCTGAAGTAATGAAAGCTAGGGATTAAGTTGAGGGTTGACATTTTCTCATACAAGAATTGATTATAGAAAGAGTATAAGGCACAAAGACTCGAGACAGAGAGACTGAAGAAGAAATGGGTATTTATGTTTTGAGAGTGAAGAGCCCAGATTCAATCGAAGGCTATCATTTGCTAGAACAGTTGAGATAAAAGAAAAAAAGGAAAGAAGCTGTGACAAACTTTTGTGGATAACTCGTTTTAGTCAGTGTGATATTTTGGCATCTCTAATGTAACATTTTCTTTACTAAAGAATGCCCCAAAGTTAGATGCTCAAGATGCTCATGGAAAGTCAAGACTAAACTGGATCTCATTCATGTTTTCTATCGTGAACTGTACTTCAAATTGCTCAAAGCTTCACTGCATCAAGTGAAACCGATAAAGCCACACCACCCAAGTTGTTACAATATTGAGACTCATTGTGAATGTCATAATGGAGTTCATGGTCATGACATTGAAGATTGTTATGCTTTCAAGTGGCAAGTTTAAAATGTCTAAACTAAGGGTTTTGGAAGTTGACACTAAAGGTCAGTCTATTAAGATTTGTAACTTAAGAGGTGGTTACCTAATCGGAGCCAATGTAATTAGATCTCCCAAAAATTAAGTGCTAAAAGACGTCAAGAAAAGAAAAAAAGGAAGGGCAAAGTGAAACCAATCGAGAATCATCAACTGTCAAGGAAGAAATCTCGAACAAACATGAATATTAAGACCTTTAACATATCTAGCCAACATCTTGAAAAAGTTGAGTTCATCTAGATGCCAGCTAGAAGATGCAGTTAGTTTTCACATGTAAATGATTGAACATTCCATGGGAAAGAGCAAATAAATGATCAAAGAAGCAAGGGAATTCATAGACATGATAGTTTCAATTCAAGATTCAACGAGAACATCAGGGCATGAACGAGAAATGGGCATGTATTCGTGCTGATAAAAGAGATATATGAAGAATTGTTTATATAATTAGAGTGGCTAAAAATTCACTCAAGTTTTCCTTGATTAACGGCTGACAATTAAACCACAGGAGATCTGTCTACAATTTTAGGACCGTTGTAGAGTAATACCCGAAGCATCCCAATCGCTTTTGCCCACAAGCATCGGGGGTCCTTTGTAAGGGAGGCTATTTCGGTTTATTTGTTTATGATGCTTGTTTCTTATATATTTCTCAAATGGCAAACATTTTGCATTCTTTGATTCTTTTAGTATTTCATTCATTCTTTGTTATGGGTTAGTTTTTGTTCTCCCATACATATATGTATATATCTTCAATAGAATTTTCCTCTCAGGTCCCTGGATATTAATTGTAAGAGTGACCTTGAATCAAATTCAAAGATCAACTTCAAAAATGTGACTCTTTTCTACTTTATTTGGACCAAAGGGAAAACATTAATGAGTGTTTAAGAATCACGGGAAAGTCTCAAATGCAAACTTTGAGTGAATTTTCCTCTCAAGCATTGCTGGCTAGGGTCTTTGAATGAAATGATAACCCAAAACATCTTCTACCTGAAGACTGCTTTTCTTCGAAGATATCCAAGTATGGGAGGACATTTGGCATTCCTTTATCCCCCTTCACAAAGAAAAAAAAAGAAAAGTATCATTTTCTGTCCCCCTTTGAGCCTGATGATTTTCTTTCGATTCAACCCAAACCAAGCATCACACCTACACTGGGGCAAAGAGGATGAAAGTTTGTTTGCAAGTGAAAGATGTTTGGTTTTGATCATGCTATGACATTGCTGCCTTGTGAATTAGGGGCAAAAGAAATGAAAGTAAATATATCAAGCACAAAAGTCAGAAAGGCAGGATGAATAAAGAAGAATATTTTGAATCAAGTCAAAAAAAGAAAAGAGATAAGAAAAAGAAAATGGTGGAAAGTTTGTGTTCAAAAAGTCAGCTAAATCAAGATGAAGCAACTGAAGAAAGCACTAAAGTTGAAATGTGCAAAAGAAAAGCAATGCATATATGTGAGATCTTCCGTTCAAATAAGTCTCTGTCTAAAGGACCAGTGGAAGATTGATTTCAAAGAAGGGAAATGAACTTTAGGGTGAAAACCCAAAAATGGGCAGTCTAGAGCGATCCAAAAAAAGGAAAAAAAGAAAGAAAAAAAGAAAGAAAAGGGTATTTCATCTGAACATATTCAGATCAGTGTAAAATGATATTTCACTTGGAAGAAATGATCATTGGTTTCATCACCCCTAAATATTTATTTGAACCTATATATCTTTTCTTTGGTAGCCGTGAACCATAGCCTATATTACAAGCCTTAAAAGACCATTTTGACCATATACATGTATTGGAGCAAGGTGAGTTTGTCTTCAGAATACACCCCGCTTATCAGGGTTAACCTTTCTTCAAGGACTTCTAGACTTCTAATGCTTGATTGAGATCAGAAAGGATGAAAAGATGAGGCATGGTGAGTTAGTGAGGTAAAGAGTGCCACCTTAAATGGCATAGAATTAGGTATATGAGTAATGTTTCTCCCAAAAGTTTAATAATTTGGAAGAGGTCACATGGAGTTGATCTTTGCAATTTGGTTCAAAGGCTCTGTTGCACTTGATATTTAGGGGGCCTAATCTTGATTTTTGTTTCCTCATGTTTGCCATGACTTATGAAATTATTCCAATTTCTCAAATCTAGTAAAATAATATTTTGAGCCATTCGCTTATCTTTTCAACAAGCATTTTGTAGATAAATTGATTAGATACAAGAAAAACAAAGGATTTCGTGGGTATTAGTATGATGTATTAACCCTTTAAATGCAGGCAAAATAGGAGGTAGCCTCGGTACTTGTTTAATGATGAAAGGTATGACGAGGAAAAGAAACAATTCTGAGCACTAGAAGTATCCAAACAAAAGTTGCAAGAAAGCAACACAAGTAATTCTAGGGCAAAAAGAGAAAGCATGGAAAATTTTTGGGGCAAAAAGCCGTAGCAAGATCAATCTGCGAAGATTATTATTTCAGAGGCATCGCAAGATGAGAAAGCTTTGCTTCCAAAAATGAAAAGATGAGGTGAATGTTAGAGCGAGCAAAGATGAACATTACTGAAGAATATGTTCTATAGAGTTCACAAGCTGAAACAACAGAAGTGATAATCTCTTTCGGAACCAGGATAAAGAATGTTGTCAAAAAAAGTTGAATGAGGATATAGCAAGAGCGATTTTATAAGAAAAGAGTGATCCCCAGTATTCAAATTTTGAGAGATACATGGTGAGATGTGGCAAGATAAGGGTCCATGTGCTTAATCCATGAAAGGCAAGGAAAGTTCCATTAGAACGAACAAAAGAAAACATTGTTGTAAAAAAGAAGAAGAGAAAAAAAAGAAAAAAAAAGAAAAAAAAAGAAAATCAAGGTGAAAACTTGAAAAGATGCCTTGAGAAAAAGAGGGAAAAAAGAAGAAAAACCAAAGTGAAAACCTGAAAGGGCGCTTTGAGAAAAGCAATCTAAAGTGAAAACCTGAAAAGGCGCTTTAGAGCAAAAGATGCAGAGATCTTGAAGATTGAACATGAGTGTGAGATGGGTTACGCTGTCAGTAGAAGAAGTTTTGATGAAAGACAAAGCGAAGGAATTTGGAGCTTCCCTAAAGATAAAAGTTTGCCCAAGTGGTCATCAGTTGAAAACATTCATACATCATATAGTTAGGCATCCATAAGTAGGAGCACGCTAATTCATACATTCAAAGCATTTTTGCATACTTTGGCAAGAATTTGCAAATTTAATCAAGGAAAGGCAAAAATCAATTTATAGTTTCGAGTTTTGAAAAAATAGATCCAAGCAAGAACGAGCAGAGATCTCGGAGAAAGGATCCAGTTAAGAATGAATAAATATTTTGAAGAGGAAGATCCAGCAAGGAATGAACATAAATCTTGGAGAATAAAATTCGACAAAGAGTATAGATCTTAAAGAAATAGATCTAGCAAAGATTTCAGTCGTGTTTGTGAGAAAGCAAATGTATTAATTCATGATTTTTCGTTTGCAGATGCAGATTAGAAAGGACATTCTGTTTACAGGGGCGGGTTTCTCTAAAATATTCTATTTACAGGGGCGGGTTTCTCTAAAATATTCTATTTATAGAGGCGGATTTCAACAAATATTTCGTTTACAGAGGTGGATTTCAGCAAGACATTCTGTTTGTAGAGGCAAATTTCGGCAAGATATTCTATTTTCATAGGCGGATTTTAATAAATATTCTATTTACAGAGGCAAATTTCAGCAAGACATTCTATTTATAGAGGCAGATTTCAACAAGAGGCTCCGTTTGTAGAGGCAGATTTCAACAAATATTCCATTTATAGAGGCAAATTTTAGTAAGACATTTTGTTTGTAGAGGCATATTTTAGCAAGATGCTCCGTTTGAAAGTGCAAATTCTAGTAAAAGAACTATTTACAGAGACGGACTTCAGCACCAAATATTTTATTATTTGCACGGAAAAAGAAGTGCATTACGATCTTAAATCCTTCAGGTCATCAGTAAGTTCTTCGGGCATGATGTTAAGTCCTTTGGGTTGACACCTTCGAAAATGATGAGAACTTTTCAAGGGTTGTCAAAATGAGATGGTTGGGCATGTTATTGGAAGATATCAAGCTTTTAGGCTGACCGTTTAAAAAAACAAATAAAGAAAAGAAAAAAATAAAATGAAAAAGAAAAGGAAAAAAATGAAAAATGAAAAAGAAAAAATAAGGACAAAAAAGAAAATGAGGAAGATGTTCGGTTTAATCAATCGCATAAATTCTAAGCACAAAAAAATTGATCAACAGAGAAAGAGAAACAAGAGATAAGATCCCATATAAGCTTTAAATGGAAAGATCAAGACACCTTAGACAGAAAAGTAATGCATTAAAGAACTCAGTGCTTCAAGCGAAAATTGAAATTATTTCATATTGAATTTGAATTAATTGATGATGTTTCTTTTTGCAGGATTAACTATTCCCCAGAGGAGAGGTGAATCAGTATTTCTAGTGAAGAATCCAGAGTTCCCAATAAGAAGAACTCACCCATCAAAGAATTTAGAGTTCATAATAAGAATAACTCACCAAGAAAGATTGAAGAGCTCATAATGAGAAGAGTTCGTTTACTGAGGAATGAGGAGAGTTCCTAATGAGAAGAGCTCACTTATTTGTGCCTTTACAGAGAGGTGGATCAACAAAATTGAAGAACTCCTAATGAGAAGAGTTCGCCACAGAGTTCCTAATGAGAAGATCTCGCCTAGCAAAGAATGAAGAACTCATAATGAGAAGTGTTCATCTTTTTGAAAGAATGAGAAGTTCATAATGAGAAGAGCTTGCTTATTCAACGCCTTTAGAGAGAGGCAAATCAAAAGTTTCAAGAAGAACGAGGAATTCCTAATGAGAAGAGCTCACTTGTTCGATACATTTATAGAGAGGTAGGTCGGTATGACCGGGAGGAATGAATGGGTTCATAATGAGAAGAGCTAGTTCAGACTTTGCGGTTAGCCTGGACAAAAGAATAAGGAGTTTGTAATAAGAAGAACTCGCTTGTTTGACACCTTTACATAGAGATAGATTGTTTGGCAGAGGGATAAAGAATTTCATAATAAGAAAAATAGCTTTAATCCTCAAGATATGAAGAATGTCAAGAGCAATTATAAGCCCTGGAAGATGAAGAATTTCATAAAAAGAAGAACAACTAAGTCTACAGTTTGGCAGAAGGTTGAAGAATTTCGAAATGAGAAGAACAACTTTAAGCTTCAGTAGTTTAGAAGATGGCCAGTGGATTCGGGCAAAATTCGTGTCTTTTCAGTCTTTTCCTACTTCTTGTTTCACAACAATGAGCAAAGAGGGGCAACTGTAAGACCCGAATTTTACCCGGGTATACCTATAATATATGCATAATTCACTATAATTAAAACCAAAAGAATATAATAATATTAGCCCAAATAATAAAAACAATGTCCATTTACATAGATATATCTATTATACATATTAAAAGCCCATTTTAAACTACAAGGCCAATTCTAATCTTTACAGCTCATTATATCAGTCTTATAACCCACTACCAGCCCAACAAAACAAAAATTACATTAGAAATCCATTTTCTCGCCCAAAGGAGTCCACGTGGCAGATTCGGATTGGACCAAAAGCATGCACAAGGATTGTGTTTTCTCCCCTCTTAGTTGTCACCAGCTGGATGATGACGTCATCAATATGACGTAATCCTTGCATCACTCAATCAGACCCCTATGTCAAGAAGTAAGAGAAAGTTGTCAGATTCATTGATGAAGGCCATAAATATAATAATAAATAAAAATAATAATAAAAGAGAGAGAGAGTTACCATATTGGGAAGTCAAACCGACATCGAAAACTGAACCGCCACGGAAAGCTGAAGCGTCACCGAAGAAACTCGTCAATCGCTGAAAACTTTGCCAGAATTATCATTTCGAGCCATCAAAAGGTACATCTGCTTCTGTTCTTTTAATTTCCTGCAAATAAATTGAATGGAAATATCAGTTTAGATTCACGGCGGCCGAAGTTTAGTTCTTATAAACAAAAATATAAACTAAAAATATAAATGGGAAATTAGTTCTTATATTCACGGCGGCCGAAGTTTCTTTGAGACAATTTCAGTGGAGTAGAAGAGTTTTGGTTTTGGGGTAGCCTAGATCTAGATTGGGTGATCGGTGGCGACTCCAATTATTTTTTATAAAAGGTAAATTTAATTAAAAATAGATTAATTGATTCAAAATCAAATAAATTTAAAAATGATCAAAACCCTAATTTTATAAAAAATCAATTGTCAGGTTATTTTTACACATGATTTCAAAAATGGTCGCGACAGTTCTAGGGTGAGTGAGACGACTGATCATCTGTTTTGTCATTGTGAATTTGTTTGGAGGATTTGGCAAAGGCGGTCCTTCATTTCATTTGGAACGTCCATTTGATTTTCCTGGATAATTTTAAATCTCTTCGAAGCATCTGGGATTGCCAACCCATTATAGCTGCAGTAAAACCTGTCTGGTCACTTGCTTTTTTTGGCATTACATGGATGGTATGGTTGTGCAGAAATGAGGTTATCTTCAACTGCAGAAGCTTCACTGTAAAGCAAATTTTTAATTTAGCATTGTTGAGGTTAGGGTTCTGGTGCAAGAGTAAATGGCTTTCCTCTATTATTTTCATTACAGATTTTACAATACATCCCAATTTGGTTAGTATCGGTGATGGTCAGTGCTCCAGGCCTGCAAGAGGGTTGTGGTCGGCTCCCCCTCCGGGTTGGTTGAAGTTCAATGTTGATGCGTCAGTCAAGGAGAGCTATGGTGATGCAGGGATTGGGGGCATTCTCAGAGACCCCTCAGGCTCGCATTTGGTAAGATTCTCTAAATTCATAGGTATTTCCGATCCTATAGGCGCGAAATTGTCTGTTATTTTGGAAGCCTGCCGTATTTTTTCTCAGACGAGATGGTGCAAGTTAGCTCCTTTAATTATTGAAACTGACAGTGTCCTTGCGGTGAATTGGATCGGTCATCTTGTTTGTGTCCCGGCTGTGTTTACAGAGCTAGTTTCGAACTGCAGGTCTTTCATTCTTAAAAATAAATGGACCATCTCTTTTGCTTACAGGGAATTAAACTGTTCTGCTCACATCCTAGCTTCGCAGGGCAATGTAAGGGATGTTGATTCTATGTGGATTGCAGGCTAAGGCCAAGTACTCGGGTTATATTCTGTATGTATATTTTGTGTTTTTGGTTTAGTCTTTGAGCTTCCAGGTCAATCTCAGCCTCTTGAGTGGATGTTCGTAGGGCTGAGGCATGTGGCTTGGTATTAAAGTTATAATACTCTTTTATTTTAATAAAGTTTGGCACTCTTTTCCCCTATTTAGGTGTAGAGGGAGTTTTTAACGAGGCCATTTTCCTTAAAAAAAAGTGTATATATATCAACATAATACATTAAAATTTGCCTTCTTCCACTGGTGTCTGAAAGGAAAAAGTAGTAAAAAAGCTTAACATAACTGGGATTTCTCTACCCCACACTGGTCATATTTCCTTGGAACCATGTGTGGGCATGTTTGAGCAGCAAACCATAGAAAAAGATTCCTAAAGAATTCCCAACTATACTGACATTGCCACTACTAGTGCCTGCTCCAGGGGCTAACTTGGTGGGACAGGGACAGTGTGGCCGAGAAGATCCACTGATTCAGCCCTTTTCTGCTTTTTTCAAGCAGGCATAATATACCTGGATGACTGATCTTTGCATGCCTGTCACATCTGCAAAAAAAAAACTCATCTCCACTTCCAGGCCTACACTTTGTATATGCTCCTCTTATCATTTCAGTGGCCACTGGTCTAGCCATGCTTTTTGCTTTCAACAACCAACAAAATACATTAAACCAATCTAATTTATGAAGCAGTGAATGTGAAAGAGTTGGAGGATTTGGATTGGTTTTTTGTTTTCTTAAATGTCACTGAGAGCACCATACATATGGGCATTGTCAAATGAAATGATGCCTTTTTCTTCTCATGGATTTGAATGCCTTGAAGCAAAGTGGGTCATATGGCGTGGCTTCTCAATGCCCACCAAATATGTCCATTAGCCCACATTTAAACAGATGGTTGCCATTTGCATTGAAAGTGGGCCAAGACAAAAAGGAAAAACTAGGCATATGTGTAAGAGTTTCTTGTCCCCTTTTTTGTTCTTATTCATGGAGTTCTAATATGCATATTTATTTATGACAACACACGCTCACATGTTCACTTGAAGACGAGTATATGAATATTGGGTTGATAAAGGAACTTTTTTGTCGTAAAAAACCTGTTATCCAATCTCTAAGCCTTCTAATTTTCAAAACAGTGCTGAATCTAATGAGCGGTTCTAGTGAAAAAGATGATGATATTCATTTTATGAGACTCGGGTTTGATATGTGTGCAAGGTTGTTAATTAAAAGTTTAGCTACTAAATTAAGCATTGCCTAATTAATAAGCTAGATTAAGGGGCCAACTTGTTTCCCTTCCTTCACATGGGTCACTATATTGATAGGGCAGTTAGCAATCTTGCTAGCTTATTTGCCATCCGTTTAAATCTTTTGGGTCATGTTAATGATAATTGATAAAGACAGATATGGAGCTTTTAACTTTCTTGCAAACCAAACAACAGAACCTAATCCACCACTTTCGGTTGTGGAATTGGTGGTGACAAACTCATGGTTAAAAAAAAGGAAGAAATGAAAATTATCTTTATATGAATCAAATGCTACCATAGAAAAGAAAATAGAAAATAAAAAAGTTCACATACTTTACCAAATTTAAGAAATTTTCAATTTTGACTAACATGGAACAAGTTAAATTCAAAGAATAATGAACAATTATGAATGGTATTTCATGAGAAAAATAATCCATGTTAATAATACAACATTGATTAAAAAGATGGAGTTTGCACTTTCTAGTAATGGCAATCAACCAAAGAAGCCGAAAAGAGCAGTAGCTTCTCCTGCTCGGAAGCTAATGAAAATTTGGTTTCCCTTTGATGATCGTCTTCTGGGGCTGGAAGGTTAAGATCCAATTGCAGAACAGTTCTTGGTTTCTTGGATTTGTCTTCTGATTCAGGCCTCACAATCCTTGTTCCAACGGTTGTCGTTGTCGTCGTCGTCGCCGTTGTCGGAAAATTATTTAAAGACCTATGCCTCCTCATATGTCCCCCAAGAGCTTGTCCGGACGAGAACTCGGCTCCACAAATCGAACACTCGTGAACTTTGGGTTTGCTGCCATGTCCTAAAACATGCTTATTCGTTATCTGAAGTGAAAGCGTTGTGTTCATGTTATTGAACGGCGGATGAACATCATCCTCTTTCACGAACATCAACCCTTTATTGTTCTCTTCATTGTCAACAACCTTGGGCTTCTTGTGGCTTGCTCTATGTCCACCAAGCGCCTGGAACGAAGGGAAACACCGGTTACACGTCTTGCACTGGTGAACATACACCCCGGTCACCGTCTTGCTCGTTGTCGCCATAGAAACCGGTTGGGGTGGTGGCGGTTTTCTTGTCTGATGACCTCGTGCCAAAAGTATCAAACAATTAGCCATGTCCTCGTCTTCCTCAGTGCTTTCTGCTAACTCAACAGACGTTACAGGAGAAGCAAACCCTCTCGAATCATCACTGTTTCTCCCACTTTCCCCTCCACTAGAACTCGTCCCCGTCGTCGGACTCGAAACCATCCCCAAACTTAGAGGAGAAAGCTGCCTTGGCCGCTTACTACGTTTACCTTTGATAATCTGCAACTGATCGTTACAAACAACAGCTTCCTCGTGCCCCTCCATCATCATCATCTCTAATCCAATTCCAACAAAGGGTGATCAAAGCAAGACAAAATATTAGATATGTTTGGTTTCAGTTCCCCAGGAACTTGGTTTGCAAGTATGTTACTCCTATGTTCCAAACACAGACAGCCACAAATCATATATATTAAAAAATATTATATATATAATGGGGAGTATGGGAAGGCGAGGAAAGGAGTGAGATTCGGTTGGCTTTGAAGCAAACCCATTACTTTTTCCCAACGATTCCTACATGGAGAATTGGTTTGCAAGACTGGAACCACATAATTTGCGCCTCTCCACCTTTATTTTGCCTTTTTCTTGCTTGGATCAAACTTATATTTCTGTCAACTCTTCTCATCTGTTCATACTTTTAGTAATCTGGTTCTTATAACAGTGCATACACTTTATTTAGAGGTTGCTAACATCTTCCCAAACTTGGCATTTTATTTAAACTAAATTTAACTAATACTCATCAATTTGTTAGTTAATTATTTTACTAACATTCACTTTACATCCCCTCTTCAAATTAGTCATTAGGTCAATACTTTTACTAACATTAGGGTACAACTCTCTAGAAATAAGCTTCTCCTTGTGTTAGTGTTTTAATTTCAAATACAAACTATAATGATCAAATAATAAGAGCTTTGTTAATTATATTTAGGGTTTACAGTAATTAGGGTATTGTGTTAAGCCACTTAATCAAGCACCTTCATGTTCAGTTGTGAATTATGAATTAGGGTTTGCTAAAACCACCCCAAAATCATGCCGGTTATGAAATAACGAATAATTTGATGAATTTGCTAATCTTTTTTTAAACCCCCAATCATTAGGAGTGGCTAAAGACTTGCCATCTAACACATGCAGCAGCAAAATAACATTACATTCTATAAAAATGAAATAAAAAAGTCAATTATCCGTTTGTTTTTTCTAAATAGCTTTGGAATTTAGTGTAGACCACGAGCTCTATTTTGGCAATACAATAATACAGTGTGAATTGGCATGTCTCATTTGTATAACATGGACCAGTTGACTTTAGCAACATGTATGAACAAAATTATTTATATGTAAAAAAACATCACGCATTATGCATTCATTATTTGTTAATGCTAAACCTATATAGTGTTACCTCTATTAGGTATTTTTTAGTCATTTATATGGTTTAACTTAAATACAAATAAGAAATATATATTGTTTACCATAGAAAGATAACAATAAATATATGATTGCACAATAATGAAAAGACATCAAGATCTAGGTAGAGGAAAAAAAAAACCACAAACATAGGAGTAGAAATTCATTAATGTCGAAAAATAAGAATACAATAGAATTGTGACTTAGCACGATTTTTGGGTTATCCGACTCTGTTTTTATCCTAACTCAAAGTATCTATGTACAGTGATAAATATTTGATTACAAAGAAAATCTAATCAAATTGAATTTCCTACTTTCAAGCAAAGTATAATTGTAGAAGTATACATAATTATGTACGGACACCAACTATTAAGACGTGTACCGTATTGCGGGCCTTCGGCCCACTTCCTTAGCATCTATCACATATACTTATTTTTTCTCCAATTTTATTTTTTACCGTGTTGGTCGCACTATAAATTTTATGGGCCAGAACAAAACAATATTCGAGTTACAACTTTGAACGCTTGTTTTAAATATCTATTAAATTTTATCCTAGTTTTTACTATTTTTTCTATTTTCAAGTTTAGAACTATACTAACTCTTCTTTTATATTAAACAAACTATTTTAAAACTCAGATAACAATTAAACTTCATTTCTATGTTATTATTCGTATACCAAACATAAGGTTAGTGTAATAATTCTGTAACAGATAAGGAAGGTATTTATTTAATGAAGAAAAGCAGTTGGTATATGGTAGAGTGAAGCAAGCAACCCGCAAGCATGAACCGACCGAACACCATAATTTTATAAAAGAAATAATAATGTGGAGGAAATCCAAGGACGGCGATGGAGCTGTTTGGGGAGATTCTCGGCGTGAGGAATTATTGTGGGATTGTGAGAGTCACGTTAGAGCAAACGCCACCACCCCCATTCAGATTTCAGCACTCTGTATATATACATAGTTAATGACCTAAGTAAAGCATCACAACTCGCATCCATTTTTCTTTTAATTTATTTTCTGATTTACTTCAAAATAAATGGTATTTATTCTCTCCAAATTTGTTCTTTGCTTTCCTCCGCTCATTTCTTGTTCCCCTCGGCTCTTTCTCTGCAGGCTTCATTTCTTTTATAAAAAAATAATCATTTTAAAAGTATAACCCCTCAATATATATATACAATCAAATAAATCTATAACTACATCCCATATGGCCATATCATCAACAAAAAAATCAATCCTCGTAACAGAACTTCATTCTAAATGTGTTTGGTTGGTCGAATCTTACATTACAACTCATAATGTTATATTTCGAGGTAAGATTATGTAGTTTGGACTTTTAATATTTTAATCATTTCGCAATTTCACATTTTCAAAATAGTGTTAAAATGTCATAATATAGGGTACATTGTAATCATTGCAACTTATTTCTTAATTTATCTTATATTACAGGTGCAATCTTAAGTTTTAAATTGAATTTACCATTTGTTCTTAATCTAGGGATGTTAGTGGAGCGGATTTTATGGGAATTCGGCCCATTTTTGCATTTAATTGGATAGGAATGATTACAAATTTTGTGAGTTGTGGGGCGGGGATGAAAATAAAAATTAGATTCGCCGTGGGTGGTAAGGAAGGCATGAATATGCCTTTGTGCTGGCCCCATCCTCACCCACCCCGCATCATCCCCACCTGCCCAACTAATCTTATAAATATTATTAAAAATATAATATCAGTTTGGATCACAGTCAAATTTAAGGTAATTTATATTGACTTGTCTTGGAATATTAATGAAAAATTCTCTCTCTATATATATGGGTAAGATTTTGATACACAGGCTGTGTAAAACTAATTTTACACAAGCCTGCATATTTACACTATAAAACCCTAATTCCTAAAACTAAAAGGCACGTGTAAACAGTAAACTAAAGTTTACACGGCCTGTGTATCAAAGTTTATATATATATATATATATATATATATATATATATATATATATATATATATAACTAATTGAGTTTTACTAGTGTAAGTGAATCTTAAACTATATATATATAATTAAATTTGAGATTAATCAAATTAAATATATAAATATTAAAGGTTTAGTAAATTGTGTTTCTAGGTAATATTATATTTCATAAACTAAGCATTTGAGTCTTAGCATGGTTGTCAAAAAAATATTTTCAAATAAATAAAATATCTATTTTAGACATTATTTCAAAAATATATAAGTATTAGTTATATCGATAAAGATAAATAGGTATTTCGTTCAAAAGTGTTTTTGAGAAAAACAAAAAGCTATAAATTTTATCTTTGAAAAAAAAATTTTCAATCTAAACTGAAAAACATTTTTAGTCTAGAAAACTACTTGTTCTTAATTACTTTTGACTCCAAAAATTACTTTGAAAAGTTATGCATATAGCGTTAACCAGATCCTTAGGACAACAATCCAGGCTACATAAAACCCCAATGTGCTTTTTAATTTTTCCACACACAAAAAAAAATTAATATCTCGTATATTGTCAGATTTCACCAAAATAACTCCGACAAACCTCGAGTCTTGTATTGTTGCAATCACAAGGACTAAGCATAAAATTAATATATAGTAAAATATTTTCAATGAAAAATTATCAACTCATAGTTGATTAATAATTTTACAATAGTCATTCTTTAATTTATTAGGTTATGATTAGCTTTAAGGAATGATTAATGAGAATGCTTTAAAAGGAGTATAACTTATTATTATTATTATTTTCTTGGCCCTTTATAGTTGATCTGATAAATCATGTGGAGGCAATAATTTTGAAGCGAATTAGTGATGATAGTGGTGCAGCACCAATAAGAGCTCCATGGTTAAAGGAAATTTCATGGAATGCGAATCAAACACACTACAAAACAGCTATAAGAGAGAGATTTGAATCTCTATTTCTTTAATTCATATTTGTTTTTAGGGTAAACTACCTATTTGGTACCTCACCTATTCTTGTGTTTCTATTTTAGTCACCAACTAGTTTTTTTGGTAAAATCGTGCCTAACGGTATGTTTCACTTATATTTTGGTCATTGACCATTAAGTTTGACCATTGACTTGACGGAAATGGTGAATGTGAGATGGTATAATGATAGTTTTAGTCCTCGACTTTCCTCTACTTTGTTGTTATTATTATTTTGTTTCACTTCTATTTTGTTTGAAAATGCTTAACTTGTCAGAGGGTCAAAGTCGAGCATGAAGTCCCTACCGGATTACTCCAACCAATCGAATTCCCTCAGTGGAAATGGGATCGGATTACAATGGACTTCATTACTGGTCTTCTTTCTACTCCAAGAAAGAACGATGTGGTGTGGGTAATTGTCGATAGATTCACAAAGTCTACTCATTTCATCCCTGTTCGAATGAACATGAGCTTGGAAACCTTAGCCGAGCTATACATACGTGAAGTGATTCGGTTACACGGTGTACCTAAAGCTATAATCTTCGATCGAGACCCTAGATTCGCTTCCCGATTCTAGAATTCCTTGCAAAAAGCCCTTGGAACCAAAGTGCATTTGAGCACAGCTTTTCATCCACAAAGTGATGGCCGATCTGAAAGAAACATCCAAGTACTTGAAGACATGCTACGTGCTTGTGTTATAGACTTCGGAAAGAACTGGGAAAAATCTCTACCCCTAGTAGAGTTTGCCTACAATAATAGCTACTAGACATCTATCCAGATGGCTCCCTTCGAAGCTCTATACGGAAGGAAATGTAGAACTCCCTTGTACTGGTCTGAACTGGGAGAAAATAAAGTATTGGGACCTCAATTACTCAGAGAAACCGAAGAACAAGTTCAAATCATACATGATCGATTGAAGCAAGCCTTTGATAGACAAAAAGCCTATGCAGACTTGAAAAGGAGAGACATACAATACAATGTTGGAGACAAAGTCTTCCTCAACGTGTCCCCTTGGAAGAAAATCTTTCGGTTTGGAAGAAAAGGGAAACTTAGTCCCCGATTCATTGGACCATTCGAAATCATTGAAAGGATAGGGCCAGTGGCCTATCGATTAACTCTTCCCAGTGAGTTTGACAAGATTCACAATGTCTTTCACGTGTCAATGCTTAGAAAATATCGATCTGATCCATCCCATGTTCTTGAACCTGAAGAAGTAGAATTGAATCCCGACCTATCATATGAAGAAGAGCCAATACGAATACTTGACAAAGAAGTTATAAGACTCCGAAACAAGAATGTTCCCTTGGTGAAAGTGTTATGGAGGAATCATAAAATGGAAGAGGCAACTTGGGAACCTGAGGCTACGATGAGAGATCAATATCCTCACTTGTTCAACCCAGGTAAATTCGAGGGTGAATTTATTTTAAGGGGGAGAATTGTAACACCCTAAACTGAGCCTAGGAAAGTTACCACTATCTAAGTGATTAACTAATTGAATTAGGTGTTAGTCAAATTAAAAGAATTGGAAATTAATTGAGGGAAGAATAATAGTTAACATAGTTAAAGGACTAAAATGTTATAGATAACAAGTTAGAGTGCCAAATTAAAAGGAACAAATTGAAATAAGAGTGAAACAACAAACTTGCATGTGTAATTAGGCCATTATTCTATAATGGAATACATGTGGCAAGTAATTTCACACATGGCAATTAAAGGTGTAATGGCCGGCCATGTTGTGTGAATGAAAGAGAAAAACCAAATTTGATTCTTCTTCATCTTGTTGCTTACCATAACCGAATAGTGAGAGAGAGGGAGAGTCTGAGAGAAAGCTTCACGGAATCATCTTCAAATTCATGTTCTTGATTTAGTCTTGATCAAATTAGCTTAGGAGAAGGTATAATTCTTGGTTCCTACGTGTTATAGATTTGAATGATTGAAATATAATGCTTAAATCTGGAAATTTATAATGTTCTTGTTGCTTAATTTGAATAGGATGGAAGATGTGCATGTTATTGTGATGTTAGCTCTAAGATTTTTGAAATTTTGAATGTTGTGATCAAATTGCTAAGAAAGAAATATATATGATTTCTGGAATTTGCTGGGAGATTGCTAGAAAATTAAGTACTAAATTGGTATGATTTGAATGTATCATGGCATGAAACTGTTTTGATCACATTGCTAGATAAGATTGTGTAAACATGCTTGATTTTATATAATTCTTTGTTTTGATCACATTGGTAGGTGAATAAAACTGACCTAGACTTGTATGAGTATGCATATAAGTTGAATTAATATGTTAGAAGTAACATCCAAGTGATTAAAGAAGCTAGAAACTCAAACTAGTGTAATCTGCCCAGAATACTCTGTTCTGGGCAGTAACTTTGAAAAATCGCTATAAATTGTACAAAGAGAATTTGAGGCTGGAAAATTTATGGATAGTGCCTCAATATGTATAAATTCATTAGGATAAAACAGAATTGAATTCGGGATTGTAGAATGAATCGTAGAAATGAAACACTAAGGACAGTGCAAACTGTCCAGTGTTGTAAATTGCCTTGTCTTTAAACTAAAAACTGTATTAATTGGGAAATAATTAAAATGAAAGGCCTATATGGTTAGAAAAAAAATTAAGTTAGGTTTCCAACGGTGTAAACCAATTGAAATTCCGACGTACGGAATGAAAGTTATGCATGTTTAAGTCAACAGTGCACAAGCTGCCTGGCAGCAGCAGTTTAGATGTTATTGGTCTTGTATATGTGATGTGTTAACCTTGTTGCTATGTTGAATGATTTTGTGGTTACATGTTTTGACCTTGTCCTATCTATGTCATTTTTTAGAGCAAGAGAGGACTTTGGAGAAGGATCTAAAGTAGAGCATTCAAGGGACAAGAAAAAGGGGATAGTCTTGCAAGACTAATTAAGCTTGGAGTATTGTGAGTGTAGTTTACAATAGGGCTAGGACTTAGGTCCTAACAAAATGTGCATGATTATCTTCTTGCCATTGATATGCCATGTTAATGATCTCAATTTTAACTTGAATATGAATAAAAGGGAAGAATGGACTAAACTAAAATTGTGAATAAGTAATAGCATGCAAATTGAGAAATTAATTAGAAAGAAAAGTGAAAACAAATGCTTGATTTCTTGTTCTTGATTGTGCCTATTCAAGTAATGGCATATATGTATGATATATGACGCTTGATCCTTGAATCATGAATGAAATTTACTTGAATACTTACTTGAATTGTATTGTCTTGATCATGAAACACATGAAAACGTGAAATGAAATTAAGAGCTAAGGCTCAATTGGCCTAAGGGCTAAAGCATAATATTGCTTTACTTGCTTGAAATGATTCTTGACTACATGATCTTGAACTTGAAAAGCTTGATAACTCTTGAATAAGTAAAGTGTAATCAAACAACCTTGGTTGCTAGTTGAATAGGTAGAAGGGCATGCCTTAGAGTCTAGAGCTCATTGTGTCAGGGTGGACTACGGTCCAGGGCTAAGGCCCCTAATTGGCGACAGATGGAGGGTACGTATGTGTGGTCTTTGGCGACAGTAGGAGGGTTGACCAGTACTACGGTACAGTACTACGGTGCATCTTGCGTACTACAGTACATCTTGTGGTGATAGTTGGTTAGAGACTCGATTACCTAGACAAACTATAAACCAAGGATTGTGTTAAAAGATGATAAATGAGTTAATATAATCTTGAATACTTGAATTACTTGATATGAAAACTTGCTACTTGGATTACTTGACATGTATTCATGAAATGACAAACATGTAAACTTGAATTATTTGTCACTTGACTTGTATACTCGAATTTCTTGCTAATGATTATTGCTTGAAATAGACCTTGACCTTACTTGAATTCGTGAGTTCTAATTGTAAACTTGTCTTGAATGTAAAGTTTAAATTACTTGATTTCATGATATATAAGCATGAACTGCTTGACTACTTGATATGTGTCCATGAATAGCTTGATTTCTTGAAATGGATAAAGCATGAATTATGATTCATTGTCTCTTGCTTCTTATACTATTCGATTGCCTTGAAATCCTTAGCTAGGATCCTTCTTGATTAATTGACACTTGATTTGATATAACAAATGGATTAGAACTAGTTACTACCTAACTAAGTACATTCTTGTACTTATCACTCTTGTTTTCATTCTTCCCAACCACAGGAAAATGATTCGATTGTTGCTTGATCCTGAAGCCTGATTTCTTGAGCTCGAAGCAAGACACAAGCATAGTTAAAGTATTGTTCATACTTGTTTTGTACTCCCCTAGTTGGTGGCACTTAGTTTGTATATAATGTCTAGTGCATGCATTTTGAATACTTGAACTTGTATATGTATCTATGCCTTGAATGGGCCTATTATTTTGTGAACTTGGTTATTACTATGAATTAAGTAATGAACTAAAATTCTATATATTGTAAGTATTTGCTGCGCATATGGTTATGTATATATATTGATTTGACCAAAGTAATTGATCTAGTCTTGTACCATTCGAATGTCTTGTGGGTTAATCACTTGTGTGGTTATATCATGATGTATATGTATTTTTATAAGATTGAATGGTAAATGCCGAAAGGTAAGGGTGGCATATGCTTGCTTGGAATTAAGGTATATACTATTGATCATGTTTAATAAGTTATGAATGTAATGTCACATGTATCAAGCTAAGGAACAAAACCTAAAATGAAGCATGTTTGCTTATTTAGGTTTCGAATGTTGATTGTATGATGATGTTAATTGAAATTTTTGGTAACCTAGTATGTCCTGTAAATAAAAGATAAGATTGTTTATATGATAAGTAATGATTGATTGGTTACTTGTTAGTTAAGTAACTCACCTAATAGGGATGAGTATGTCACATGCATCAAGCTAAGGAAAAAAACCTAAAATGAAGCATGTTTGCTTATTTAGGTTTCGAATGTTGATTGTATGATGATGTTAATTGAAATTTTTGGTAACCTAGTATGTCCTGTAAATAAAAGAGAATATTGCTTATATGATAAGTAATGATTATTTGGTTACTTGTTAGTTAAGTAACGCACCTAATAGGGATGAGTTAGCCTATTCTTGCTTGTTCATACTTGTATTGTACTTGGTAACGCTCCCGAACCGGTTTGCTGCCAACTTGGGGTAGGGGTGTGATATTTTATTGGTATCAGAGTTTTTTAGTCAGTTCTAGGACTAAACCGGGCTCTCTTGCATCATATAGGATACTTTGCCACCTAGGAGACTTGTATTGTATAGCTTATGTCTTTGCTTAACTAAACTGAATTCCTAATTGTTCTATTTTGAACGTAGAATGTCTGAAACAAGCTCGCTCGGGATGATAAAAGTCCTGTAGGCTCCTTAAATGAAGGAGATAGTGTGAGGATGGAGCAAAATCTTCCACAGCAACGAGCTGAACCTAAAGCCCAAGCTGCTGCTCAACAGGAAGCTCCTGCTATAAATCCTGTGCAACAGGAATGTCTCATGAGCATGAAGGAGATGTTTGATCATCTTGTAACTAACTTGAAACGAGACCATCCTATTCCTCCTCCTGCTTCTTCTCCAACTAGAGCCCCTATTGACAAACTTGCTCAACACCAGGCTTATACCTTCACCGGTACTAATGAAGCCAATCCCGAAATAGCTGAGTATTGGTGAGGCCACTACTCAAATCCTGACCAAACAACTGCCCTGTTCTGATGAACACAAACTCGAATGTGCTATAGCCCTGTTGGCAGATGAAGCCCTGAGCTGGTGGGAAACCACTACCCTGACTGCTCCTACTGAAGCTGTAACTTGGAAATTCTTCCTCAAGGAATTTAAGAAGAAATACATCAGTGAACAATACCTGGCCGAGCTCCGGAAGCATTTCTTGTACCTCAAGCAAGGTGGTCGACCTATCAAACAGTACGTGAGTGATTTCTGCAAGTATTGCAAATACGGGTCGGAATACATCAAGACTGATGCTGAAAAGTGTAGGATGTTTATTGATGGATTGAATGATGAATTGAGTCTATTATTCACTGACCTAGATATCACTGACTTCCAGAATCTGGTGAACCGGGCCATTGCAACTGAGGCAAAGATGAAAGCCTATGAGAAACACAAAAACGGAAATTACTAGAAAGACAAACATCAAGGAATGATGACAATCCTCACTGGCAGTCAAAGAAGTCCAAATATTTTAAGGACCACACTTGGAATTACACTCCTGCTTAGAAAAGTAACTACCTATCGAGACCTCAATTGGTAACCAAGCCTTCGATAGTACGAGAAATTTCGGTAAAGCTGCTCAATATCCTACTTGCAAGTTTTGCCAAAAACACCATACTGGTCAGTGTAGAACTTAACAGAACCTATGTTACTTATGTGGAGTTTCTGATCACTATATTAGGGATTGTGCTCAGAATCCTAACAAGGTTCCGAATCGAACTTCTGCAAATGCTAGCTCAACTCCTTCCATTCGAAACAAAGGTCCCGGACAAGCTCAGTCTGGAAATCAAGGGAAAGGCAAAAGACAACATTCGAGTGCCCCTACTCACCAAGAATCTCGGGCTCCTGCACAAGTCTATCATATCTGAGGAAAAGAAGATGAAGAATCACCCGATGTTATAGCAGGTACCGTTGAGTTAAATTCGACTCCTGTTTATGCTTTAATAGACTTGGGATCCACTCATTCTTTTGTATGTTCAACCTTGATTGAAAAATTGAACTTAAAGCCTGAAATTGTAAAACAAAGCCTTGTAGTTTCGAACCCTATAGGGGGAATTACAAACATAAGGTTTATCTGTAGAAATTGTTCCCTATTCATTCAAAATGTACCCTTTCTTGTTGATCTGTATGTACTACCAACTTGTGAGTTCGATCTAGTACTGGGACTAGATTAGTTAAACAAGCATGAAGCCTGGGTAGATTGCCTAAATATGAGACTTTATCTCTGGAATCAATTCTTCTAATTGACAAGAAATCGACCTTGATCTTTGCTACTATGGTCTTACAAGATGAACTTGAATTCAGCTTACCTAGTGTGCTTATTGTATCTAAATATCTCGATGTTTTTCCCGAGGAACTCACTGGTCTTCCTCCAACCAGAGAAGTAGAGTTCAGGATCAATGTCCAACCTGGAATAACTCCGGTGTCCATCACACCTTATCAAATGGAACCTGTTTAGTTGAAAGAACTCAAGAAGCAACTCCAAGAGCTACAAAACAAGGGTTTCATTAGGCCTAGCTCGTCTCCCCGGGGTGCTCCAGTCTTGTTCGTGAAGAAGAAAGATCGGACTATGAAACTCTGTATTGACTACAGACAGTTGAACAAGCTTACTATCAATCATTGGAACGATGGTAAATACAAGGGCACGGTAAATCGCCTTCGGCTTAACCCCGAGGCAAAACTATGGAATAAGTTTGTTAAAACTTCTTTAATGCCCACCACACACAATACTACCGTTGATATACCACGTCTTTTGCTCATACATTCTATTTTGCATAATCACATCATTAACATTGGAAAAATTATTTGCGATGAGATTTTTGTATGCAGCTCAAAAGATAAGGGTTCTCTTTTCTTCCCTTGCTTAATTTCTAATCTTTGCAAGGAGATGCATGTCCCAAGTGAGTCCACCGATGAAAAGGCCCTACTAAAGTCCGGTTGGAATCAAGCACAAATCCAAAAGCTAATGGGAGAGGCGCTGGGAAAATCTTCAAGGCCTCCAATTGCCGCGGCAACTCCTGTCGCCCCGGCAATCCATAATGCCCAAGCACCTAACGCCCGGGCAACTCGGCCATCAACCCCGGGACACTTTGAAGCACTTTTGCACCCATTGGCAAGCCACCTAAGGCAAATTGAAGACCGACAACTAATGTTCATGCGGTACATGAAGGAGCACAACAATGGCATCACCCAAGTCATCCTAGAAAAGTACCCGGACAATCGCGTGCCGTTCCCAATCTTTCCCACCGAGATCCTTGCCCCGGCAACCAATGAAGCAGTCGCCGCAGCAACTGCAATAGATGATGCCACGGCAACCTACATCGTGCACGCACAAGCTGATGCCACGGCAACCAACCCTGAAGATGCCACGGCAACCAAAGCTAAAGACATCCCGGCAACCACTAAAAAAGCCAAAGGTAAAGCACCTATGCCCGAATCAACTCCTACAGAATCATTTTCTGATTTTTCAGATTCGGACGAGTCCTCCATTGCACCAACAAAGACCACACCAATTGAATCCTCCAAGCGAAAAGCCAATGACATTGATGAAGAGGACAACCCCGTACGAGGATCGATTCCACCACCGGCAACAAGAAAACAACCATCGCGTTCAAGCAAGAGAATCAAGACACCGACCAAAAGGAAACTAATCATCTACGATGACGAACTCTCGGAGTAAGTCCTCGTATGCATTTTATTTTTCATTATTTTTATGCATGCATTGAGGACAATGCCTCATTCGAGTTTGGGGGGGATTGTTATTAGTAGTTATCATGTTTAGTTACATTCATCTTAAGTATTACATTTAGGATACATGAATTGCTTGTCATGCCTTTAATTGGAACAAGAATTGCTTAGATTTGATGAATATTTGATGTTGACTTTGCCAATGCACTTAATTGATAGAATTTTTATTCTAGGATAACCATGGAAAAACTTAGAATTTTACTATGATGCTAAATTTGATAAAACACTGTTGTGGTTTGATTGATTTAAGGAATTCTAGTGAACTTAGGTTGATAATTAACAAATTGGGGGATTAGAATAAAAATTGGATGAATGCTAGAGGTGCCCAAAATTGGCTCTAGCATGTGCTAAAAAACTTGACCACTAGAGGTGCCCGAAACTGGCTCTAGTATGTGCTAAAAATTGATAGCTAGAGGTGCCCGAAACCGGCTCTAGTCGAATAAATTAACTAAAAACAAAACACTAGAGGTGCCCAAAAACTGGCTCTAGTTAAAACATGATAAAAAGAACCCAATGAAGTAATTTGAAAACCTATTGTTTGCATAGAATCTGAAAAATTAACTTGCACACAACTCTGCACACACTCACAAGTATTATAGTTTGATTCCGAGTAACTCCTAAGTTTTCCGAAAAATAAAAAGCCAATCATACTTTGTGCCCCGATTCAGAGAATTGAAATCAAGTTCAAAGCTAAGTTTGTGAAAATTGAAGTCTTGGCAGGTAATTATGAGTTTGCATTGCTTGAGGACAAGCAATAGTTCGAGTTTGGGGGTGTGATAAGTGTTCAAAAGTACTATTTTTCTTACCCTTTTTACTCATATTATTGTTAGACTTAGGCCCATATTACTTGCATAATTAGCCATTCATGCATTAATCCATGTATTCTTCCATCGTTGAGCTTGATTACATAACTTGGTAGTTTTTGTGGGAAAAGATGCTGCTTTGGTGTGTTTTGTGTGTATATGCAGGATCACTTGCCAAAGCAAGTCTAGAGCTAGTTGCCAGGGCAATGCATGAAGGATATGCCGAGCTAGTTGCCAGGGCAATACATGAAGGAGACGCCGAGCCAGTTGCCATGGCAATTGTCGACAAGAGCAAAGGTGATATGGTAGTCGAAATTGATGACTAGACAAGCCCAAGATGACGTGGAGAAAAGCCCAAACCCAAAGGAATTTGATTTCCATGCAGAGATTAAAGAAGAATTAAATTCCAAGAAGATAGGAGAAGTTCTAGTAGGAATATAATTATAATAAAGAATTATATTCTTTAAAGATAATTTAATTCCAACTTAACTTCCTCCTCAAAGAAGGACTTTGGCCTAGCCCTATAAATAAGATGGAGATTTCGACAATCCAGGGAGAGCAAGAGAGGGGAATTTCGACAAGTCCAAGGAGGGCAAGAGGAGAGAATTTTCAACAAGCATCTAGGGCAAGGAGGATTTTGACAAGCCTCATTCTTCATCCTTTTCTTTCTTGTTCGATTGGGTTCATGCTAGGGATTATTTATCTTATGTTTCTTTGGAACCTAGCCATGAACTAAATCTATTTGGCTATGTTTATTGTGTTTTGTGGTTGTGAGAAACTATTGGTTTTTGTTTAGGTAATAAGAGTTTGCACTTTTCTATTCAAGGTTTATTCATTCTTGGTTCTTATTCTTGTTTGCGAGTGAATTGGGAGAGGATCTCGTAACTCATCTATTTATCTAATATCGGGAGAGTTAGATTCAAGAAATGAATGAATATGATCTTTATTCAATCTATTGATGGTGAAGATTAATCCGGCTTAGGAATAAGTTAAGGATTTCAACGGCTAAGAGGAGTGCAAGATTGGTTGTTGTTCACCCTTGATTCACGCAGGGATGTATTATCAAGGCATGCACAAGTAGCTAGAGTTTCGACTTAGGGATAAGAAGAAACCATTGAAGAACGCTCTGCCGAACCTTGAAGGTTGCTGCCCAGACGCCCAATTAGTTGCCCAACTAGTCGCCCAGGCAATCATCGATTAGTTGCCAAGGCAACCCCGTTGTGCAAGTTGCCACGGTAACTGAGTTGCCCGTGCACTCTTTTACCAAGACGATCCAATCGGCTATCACACCTCAACTCATGATAACCTGGCCTATCTCTCTCTCATATGATCTCATATTTTCTTTTACTTATTTGCTTTCTAGTTTAGTTATTAGTTAAACTCCTATAATCATTTATTTGTGTTTTTACTTTTTACAGTGCAAGAGACTAGATTCTTGAAGTGGCACCAATCCCTGTGGAGACGATATCTTTTATACTATAACTTGCAACGTGTATACTTGCACAATTGCGTAGCACTTATTACGCGCAACAATAATCCCAACAATGCTCTAAACCAGACAATCAGAATGCACAAGCATCGGGATTCTAATAGAATATACCACGAGAATAGTTACCGCAGCAACAACTGACTACATCTAGTTCTTTGGAAAATTCTCTCAATGCTTTTATGTTGAAAACTGAATCTTATATGGCTGAGAATGGTAACTTCATAAAAAGAACTGATGCTTTTATTAACAGGACCGAGATGAGATTGCAAAACCAAGAGGCGGCAATCAAATCATTGGAAAATTAAGTTGGACAATTTGCTCAAAACCTGAATACTAGATCGCAAGGAGGTTTACCTAGCGATATTGAAGTCGCAAGAGGAACTGGCCATGAGGAATGTAAGGCGATCACCACTAGAAGTGGCCAAAAACTTAAAAAGGCTCAAGCTCGCTCATCAAACAAAACTCCACAAAAAGAACAAAACAAGCTCAGCAGCAAAGCCTCAGATGCTGAACCAGGAATTGCCGCGGCAACCAGTGATAAACATGCCTCGGCAACCAGCGATAAGGATGCCGCGACAACCAATGATAGGCACGCCACAGCAACCCCAGTTGCCTTGGCAATACCGTCAATCAGGTTCCAGACCAATGAAAGGATCGAAGATATCCAACTTCCACCACCATTCCCATAAAGGTTGAAGCGACAAAAGCAAGAATATCAATTCAAGAAGTTTCTTGATATCCTAAAGCAAGTCCACATCAACTTGCCATTTGTTGAAGCAATTGAACAAATGCCGAACTATGCCAAGTTTCTTAAAGACATTGTGTCCAAGAGAACAAGGCTAGGAGAGTTTCAAACAGTTGCCGCAACAGAGGGATGCATGGCCATGTTGCACAATCACATGCCACCCAAGTTGAAGGATCCCGAAAGTTTCACAATACCCTGTTCCATTGGAAACCACTATGTCGGGAAAGCATTATGTGACCTTGGAGCAAGCATAAACTTGATGTCTAAATCGGTTTTCCAGAAACTATGAATCGGGAAGGCAAGACCTACAACAGTTATGCTACAGTTAGCCGACAGATCCTATGTGCATCCAGAGGGAAAAATCGAAGACATACTAGTAAAAGTTGATAATTTTTTTCCCGCTGACTTTATTATTTTGGATTGTGAAGCAGATGAACATGCACCTATCATTCTCGGGAGACCCTTCCTAGCAACAGGGAAAACCTTGATCGATGTTGAAAAGGGAGAACTCACAATGAGGGTGAATGACTAGAAAGTTAAACTAAATATGTTCCAAACACTAAGGCATTCCGATGATCCAGAAGAATGCCAACTTCTTCATGCCACGTCAGAGTTTAACTCCGATGAGGAATTTATTTGCCTCGGCAACTACATTGCCAATCAAGAGGAAACTGGGGAGTATGAAAAACCGATCGATGAGGAACAACAAGAAGAGGAAAATTGGTTAGTCAATCGACCAGGTATATACTTTGAACCACTGGATTACTCAGGTAAGGAAAGTAAACTTGAAAAGCCCTCCATGAACAACCACCGATTCTTGAGTTGAAACAGTTGTCAGGGCAACTAAAATATGCTTACTTGGAAGCCGATAATACATTGCCTGTAATTATTTCCTCTAAGTTACTGCCTGAGCAGGAAAAAAAGCTGATCAAAATGTTGATGCTACACAAGAAGGCAATAGGGTGGACAATTGCCGACTTTAAGGGAATTAGCCTGGCAGTGTGTATGCACAAGATTTTGTTGGAAGATGATCACAAACCTTTGATTGAGGCCCAGATGAGACTGAATCATGCCATGAAAGGGGTTGTAATGAAAGAAATCATCAAATGGCTTGACGCCGGCATCATATACCCTATCTCGGATAGTACATGGGTAAGTTCGATACAATTTGAAAAAAAAATGTATAACGGTGGTAAGTAATGAAAACAATAAACTCATTCCAACCAGGACTGTGGCCGGTTGGAGGGTTTGTATGGATTATCGAAAGCTAAACAAAGCCACTAGGAAAGACCACTTCCCATTACCCTTTATTGATCAAATGCTTGACCGTCTTGCAGGTAAACCCTTTTAGTGTTTTCCTGATGGTTATTCAGGTTACAATCAAATTGCCATAGCACCAGAAGATCAAGAAAAGACAACCTTCACATGGCCATACGGTACTTATGCTTTCTGAAGGATGCCATTCGGATTGTGTAATGCCCTGGCAAGCTTCGAAAAATGCAAGATTGCACTCTTTTCAAACATGGTCGAAGATTTCTTTGAGATCTTCATGGATGATTTTTCCGTTTTTGGTAATGACTTCGACAGTTGCCTCGGCAATTTAGAGAAGGTGTTGGCAAGATGTGAAGAAACCGATTTAGTCCTTAATTGAGAGAAGTGCCATTTTATGGTAGATGAAGGAATAGTGTTCGGCCACAAGATTTCATCCAAGGGAATTGAAGTAGACAAAGCCAAGGTGGACATGATCGAGAGATTACCCCCACCAAGTTCGGTTAAAGGAATCTGAAGCTTTCTTGGACATGTAGGTTTTTACAGGAGGTTTATTCATAATTTTTCTAAAATTACTAAACCCTTGTGCAATTTGCTTGAACAGGATAAAGTCTTTAATTTTGATGATTCTTGCGCCCAAGCATTCAAAACCCTAAAGGAAAAGCTTACCTCAGCACCCATTGTCATTCCACCCGATTGGACGTTACCTTTTGAGCTCATGTGTGATGCAAGTGATTTCGCGGTAGGAGCAGTCCTAGGCCAACGCACAGGTAAGACCTTTCATGTGATATACTACGCTAGTAAAACTCTTAATAGTGATCAAGTGAATTACACAACAACGGAGAAAGAGTTACTAGCCGTAGTTTTCGCACTTGACAAGTTCCGATCTTATTTGATTGGTACAAAGGTAGTTGTTCATATAGACCATTCGGTAATTAAGTATCTATTTGCTAAAACGGATGCCAAACCTCGTTTGATTCGTTGGATATTGCTTTTACAAGAGTTTGACATTGAAATTAAGGATAGAAAAGGAACAGAAAATCAAGTGGCCGATCACTTATCACGCTTAGAACGTAATAGGGAGGAGGATGCAGATTTAGAGATATGCGATACATTCCCGGATGAGCAACTGTTAGTTGCCTCGGCAACTATGGATGCGCATGCCTCGGTAACCCTTGACGCGCACGCCTCGGCAACTCCAGATGCGTATGCCTCAGCAACCCTTGATGCGTATGCCTTGACAACCCTTGACGCTCATGCCTCGGCAACTCCAGACTCATATGCCTCAGCAACCACTGATGCGCACGCCTCGGCAACCCTTGACACGCATGCCTCGGTAACTCTAGGCGCATATGCCTCGGTAACCCTTGACGCGATGCCGCGGCAACTCTAGACGCGCACGTATTGGCAACCATGGATGTGCATGCCTCGACAACCATTGACGCGCACGCCTTGGCAACTCCAGATGTGTATGCCTCAGCAACCCTTGACGCGCATGCCTCGGTAACCCTTGACGCACACGCCTCGGTAACTCCAGACGCGTATGCCTCAGCAACCACTGATGCGCACGCCTCGACAACCCTTGACGTGCACGCCTCAGCAACTCCAGACGCAAATGCCTCGGCAACCCTTGATGCGCATGCCGCGGCAACTCTAGATGCGCACACCTTGGCAACCATGGAAGCAGTTGTCTCGGCAATACCCTGTTACGCGGATTTAGTTAATTTCCTTGTTTGTGGTATTTTACCTTATGACCTTACTCACCAAGGGAAGAAGCAGTTCCGCCATGATGCTAAGCATTACTTTTGGGACGAGCCTCTTTTGTTTAAACAATGTGCAGATCAGGTTATACGCCGATGTGTCCCTGAGAGGAGCAGCAGAATATACTCTGGCAATGCCATTTTTCACCCTATAGAGGACATTTTGGAGGAACACGTACCGTGACCAAAGTTTTGCAATCCGGTTTGTATTGGCCAACACTGTACAAAGATGCCCAAGAGTTTTACAAGCAATGTGATCGTTGCCAGAGGATGGGCAATATCTCTAGATGATATGAGATGCCGCTCCAAAACATCATCGAGGTGGAATTGTTCGATGTATGTGGGATTGATTTTATGGGACATTTGCCATCTTTATTCGGCAACCTCTACATTCTACTTGCCATTGACTACATGTCTAAATGGGTTGAGACAGCCGCAGTTCCCACCAACGATTCTAAGACCGTGCAACGATTCTTGCAAAAAAACATATTTACACTGTTTGGGATGCCGAGAGCAATTATCAGTGATGAAGGTAAGCTCTTCGACAAAAAACTCATTACCAAGATGCTACAACGCTTTGGTGTATCTCACAAGATTGCCATGGCATATCATCCACAAACCAATGGGCAAGAAAAAATTTTCAACCGGGAATTGAAGGGTATACTCGAGAAAGTTGTAAATCCCTCTAGGAAAGATAGGTCAGTAAGACTAGATGACGCACTTTGGGCATATCGCTCTGCATTCTAAACACCCTTAGGTATGTCTCCCTTCAGACTTGTCTATGGCAAAACATGCCATCTACCGGTGGAAATCGAACACAAGGCATATTGGGCAATCAAGACCGTGAATATGGACTAAGAAAGTACCGGGAAAAAGCGTTTGTTGGACCTCAACGAGATAGAAGAATTCCGTGCACTCGCCTATAACAATGCACGAATCTACAAGGAGAAAACAAAGCAATGGCATGACAAGAAACTATTGTCGTGGCAATTCATGCCAGGGCAACCAGTTATCTTATTCAATTCTCGGCTAAAACTTTTCCCGGGAAAACTGAAATCAAGATGGTCGGGACCATTCGAAGTTGCCAAACCATTCTTCCATGGTTCCGTGATAATCAAGTCCATCACCGAAGAACACGAATTCAAAGTCAACGGACAAAGATTGAAGCACTACAACGGTGCCCATATGGAACGTAACAAAGAAGTGGTCACCTTAGGAGATGCATGTGCATGCTCTCCTTTCGATATTTTCTTTTTATCTTTATTTTTCTTTTTTATTTTTTGAACTATTTTTTATTTATTAATTTCGGTTATTTTTTTCTTTTTGAGATAGATTTATTTATTTTCTTTAAGATTAAGACTACATCTTTCTTTCATATTTATCTAATTGTTTTTAAATTTTAAGTTTAATAATTTCTTTGCACATCTTTATTTATTTTCTTTTATTAGTTTATCTTTAATTTTAATCCTTATTTTATTTGTTTTTAAATTGTAGGGAAAAAGTTCAAGATAAAGAGGAATTTGATTCAAGAAGGAAACTTCTTCAACAAGGAAATTATTGGGCTAAATCTAAGGCTTATATTAAGCCTCCAATTTACCCTAAATAAACCCTACAGAGCCGGCCAAAGCCTTCTCTTTCCCCAAATACCCTAGTCGTCCCCTACCCCTAAATCAAAACACTTGTTTTCTTTCTTTCCAATTAACCCCACCCACCATATTTACTACCTATCTTTTCTATTTAACCCATCACCCTTAACTTCCAAGAAACCTATTCCTACTTTTCACCTTGCAACTCTTTAGTTTCTTTTGCTTTTTTTTCTTTGTTTTTACCAAAATCACAACCAAGATCATCCATGGCATCCAAAATCAAATTTTTGGTTCATCCAAGTTCCTCCAAAGAACCAAGTTACAAGAAGTTTGCTACACCGGTGGTTCAAGAAAGATTTCACTCTAAGTTTGAAAGCCGGAAGATTTGCGAAGATCAAGGCTTCGAATACTCCAACTCTCAACAAGATTTCGAGCCTTGAACCATTCATCTTCGAAAGGATTACACATCAAAAGTGGCAAATCTTTTGCCATCAATCGGAAGCGGGTAACATCTCATGGGTAAGAGAATTCTATGCTCACTCACCTAACCCAATTAATCCTTATGTTTTTGTTCGTGACAAGTCTATACTTATAAGCCCTGAAAACATCAACACCTTTTACGGGCTCTACATTGAGAAGGGCAAGCATCAAGCCTTTGTTGATCAACTCACGCCCAAGCAACTGATGCCCGAGCAACTCGGCCAACAACCCCAGGACAACTTAAAGCACTCTTACAACCGTTGGAGAACCGCCTTAGGCAAATTGAAGACCGGGAATTAATGTTCATGCGGTACATCAAGGATTACAACAATGCCATCACCCAAGTCATCCTGGAAAAGTACTCGGACAATCGCGTGCCGTTCCCCATCTTTCCCGCCGAAATCCTTGCCACGGCAACCGCAACAGATGATGCCGCGGCAACCTACATTGCGCCTGCCCAAGCAGTTGCCACGGCAACCAACACTGAAGATGCCGCGGCAACCAAAGATAAAGACGCCCCAGCAACCACTGCAAAAGCCAAAGGTAAAGCACCTATGCCCAAAGCAACTCATACTGAATCATTGTCTGATTTTTCAGATTTGGACGAGTCTTCCATTGCACCAACAAAGACCGCACCAATCGAATCCTCCAAGCCCAAGTGAAATGCCAATGGCATTAATGAAGAGGACGATGAGGACAACCTCGTACGAGGATCGATTCCACCATCGGCAACAAGGAAGCAACCACTGCGTTCAAGCAAAAGAATCAAGATACCGACCAAAAGGAAACTAATCATCCACGACGACAAACTCTCGGAGTAAGTCCTCGTTTGCATTTTACTTTTCTTTATTTTTATTTTTCTTTGTGTATGCATTGAGGACAATGCCTCACTCGAGTTTGGGGGGGATTTTTATTAGTTAGTTACCATGTTTAGTTGCATTCAACTTAAGTATTGCATTTAGGATACATAAATTGTTTGCCATGCCTTTAGTTGGAACAAGAATTGCCTAGATTTGATGAATATCCAATGATGACTTTGCCAATGTACTTAATTTATAGAACTTGTTATTCTAGGATAAATGTGGAAACACTTAGAATCGTACTATGATGTTAAACTTAATGAAACACTGTGTAGCTTGATTGATTTAAGGAATTCTAGCGAACTTAGGTTGATAGTTAAAAAGTTAGGGGATTAGAATAAAAATTGGATGAATGTTAGAGGTGCCCGAAATTGGCTCTAGTATGTGCTAAAAATTGATCACTAGAGGTGCCCGAAATTGGCTCTAGTATGTGCTAAAAATTGATCACTAGAGGTGCCCAAAACTGGCTATAGTCGAATAAATTAATTAACTTAAGAAAACTAAAAACAAAATGCTAGAGGTGCCCGAAACTGACTCTAGTTAAAACATGTTGAAAGAACCTAATGAAGTAATTTGAAAACCTCTTGTTTACATAGAATCTGAAAAATCAACTTGCACACAACGCCGCACATATTCACAAGCATTATAGTTTGATTTCGAGTAACTCCTAAGTTTTCCGAAAAATGAAAAGCCAATCATACTTTATGCCCTAGTTCTACGAATTGAAATCAAGTTCAAAGCTAAGTTTGTGAAAATTGAAGTCTTGGCGGGTAGTTATTAGTTTACATTGCTTGAGAACAAGTAATAGTTCGAGTTTGAGGGTGTGTTAATTGTTCAAAAGTACCTTTTTATTACCCTTTTTATTCATATTATTGCTAGACTTAGGCTCATATTAGTTGCATTATTAGCCATTCATGCATGTTTGCATTGTTTCCTGGGTGGACAAGCTTGATTTCATATTTTGCTTAATTTTGTGGAAAAAGATATTGCTTTGGTGTGTTTTTGTGTGTGTGCAGAATCACTTGCCAAAATAAGGCCGGAACCAGTTGCCAGGGCAATGCATGAAGGAGATGCCGAGCTAGTTGCCAGGGCAATGCATGAAGGAGATGTCGAGCTAGTTGCCAGTGCCATTTTTGATAAGGGATAAGATGATATGGTAGTCAAAATTGATGACTAGATAAGCCCAAGATGACGTGGAGCAAAGTTAAATCCCAAAGGAGTTTGATTTCCATGAAGAGGTTAAAGAGAAATTAAATCCCAAGAACATAGGAGAAGTTCTAGAAGGAATTTAAATATAATAAATAATTATATTCTTTAAAGATATTTAATTCCAACTTAACTTTCTCCTAAAAAAAGACTTTGACCTAGCCCTATAAATTGAGGATCAATCCGTCAACTCCAAAGGGAGAGATGAGAGAAATTTCAACAGAGAGATGGGAGAAATTTCGACAAGAGAAGGAGCTTAATTACTCAGAGAAACCGAAGAACAAGTTCAAATCATACATGATCGATTGAAGCAAGCCTTTGATAGACAAAAAGCCTATGCAGACTTGAAAATGAGAGACATCCAATACAATGTTGGAGACAAAGTCTTCCTCAAAGTGTCCCCTTGGAAGAAAGTCTTTCAGTTTGGAAGAAAAGGGAAACGTAGCCCCTGATTCATTGGACCATTCGAAATCATTGAAAGGTAGGGCCAATGGCCTATCGATTAGCTCTTCCTAGTGAATTTGACAAGATTCGCAATGTCTTTCACGTGTCTATGCTTAGAAAATATCGATCTGATCCATCCCATGTTCTTGAACCTGAAGAAGTAGAATTGAATCCCGACCTATCATATGAAGAAGGGCCAATATGAATACTTGACAAAGAAGTTAGAAGACTCCGAAACAAGAATGTTCCCTTGGTGAAAGTGTTATGGAGGAATCATAAAATGGAAGAGGCAACTTGGGAACCTGAGGCTACGATGAGAGATCAATATCCTCACTTGTTCAACTCAGGTAAATTCAAGGGCGAATTTATTTTAAGGGGGAGAATTGTAACACCCTAAACCGGGCCTAGGAAAGTTACCACTATCTAAGTGATTAACTAATTAAATTAGGTGTTAGTCAAATTAAAAGAATTGGAAATTAATTGAGGGAAGAACATTAGCTAACATAATTAAAGGACTAAAATGTCATTGCCAACAAGTTAGAGTGCCAAATTAAAAGGAACAAATTGAAATAAGAGTAAAACAACAAACTTGCATGTGTAATTAGACCATTATTCTATAATGGAATACATGTGGCAAATAATTTCACACATGGCAATTAAGGGTGTAATGGTCGGCCATGTTGAGTGAAAGAAAGAGAAAAACCAAATTTGATTCTTCTTCATCTTGTTGCTTGCCATAACCGAATAGTGAGAGAGAGGGAGAGTTTGAGAGAAAGCTTCATGGAATCATCTTCAAATTCATGTTCTTGATTTAGTCTTGATCAAATTAGCTTAGGAGAAGGTATAATTCTTGGTTCCTACATGTTATAGATTTGAATGATTGAAATAGAATGCTTAAATCTGGAAATTTATGATGTTCTTGTTGCTTAATTTGAATAGGATGGAAGATATGCATGTTATTGTGATGTTAGCTCTAAGATTTTTGAAATTTTGAATGTTGTGGTCAAATTGCTAAGAAAGATATATATATATATATATATATATATATATGATTGCTGGAATTTGCTGGGAGATTGCTGGAAAATTAAGTACTAAATTGGTATGATTTGAATGTATCATGGCATGAAACTGTTTTGATCACATTGCTAGATAAGATTGTGTAAACATGGTTGATTTTATATAGTGCTTTGTTTTGATCACATTGGTAGGTGAATAAAACTGACCTAGACTTGTATGAGTATGCATATAAGTTGAATTAATATGTTAGAAGTACCATCCAAGTGATTAAAGAAGCTAGAAACTCAAACTAGTGTAATCTGCCCAAAATACTTTGTTCTGGGCAGTAACTTTGAAAAATCACTATAAATTGTAAAAAGAGAATTTAAGGCTGGAAATTTTATGGATAGTGCCTTAATACGTATAAATTCATTTGGAGAAAACATAATTGAATTCGGGATTGTAGAATGAATCGTAGAAATGAAACACTAAGGACAGTGCAAACTGTCCAATGTTGTAAATTGCCTTGTCTTTAAACTAAAAACTGTATTAATTGGGAAATAATTAAAATGCAAGGCCTATATGGTTAGAAATAAAAATAAGTTATCTTTCCAATGGTGTAAACCAATTGAAATTCCGACGTACGAAATGAAAGTATGCATGTTTAAGTAAACAGTGCACAAGCTGCCTGGCAGCAGCAGTTTAGATGTTATTGGTCTTGTATATGTGATGTGTTAACCTTGTTGCTATGTTGAATGATTTTGTGATTACATGTTTTGACCTTGTCCTAGCTATGTGATTTATTAGAGCAAAGAGAGGACTTTGGAGAAGGATCTAAAGTCGAGCATTCAAGGGACAAGAAAAAGGGGGTAGTCTTGCAAGACTAATTAAGCTTGAAGTATTGTGAGTGTAGTTTACAATAAGGTTAGGACTTAGGTCCTAACCAAATGTGCATGATTATCTTCTTGCCATTTATATGCCATGTTAATGATCTCAATTTTAACTTGAATATGAATAAAAGGGAAGAATGGACTAAACTAAAATTGTGAATAAGTAATAGCATGCAAATTGAGAAATTAATTAGAAAGAAAAGTGAAAACAAATGCTTGATTTCTTGTTCTTGATTGTGCCTATTCAAGTAATGGATATATGTATGATAATGATATATGATGCTTGATCCTTGAATCATGAATGAAATTTACTTGAATACTTACTTGAATTGTATTGTCTAGATCATGAAACACATGAAAACGTGAAATGAAATTAAGAGCTAAGGCTCAATTGGCCTAAGGGCTAAAGTATAATATTGCTTTACTTGCTTGAAATGATTCTTGACTACATGATCTTGAACTTGAAAAGCTTGATAACCCTTGAATAAGGAAAGTGTAATCAAACAACCTTGGTTGCTAGTTGAATAGGTAGAAGGGCATGCCTTAGAGTCTAGAGCTCATTGTGTCAGGGTGGACACGGTCCAGGGCTAAGGCCCATAATTGGCGATAGATGGAGGGTATGTATGTGTGGTCTTTGGCGATAGTAGGAGGGTTGACCAGTACTACGGTACATCTTGCGTACTACAGTACATCTTGTGGCGACAGTTGGTTGGAGACTCTATTACCTAGACAAACTATAAACCAAGGATTGTGTTAAAAGATGATAAATGGGTTAATATAAACTTGAATACTTGAATTACTTGATATGAAAACTTGCTACTTGGATTACTTGACATGTATTCTTGAAATGACAAACATGTAAACTTGAATTATTTGTCACTTGACTTGTATACTCGAATTTCTTGCTACATGATTATTGCTTGAAATAGACCTTGACCTTACTTGAATTCATGACTTCTAATTGTAAACTTGTCTTGAATGTAAAGTTTAAATTACTTGATTTCATGATATATAAGCATGAACTGCTTGACTACTTGATATGTGTCCATGAATAGCTTGATTTCTTGAAATGGATAAAGCATGAATTATGATTCATTGTCTCTTGCTTCTTATACTATTCAATTTCCTTGAAATCCTTAGCTAGGATCCTTCTTGATTAATTGACTTGATATAACAAATGAGTTAGAACAAGTTACTACCTCACTAAGTACATTCTTGTACTTATCACTCTTGTTTTCACTCTTCCCAACCACAGGATAAAGGATTCGATCGTTGCTTGATCCTAAAGCCTAATTTCTTAAGCTCGAAGCAAGACACGAGCATAGTTAAAGTATGGTTCATACTTGTTTTGTACTCCCCTAGTTGGTGGCACTTAGTTTGTATATAATGTCTAGTGCATGCATTTTGAATACTTGAACTTGTATATGTATATATGTCTTGAATGGGCCTATTATTTTGTGAACTTGGTTATTAATATGAATTAAGTAATGAACTAAAATTCTATATATTGTAAGTATTTGCTGCGAATATGGTTATGTATATATATTGATTTGACCAAAGTAATTGATCTAGTCTTGTACCATTCGAATGTCTTGTGAGTTAATCACTTGTGTGATCATATCATGATCTATATGTATTTTTATAAGGTTGAATGGTAAATGCCGAATGGTAAGGGTGGCATATGCTTGCTTGGAATCAAGGTATATACTATTGATCAAGTTTAATAAGTTATGATTGTAATGTCACATGTATCAAGCTAAGGAACAAAACCTAAAATGAAGCAAGGTTTCAAATGTTGATTGTATGATGATGTTAATTGAAATTTTTGGTAACCTAGTATGTCCTGTAAATAAAAGATAAGATTGCTTATATTATAAGTAACGATTGTTTGGTTACTTGTTAGTTAAGTAACTCACCTAATAGGGATGAGTTAGCCTATTCTTGCTTGTTCATACTTGTATTGTACTTGGTAACTGATACATGCATGAGCGGGTTAAATTACTCATATTGGACAAGAAGCTGAATTTGTTCGATGCAAACAATAATGGTCAAAACAATGCACGCATAGGAGGTCAAAAACGATGCATCTTGGACAAGAAACTGAATCTGTTTGTGAAGTCTGGAAAGTCATCTAACTTGCGACGAGTTTTTGGATGGGATCCAGGCATTTATGGGTCAACATGTCTTCTTAAAACTTGTCCGGCTTCAAATTAGCTTTCCAACACATCTTGAAACGCCTCAATCGGACATCTGGATATCAAGATACGTCTATTTTAGAGAAGACAACGCATGCAGAAATTCCTATACGGGATTAATACGGGATTTTTGGATAATTACGAATTTTCAAGATTTTATTTGATTATTTGTAATTTAAATCAATATAGGATTCTGCAATATCTATTAGGATCAGATTTATTTAACTAGGATTTTATTTTTAGCATTTATTTATTATTAGAAGTTACTTATCTAATTAGGAGATTAGATTTTAGCATTTATTTATTGTATTTAATTCCTAAGTTTAGTAGGATTAAAACTTCTCCATGGCCTATATAAAGGAGGCTTCACCCACATTGTAATGCAGATTTCATTGATTAATAAAAAGTTCTCTTTGGATATTTTAGTATTCTTTGAGTTTGCAAGTGTTCGGTAAACTTGTCTAGAAGCCATCTTCAACATAAGATCATCGAGTTCTTGTGAGGGAGATCATCTTCGCAATCTTGCTTGCCTAGGTAATTGCATCTATGAGGGTGGGTTAGAGCCGCTTGAGGTTGCTTGCTTAGATAATTGCGTCTAAGAGGGTGCCGAGGACAAAACAACAACTATCAATTCATCACACCATCTCCACATATTCAAGCTTCCTCCATTGACGCCACCACCATAAGCAAATCTGAATTTTTAGATTTGTTTTTTATTTTGGTTTGTTTTGTTTTTCTCTTTATTCGAATTTGCGCTACTCTATCATTTGGTATCAGATTTGGGACGATTCTTGACAAGAATTTTGGCGTTTTTGGGTGAAAACTCAAAAATTAGGGAAAATTCGTCAAATTCAAACGAGCGAATTTTGAGCTGAAAATTTCCAGATCAGATCTACACCTTTGGAGGAGTCACCACATAAAATTTTAGAATTTTTTGACATCGGGAACACCTCGAACGGAGTAGATCAAGTTGCTGCAAAATTCTAGGGTTTTCAGGGTTTTCTAATTTTCTTTCATTCTTAGCCATTAGTTTTCGTTTGTTTTAGCTTTTATTGCTTCTTACACATCTTCTAACACCTTCTTGTTTCCTTGTGTTAGTAGGACTAAAAGTTGCATACTCTTCTTTCTCCTTGCAACTATAATTCTATTGGTGTCTAACCTTTTCTTTGGATTCTTAAAGCAATTAGGATGTTTTATTCTCTTTTCAACACTTGTTATCGTATACCAATAAATATTTTTCGGTCACGATGTAAGATACAAGGTAATCTATGTTCTTTAATTATTGATGGTGATAGTCGTGTAAACTTAGTGAGTAGCTTCATTGTTGATGCACTCGATCTACCATGCCAAGAACACCCTAAGCCGTATCATCTTCAAGGGTTTAATAGCGGACCGGATATGAAGGTAACCGAACGTTGTTTAATCTCTTTTACTCTTGGAAGCTATTGTGATGATGTATGGTGTGACGTGGTTCCTATGGAAGTCACCCACTTTCTATTAGGAAGACCTTGGAAAAATGATCGGGGCGCTATCCATCGAATCAATACAAATGGATACTCGGTTGTGCACCAAGGCCAGAAGCTCTCGTTTGCTACAATAGAGCCGGAAAAAGTAGATGAAGAAATAGAAAAAGCAAAAAAACAGTGTGAAAGGATAAAACAAAAAAGATTGGAAGCGCAAAAGCACACAAAGGCAACCAACCATGAAGACATCTCAAAACCAGAAGGTACACATGATTCTTTTTGTACTTCTACTTCTAGCATTTGTGCAAATGTTGATATTGGAGAAGAACCATCTCCCAAACAAAAGGATAGTGATAGTGAACAAATTAGACAAGATGACAATTCTTCTAATCCCTCGTGTGAAGTAGTAGGTCCACTTGCTATACTCTCATCACCTCCCCACGAAGAAAGTAAGTGTAATTCTAACCCTTCATTTGATTCTTGTCCTATCATTCCATTAGAAACACTTTCTTCTCTACAGAAATGGTACATTGATGATAAATTTTATGAGAGGGATATGGGATGCGAGATACAAAAGACTGAGAGTAAAGAGGCCGAGAGTGAAAAAATTCAAATTAATGGTCCAAATTTGGTGAGTGAAAATACATATGAGGTAAAAGTCACACAAAGCCCAAAAGAAAAAGACAAGAAAAAGAACGCGACGAGTGATTTTATTTTGACTAGTCATTACAAATATTCAAGTAGTGTTGTCTTATTTTTTCAGAATTTTGTTGAACCATTGAGAGGAGCTCAATTAGATCACTCCACACACAACAAAGAAGCCTTTTCAATTGAAGTTGATGATTGTTCTCTCATTGCCGATTTAGATTCGAGGACGAATCCTTTTTAGGAGTGGGGGAATGATACATGCATGAGCGGGGTTAAATTACTTATATTGGACAAGAAGCTGAATTTGTTCGATGCAAACAATAATGGCCAAAACAATGCACGCATAGGAGGTCAAAAACGATGCATCTTGGACAAGAAACTGAAACTGTTTGTGAAGTCTGGAAAGTCAGCTAACTTGGGACGAGTTTTCGGATGGGATCCAGGAATTTATGGGTCAACATGTCTTCTTAAAACTTGTCCGGCTGCAAATTAGCTTTCCAACGCATCTTGAAACGCCTCAATCAGACATCTGGATATCAAGATACGTCTATTTTAGCGAAGATAGCGCATGCAGAAATTCCTATACTGGATTAATACGGGATTTTTGGATAATTACGAATTTTCAAGATTTTATTTGATTATTTGTAATTTAAATCAATATAGGATTCTGCAATATCTATTAGGATCAGATTTATTTAACTAGGATTTTATTTTTAGCATTTATTTATTATTAGAAGTTACTTATCTAATTAGGAGATTAGATTTTAGCATTTATTTATTTTATTTTATTCCTAAGTTTAGCAGGATTAAAACTTCTCCATGGCCTATATAAAGGAGGCTTCACCCACATTGTAATGCAGATTTCATTGATTAATAAAAAGTTCTCTTTGGAGATTTTAGTATTCTTTGAGTTTGCAAGTGTTCGGTAAACTTGTCTAGAAGCCATCTTCAACATAAGATCATCGAGTTCTTGTGAGGGAGATCATCTTCACACTCTTGCTTGCCTAGGTAATTGCATCTAGGAGGGTGGGTTAGAGCCGCTTGAGGTTGCTTGCTTAGATAATTGCGTCTAAGAGGGTGTCGAGGACAAAACAACAACTATCAATTCATCACACCATCTCCACATATTCAAGCTTCCTCTATTGACGCCAGCACCATAAGCAAATCTGAATTTTTATATTTGTTCTTTATTTTGGTTTGTTTTGTTTTTCTCTTTATTCGAATTTGCGCTACTCTATCAGTAACGCTCCTAAACCGGTTTGCTGCCAACCCGGGGTAGGGGGTGTTACACTACCCATGGTGATTCTTTCCATTATTATTGCTGCACCAAAATCTCTACTGATAGAGATGTTTGAAAAGCTTGAACAAAGTGGTGGTTGGATGATTGAAAATTTTCATAGAATTGGTCCTTCACTGGATTTACACAGTAATCTAGCAAAGGATAGCTACGACAATTGGCAGGAACAGAAACTGTCAGTACAACGAACACTACATCCAGCTATGATAGAAGTCGATGAGTATGACGTAATCAAATGGTTGGATTTCATAAATGTTGCTCACATTGAATTCATACCTTCCAAGATAATAGCTTGATGTAGTGTTCGTTGCGATGACAGTTTCAATGGAAAACACCTCTACCAAAGCCACACAAGTCGAAATAATTACAATCACTTTGGCCCAACTCTTTTTGGGTAGAATTGTCGCTCGATGAAGGGTGATGATGGACTATAAGAAATATCAAAAATGACTCTCCAAAGCAACCCCTGCCATAACGAATAATAAATGGGCACTTATTGTAGGTGCATTTAGATTTCCTTGAAATAAGAGGAGGCTGGTGATGCCAAAGTTAACCAAAATTAGAGGCACCTACGGACTGAGCGAAGATAAGAGAAAAGAAGAAGAAAAAAAAGATAAAGACGCTACTGCGAAAATTTACCACTACATCTGAGGTTGTGGCTGCAAATACTGAGAAGACAATGTTATAACGAGAAGAAGTACTATGCAACCACATCGGGAGCAAAGGAACACTAAGTTAGTTTGTTTTTAATTTTTTTAGTTTGTTCTTATCATGCATTTTATGTAGTTGTTGTTTTCTTTTTGTTACTGCATTTTGTCATTGTAATTGCATTTAGTCCTATTTTCATTGCATTCATCATTGTAACTACATTTTGTCATTGTATTTTGTTTTTGCATTAGGGACAATGTATTCTGTTTTTCTTGCATTAGGGACAATGCAATCTTTAAGTTTGGGGGTATTCACCTAGGGTTTGAAATGCATCCCCATTTTAAAAGAATTAGCAAATACAAGGTTCATTTTGTGCTATAATTTTTTTTCTTACATTCGATGTGTAATTCTTGAATCATGATTGTTAATGAATTGGTTGGATACATGTGATGGAATGTTGTTTTAGAATTATGTTATGAATGAATTTGGTTGCTTGAGTAATGAATTTCTAGCATCATCTCTTAGATCTTAGATGAATCTGCATAGCTCAGTTGTTGTTATATATATTTAAAGATCATATTATGTGTAAATTAAGAACACTCCAATGTGGGTGCATAATGAAAGTAGCTTAAGGGGGAACACTCTAATTCATTCATTAGAAAAATGAATCTGGCCAAAGGTTGTTGTTGCATGAGTGTGTGTCAAAACAATGAAGTACTCCCTGGGGGTTCGTTGCACAACATCTTACTTCTCAGGATCTTAGGGTGAATTCATTCTTTGATATCCCTCGTTGCTTAAAAAAATAAAAAGAAAAGGAAATATTACATGCTTATGTAGTATAATGAAATAAAGGTTGTTTAGGTAGGAGGAATTTGAGATGTAAGGCATGATGCTAGCTTTGATGAATTTCAAGTTCATTCATTCATATTCCTGAGTTGTCGATGCAATCTGCTATCATGTAGATGTAATTGATTCATTAATAGTTGAGATGATTCAAGTTGCTAGAATGTTCATCAATTGGTGTATAACCTTGCTGGTTTTTATTTTGCCTGAGGACAAGCAAAAACTTAAGTTTGGGGGTGTGATGGTACTTTAAAAGACGTGTTTTCACCTTATTTATTGATTAATTTGTCCCTATCATGCTATCATTTGCATGCACTTTAGCTCTTTTATCTTTGTATTTGTATATTCTTAAATCAGTAGCTCATTCTTGAATTATCCTTGAATTTATCATATTTTTGCCGCTAGTGTCGCTACATGAGTTCTTCCAGAATTGCAGCCAGAACTGTCGCTACATTAGGATGTTGTTGCATAAGAGTTGTTTAGATTGCATCCAGAACTATCGCTACAATGACAGATGTCAAAAAGATAAGATCAAATGACGTTGGAGAAATGATAAGATCAAAGGATGATGATCTGGCAGTTTGTTATAACAACTTTTTTCTAGACATGATAGTGCTACAATTTTCACTACAATGCCAGCACATCGAAATAGTCATTATCTCCATAATGACAGCTGTCAAGATAAGATCAAAATGACGATAAGCTATCCATTAATACAACTGTCCTGCACGAAATTCACTGATGCACATCTATGGAGGACACTTATAAACACCCAATTGGAAAGAGATAAGGATATATATAACACATATTCTTACCCCATAAAAAAGAGGCTCATATCTTATCATCTTTTTCCTTGGTTTTGGAGCTCTCTTTCTTGATGGCTATGGAGGCTTAAAGCTTTAAAAGGGGCAACCGAGGTGAATTCAATGCAGAATTAAGTAGCCACGACGAGTGCAAAGTAAGAGGAAACATCAAGGAGTAATAGAGTTAGCTAGAGATAGTTTTCCCTATTCAGTTTTTAATGTTTCTTTTGTTTAAACGCTAATGATTATGGTTTAATTTCATTTTGTATGAAAATACTTTATGAATGTTGAGTGAATGTTTATCTTATTAAGTTTTTTCTGTATCTTTTAATCTTTGGGTTTGAATGTCTTTACGCATGAAAGTGTTTATTGCAACCACTGTCAATGAGAGTTACAGTGATAGTTCAAGTTAACAATCATGACAACGAAAGTTGTATAGGAGTACAACAAAAGTTGACTCTGTTTGTTCTTGTATTTTCTTATTATCCATCACTGAGAGGTGTGATTAGTGAGCTCATATAAGTCTTTGATTAATGGTAGAAGTTGAGATTGGCAAGATATTCAAGTGTTTTATTGTATCAACAATCATCTTTTCATTTGCTTCTTTCTAGCATTCATTATTATGTTGATGAATCTCCAAGGGAACCTCATTGCCATCGTCATATTTTTTCTATTTTAATTTCAATACATTTCTTCGACATTGCCTATATCATTTACCTTTTATTGCTTCAACATTACTTATTGCATTATCGTTATTTTTCTTAGTTATTCACTAATATTTGTAGACGTCTAATCGTCCTCATGGGATCGATATCTGATAGATTTGCATATGTCTACTATACTTGCATCGACGTGTGTTCGCTTGCACTAAAAGTATGACTTTCTCACACCGACCACATTTGTCTTAAGAAATCCCATGACATAGCTCCTCTCTTTGATGTGAAACATTTTCACTTGTGCCTTTGATATCTTGAATATCATATATCCTATCGACATCGAAGAATTCTTCTAAATATTAGGATCTCTAGAATAATGTAGTTTGTAATCTTGAGTATATCTGAGATGTCCTAGTACTTTATAGTTGCTTTCCAGAGGTTTATCCCTGGATTGCTTGTGAATCTACTTAAACTGCTCACAGTGAAAACAATATCTTGTCTGGTACTGTTTATTTAGACTGTCTACGACACTTGCATATTCTATTTGGACATATGTTGTCTCGTATTTATTGGATTTTTGGATATGTCGGAAACATCATTGCCAAACTTTTCTTTTCCACTTAGTGTGACCGCGTCAATATGAGACCAGCAGACAACCATTAGACTGACTGCCCAAAATCAAATTTGTCAGTCTCGTATTTTTCATGTCAATCTTGAATTTGATGTGCCTGTTGTACGTTTACCATGTCATTGTTACTTATAAAAATGAGTATGTCATCAACATAGGATCATATATCCTAATGTTGGTAGGTTTGACATACACACATTTGTCACACTTATTTGTCATCATGACAATATTTTAGTTTCAACCTTTTGTTAAACATATGGACTATCTTCATTGATAGCCTCTAAAGTTCATTTCGTTGAACTTGGATCAACTTTCTTAGTTATACAAGGAAGTATATTTTCAAAGAATGAGGCATTCTTTGATTCCATTATCATATTCTTGTGAATCTTAGGGTTCTTTGATTCGCACACAAAAAATTGATATACGTTGCTATGATCTGCATAGCCAATGAAAATACAGTCCACCATTTTGAGACTTATTTTCATTTACTTTGGTAATAATGTCATTACCTTTTCAAGACACCCCCACATTTTCAAGTAGTTGTAGGAAGGTTTAATTACCTTTCATAACTCGTATGATGTATTTCCTCTTTTATTGTGGGGAACCTTATTTAAAATGTAATTAGTTGATTTAACAACTTTCCCCACATGTCAGGCACATTTTGAAGTTTCAATTCTTTTCAGAAGTTATCTTCAAAATCATTGTACCTTTAGATGTTGCAGCATTACTCACATAGAATTTCTCCTCACGTTAATCAATTTATTAAGTTTAGGTTTCAACATCCTACTTATAGAGAACAATTTCTCTATAGCATATTTTCTTTTAAGCAAATTCACATAACACTAATTTGTGTTATCATGAAGGTAATAAATTTTTCTTCAAATAATTATTTGCCATATCAATTGTTATGACAACATTTTGTCATAACGTTGATCTCATTTGTTCTGACTTTTTTAGAAGCTTACAATCCAAAAACATGTTCCTCATCTTATGGCAATTTGAATCATTTCACATGAAATTTTACTTCTTGAACACACCGACCTTTTGTACGGTTTGTTTTCTTGAAGTTCTTTTTTTACTTCCACTATGTTTACCCTGGCATTTGCCTTGGTAAAATTAGGTTTGTCATTTAGTCGTACCTTTATTGTCTTAGAAACATTTGTCTTAGCAATATTTGAAGGCGGTAGCAATGTTTACTTTATCCTCTCTAACAAATAAAAGGATCATCATTCCTTTTGCGAGAATATCATGTGTGATCAATTGAAGTCATTGCCTTTGATTCACAACAATTTGGAATCAATCATTAAGAATTTGGTGACTAAGAATTTCTTAGCACCGACATCTTTTATTTTTTATTTATGGTCCAACGACCCTTACAATTCTTTAGCCATTTTTAAACATTGTACACTTCGTAACGTGCATTAGATAAGGCTTTAAGAATGTAGTTTCGACATAGAAAAACAAAGTTTTCCATGATTTGATTCAAGACCTTGGTTAGAATCAACGCTTTGGATTCAATAACCAATGTTACTTCCAATAACAAATTCTTTTAGAACAGATTTGTCCACTTTATTTGAAAGGAGATCAAGTAAACCCGTTAAAACGACAATAATTAAATTCTCAAAAAAAATTATTTACAAGATCTCAATTTGCAAGCAAGATACTAAATAAATAAATTCAAAGATTTATTTCCTATTATGAGATAAAATCATACTAGGTTTCCAGGAAAATAAATAATTTATTTTCTTTTCCAAAACAGAATCATAAAACATCCCAAGAAAATAAATTCAATGATTTATTTCTTTTTTCAAAGTAGAATCATACAAGATTCCTAAGAAAATAAATTCAACAATTTATTTTACTTACAAAGTTAGAATCAATGCAAGATTCTAACGGAGAAATAAATTCAAGGAATTTTTCTCCATTATTTCATGTTATATCTTTTGTTAAACGATGAGATTAGTAGCACTAAAACCTGAAACAAAGATATCAAGGCAACCCAATTATGTTTAACAAACAGAAATCAAAAGGAAATAATTATTTGATATTAATTTCATTGATTTTCATTTGGAAAGGAGATCAAGCAAGCCCGTTAAAACGACAGGAATTAAACCTTGAAACAAATTATTTATGAGATCTTAGTTTCCAAAACAGATCGAAATTTCGTCTGAATATCTTGTTCGTCTCTATAAAATTTCTCAAAGGAAATTATTATTACACGAATTGTCGACTGACTAACACTTGGCAAATAATTGAAGAATTAATGTAAATATGCTAGAGAATAATGCCAAGTATAGGTCTTTTGCATGCAAGTATACACGGTCAACAAGTAATGCAACAGTAAGCTGAGTATCATATCTACAGGGATTGTCCAGGAATTCAATGCCACAATAATTGCTTGTGAAATGAAACAAATGAGTTTGAATTGGGTTTTAGATTTAATAAAAATGACTAAGGAAAAGTAAATAAAAGTTTAGGCAAATTGGCAAACAAATGTATTCAGTTGGATGGTTGGCTTTGTCAAAGGATGCTTGGATTTCACGCTAGCGAAGACAGCAATTTAATAACTTTCAGCCTTGATTTTATTGTTGAGCAGATTTTAAAGTTAGTATTGCCTCTGTCGATTGTACTACCCTAAGTTAATTACGTTTAACCCCTATATGTCTAAAATGATGTTATTCAATAATTAACTTGGCAAAGTTTTAATCTTTACTCCTAAGGGGTAGACTCACTTCCGAAGTAAGCTCAACTACTTGAACATCTTCTATCTAGGTTTCACCTTAGTACCTGGCAATTAATTGTTATCCTCTAAGTCTGTTAAGATATTAAAAGATAATAGGCATGCAATGGCAACTATCGTATGGCAAAGAATTTAAGAAAATTAAGCACTAGCAGAATAGAAAAAAATGCCAAGGCATTCAATTATTAAAAACTAAAAAACAAGCGTTTATCACAAACATCCCAGCCAACTTAAGAAAATTAGTTGATGGATTTCGTACCTGCACAGAGCTCTACTAATTAATTGGAATTTAAAATGGGTACCTTCATCATGAATGATGGCTTTGGGGGCACCGAATCTAGTAAAGATGTGCTTGTGTAGGAACTTAGCAACAGCCTTGGCATTATTTAATGGGAGAGAAACAGCCTCAACCCACTTTGAGACGTAGTCTACGGCCACAAGTATGTATAAATTACCAAATTATGGGGGAAAATAACCCATAAAGTTTATCCCCACACATCAAACAACTCTACCAGCATGATATTCTGAAGTGGCAATTGATGTATGCTGAAAATGTTTCTAGTACGTCGGCATCTGTCACATCCTTTAGCAAAATAATGGGTATCTTTGAACAGTATAGGCCAGAAAAATCCTAACTCCAGCACTTTAGCTGCGGTCTTCATTCCAGCAACGTGTCCTTCGTATGGTGTTGCATAGAAGAGTTGAAGAATGTTTTTTTGTTCATCCTCTGGCATACAATGATGAATAATTTGGTCAGCACAATGTTTGAATAAGAACGGTTCATCCCAATAATATTGTTAGATATCCCTCAAAAATCGCTTCTTGGCATTACTTGCTAAGTCCGGTGGCAAGATTTTGTTGGCCAGGTAATTAACTATGTCAGCATACCATGGCATGGTATTGGCTGCAAGCAAATACTCATCAGGGAGTTCATCTCTAATGGCAACAACATTGCCATCCTCATGGTGGTGTTCTAATCGAGACAAATGATCAGCTACCAATTTCTCACTCATTTTCTTATCTCGTATCTTGAGATTAAATTCTTGTAACAAAAGCATTCATCGAGTTAGTCTAAGCTTGGCATCTTTCTTTTCCATGAGATACTTGAGTGCTGAATGGTCTGTGTATACCACGAATTTTCTACCCACCAGGTAAGATCTGAATTTGTCAAACACAAAAACAACTACAAGGAACTTCTTCTCAGTTGTTGTGTAGTTAAGTTGGGCTTCATTCAACGTTCGGATGGAATAATAGATGGTATGGAAAATTTTGCCACACATCTGTCCTAACATAGTTCCTACGACATAGTCAATGGCATCGTACATGAGCTCGAATGGCTCATTCCAATTTGGTGCCATGACTATGGAGCATTAATTAACTTGTCTTTCAATTCCTGAAAAGCTTGCAAACAAGAATCATCAAATGCAAAAGTGGTATTATGTTCCAAAAGTAAACATAAAAGTTTAGAAATTTTTTAGAAGTCTTTAATAAAACAACAGTAAAAACTCGCATGTCCTAAGAAACTTCTAATACCTTTGACACTTGTGTATGGTGGCAATTATTTGATTACCTCTACCTTTGACACTTGTGTGTGGTGGCAATAATTTGGTCAGCACAATGTTTGAATTAGAACGGTTCATCCCAATAATATTGTTAGATATCCCTCAAAAATTGCTTCTTGGCATTACTTGCTAAGTCCGGTGGCAAGATTTTGTTGGCCAGGTAATTAACTATGTCAGCATACCATGGCATGGTATTGGCTGCAAGCAAATACTCATCAGGGAGTTCATCTCTAATGGCAACAACATTGCCATCCTCATGGTGGTGTTCTAATCGAGACAAATGATCAGCTACCAATTTCTCACTCCCTTTCTTATCTCGTATCTTGAGATTAAATTCTTGTAACAAAAGCATTCATCGAGTTAGTCTAGGCTTGGCATCTTTCTTTTCTATGAGATACTTGAGTGCTGAATGGTCTGTGTATACTACGAATTTTCTACCCACCAGGTAAGATCTGAATTTGTCAAACACAAAAAACAATTACAAGGAACTTCTTCTCAGTTGTTATGTAGTTAAGTTGGGCTTCATTCAACGTTCGGATGGAATAATAGATGGTATGGAAAATTTTGCCACACATCTGTCCTAACATAGTTCCTACGACATAGTCAATGGCATCGTACATGAGCTCGAATGGCTCATTCCAATTTGGTGCCATGACTATGGAGCATTAATTAACTTGTCTTTCAATTCCTGAAAAGCTTGCAAACAAGAATCATCAAATGCAAAAGTGGTATTATGTTCCAAAAGTAAACATAAAAGTTTAGAAATTTTTTAGAAGTCTTTAATAAAACAACAGTAAAAACTTGCATGTCCTAAGAAACTTCTAATACCTTTGACACTTGTGTGTGGTGGTAATTATTTGATTACCTCTACCTTTGCTTTGTCAACGTCCAGTCCAATCTTTGTTACTTTATGTCCGAGAACTATGCCCTTTTTTACCATGAAGTGTCATTTTTCCTAGTTCAAAACTAGATTAGTTTCAATACATCTCCGTAGAACAAGTTTCAAACTCTAAAGTCATTCCTTGAAACTTTTTCCAAAGACGGAGAAGTCATCCATGAAGACTTCTAAATTATTCTCAATCATATCCGAGAAAATCAACATCATGCAACGTTGAAATATTGTTGGGGCATTGCACAATCCAAAGGGCATTCTTCTAGAAGAGAATGTCTCATATGGATAGGTGAACATAGTTTTCTACTAATCGTCTAGAGCGATGACAATCTGATTATAGCCTGAGTAGCTATCTAAGAAGTAATAAAATGCCTTTCCTGGCAATCTGTCCAACATCTGGTCAATGAAGGGCAATGGGAAGTGATCTTTTCGAGTGGCATTATTTAGCTTCATGTAGTCCATGCACAGTCACTAGCCCGTCATGGTCCTTGAGGGGGTCAGTTTATTTTTGTTGTTCTGAACTACGATCATTCTACCCTTCTTTGGCATACACTGCACCGGGATGACCCACAAACAATCAAAAATGGGATAAATTATCCTGGCATCTAGCCATTTTATAACTTCTTTCTTGACTGCCTCCTTCATGCTAGGATTTAGTCTCCTATGGGCCTCGATTGTTTTGTCATGGTAATCTTCCAGAATAATTTTGTGCATGCAGATTGTTGGGTTTATCCCTCGAATATCAACTAGGGTCTATCCCAAGGCTTGCTTGTGGTTGCCTAGTATCTCCAACAATCTTTCTTCCTGGTCATTAGTCAAATCAGCGGCAATGATCACTAGCAAATTTGAGTCATCCCCCAAGTAGGCATATTTGAGGTGGCTTGGCAAAAGTTTCAGTTCCAGTTCTGGTGGTTCCTCAATGGATGGTTTATGTGCCTTGATTTCTCTACCAGTCAATTCAAGTGGCTCAGGTCTCCTAAAATAACTCATGACCTAATTTAGCATGCTTGTTTCTTCAGATTCTTCACTCGTCATATCCTTGTCATCCAATTCTTTGGCATCATCATTAATGTCTTGGCAAAAAGTTGCTACATCTATATTAAAATTGGACTCTATCAACTTAATAGCTTGGCATTCTTCAAGTTCATCTGCACACTTAAAAGCTTCAAATACGTTAAACGTAACATGTTGGTCATTCATAGGCATAGTAAGCTCACTTTTTTGAACATCAATTAAAGCCCTACCCGTGGCAAGGAATGGTCTTCCCAAAATTATTGGGACATTAACATCAACCCCATATTTTAAAATAATAAAATTAGTTGGGAATATAAATTGATCTACCTTTACCAATACATCCTCAATCTTACCCTTAGGATGCGCATAAGATCGATCTGCTAGCTGGAGTGTTACAGCGGTAGGCCTTGCTTCAATGCCAAATTTTCTAAAAACTGACATTGGCATCAGATTGATGCTGACTCCCAAGTCGTACAGTGCCTCGCCTATGAATCTATTGCCAATCGTACAGGAAATTGTGAAGCTTCCTGGATTTTTCAGTTTTGGTGGCAATCTATTGGTTATCATTGCACTGCATCCTTCAGTAAAAGCGACAGTCTCGAAATCACCCAACTTCCTCTTTTTGGACAAAATATCCTTCTTGAATTTGACATAGTTGGCCATTTGTTCGAAAGCTTCCACTAATGGTATGTTGATTTATAGTTGTTTAAGAACTTCCAAGAAGTAATTAAATTGATGGTCTTGCTTGTGCTTATGGATCCTCTATAGAAAAGGTGGTGGGGAATAAGTGAATGTTGGTTCTGCTGGTTCTAAAAAAGTGGTGATGGCATTAGATTGAGGTTTGGCATCGTCATAGCTCGCCTCCTTTTTCTCTGTTTCCTTGGGTTCATCTGCTGGCATCAACTTCTTGTCTTGGCAAATAATTGACTGCTTGATAGGTGTTTTATTCTCTCATTGTTTGCCACTTCAAAGAGTTACTACTTTGCATTGTTCTCTCTCTTTTTGCCGAGCATCCTTCGTATCACTTGGCAAATTTCCCTAGGGTTTGTTGCTGAGTGCATTGGCAATTTGCCACAGTTGAACCTCCAAGTTTCACGTAGATGCTGCTAAACTCTGGATAGTTGCATCATTTCGCTCTATGTAATCGGTTAAAGTGCTCCCCTGGGTAGATCTCTGTCCTTGATGAAAATTGTTATGTGCTCTCTGTGGCATCACCATTTGGTGAAACTTGGCAGTACATTGTTGTTCTAACGCTGGGCATTAATTTGGTTACCGCCTTGGTTTGCCTAAGAAAAGTTTGGATGTTGCTTCCAACTTGCATTATAAGTATTAGAATGTGGGTTAAAGTTGCAATTGAAATTGCCAACAAAATTTACCGACTCATGATTTTTTGGGCATTCTTCCACATTATGATCCTCCCCAAAAATTGTGCAGAATGGTTCTAATGCCTTTACTTCTCGGACTTCAGTAGGTTTTTGCATTGACTTCACTATGTTAGTGATATTGAAAATTTGAGCATTGATAGATGATAATGCATCAAGCTCTAATTTTCCAGCAACTTTTGTTTTGGTTCCCAATCTGGCAGTAGGATATTAAAGATCATTGGTGGCAATTCTTTCAAGTATGTCAAATGCCTTCGTGTAATTCTTGTCTAGCAACGATCCGTTTGTCGAAGCATCAACCATAGTCCTGGCATGAGCATTGAGTTCGTTATAAAATGTCTCCATCTAAGTCCAAGTAGGAAATCCATGCATGGGGAATCTTCTTAACAGGTCCTTGAAATGCTCTCAAGCATCATATAGAGTCTCATCATCAGTCTGCCTAAAAGTGATGATTTCACACTGCAGTTTGGCATTAAGTTTAGGTGGCTGAAATCTTATAAGAACTTCAGCCATAATTCTGCCCATGAAGTGACTGAACCAGGTGGCAAAGAACTTAGCCTCATTTTGCTCTCTCTTAGAGAAAATGAGAATAGTCTCAACTTCATTGTCTCTTCAGCTACACCAGGTTGCTAAAATAATTGGCAAACCTCCATGAATTGCTTCAAGTGTTGCCTTGGGTCTCTAGTGGGTGATTCATCAAATTGACCTACATTCAATAGCATCTGAATCATTACTGGTTTAAGTTCAAAATTAACTGTAGTTACCTCGGGACCAATTAGTCCTGGCATCAAATTATCCATATTTGGTGCCAAGTGTTCTCTAATAGGTCTATCTTCAAGATTTTCAACAGCGACAGTAGGAGCTGGTGGTATCCCATTATGTATTGGTGGATTCTCGTCGTTGTTTAGGGCACCATCTACTCTACCATTTCCATTTAGAGCCATTTCTTGAAGTTTTCTTTCCAATCTGCGTAGGGTTTTTTTCAATCGGTGGGTCGTATGGCCAATCTTCCATTTTAGTGTGGTTCCTGGTCATACACCAAACAAACAATGTATATAAAATTAAACAAAAACAAGAAAAAATCAAAACAATAAATTCCGTTGCGATCCCCTGCAGTGGCGCCAAAAACTTGTCGACTAACTAACGCTTGGCAAATAATTGAAGAATTAATGTAAATATGCCAGAGAATAATGCCAAGTATAGGTATTTTTGAGTGCAAGTATACAGTCAGCAAATAATACAACAGTAAGTTGAGTATCGTATCCATAGGGATTGTCCAGTAATTCAATGCCACAATAATTGCTTGTGAAATGAAACAAATGAGTTTGAATTGGGTTTTAGATTTAAGAAAAATGAATAAGGGAAAGTAAGTAAAAGTTTAGGCAGATTGGAAAACAAATGTATTTAGTTGGATGGTTGGCTTTGGCAAGGAATGTTTGGATTACACGCTAGCGAATACAACAATTTAATAACTTTCAGCCTTAGTTTTATTACCGAGGAGATTTTAAAGTTAGTATTGCCTCTGTCGGTGGCAATACCCTAAGTTAATTACGTTTAACCCTTATATGTCTATAGTGATGTTATTCAATAATTAACTTGGCAAATTTTTAATCATTACTCCTAAGGGGTAGACTCACTTCTGAAGTAAGATCGTCTACTTAAACATCTTCTGTCGAAGTTTCTCACCTTAGTACCTGGTAATTAATCGTTATTCTCTAAGTCTGTTAAGATATTAAAAGATAATGGGCATGCAATGTCAACTGTCGTATGGCAAAGAATTTAAGAAAATTAAGCACTAACAGAATAGACAAAAATGTCAAGGCATTCAATTATTAAAAATTGAAAAACAAGCGTTCATCGCAAACATCCTAGCGAACTTAAGAAAATTAGTTCATGGCTGGGGAAACCATCAACAAAATATTGTTCGAAATCAACACCATCATAAAAATCAGATTTAAACTAAAAGAAATTGACAAAGATGGAGATCCCTCGATGCATCCCTTCAATGGATCTAGAGCTCTCGATCTCAACCTGGTCGAACCACGGTTTGCCCTCTTCACCACGGTGCAGCCTCCTCGATCGCCCTTTTTCTCTCACAATAGGCTTCCTTTAAATAGGCACTCGTGGAAACCTTAGGTTGGGTTTGAATTTGAAAGTTGGTTACACACTTGAGATAAGCGCGTTATCTTCTTATCCTCTTATCCTCTCGTTTGAATTTAGGGCTGATCGGGTCTTTGACCAACGGCTAACTGATCGGACACCGACTATCTTTTTTTTGCCAATCAAGTCTGGCAATTCTTGTCCTACTTTTTTTGCCAACGGCTCTCGGTATTTCTCTTCTGCTTCTCTTGTTTTCTGTCAACTGTTCCTGTCCTATTTTGTCAAACCTGCTCTTGTCCTGCCACAACAAGGACAATACCCCTTCACTCTGGCAATAGAAGCATTCCTTGATTTCTTAATGCAAATGCATGATTTTACTAGCTAAATACAAAAATATGTACCCACAGTCAAACAAAAGTATGGTGATATATATATGAAAAGTAATACTTTTGAGAAGTTAACACGAATAAAAAATATTTCTATAAAACACAGGTAATAATTATTATTACATTTAATAATTATTACGACACAAGATATTCCTCGGTAATGCTATTTTTAATATATCATATTAAAGGCAAAAAATTATAAGGTAATAATATTATGATAATATTACTAAAATAATACCATAATTTAAGGTTTACCTTAATAATACATGCACACATGTATTTATATATGATTTTAATATTATCATAATTAATATTATCAAAATTCTAGCAAATCATGATAACATATCTTATGGAACCGTAACTCCACGAAAGGAACATAGTGCTTGGCCAGGCAATAAGCTTGATTATTGGCAGTGAAAATTTTATCCAAATATAAGAATTATACTTGTATTAAAAAGGTGCTTTTTTTCAACATGAACGAAATTTAAAGGTCTTAATAATACCATAATTATTATTAAGATTAAAGTTTACCATTCATGATTGCCGCAAAAGCTCCAAACCAAGCAGAGAAAGTAAATTACCACTCAATCTAGATTGCTCAAATGCCTTGCAAGTTCGATGGTTCATGACCATATTCACGAAATTTGTTCTCCTTAGATTAAACTAAAATTTGTCTTAAGATTGTTAGAATAACGTTAATTCAAAAATAAAATAATAAACAATAAAATTAAATATTGATATTATTATTAATCGAATAGAATAAAAATTATAGATATAACATATCTAAAACTAAACCGATTGGGAACGAGTAAAGGTCTGTAGATACACAATTTTCTTAAGACAGATTTTCAATCACTCTTTGGTGCTTGAGATTTTTTGTCGTCTATCTCCCAGGATACAAAAACTATTTCATCAACTAGCACAACTGTAGAGATCACGAACTATAACATTGTCTTCTCCTATCACCAAAAATTACTTTTGAAATCACAGAGTAAAATAATAGAAAATTCTCTGTGTTTTTTTGTTGTGTAAAACTTAAAATGTTTACACGCTATTTGTAGGAGTTTCACGAGGGGTATAAGGAAACTTTTGACCTAAAGAAATATTTATGATTTGAGAATTAATGAGACTTTAAAGAACACTTTCTAAAATTATTGTTTGAATTAAAAGAAACTTTTAATATTTATCCTTTTAATTTCAAAACATAATTAAAAATGATATGCTATTTTTGAGGAAATATTTGGGTTAAAATATCCATAAGCCCACGGGTGTCAGACCGGTTCCGGACATTCACGTTACCCACTTTGTGCATCGTTGCACATTTACTTACCAACAATTGGTTCCACATTTTTCCTTAACAACGTTTGGATCAATTTCTAATTTAAACTTCAAAATTATCGTTTTTTCCAACATAATATTGTCCCAATTACAAATACTTGAAACATGCACCGCATTATGAATTGAAGATAGATCCTGGCATCTTACTCACCATAGGGCTGCTGTGCTGGGGACCTATGGCTCTCGGCCTCTCCGGAACCGCTTTAGGAGGGGTGCCCAACCTTCAGGGCTGCGGTTTGGATCTAAGCACCTGCAATATAGCTTATTGAGGGTTGACTACTGATAAAACTGGTAGCAAATAATAGATTAGACTAAACAATAAACATGCAACTTTTCAGCAAAACATTTGTAGTGGTACTGGAAGGAGCAAAGTGATAGCACCACCCAGATCATACTCATTCAACAAAAACATAACTCTAAACGTAAAAAAAAAAAAAGCCTCTGTGTTATCTCCTGGCCTAGAAGGGAATGATTAAAAGAAAAATTGTAAGAGCATCTTATTTACACTCATTATTTATTCTGCTCCACATGCAATTCTTCATTGCATACATGTAACAAGTCACCAAATTAATGAGCCACAAACATTTAACATTAACAAAAGCCAAAGCTCAAATAAACTAGTTTTTACAAGTCTCTATTTTTGCTTATTTCCATTACAGTTTACTTTAGAATCAGACGAGTATATCAGGAAAAGACATACATGGGCTTTGGATTCCTTGCCTCCTAAAATCCTCCACAAGACTGCTAATTATTTCTTTCTTGAGAAATAATAAAGGAAATTAGTTCTGGATTTTAATGGATCGGTTTGCCTTTCACTGATTTTAAATAGTTTTTTACTATTTTGGTTTTTGCAAAACTGCAAATGCATGTAATTAGCATCTTAATATTTTGAAAAGACAAATACATTTAATAAATACAATATACAATAGCCGTACATAAATTGTCAGGTTTAATGGCATTCAAGTTTTAGTAAATGAAAATTAAAAATAAAAGGGTAAACTACACGGGAGACCACCGATCTTTGTGGTTGGTGTCGAAATGACCACCGATCTTTCAATTGTCAAAATGACCACTTAACTATTGATATGGTTCTAATATAGCCACCAGCCGTTAAAACTTAACGGAGAGGATGATGTGGCAGTTAACAGAAACTTGTATAATTACACATTTAGTCCCCGCAATTTTCACATTTAATCAATTTAGTCCTAGTTTCAATTTAATAAAATAAAATAATTATTCAATTAGGTGGTGACACGTGTCACCACCTTATTGGAGAGAAAAATCAAAGCATTGCACAAATGTAGTTGGGAGGAATCAAACCCACATTCCCTTGGGTGTAGGGGGAAAACCTCTACCACTGGGCTAAGCACATATTTATGACATGAAACACAAAATTCAATATATGAGTTCTATAATTGTTAATGCCATGAAAAAAGAATTAAATGTGATTTTAGGGGATTCGAACATGACACACTTATGATGCATAAAAACATCTAACCCAAAATTTTATAAACCCTAAAAATTTTATAGACCCTAAAACCTAAAAAAATTTATGAACCCTGAACCCTAAAAACTATAGTTAGATTTTTTTTAATCATGCACTAACTATAGTTTTTAGGGTTTATAAATTTTTTAGGGTTTAGGGTTTATAAAAATTTTTAGGTTTTAGGGTCTACAAAATTTTTAGGGTTTAGAGTTTATAAAATTTTGGGTTAAATGTTTTTATGCATCATAAGTGTGTCATGTTCGAAAATCACATTTAATTCTTTTTTCATGGCGTTAACAATCATATAACTCATTAAATTTTGTATTTCATGTCATAAATATGTGCTTAGCCCAGTGGTAGAGGCTTTCCCCTTATACCCAAGGGAATGTGGGTTTGATTCCCCTCAACTATATTTGTGTAATCCTTTGATTTTTCTCTCCAATAAGGTGTGGTCAATCCTCCAATAAGGTAGTGACACGTGTCACCACCTAAATTGAATAATTAATTTATTTTATTAAATTAAAACTAGGACTAAATTGATTAAATGTGAAAATCACGGGGACTAAAAGTATAATTATACAAGTTTCTGTTAACTGTCACGTCTATGTTGAAACCATATCAATAGTTGAGTGGTTATTTTGACAAAATTGAAAGATTGGTGGTCATTCGACACCAACCCTAAAGATCGGTGGTCTCCCGTATAGTTTACCCAAAATAAAATTACATCTCTTTATTTGGGCTATTACCTTCAAAAAGAAATAACGACAATAGCCAGCTTGAAATCAGTATGTACCAATTTAAAGGGGGAGAAAACAAAAAGACAATCTAGAAGATGACATGTAACAGAGTGTGGAACATGTTTTGCAGTAAAATCCAAAAATCATGTTGAATTTTGAGTTCCATAATTGGATTTTGATTGCATGCTTCTGTCGGCTTGAAGACCGCTTTCTAACATTATGTAATCTCAATTATCTCAATTATGTAATCTCGGCTTCTATCCAACCCGTCTCCCAAATGATAACATTAACAGTTCCTAAATTGGGCTTGGATCCGAACGAGATTACCGGAACCTGGTGGACGGGACCCAGCATCCGTTACCGTTGAATCCGATTTGGAATACTTCTTGCTTCCTTTGATAATTTTCTTCAACATTTTGCCCCCAAAAAACATAACCAGGATTAGGTTGACTGATGGAGCTAGGGATCAGGACGTCGACGGCGGTGATTTGAGGTTTCAATAGATCAGAATGCATGAAATAATTTCCCCTAAGAAACTAAATTCAAAAAAATGGATACGGAATTAGATAAGGGGAATGGGGATTTCCATAAGATTCTTCTGATTTTGAGGGGAAATGGATGGATTCTTGTCACCATTAATTGATCGAAAATTCGAAAAGAGTCGTCGGAAAAGGCAGATCGCAGGAATGGGGGCAGCTAATCTGACGGAGGTGAAGTTCCGGCGATCAAATGGGCGGACCAATTTAACGGGGGAAAAGATAAGAATAGGAAGACAGGGAGAAAGAGAGAGAGAAGCGAGTGACAAAGAAGCTTCAAAAATTAAAGGAAATGATTGCAATAAACTCCTTTACAAACGGTATCTTCAAAATAAAGGGTAAACATAATTTTTGGTACCTAACTTTGACATTTATATGCAATTAAGCACTTTAACGTTTTTAATAGTGCAATTAAGTACCTAATTTTTTTAAATGGAGCAATCAAGTACTCAACTTTTTATACATTTCAGTGTAACTTTTTTATTTGGTACAATTAGGTACTGAACATTTTAAATGTCATGTTCAATTTTGATTGCTTCATACTTAAGATTTTAATATTGTTTAGTTAAATGGATAATATGTATTACAAATTTAAAAGCTAGGCGTTAAAATTTTAAGTCCATACGCATGTAATTTTAAAATGTTAAGTACCTAATTGCATAAAAAACTTGAGTACCAATTTGCACCAAAAGAGTTAGATAATTGTTTTTACTATTAGAAAAAAATACTTAATTGCCTAAAAATATTTGACACCACATTACATATAAATGTTAAAGTTGGGTATCAAAAGTTATATTTACTCTTAAATAAAAAAAAATCTTCGATTGATCCATTAATTAATTAATTAATACCTTTTAATTTTAAATATTCTTTTGACTTCGTTTTTTATACACGTGTGGAAGAATAGGTCAAACTTGGCCCACGCTGGAAAATCTACGTGGAATATTGGATTTCTATATTTTTACTACAAATAATTAAAAAAACTGTTTGGGTAATCCAAAATTCAAGCATCTGCTAGACTTTTGGATCCTATTAAATAATTTAAGGGCTATTTTTTCAATTTATGATTAAGAAATGAAAATATAAGAAAAGGTATTCCTTTATAGGATTCCTAATTTGTCCAAATTGCCCACTGCAATGACAATTTCTTCATTCTTAGTTAATTGCACCACACGTTCTCAAACTATGACACTTATTGTAAATTAGTCCCTAAACTTTTAAACATTCCAATTGTATCCTCAAATTATGGCCTTCATTCTAAATTAGTCCCCAAACTTTTGAATATTCTAGTTTTATCCTCAAACTATGACTCACATTCTAGATTGATCCTCAAACTTTTTAAATGTTCTATTTTATCCCCAAATTATCATTGTGCGCTAATCATATCTTATGTTAATAAACCCGTTATAAAAATTGTTAATTGTCATGAAACATTGATGTGTATTATGTAATAAAATGTTGTTGTATAAACGATAACTTGAAGATGAAATATGAATATTCAAAAAGCTTGTGGATTAATTTAGAATGAGGGACATAGTTTGAGGATGAAAATGAAACTTTCAAAAGTTTAGGGGTTAATTTAAAAAGAGGCTCATAGTTTGAGGACGTGTGATGCAATTAACTCTTCTTCTTATTACATTTCGTTAATTTTTTAATTTTGGGTTTATATTTGGTTGAAATTCTAAAAATTAAGATTAAAAATTGATAATTAAAAACAATAAACAAAAATCCAACTCTTTTCCTATTAAGTCCGTATAACTGCGAAACACTTTTAAACAAAAAAAATTTATTTTATTTCATCAAAAAATTAAATTTTATTTTTTATTAATAATAAAATGATTATTTTTATTTGATCATTTATGTTTAGTGGTATTAATTTTATGGGTTTTGATATACGCAACAATAAGTCCGCATATAAAAACTAACAAAATTTTTATCATTAATGATTATTTTACTCATCAATGGAATCTACTGGAATGCAATTGATTGCATTCTTAAAAAGTTGTCATTCATTATTTTATGTTGTTTAATGTAATTAATAATCACGTAAAAGGGTTTTATGGTTTAGAGTTCTAGATTTTAAGGTTTATTGTTTCGGAATTATGATTTTTGATTTATGGTTTAAAATTTTCAATGTTTATAGTTTATGGTTTTTAGGGTTCAATGTTTAAGGCTTAGAGTTTTAGCTTTATTGTTTTAGGGTTTAGGATGTAGTGTTTATGGTCTAAGGTTTATGATTTTGGGTTTAAGTTTCTGGATTTGATTATATTAAGCACCCTAAATTAGTGGAGTTTAATTTTTTTAAGAGGATACTTAATTTCATTATAGTAGATTTCATTGAAATGTAAATAAACATTAATAATAAGAATCTTGTTAGTTCTTATTTGTAGCCCTTAGAGATGTGTATATCAAAACCCTAATTTTATTAGTTACATTTTTATTTGCCCAACAATAAAACTATTTTTGTGTTCCTATCTTGTAAAATATTTTTTATATTTTTATTTTTAAAAATATATTTGTAGTTCCATTCAACAAACATTTATAAAATATTCAAAAATTAAAAATATTTTTTAAAAAAGTAAATATAAAATTAAAACAGAAAATATTTTACACCAAACAAAACCTATATTTCTCCCCCATCTTAAAAAAATCATGTCGAAATAGGGTATGAAATTATAAAATTAATATTCTTAGTTTGAATTTATACAAGTGAATTTATTTATTAGAACTGAAACTCATAATCGACTGAATCAAATATGTTGATTTATAAAATTAATATTTTATGCAAATGCAAAAGTGAAAAGATACGACTCAAAATCACTGCTGGGATTTTTTCCGAACAATATGTTCAGGTGTTTTATGGGAACTCAATTCCTAAGTTTTTCAGGAATTCAGTTCTCTAGCTTTTTTTTCCTTCCAACCATGGAACAATGGAGATTTATTCTTATGAGGTCGTTGCACGACCCGAGCTTGGCTAATTTATGACAAGTGGGGAAATTTTGATTTAAAATGTCATGTCATCATTCTGTTAGTAAATTATCGGAGGAGTGATGAAAAAATTCGATGTTTAAAATTCAGTTACTAAATTAAAATTTTTCAAAGTTGAGTGACTAAAATAAGAGTAAGGAGATAGTCTAGTGATGATCTGTATATTTTACCCTTATTATAATCCCATGTTCATGGTCAAAGGTCTGAAACTATAATTAATGTGAAACAAAAATGGGTTCCAATCCAAGAACTATTTAACAATCAAAACTTGTCATTCCTCCTCAAGTGGGTGAAAAATAAAGACAGGGAAGAGCATGATCGGGTCACACTCTTACTTCGTTCACTTCTTCTTGGCAAAGACTTGGTTAAGTACACTTGGTCATTCACAACTCAGTCAAACTTTCAAAGGTGGACTAGGTACTTTTTGATTAGGGTCTAATCCTTAAATGAATTAACGGTTGAAGTTTTATCTTGACAGTAATATTCATTCTTAAATTTTAATCAAATTGATTTATATATTTCAATGACCTTTAAAATATTCAAACCTTAACATTCAGGAGTCTTTTACCCTTAATCTTCTACCATTTTTTTTAATAGTCTCAAAGTGATTACAAGATAGTATATGTTCAAACATATTCTTAACCCTTTGACAAGAGTGTATCTTGCAGACAAAACAATTTGAATCGAATCTCTTTATTGAATTTTGTTCATTATTTTTTTTTACTAAAACCACTTGTCTGGACATTGTATTATTTGGTTTTGGAAAAAGAAAAAAAAGAAATTGAACTGAGCTCTTTGAATAAAAACAAACGAATCAAGAATGGGCCTAACATATTGATTGCAAAATCACCAAAATTGAAGCCTTCTTGGCTGGGCTTGAATCTTGCAGCAGAAACACAAAACATTAGAAAGTGGACAGCAAACCCTACCCATTTACCACAACGACCAACAAAAAACCTGGCCACCTCAATGTCTTTACCATTGGATTTAGCAGTGGGATTAGTTCGACTTAATCAGATTTTTTTAACACTTTGAACTATCTATTTTAATTCGATTCGGATTAATTTGATTTTGATTTTGATTTTTATATTGTTTTTTATTTTGATAAAATGAATTTGTTTTATTTTTTACGTTTGTTTGATATTTTTTTTAAAAATTTTGAACGTAAATATTCTAAAAAATATATTTATCAAATGACTAAAACATAATATGTACGTGAGTCGATTGAGTTTAATTCGATTAGTGTTGCAACATACAACATGACATATTATTTTTAAACATTCAATTTTTTTTGATTTAAAAGTGATAAAAGATCTAAATATATAGTCCAAGCATTGTATAAAAGTAGGGTAAAGTACACGGGAGACCACCGATCTTTGGGGTTGATGTCAAAATGACCACCGATCTTTTAATTTTGTCAAAATGACCACTCAACTATTGATATGGTTCCAATATAGCCATCAGCCGTTAAAACCTAACGGAGAGGCTGACGTGGCAGTTAACAGAAACTTGTATAATTACACATTTAGTCCACTCGATTTTCACATTTAATCAATTTAGTCCTAGTTTCAATTTAATAAAATAAAGTAATTATTCAATTACGCGATGACACGTGTCACCACCTTATTGGAGGACTTTATCTATTTTTATTTAATTAAATTACTTTAACCTAAAAAATTTATAGACCCTAAAACCTAAAAAATTTTATGAACCCTAAACCCTAAAATTTTTATAAACCCTAAAAACTATAGTTAGTGCATAATTTAAAAAAATCTCTAAACCCTAAACCCTCAAAATATAGTTAGTGCACGATTCAAAAAATTTATAAACCCTAAAAATTTTATAAACCATAAACCCTAAAAAATATTAATTAAGTTAAAAATCATAAACCATGCACTAACTATAATTTTTAGGGTTTAGGATTTAGGGTTCATAAAATTTTTAGGGTTTAGGGTTTATAATTTTTTAAATCATGCACTAACTATAATTTTTAAGGTTTAGGATTTAGGGTTTAGAGATTTTTTAAATTATGCACTAACTATAATTTTAGGGTATATGGTTTAGGTCTATAAAAAGTTAAATCATGCGCTAACTATAATGTTTAGGGTTTAGAGTTTACATATTTTTAGGGTTTAAGAGTTTAGGTTTTAGGGTTTATAAATTTCTAGGCTTTAGGGTTTATGGTTTATAAATTTTTAGGGTTTATAAATTTTTTAAATCATATATTAACTATAATTTTTAGGGTTTAGAGTTTAGAGATTTTTTAAATCATGCATTAACTATAATTTTTAGGGCTTAGAGTTTACATATTTTTAGGGTTTAGGGTTTAAAAAATCTTTAGGTTCTAGAGTGTATAGTTTTTAGGGTTTATGGTTTTAGATTTTTAGGGTTTAGGGTTTTAGATTTTTTAGGGTTTATAAAATTTTTAGGGTTTATAAAATTTTTAAATCGTGCACTAACTATATTTTTTAGGGTTTAAGATTTAGAGATTTTTTAAAATCATGCACTAAGTATAGTTTTTAGGGTTTAAGGTTTATAAAAATTTTATGGTTTAGGGTTCATAAATTTTTTAGGTTTTAGGGTCTATAAAATTTTTAGGGTTCAGGGTTTATAAATTTTTAGGGTTAGATGTTTTTATGCATCATAAGTATGTCATATTCGAATCCTCTAAAATCACATTTAATTCTTTTTCATGGCATTAACAATCATATGACTCATATTAAATTTTGTGTTTCATGTCATAAATATGTGGCTAGCCCAATGACAGAGGCTTTCCCCTACACCCAAGGGACATGTGTCACCACCTAATTAAATAATTAATTTATTTTATTAAATTGAAACTAGGACTAAATTGATTAAATGTGAAAATTACGGGGACTAAATGTGTAGTTATACAAGTTTTTATTATCTGCCGCGTCAGCCCCTCTGTTAGATTTTAACGGCTGGTGGCTATATTGGAACCATATCAATAGGTAAGTGATCATTTTGACAAAATTGAAAGATCAATGGTCATTTTAACACTAACTCCAAAGATCGGTGGTCTCCCGTATAGTTTACCCATAAAAGTATTATATATATATATATGAATATTTTTAAATACAAATATTTTAAATACGATTATGATATAAATATATAAAATGTCAGGTTTTAGAAATGAAAAAAAAAGTCAATTAATATCATAGTATATGGTTAAGCTTTCCGATTGACATTTTCTTTTTCTGTGTAAATTTTGGATTCAATATTTAGTAGAAATAATTTTGTTCCCTCACATAGATCGTAGGTACTATTAAAAAAACAATAATGGAAGGTCACATAGATTCATAGTTTGCATGTGAAATGAGGCGATAATGCAATGGCTTTTGGACCGACGAAATCGAATGACAAGTTAAACAGATTGGATCAAATGGCCGAAGGTGGAAAATATGAATCACGTACACACTTGTAATATGGAAAACATCTTTTATTTTTCCACTCGCACAGAAACGGGGCCAAAAATCTTTTTCTAGCTTTGTTTCGCCCGTAATAAATAGTAGACATTATATGTACACAATGTGTGGATGAAAATAATAAAATATTAAAAATTATTTGAAATAAAAAATAACTAAAGATATTATAAAATAAAAAATATTTATATAATATAACGACTCATTATTTTATTAAAATAACATGTATATAGAGCAAGCACATTTGGTTGGTTGGCCAAGCTGCTCATCTTTATTATCTTGTTTTACTTAGGTCATAGGTTTTAAAACACCATTTTTTTCTCCTAAATTTCTCTCTCTCTCATTTAAGTAAGATTAGGATTAGAATTAAGCTTTATAAAAAAATAATAATAACGTGTATATACTATTTTAATAGAGAAGTTTAGATAATCTCAATTCTTCACAACTCATTGAAGTTTTGATTGCTATTGTATTGAATGTACGTATTATTTTTTTTTTCAAAACGACTTTTTTTTGTCATGCGCTAGATTTTTAATTCGATTTTTTTATTCTTTTTGAAGTTTTCTAATTCGGTTTTTTAAAAGATTATAATTTGTATGATAAATTTAATAATATTTTGGTTTAAATATTATTAATGTAGTACTATATTACCTTTTCAATCAAATAAATAAATATATTCTCCTTAATTATTTATATTATATTATATTATATATTAAATTTCAGATTGAATTGGCGTCAGAAGTTAATTTGTAATTCCTAACTAACTTAATTAAAAAAACTGAAAACCATTTTTTAAAATGATAACAAATATAATTATATTTTTTATTTGTATACGTTTAATTATAATAGTAATAAATTTTGGATTCCGCTTTTTTAGTAAAGTTTTTCTTTTAAAATAAACAATAGTTCTATACATTTTTTTCTGAATACTGTTGCTTTTTTAATAATAAATTTATTTCTATAAAAAGGCTACATATGTAACTTAGTTTATGGCAATTGAAATAAATTTATTCGTTACGGTACTTTTGTATAATATTTTCAAAATTAATAATAGACTTTGTCTAACATATACATACATGCATAAGTTAAGGGTAATTTAAGAGTTTGCAATAAATACAAGATTTTATTTAAAAAAAATTATCATTCAATGTATTGCAAAACCCTAAAAGATTCTAGTGAAAAAACTCATTCAATGTATTACTAAACTCTAAATCATAAAACCATAAACCCTAAATTATAAAACATTAAACCCTAAACTATAAAATCAAAAAATCCTAAAACCCTAAACCTTCTAAATCACAAACCCTAAAGTCTAATACATTAAATGATAATTTTTTCAATAGAATCTTTTAAAATTTTATAATACATTGAATGATAGAGATTTTTTTAAATAAAATTTTATATTTAATACAAGCTCTTAAACGACCCTTAATCTATACATGTTGAACGTTTAAAAATAATCCTAAACTCTTTGTTGTCGGATGAAGCGAGGTTTGAAAAGCAAAAGTTTTATTTATTCCAAAACTAAATTTAGTCCCAAGGCCTTTGATTTTTTTAAAATTATTAAAATTAAATAAAATATATTTTATAAGTCTTGCATAACATTTTTTTTACTTTAAATATGCATACATTTGTTATTCAAAATGGTACACGTATTGTACAAACAAATTGATTTATTGTTTGGGTTTAAATTTGATACAAAGGCTTTTTACACAGGCCCTGCCTATTTCTACTATAAATCAAAATTGAACATAAACCCTAAAAACTAAACCCCAAACCTTAAACTCTAAACCCTAAATTCTAAACAATAACTTTAAATTCTAAACCCTACAACCAAACCCCTAAAATCTAAACCTTAAACTAAACCTCTAACCCCCTAAAACTAAAAAGTCCGTGTAAACTAACGTTTACACATATTGTGTATTGAAGTTTTTCTCTTATTATTTTGTCATGTCAGTACGTATTAATATTGGTATATTTTTTTAAAAAAATCTTAAATCTAATCCTAATCCTACTTAGAGTAGAGGGGTAGGGGGACTCTAGGGGAAGGAAGGGGAATGCTCCTAGTGGGTCTAGAACCCAAACCTAAGAGAGTTTGAGGGAACAAAAATGAGTAGCTTGGCCAACTGGCCAAATATTGACAGTGGCGGATCCATAAATTTTTTTGAGGGTGGGCACACATATATTAAATATTAACGACATAAAAGTTTTTGTGCGTAGGTAGGTACAAATAAAATTTTAAGTGGATACACTCAATAAAATGGATAACAAATATAGGAAATTTGTATTTTTAAGGTAAGCACAAATTAAATTTTAAGGTGAACACGCTTAATAAAATCGATAACTAATAAAGGAATTCAGATTTTCAGGGTGGGAACGTGTCCACCCTAACCTCTCTTTACATCCGCCACTGAATATTGGTATGTTTTTTGTGTACCATTTTGAGTTTGAAAATACATTTCATATATATATATATATATTATTTGGATTACGGTTTAATTTTTAGCTTCTTGATAAATTATATATCAGTATGCATACAAATATACATCAATCACATACGTAAAAATATGTTTATATATAAATATAAATTGAAGTTATTAATTACATTAAATATCTTAATTTAATAATTATATTTTATTTTTAATGTAAATATAAAACTAAAAACTGATTAAGACAAAAAATATTATAATTAGTTTAAAATATCAAAATCACAAATAAGTTTATATTATAAAAAACGATATTGACTAAAATAGAAGACATCGAAACTAACCCAAACAAAACTTCAATTATTTGATACTTGTTTAAAATTGAACGATACCACAAATATTTAATCCCCTCTTAACCATATCTTTCGATTCGCCACTACAAACCATCAGCAACATTTTGCTCTTTGGGGTCTGAAATCTGACCTCAAGTTGTAGTAATCAAACAAGAAATAATCATGTTCTTGAAATTTGTTTTACACGTATATTAACTTTGTAAATAGATGATAGGGACCTTACTGAAAATTGGATATATACTTTTATGGCGTGCGTATTTAGATTTGACACTTTCTTGTGTCACTTTTCAGATAGGTACAATTGAATGGATTCTGTGAACGTAGTGAAAGAGGATGGTTGTGTTCCTTGTTAAATGTAACCTAATAATTGCAAAGTGTATCAAGTAAAGTATCATTGAGATTTGAAATTGATATCAAATATATGAATTAATCATTGACATTTTTTTACTTCAGTTTAGTCATTGAATTTTAGACTTTTTCGTTTTGGTCACTAAATTATAAAAGCTTCAATTTAATTATTAAACTTTTCGAATTGTTTTCATATAACTAGACCATTAAATCATTAACATCACGATGATTGGTTGTTGCTGTTTTTTTTCTGCAAAAAAACCATCAACTCTTCAGGTCGTCGTCGTCATCGTCAGTCAATTGTCGCTCGTCATGGGTCACCATTCGTAGCAAGACCAGTACCAAAACATTTATGTTTCCTTCATATTTTTTCTCTTTGGATTGGTTTTTTACGAAACATACTAAAATCAACGATAATGCATCTAAAGGTTCAACCTTTAATGCTCCAACCTTCTCCGTCGACTTATGAGGCTAGTTTCGAGCAATGTTGTGCGGCTTCTTGAAAGAATGTTTCTCATAATTCAAATTTTCGAATACACTCAAACCCCTCAAATTCGAAAGGCTTAAATGAAAAATAGGTGCCCAAAGTATACCACTTTTGAACTTTAGGTGCCTAAAGTATTTTTTTTGTAAAAATAGGTGCCCAAAATTTCAACAGTTATAATTTTAGGTGCCTGACCGTTAACAGAGTGTTAAAAAAATTGTCAACCAATCAATGCTTGAATGTGGCACTAATTTTATTTTTTAAAATTTTTAAGGAAAAAACTCAGAATTTTAAATTTTTCATAAAATCCCAAAATTTTGTAATTTTTACAAAACATTCCCCAAATCCCTAAAATTTCCCAAACCCCAAATCGCCGCCGATTGCCGTGCCTGAGCACACCCATGTGGTCGCCAGACTTAGGCGGTCATTTCCCCCAACATGGCGTCACCAAAAACGTCGAACGACGAATGAGAAATTGACATTCGACGTTTTTGGTGATGTCGTGTTGGGGGAAATGACAGCCTAGGTCTGGCGACCACATGAGTGTGCTTAGGCACGTCGATCAACGGCAGAAGAGATGACGATTTGGGGTTTGGGTTTGGGAAATTTTAGGGATTTGGGGACTGTTTTGTAAAAATTGAAAAATTTTGTGATTTTATGAAAAATTGAAAAAATAATAAAAAATTGTTTTAAGTTTTTAATTTTAAAAAAATAAAATAAACTTGTCACGTGTTAAGCATTGATTGGTTATCAAATTTTAACACCTTTTAACAGTCAAGCACCTAATATTCTAACATTGTAAACTTTAGCACCTAAAATTACAATGGTTGAAATCTCGGGTACCTATTTTTACAAAATAATACTTTAGGCACCTAAAATTGATAAAAGGTATACTTTGGGAATCTATTTGTCATTTAAGCCAATCCGAAAAAGCCCTCAAACTCATAAAATAGTGGATTTTTAAGTTTCAAAGAACTTTTGGATATCTAAATTGATACAGTGATAGAGGATGATAATACGGGTTCGTCGGTTTCTAAGGGGATAACATGGTTGTTGTCTTCCCATTTTTCTACAAAAGGTCAACTCTTCAGTTGTCATTATCTGTCGATTGTTACCCATCATCGATTGTCATTCGTAACAAGATCAGTACCAAAACATTCACATTTCCCTTCTCTTTCTTCTCTTCGAATTGATTTTTCGGTAAACATATTAAAATAAATAAAAATTCATCTAAAGACACGACCTTTGATGCTCCAACCTCTTTTTTCGACCACCTGATGAGGCTAGTTTCAAGGTATGTTGTGCGTCTTCTTGAAAGAATGTTTCTTATCATTCAGATTTTGGATAAATACCAAAACCCCTCAAATCTGAAAATGCCCCCAAACCTTAAAATGATGTATTTTTTGGTTTGATTTTTAACTTTTAAATAAATGTGGGAAATCTAAATTGATAAAGTGATAGAGGACTATGAGACGAGTGTAATCACTCATTTTTATTCGTTGTATAAATATTGTATTAATCTATGTTAGTTTAATAATTAACGAATGGTTATTGCATGTATACATATCGTATTATGTGTTCGTTATATATGTGTGATTAAGGTGTGTGTAAAGATCGTGTGACATATGTGACTGCATGCATGTTATACGTAATATGTACATGTTAATATTTATTATAGTACATGGATGACGTATGTGTGTTTATATTTTATGTGTGCAGGGTATTCATGTTAATTATACGTATGGTTATATGCATATGTGTTTTTATATCATATTAATTAAGGATGTATTACGTATTAATGTTTGCATGTTACGTATATGTGTACCCGTATGTTGCATGTGTATGCGCGTATTACTATTATTATTATTATTATTATTATTATTACTAATATTAATATTATTAGTAGGGTTGGGCTAAATTAAATACAAATAAATAAATATATCAAAAACCCAAATAAATAGTTAAGTGTTCAGTCCATTATATATTACACAACCCAAAAACAAATTACAAGGCCCGTTTGGCCCAAAACCCTAATACATATCAGAAACCTTAACCCTAATCTCATCTTTTTGCACACCCCAATCTGGACCGTTGGATCAGATTTTGATCCAATGGCCCCAGATCAATCATGATGACCCATCTGGCCGCGAGTGTGATACACGCGCAGACTGCTTATATTCCACGCGCGCGTGGCGTGCATGTGCCAACCTTTTCAGATGGTCCTCTGCCACGTGTCAAGATCAGAGGCAGCCTTCTCTTTCACAAATATTCAATCTCGACCGTCCAGACGCCAAATGACCTCAGCCGTTGGATCAAATCTGATCCAACGGCCGAAGTTGAATCTGTCTAGAGTGATTCTCTCCACGCCGGCACCACTCCGCCGTACCACCAGCTCAACCGCCGTGCAGATTTGTCAGAGAAACAAAATAGATTATTAATACCAAATCAGACAAGAAAGACATGTATCCATGCTTGTTTCTACCAAAAATCCAGAGAAAATGTATGTGTATAAAAACTAAAGCAAAAGTCTGTAAGTAAAAGGTTACCACTTTCAGAAATACGAAAGAAAAAACAAAAAAGTGAGTTTCAGAGTGTAACTTTCTTTTCCTTTTCTCCCTTTCTCTGTCTTATGCATGCAAAAAATTAAGTAAGAAAAGCGAGTAAAAAAGGGAAGTTTTTTTTACCTCAGTCGTGTGTGTCTTGCCGGCGATGAACCTGATGGTGAGCCGTGTTTCATCGTTTTGAAATAACAGTAAAAAATGGGGGATCAAGTTTTATTTTGGTTTCAAGACTAAAAAGGGTGTGAGTTTTTTTGGGTTTTGTTGCTGTTGAACAATCGTGGTCGATGAAGGCTTGAGGAAACCATTACGACCGAGCCTCGCCTGAGACCAGTGCTCTGTGATGGCCGAAGGAAGTTGAGATGGTTTGGTTCTGGAAAATGAGAGAACAGAAGGGTTTCATTATCAAAGGTAAAAAAATGAATAAAGGAGTGAAATAGGGCCGGTTATTGAGTTATATAGACTTGAAATAAAAAGAATGTGGGCAAATTATTTCATAAATCATCCCACATTTATGAAATTTTCAAAACGGTCTTGCCCCTTGGTAATATTACATCCCTGGTCCCTTTTCTTTTCTTAAACCTTTCAATTTGGTCCCATAATTAAATTGAACCCATTTTTAAAAGGTGAAATTGCACACATAGCCATTCTGTGTTTTCAATGTTTTTAAAACTATCTCGCCGCATGGATTTATTGCAAGTTTGGTCCTCGCAAGTTGATTCCAGTTTATAGTTCTATCCTTAATTGTGCTCTTTTTGCTCTTTTAATTTCTCTCATTTGTTTTTTATTTAATACATTCTGGTCCTTTTTCATGTTTAGATATTTATGTCTTTTTGCCATGTTTTTAGCATATTCACGTCGTTTTTTGGAGTTTGTATATATTTTATAGCATGATTAAATTATGTCTTTGTAACTTGTGTATTAAAGTATGGTATATCATGTTTCCATGTCTTATTTTTATTTGAACATGTTGTATGTATGTTTGTCTCATGTCACGTTTCGGTTTAGTTAGTATGTTATGTTTGTGCATTTACATGTTTTTACCCCTTTTGTCTTTAGGTTATATGTTAGTGTGTTTTTTACATGACGTATGTTTTTTATTTTGATATGTACATAAAATATGTCATATGTTAAGCCTTAATGTATTACCATGGCATCGATGTTTCATTAATCTAGCACCATATCATTTATGTCATGCATATGTTATAGTTGTGGTTTGTATTCATGTGTCAAAGCATGCTAGATTTAATTAATTAATCTTGAAAACATATTTTTCTTTTTCATGCTTATGTGCATGTTTTGTTTTTTTATTATTGTGATATAATATGTTCATGCATATAATTATTTTTTTTTGTATTTTGTAATATTCATATTTTATGTTCTAATATCATGTCAATGTGAATTGTATATTTTATTTTGCTTTTTAAGGTTGCATAATGGAATATAAATTGTCAATGCGGTGCCCTTTATCCTAGCGTAAACGGGGCCAGTATCAGGCGTAGTGATGGTGGTTGGGTGTTTACTCTCGGATACCGGGGCTTTTAAAATTTACTCGCAGTTATGACCAAATTTTAATTTAATTGTTACTTTAACCCAGAAAGTTTAATATTAATAAACCGCCAATTTTGGGCCGTGTGGGGGTGCTAATCCTTCCCCATCTGTAACCAATTCCCGAACCCAACATTTTTAAAATCTTTGGTTTTATGGTGTCCGGCCTACCTTAAGTGGCCGGTGGCGACTCCATTTTTAAATAAAATATAGTTTTTTCTAAAACCCATGGAAGATATTTTTTAATACCCAAAAACCACAAACACCCTTGAAACCTATTTTTTAGCAAAAAAAAGGACATCGCTACAGATGGCGACTCTGCTGGGGACGGATTTTTGTTTTTCCAAAAACAAAATGAGAGTCAAGCTTTTTAAAATAATTACCGCTTTACTAATATCGAAAGTTCTGGATTAAAGTGACTATTAAAGTAACATTCGGTTATAATTGCGCGTTTATTTTAACGCATTTAAATTTTGGCATATAAACCCGTCCTTTTTAAGTGGGGAAACGCTAATGCTTTCGTGAGGATATTGTTCCTCCGTGTAGGCCTAACAAGTACCTTTGGGGCTCGAGAACCTTATGCTTTCGTAAGGATATCGTTCCTTCGTGCAGGCATAAGCGAATGAGTCCCCCTGAATTGAACCCGATTGAAATGAGCCTATAATGGGTGATGATCGAGGGCCTTGCTACTCTTAGTAGGGGACAACAAGGACAATTCGGGTACCTCCTAGCACCAACACTACATGTAGAGAACATATAGAAACCCACCCCTTTAGAGCCATGCGGATAACCTAGGTGTTTTAGACGGGATGTAAGTAAGGTTGTTTTGTTTTGTTTACCTTATCTAAATTGTTCTTTTATTTATGTATTTATTGATTTTATCTGGTACTGACTCGTTTTCTTTTTTGTTTTTACTTTTTCCATACATCATTGCATTTGCATTACATAAAGGTACTAGATCAAGTGGTTTGCCCGATCAGAAAATATTTCAACATGGAAAAAGGGTATCTTAAGAAAGAAGAACTCCACTCAGCCGTCAGACACTGGTCAAAAGTCAATCAAAGGACCCAAGGTAACAGTTTGTCGAGCGAGCGCATAGTGGCAGGATACACCTATGGAGTCTGTAGCAGAATAATTTATGGTAGCTTAAAAGTATTTGGGAAGGATGGGATCGAAGACTACAAGACTTATTTTGTGATAGTTATGGCGACATAGCACAGTTGATGTATGTCTGGGTCAACCAACCATTGCTCCGAGCCATCTTCCAGTTTTGGAATCCTACTTTTTGCTGCTTCATATTCAACGGGCAAGACATGATGCCTACGGTAGAGGAGTACACCGCTTTACTTAATCAGAAGAATGTCCAGAAAGATTGGATCTATGCGAAGCCGTCAAGGAACCAGAATTACATTTTGAAGCTCAAAGCTTTTGCCGGGATGAGTGACAATTGGGTTAATAGCCTGATTCGACTTCGAAGAGATAACTTAGTCTTTGCATGAGAGAGTATCCGAGATATCATACCCGCGCATCCAGATGAGGGGAAGAAGATGGACCTATTTGCCTTGGGAATATATGGTTTGGTCATCTTTCTGAGAATCCTTGGAAACATTGATGTAGCCATCCTAGATCTGTTTGAGCGTATAAAACGGAAGGCGAATCCCGTACCAGTAATCTTAACTGAAACTTTCATTTCCTTGAATGCAAGTCGGAAGCACGAAGAGGGACATTTCAGAGGATGTGCACAGTTGTTACAGGTTTGGATTCAGAGCCATATGTGGAAGACACCGACGAGGGTTTTACCAGGAATATCATTTCGAGACTTTTCACCTTTGCGGGAGAACCTAGCGAAGGAATGACGAGAAAACTTGAAAAATGAAGAAATGGTATCGTTTCTTTGGGAACGTTCAAGACGAAGATATAGTGTGGAGAGTCCCATGGCTCGAGTCCCATGGCTCGGTAGGGTTAGTTACTTCCTATATAGCTGCGGCGATTACGACTGGCTAATGATGTTAGGAATACATGGTAGGATTGCTTGTGCTCCGCTTCTGGTGTCCTGACAGTTTGGATTGCGACAGTTTGTTCATTTTACCGCTGGTTTGAGCCAAAGTGAGTTTCCTTTCAAAAGCGAGTTCAGGGCGAAGGTTGAGACCATAATGAGGGCTTGGGATCATTATTATCGGATCAGGGTAGAGAGAGATACTAAGTCCATGATCACCTCAGATTATGATATTTGGAGACGCCTTAGGATTAACGGCAAGATCCCGGAACCCGACCAAGGGCCAGCCATGTCACATGAGAAGCTTATGAGGATAGTACCGTCCGAGACCGACATTTGGTGAAATGAACTTGAAGAGGTTAAGAAGAAGATGTAGGCTTTACAGACTCAGCATGCGGATGAGCTCTACAAGGTAAGCTTAGATGTCGACGAACGAGAAGAGATTATTAGGTAGTTGAAGAAGATGAACGCAGATCGGAGTGAGAAGAATGCTCTTTATCAGAAGGATATTCTCCAACTTCAAGAAAAGGTGCAGAATGTCAGCCGAAGCCAATTCCTAGCCATGGAGAAAGAAAAGATGAACGGTATGCATTTAGTTAAAGAAGAACGAGAGATAGGCAAGCGCGCAATTGAGAATGAGATAGAAAGTTGCAAGTTAGCCATTGAAAGTGAGAGACAGTCTTTTAGGGACGCCATTAACCAAGAGAAAGAAAGAGTTAGGCGAGAGATTCACAAAGGCAACCAAGCGATCATCTACGAGAGGGAAAACACTGCCGTTTGGAAGAAAAAATCTATGGGGAGCAGGAATAGACTGTTAAAGATGCAAAGCCTGTACAATGACACTGTTTAAAGCTTGAGTCAGAGTCAAGATCAGAATGCCGAGTTATAAGGGAGGTTGATAGAGTTGGAGCAATCCTTTCAGACTTACCATCAAAGGAATGGCTTCAGAGAACTACAGGAAAGGGAACGTGAAATTGGTAGGCCAAGAGCTCGGATTGAGTCACTTGAAGTAACTGTTCTGGATTACGAAGAGAGAATTAGGGTATTCGAAGAAGATGCAGCCGGTGGAGACAACTATTGGTGAAGAAGACTTCGTGATGCTGCCCAAATGGTTCAAGACAGAGACAAGTATTACGCGACCCTGATGGTGGACATACAACGAGTTGCAAGGCATGTGAATGACTTAGCTACCGAATCTGCGACTCTTCGACCTTTCATAACCCAGGACAGGGAAGAAGCACCTAAGTTTATCAAGCTGCTCAGGGCTATCGAGAAGCTAGGAGATAGAGCTAGGGCTTATGTGTAGAACTTTATGTTGTAATTAAGACCTTTTTGTAATGTGAACCTTTTTTGCGATTTGGCCCTTTTGTAATATGGACCCCTTAGTTCCCATAAAAGTAGTTCAAAAGGGTGATTACCAGCGGAATCAGTACCTTTATTTGCATACATTTTTGCATTACATCATGACATTTGCATCATTATACATGCATTTATCCATTTTTGCAATTATATTAATAGTGTAAATATTGTGGCAGTGAAATTAAAAGTTAAGCCGCAACCATTCAGCATCCATATCTTACCCGGTTCCAAAGCAAACTTATGGAAGACATAATAATCAATCTAAAAAAGGGGCAGAAAGATTTGGAAGCACATTTTGATCAAGCCCATAAGAGCTTTAGCGATCAGATCGCTCAATCCCAAGCTACGATAGTATCCGACATCACTGCATTGCTGGCAAAAAGCCTTGGGAAAGGAAAAGCTGAAGATAAAGTCGTCTAGGAGCCGAAAGGTACTACATCTCACGGCAAGGTTCAACCTAAAATGCCTAGTCCGGGCAGAAGAGTATACATTAACTGCCAGTCTTCAGGCAGGGGCATCTGAAAACCAACCCATCGATACAGAGGCACTCTACGAGAATGAGGTACCAGACCTGAATTTGGTATAGAAAATCAGAACAGAGGTAGAGAAGAAATATGAGGAAAGATTTCGGCTCATGGATGAGAAATTCAGAGCATTGCAAACTATAGATGAATCAGGGAATGAGGCCAGTGACCTAAGCCTAGTATCTGGCCTTGCTCTACCACCAAAATTCAAAACTCTGAAGTTCGACAAGTACGATGGAACTTCATGCCCTTCTGCGCATGTGACCATGTATTGCCGGAAAATGGCAGCCTTTATTAAGGATGAGAAGCTCTTAATCCATTGTTTCTAGGATAGCTTGACAGGGGCATCACTTCAGTGGTATACCAGTTAAGCCGAGTAAATATCAAGACATGGAGGGATCTTTCAAAGGCATTCATCGAACAGTACAAGCACGAGACAGACATGACCTCCAGCAGAATCATGTTGGAAAATATGGGGTAGAAGTAAACGAAAGTTTGCGCCAATACGCCCAAAGGTGGCGAGAAGTGGTTGCTCAGATCCAGCCACCAATTCCCGAGCATGAAATCACGCTCTTATTTGTCAATACTCTGAAATGAACGTTGTTTGATCGCCTCATCAATAATACAACTCAGAGTTTTACTGATTTGATCAGGACCGGAGATTCTCTGGATTTGGTGATCAAGAGCGGCAGGATTGACAACGGAGAGAGTTCTCGGAAGTACAACAAGAAGAATGAGGTAAACACCACAAGTACTTACACTGCCCCGAAGAACTTCATGGTCTCTCAGCTACAGGCATCTACAATGAAGGCTCAAAATTCAAACCAAAGAGAAAAAAAAGCTCCGAGAAAGGAACAAGAGAGGGCATACTTTACTCTGTTGCCAGTTCGTACTCCGAGCTTTACTCCCAGTTGCACAAAGCTGACTTGGTCTGCCAGTACTATGTTACTCCATTCAAACCTCAATTTCTGTCCTGGTATGATCCAAACGCATATTGCGATTATCATGGTGGTGCCCCTGGTCACCCCACAGAAAATTGCCTTACGTTCAAGAAGCTTGTGCAGAGTCTAATCAATTCTGGGGTATTAATGTTTGAAGAGCCAAACATAGCCGCGAACCCGTTGCCTAACCACGAGAATCGGGGAGTGAATGCTATTGAGGAGTATGCTGCTAGAAAGACTAAAGATGATGTGTTAACAATTAAATCTCCCTTACGCTGGGTTTTCCAATAATTATGCATGGCCCGCTTAATCGATAGAGGCATGATAGTAGTGCAGAAGGGATGTAAAACTTATTGCGAGTTCCACCAAGATGGGGGGCATGACATCCAACAATGTGAAGAGTTTAGGAGGTTGGTTCAACAACTGATGGACAACAAGAAGATAGAGTTTTTCGAGGATATTGCAGGAGAGAAAAGGTTAGAAGTATGTGCATCTGATAGCCCCAAATATGGGAGAGACATGCCTTTTGTCATCTCCTTCAGGCCAGAAGGAGCAAGTTCATCCCAATGAGAAGCTACGAAAGTGGCCCCCAAGATCATTATCTCAGCACCTGCCCTGTTCTCATTCAAGGACATGCGGCGGACCCTTTGGAACTATACAGCAAACGTAACCATACCCGAGGAGCCAGAATCCGGTGAGAAAAAGGAACAAAAGTTAGAAGAAGAGTCTACACCAAAAGATGAGCAAATAAAGAAAGGTGAAAGTGTCAGCAAAGTGGGCCACTTCACGAGGAGCGACAGATGCTACTCTTCGAAATCTTTGAAGACTGCTAAAGCTGCAAAAAACAAAGAAGAAGGTACATCGACCGGTCCTGCTCAGATATTTGGTGAGGAACCCCCTCCGAAGATAAATGAACTGGTAACTGAAGCTCAGGCCAAGGAATTTTTGAAGTTCTTGAGACACAGTGAATACAACGTGGTTTAGCAGCTGCGAAAGCAACCGGCAAGAATTATAGTGTTGGAATTGCTTCTGAGTTCGGAGAAGCATCGTGAGGCATTATTAAAGGTGCTGAATCAGACATTTGTGCCCGGTGACATCTCTGTATCTAAACTGGATAGGATAGTGGGGCATACCACCGCATACAACCACATCCCATTTAGCGATGATGAGATCCCGGAAGGAGGTGTGGGGTCTACCAAAGCTTTCAACATCACAACCCACTACAAAGGGTATGTGTTACCAGGAGTATTGATTGACAATGGGTCGGCATTGAACGTGCTACCGATGGTGACTCTGTAAAAGTTACCAATAGATGATTCTCACATGAAGCCCTGTCACAACTCCGTGAGAGTCTTTGACGGCACCCAAAGAGGGACACTTGGAAAGATCGAGGTGCCTTTATTGATTGGGCCGACTGAGTACATAATCGACTTTATGGTGATGGACATAAAACCAACCTACAGCTGCTTATTGGGAAGGCCATGGATCCATTCTGCAGGAGCGGTTCCTTCATTACTTCATCAAAAGTTGAAGTTTGTGATCGGAGGCAAATTGGTCACTATAGAAGCCGAGCAAGAAATCATCGCTTCGGTTACGTCAGACGCCCCCTACATCCAAAATGACGAAGATGCTGCAAAATGCTCTTTATGAGCACTGGAATTGGTGAATGCTACCTTCATGGTGGAGGGTAATCGGATCCCCTGCCCCAGGTTATCTAACTGCACCAAGATGACCGTGTTTGAAACTTTGGGCTGGGGAGCCAAAATCGAAAGAGGGCTAGGAAGGAGATTGCAAGGAAGCCTACGAGCCATAAGCGTCATCACCAAGAGAGATCATTTTGGGCTCGGTTACAAACCAAGCATTCAGCAGAGAAGAGAAGATAAGGATATAAGAGGAAAGAATAACAGAGAAGAGCTATAATTAAGGGAGAAGATATTCCATGGAGACCGATGTCTTTCCCCCATGTAAAGAATATTTTTGTTTCTGGAGGATTCAATCGTACAGGACAGAAGGTCGAGGAAGCAATTAGAGAAAATGACAGGCTTAATTAGAATGAGATGTTCAATGAATCACTTGAAGGGATGTCCATCAACATGATAGCTGAAGGTAACAATGGCAGCAACGTGTTGACCAACATCCGCCCTCGTCGTCCCGGGGAAACTATTGATAGCTAGAGCTACGTTGATCTACCTATAGTTTTTAGGGCCAGATCAGAGTAATGCTCCGAATTAACCCCTTTTGTTTTTGCCCATAAGCAGTGAGGATCTTTTGTATAGGGCACCTATGTTAACTTTTTGTTTGCAATGAAAGAATATCTTCATCATCTTCTCAAATGGCAAATATCTCATTTATTCCATTCATTTCATTTTCATTCATATTCATTCACTTCATTTAAAATCATTCTCTTCCCAATACACTCGTTCTCACTCCATGCAGGGTCCCCATAGTTAACTGTATGAACGATGCTGAGTCTAATCCCGAGGTAGATTTTGAATACCCCAAGGTCTCGGCAAAAATTGAAGAGGAGGACGATGAGGCAGAATGTGAGGTCCCTAAAGAGTTGGTAAGGATGATGGCCAACGAAGAAAAGCAAATCGTGCCTCACAAGAGGAAACAGAAATTGTAAACTTGGGAACCAATGATGAGAAAAAAGAAGTGAAAATCAGAACTACATTTTCCTTGGAAACCAGGCGTGAACTGATTGCCCTGCTCTAAGAGTTCAAGGACGTCTTTACCTGGACTTATCAAGATATGCCGGGGTTGAATATAGAGATAGTGGTACACAAGATACCAACGAGGCCAGAATGCAAACCAATTCAGCAAAAGCTCAAAAGAATGAGGCTTGACATGCTGTTAAAGATCATAGAAGAGGTAAAAAAATAGTTTGACGTCGGCTTTCTAGAAGTTGCCAAATACCCTGAATGGGTCGCAAACATCGTACCAGTGCCGGAGAAGGATGGGAAGGTCCGCATGTGTGTGGATTATAGGGATATCAACTGAGCAAGCCCTAAAGACAACTTCCCCCTGCCATATATTGACACATTGGTTGACAATACTGCGGGACACTCCTGGTTCTCATTCATGGATGGTTTCTCAGGATACAACCAGATAAAGATGGACCCAGAAGATATGGAGAAAACCACATTTGTAACCATGTGGGGCACGTTTTGCTACAAGGTGATGCCCTTCGGACTCAAGAACGCAGGAGCAACTTATCAAAGAGCAATGGTGACTCTTTTCTACGATATGATGCACAAAGAAATAGAGGTATACGTGGATGATATGATCGCTAAGTCCCGAACCGAGGAAGAGAACCTTCGGAACCTGAGAAAGCTATTCCAAAGGCTACGAAAATACCAGCTGAAGCTTAACCCAGCTAAATGCACCTTCGCAGTCACATCTGGAAAAATCTTGGGATTTATAGTGAGTAGGAAGGGGATTGAGATCGATCCAGAGAAAGTAAAGGCTATCCAAGACCTCCCACCTCCCTATACTCATAAAGAAGTTTAAGGTTTCCTGGGAAGGTTGAACTACATCTCCCGTTTCATCTCTCGATGAACAGACAAGTGCGACCCAATCTTTAGACTTCTCAGGAAGAATAACCCAGGGGTTTGGGATGAGGAATGTCATGAAGCTCTAGAGAGGATCAAGAAATACTTGACAAATGCTCCGATTTTATTCGTACATGTACCAGACAGACCCTTAATCCTTTACTTGACAGTTTTTGAAAAGTTAATGGGTTGCGTGTTGGGGCAACATGATGAGTCTGGGAAGAAAGAAAGAGTCATCTACTACCTAAGCAAGAAGTTCAATTATTGCGAAGCGTGGTACCCGCCAATTCAGAAGCTGTGTTACGCTTTGGTTTGGGCTACCAAAAGGCTTAGACAATACATCTTATACCATACCACCTGGTTGATATCCAAATTGGACCCCTTGAAGTTTTTAATGGAAGCACCTGCATTGACAGGGAGGATGGCCCATTGGCAGATGCTATTATTCGAGTTCAACATTATATATGTGAGCCAGAAAGCTGTGAAATGAAGCGCTATAGCAAATTTTTTAGCTAGTCGTGGTTTAGAAGATTATGAATCGCTAAATTTCAAGTTCCCGTATGAGGACTTGATGTGCATTACAACCGAGGAAGATAGTGTTTCATACGACGGTTCGTGGAAGCTTTACTTTGACGGAGCCTCCAATGCCCTCGGCTACGGAATAAGAGCTGTACTAATCTCTCCGAAAGATATCTACTATCCCTTCACCAGCAGACTGGAATTCTTCTGGACCAACAACATAGCTGAGTATGAAGCCTGTGTTATGGGATTGAATGTAGCCATCGAAAGAAAGATTAAGGAGCTTCGAGTATTCGGAGATCATCCCTAGTAATTTATCAGTTACGAGGAGAATAGAAAACTAGGGATCTGAAGCTAGTAAAATACTATGAGTTGATCCAAGAGCTCATTAAAGAATTTGAAAATGTCAGTTTCACCTACATTCCTAGAGAAGAAAACCAGATGGCGGACGCCTTGGCAACCCTGGCCTCCATGTTTAAAGCAAATACGGGAGCATGAATGAAACCAATTGAGATGCAGACTTTTGAAAAACTAGCTCACTGCTATAATGTGCAAGAAGAAGTAGGCGGCAACCCTTGGTATTGCGACATCTTGCAATATATCAAGTTTCGAAAGTATCCTGAAAGGGCATATGAAAATGACCAAAAAACACTCAGAAAGATAGCAACGAGATATGTTCTGGACGGGGAGATCCTGTACAAAAGAAGCCATGACCAGACATTGTTGAGATGCGTAGATGCCCAGGAGGCGAGAGAGATTTTGGCAGAGGTGCATGATGGTTTGTGTGGAACCGACATCAATGGCCTGAAAAATTATGAGATATGGATATTTCTGGTCGACTATGGAGGGAGACTGCACCGATTACGCTAGAAAGTGCCACAAGTGCCAAATATATACCGACAAGATCCATGCTCCTCATTTACCTTTACACACTATGAACTCACCATGGTCGTTTATAGCTTGGGGCATGGATGTTATTGGATAGATTCATCCGAAGGCTTCCAACGGGCTCTGTTTTATTTTGGTTGCCATCGATTACTTCACTAAATGGGTAGAGGCAGCATCTTATGCCAACATTACAAGGATGACGGTTTGCAAATTCCTAAAAAAAGAGATTATTTGTCGATACGGTTTGTCGGGAAGGATCATCACTGATAATGCTTTTAATCTGAACAACAAATTGATGACTGAGGTGTGCCACCAGTTCAAGATAACACATCATAACTCCACAGCCTACCATCCTAAGATGAATGATGCAGTGGAAGCGGCAAACAAGAACATAAAGAAAATTATTGTGAAGACAACTGACACCTATGAAGATTGGCATGAGAAGCTGTCATTCGCTCTGTTTGCCTACAAGACATCTATTCCCACATTAACAAGGGCAACGCCCTATTCTCTAGTGTATGGTACAGAAGCAATACTCCTCACGGAGGTCGAGATTCTGTCACTTCGGATTTTAAATGAAGTAAAATTAGAGGAATCAAAATGGGTGCAAGCCAGGTTCGACCGGTTAAATCTCATCGAGGAAAAGAGGCTGAAGGTCATCTGCCATGGTCAGATGTACTAGAAATGAACGATGCAGGCATATGATAAGAAGGTACGCCCAAGATAATTTCGAGAGGGAGATCTGGTTCTTAAGAAGATCCTCCCAATTTAGAAAGATTCTCGAGGGAAGTGGATGCCTAACTGGGGGAAGGGCCATATGTTGTCAAGAAGGCATTTTCAAGGGGAACATTGATCTTAACTAAAATAGACGAAGAATAGTTGAAAAATCTTGTGAATTCCGATGCAGTTAAGAAGTACTATGTTTGAAAAAGAAAAAAGGAAAGAAAGAAAGAGAAAAAAGATGAAGCGAAAACCTGAAAGGGCGTTTCAAAAAAAATATGGAGAGCTCGAGGAAAAAACTCGAAAGAGGGCGTCTTGAAGCAAAGGAAGGATCCGAGTCGAAAACCCGTTAAGGGCAGCTCAGATAAATTTTAAGGTTAGGCCTCCGGCAAGAAGAGTTATCCCCACGGGTACTAGAAAAATGAGCTTCAAGCAAAGATTCTATCCCGGTTGACATGACCACGCATTATCCATACTGTGGATACTTGGGGTTTTGCATTTCATGTCTTGCTTTCCCTTTTCCTTATGTTTGCCATGACTTTTTTAAAATTGTTTCAAATCCTTAATGTTAATAAAATCACATTTTTGTGTCTTCTCTTTCTTGTTTCCTCATCATTTTCATAAATATCATGCAAACAAGTTAACATAGACTTATGATAAGCAAAAGATTTTTGAGCATTACTATGATCTAACCCTAAAAATGCAGGAGATTAGGAAACATAATTAACTTTGATTTCAAGCTGTCTACATGATGAATGTTGAGGCATGACGAGCAGAAGGCTTCAAGCATTAGGATAAGACAAGCAATGTCACATACCATTCATACTTGTCTGATAAAGTACTCGAGACCACAACAGAGATATCCCAGGTGAAAACCTGAAAGGACGCCTAAAAAAACCTAAAGTGAAAACCCGAAATGGCACTTTAGAACTTCAAACTAGAAACCCAAAAAAGAAATGTTGAAATGGTTGAACCCGACAGTGAGATGGGTACCATGGCCAAAAAGAAGAAGAGGAAGAGAAAGCAGGCAGAAAGTCGAGGTTGACTTATCGCAGAAGCAGACGCATCGAGATATTGACACTCATGCATCATGTATAGTTAGGCATCCCTAGGATTAGGAGCATGCTAACTCATTTATTACAACATATTGTCCATTTTAAATAGGAACTTGCAGATTGCCGATGACTTGTGATCTGCAATGTCGTGGTAAAGAAGTGGTCATTTGAAGAAAGATTCTGGCAGCCTCAGTAGCGTAAGGCCAGAAAATCTGACAGCTTTAGTAGCATAAGTCCAGAAAGGTCGGTAGCCGTTGTCGACGTGAATCCCCAGATTTGAAAAAATTCGACAGCCTTAGTAGCGTGAGTCCAGAAAGATCGGTAGTCATCTTGGCGTGAATCCCAAATGCGAAGATAAAGGTTCTATATATGAAGGGCCCATATTTTCGAACACTCGCAGCGAAAGGTTCTATATAGGAAGAACCTATAGCTCTGAGATTTCAGAAGCTAAAAGTTCTATATAGAAAGGACTTGTGGCTCCAGGGTTTGAAGACTAGCAGTTCTATATAGGAAAAACTCTCAGTCGGAAAAATCCATCCGTGAAGCAAAAGGTTTTATATAGGAGAAGGCAGCGTTGAAAGCGAAGAGTTCTATATAGGAAGGACTTCAAGCTTTACCGTCTTAGAGTGAAAAGTTCTATATATGAGGGACTCGAAACTCAAGACTTCAGAATGAAAGGTTCTATTAGGAAGGACCTGTAGTTCCAAGGTCAGAAGGTGAAGAAGTTCTACATATGAAGAAGTTCTATATATGAGGGACTCGAAACTCAAGACTTCAGAATGAAAGGTTCTATATAGGAAGGACCTGTAGTTCCAAGGTCAGAAGGTGAAGAAGTTCTACATATGAAGAACTTACGAGCCTGAAGATTCAGCCGAGGAAAAGAGGATAGTTCCAGAAGAACACGTGATTTTGAAGCTACAAACAGAGAAAGTCGGATAAAAATGAGTGCTTATGATCTTTACTTTGTTCTCGTTCTACGGGAACAAGCAAAGAGGGGCAACTGTAATCACTCATTTTTATCCATTGTATAAATATTGTATTAATCTATATTAGTTTAATAATTAACGAATGGTTATTGCATGTATACATATCATATTATGTGTCTGTTATATATGTGTGATTAAGGTGTGTGTAAAGATCGTGTGTCATATGTGACTGCATGCATGTTATACGTAATATGTACATGTTAATATTTATTATAGTACATGGATGACGTATGTGTGTTTATATTTTATGTGTGCATTGTGTGTACGTGAGGGTATTCATGTTAATTATATGTATGGTTATATGCGTATGTGTTTGTATATCATATTAATTAAAGATGTATTACGTATTAATGTTTGCATATTACGTATATGTGTACTCGTATGTTGTATTTGTATGCACGTATTATTATTATTATTATTACTTTATTATTATTACTAATATTAATATTATTAGTAGGGTTGGGCTAAATTAAATACAAATAAATAAATATATCAAAAACCCAAATAAATAGTTAAGTGTTCAGTCCATTATATATTACACAACCCAAAAACAAATTACAAGACCCGTTTGGCCCAAAACCCTAATACATATCAGAAACCCTAACCCTAATCTCATCTCTTTACGCAGCCCAATCTGGACCGTTGGATCAGATTTTGATCCAACGGCCCCAGATCAATCATGATGACCTATCTGGCCGCGAGTGTGATACAGGCACAGACTGCTCCTATTCCATGCGCGCGTGGCATACACGTGTCGACCTTTCAGATGGTCCTCTGCCACGTGTCAAGATCTGAGTCAGCCTCCTCTTTCACCCAGATTCAATCTCGACCGTCCAAACGCCAAATGACCTCAGCCGTTGGATCAAATCTGATCCAACGGCCGAAGTTGAATCTGCTCAGAGTGATTATCTCCACGCCGGCACCACTCCGCCATACCACCAGCTCAACCACCGTGCAGATTTGTCAGAGAAACAAAATAGATTATTAGTACCAAATCAGACAAGAAAGACATGTATCCATGCTTGTTTCTACCAAAAAATCCAGAGAAAATGTATGTGTATAAAAACTAAAGCAAAAGTCTGTAAGTAAAGAGTTACCGGTTTCAGAAATACAAAAGAAAAAAAAAAGAGTTTCAGAGGGTAACTTTCTTTTCCTTTTCTCCATTTCTCTGTCTTATGCATGCAAAAAAAAAGTAAGGAAAGTGAGTAAAAAAGGGAAGTTTTTTTTACCTCAGTCGTGTGAGTCTTGCCGGCGATGAACCTAATGGTGAGCCGTGTTTTATCGTTTTGAAATAACAGTAAAAAAGGGGGATCAAGTTTTATTTTGGTTTCAAGACTGAAAAGGGTGTGATTTTTTTGGGTTTTGTTGTTGTTGAACGGTCGTGGTCGAGGAAGGCTTGAGGCGGCCATTATGGCCGAGCCTCGCCTGAGACCGGTGCTCTGTGGCGGCTGAAGGGAGTCGGGACGGTTTGGTTCTGGAAAATGAGAGAACAGAAGGGTTTCATTATCAAGGGTAAAAAATGAATAAAGGGGTGAAATGGGGCCGTTTATTGAGTTATATAGATTTGAAATAAAAAGAAAGTTTGCTAATTATTTCATAAATCATCCTGCATTTCTGAAATTTTCAAAACGGTCTTGCCCCTTGGTAATATTACATCCCTGATCCTTTTTCTTTTCTTAAACCTTTCAATTTGGTCCCATAATTAAATTGAACCCATTTTAAAAGGTGAAATTGCACACATAGTCATTCCGCGTTTTCAATGTTTTTAAAACTATCTCGCTGCATGGGTTTATTGCAAGTTTGGTCCTCGCAAGTTGATTCCAGTTCCCCCTTGTTTTTTATTTAATACATTTTGGTCCTTTTTCATGTTTAGATATTTATGTCCTTTTGCCATGTTTTTAACATATTCACGTCGTTTTTTGGTGTTTGTATACATTTTATAGAATGATTAAATTATGTCTTTGTAACTTGTGTATTAAAGTATGGTATATCATGTTTCCATGTCTTATTTTTATTTGAACATGTTGTATGTATGTTTGTCTCATGTCATGTTTCGGTTTAGTTAGTATGTTATGTTTGTGCATTTTCATGTTTTTACCCATTTTGTCTTTAGGTTATATGTTAGTGTGTTTTTTACATGACGTATGTTTTTTATTTTGATATGTACATAAAATATGTCATATGTTAAGCCTTAATGTATTACCATGGCATCGACGTTTCATTAATCTAGCACCATATCATTTATGTCATGCATATGTTATAGTTGTGGTTTGTATTCATGTGTCAAAGCATGCTAGATTTAATTAATTAATCTTGAACACATATTTTTCTTTTTTCATGCTTATGTGCATGTTTTGTTTTTTATTATTGTGATATAATATGTTCATGCATATAATTATTTTTTTTGTATTTTGTAATATTCATATTTTATGTTCTAATATCATGTCAATGTGAATTGTATATTTTATTTTGCTTTTTAAGGTTGCATAATAGAATATAAATTGTCAATGCGGTGCCCTTTTATCCTACCGTAAACGGGGCCAATATCAGGCGTAGTGATGGTGGTTGGGCGTTTACTCTCGGATAACGGGGCTTTTAAAATTTACTCGCACTTATGACCAAATTTTAATTTAATCGTCACTTTAACCTGGAAAGTTTAATATTAATAAAGCGGCAATTATTAAAGTACCAATTTTGGGCGGTGAGGGGGTGCTAATCCTTCCCCATCTGTAACCGACTCCCAAACCTAACATTTTTAAAATCTCTGGTTTTATGGTGTCCGGCCTACCTTAAGTGGCCAGTGGCGACTATTTTTAAATAAAATATAGTTTTTTTTCTAAAACCCACGGAAGATATTTTTTAATACCCAAAAAACCACAAACACCCTTGAAACCCGTTTTTTAGCGAAAAAGGGACATTGCTACAACGAGTTGTCAATTTCTAAAGGGATAACGTGGTTGTTGTCTTCTCGGTTTTCTACAAAAAACTGCCAAATCCTCAGGCCGTTATCAATGGCCATTTGTAAAAAGATAAATACCAAAATATTCACATTTCTCTTTTATTTCTTCTCATCGAACTACTTTTCCACGAATCATACTAAAATAAACAAAATTTTATCTAAAGATTTGACCTTTAATACTTCAATCTCCTTCATTGATCGTCCGATGATGCTAGTTTTGAGGTATGTTGTTCATTTTTTTAAAATAATATTTCTCATCGTTCAAATTTCAAATACACTCAAACTCCTCAAATCTGGAAAAAAACCTCCAAACCTCCAAAATGGTGGATTTCTTAGGTTTGATGCTATTTTAGCATAGATTACACCACTAACTTTAAGTTTAGTATAGGTTGCACCACTAAACTAAAAATCGATACTATTTTAACACCAGATTTTATTTTAGTCTTTAATTATACTATTGGGCCATTAAAATTCCTCCATGTCGCCGTATGTTGACTTTTAAGATTCGTCCATGTCATCGATTTTAATGGCCCATTGGTATAATTGAAGTCTGAACTAAGTTCAATGCTAAAATAGTATCGATTTTTAGTTCAATGGTATAATCGATACTAAACTTAAAATTTAGTGGTATCTAATGTATTTTTCCCCAAAAAAATGACTTCTACACCAGCACCAAAATGTCACGCCATCCAACTATTAATGATTTAATGGTCCAGTGGCAAAAAACAATTCAAAAAATTTATAAACAAAAATAATTTATAGTTTAGTAACTAAAACGAGGCAAATCCGAAAGTTTAATGACTAATTGTGTAATTTACTCAAACTTTATTTTTACTTAAAATGTAAAAATTTTAAACTGGGAACATAAACTTTTACAAAAATATACTAAGTAAACTGAAATCTAAATATCATAAAATGTCATCTTCATAAACCATTAACGTGGCCAAAGTCGATTACTCGAGTTCTTACAAGTTCAAGCTTAATCCTTGGATCTCGTAACGGTATGCTTCCCAATGATATATGTATTTAATATAAAAAAGGAGAAACAATAATACAGGCCGACATAACTCTTAGTACTAGTTGGCTGAGGTACTTGTCGCATTGGTTGGAGCAACCGTAGCAGTCATGGGGTCAACTTGATTTGAAGTGGAACATGAACCCATCTCTGTTTCAGCGACCTGAGCTTCTTCCCTGAATTTCTTGTAAATGTCACTTTTGTAAAACTTTCTGGTCCGAACAACCAAAACCCAAGAAGCAAGGAATTCAAACAATGTGGTGGCTATGATTATAAGGAAAGCCTTTCTATAACAATGCACTCCGTTGCAACTCAAGTCCTCCCCCGGTTGCCTCGTACGACCTAAAGCTTTCATTTGTTTCTTGGCTTCTACATCGTATAAAAGTCCGGCCACTCTAACGTTCAGAAAGTAAGAACCGACCGGACTCGCCACCGAACCAAAGTTGTACAACGTGGAGTAGTATTTAAGGCCGAAGATTTCAGAGATTATGGCGTACATTAATGGCCATTGTGCTCCGAAGCAGAATCCGATGATGATCGAAGCGAAGTAAAGAGAGTTGGGGACTGCAAAGGCGATTAAAACATGTCCGAGCAAGAGAAGAGGATGACGAAGGTGAACAGCAATGGCTTCGGCATCTTGTATTTCGTCAACAAGTACTCGGAAGCGAAGCCTGCGACCGCTCGTCCGAGGTAATTCCATATGCTCACCAGCGAAACGAAGGTGGTTATACTACGACTCGGGTAGCCTAACGATTTGCCGATCTGACCCAGGTTGTCGATCGCCGTCAATGTTCCGCCGACACCACATGTGGTGACCGTGAAGATAATCAACATGTCGATGCTGAAAAGCGCTTGCAGTATCGTGTAGTCTTCACCCGTCTGGTGGCTTGAAAATGTTTTCGAAACAGCCGACGTGTTTCTCCGCTGGTTTCGGTAATTCAACGCCTTGCGCCGGTGGAGTTTCCGTCACTATTTTCACCTGAGAAGCATCAGCGGAAGATTGTTTGTTTTCCAAATCTTGAAGTCCTCTCTGATAACGACAGCAAGTGGGAAAAACAGCAATATAGTTACAATCGAAGCATTCCGACATACTCGATCCTGTTGAAACTTAACCTGTTTTGTACGGTAATCAATACCATAAGGAAACCAGCAAGGCCAAGAGAAATGAAGAAGATGTTGTAGAAAACTCTTAGCTCGTCCGTTTGCCGCCGGAGAATCTTTATGATTCTAATCGTCCGGAGGAACACAAAGGAAACGGCAGCCGGAAGCCAAGCGATTAGCAAGATAAGAGCCGAGGAGTCGTCGCCGCCGTAGAAAGCATGGTACAACTGAGTCATTATTGCACCACTTAAACCGACATAAGATTTCAAAAGGCCTAAAACACTTCCCCTGCTTTCTGGGAAGTTCTTGACAAAAGTGGCGAGAGCTCCTGTATTGGCAAAAGCCTGGGAATTGGCACCCAAGCAAATGTAAACACACATCTGCCACACCTGGGCCTTGGCTGTGCGGCCGGTGACGGCGAGCCATATCATGAAATAGCCGAAGAAATTCATGACGGAGCCGATCAAGAGAATCACCCACGGCGGCGTTACCTCATTGATGAGCCCTGATATGATCCCGACGTTGCCTCCCAAATACTTGGAAAAGCTTAAAAGATTGAGAGTTGTTTGATCATATCCCAAAGATGTTTTGATAACATTGGAATATAGACCGAAAATATATGTGGCACCGGAGACGGACATGATGAGCAGTGAAGCAAACACCATGAACCACCGTCCCAGAATCAGTTTTAGACCGAAGTTCTTCATATCTCGCCACCCACAACCGCCGCCACTGAAAGGCTCCGCCACCATATTTTCGCAAAGTAGGTATTAGTGAAAGAAGATTAGGAAAGCACGTAATTTATAGCTCATTTAATGAGTTGGTGGAGGTTTTTAATAAAAGAAAATTTTCAATTGAAATATATAATAATAATAAGAAGAAGAAGACATGGTGCGCTGCAATTAATTGAATCGGAAAACGACAGGCTACACATATTTTTATGCATATCCAAGGAATTCAAAATCCTCATATGTTTCTCTGCTCTCGCATGTGTGAGATTGACAACGACGGAATTAAAATAGGATAGAGTATATACAAACATATTTTTAAAAATTATTTAACAAATTATTATAAGTAAAGTATAAATGTTGTATATATACAATTTTAATAGTTTAGGGTTTGAATCTTATAAGAGAGTATGAAAAGAAAAATTGTTTAAAAAATATTTTAAAAATTATCTAACATTGACAATAGGTTTACTGTTAAAGTTTTATGTATAAAATATATCGAATAGGGATTTGAATTTTAGATGAATAGTTATTAATTGTTTTATTTTTTGTTGGTTTCCCCGATTCTTCATGGTTAATGTGGTAAACGGATCAAACGTTCACTGAATTATTCGTGAACAGTTCAGTGAAAAATTCGTTTATTTATTAAACGAATAAACATGAATAATTTTTTTTTCGTTTAATTGAATAAACAAACATGAACAAAGAGTTCATTCGTTCATTTACGTTCTGAGCGTCCAGTAATCCGTTTGTTTAAATTTATTCACATATGTCCTTTTATGTTTGTTCGTTTACGTTCGTTTATCATTTTAACGAACGGACATGAACGAACACGAACAAGCTATATTTCTTAACAAACGAACACAAACAAGAAATTATGTTCGTTCAGTTCGTTTACAAGCCTACTCAGGGCTTTGCTCTGACTGATTCGGATCCTCGAACTCGAGACCTAGTTAAACGATACCAAGTTGCTTACCACTTAGACCAACCATAGTTGGTTTTAGTTATTTTATTTAAAATTATATAAAATATAAAAACATAAAAGTATCATCATAAATATTAGTTATTATTTAAATAATATATTTTTTTACAATTTGTAACTAAATTAATTTCTAAAAATTTTAAAATAGTATAGATATTTATGGCTTTTATATGTGTAATTAAATAAATAATAATTTGGTAAAACTCGAGAAAGATGTAGTAGATAACTGCTGGATATATTTTTGTTAGAAAAAGAAAACACCTCGTACTAGTTCATATATTTTGATGGACGAGTCTACCACGTGCGTCGCACACCGCTGAACATTACTAATGTTGAATTTCGCTGAACACCATTAAATTAATTAATAAAGATTAAAAATTTTAAGGACTCAACATATAATTAATAATTATTTAAAATAAAATTTTAATTAAATTATTTTTCATATATATTATATTTTTTAATCTTTATTTTCAAATAATAAGATACAATTCAGCATTATCCCCAAACCCTACATTCAACCCTAATTTTTTTAATCTTTATTTTAAAAAATTTTAAAATCTAACTATGTTCTTATGACGAATTGAACCAAGGATTTTCACCTCCGCCGAGAAGGAATTACGAACCCCGCTTTTGTCTTCGTTGCATCCATTGAATGATGCTATTGTTGCTGGTGTAATCACTCATTTTTGTCCGGCTATGTATAATATTATTATTATTATTATTATTATTATTATTATTATTATTATTATTATTATTATTATTATTACTAATACAAGTGTTTGAATTTTATTAATATATGTATGCTTATAGGTTTAATATTATCATACGTATTTATGTGTGCATTATTATCAACATTACTAATATGTATGTGTTATTTATTAGTGATTGCATGTATTATAAATAAAAGGTATGTGTGTTAATTATATATATGTGATATGGTTATATGTATAAATATATGTATGTGTTATGTGTATATGTATGTTATCTATTGCATGTTCATATATATAATGTATGTATACGAATTTATGTATGTGTTAATATTATTAGTATTATTGGGTTGGATTAATAAACAGATCCAATATAATTAAAAACCCATTGTGTTATTTATTGAGTGTCCAAAGTCCAAGTACAAACCCAAATAAATACAAGGCCCAAACCGGCCAGACTCAATAATAGTAATAATAATAAACCCTAGAAAATATCATAACCCTAATTTCATCTTTTTTTTCTCTACGCAGTCAAATCTGGATCGTCATATCAAATTGATCCAAAGGTCTAGATTAAACCGAGATACCCATTCATCTGCCCCGTGTGATGCATGCGCCAACTGTTGGACTCCCCAACGCGCGTGAGGCTTACTTCTGAGGCTATACGTCTTCCACGTGCCACGTGGCACGATTAGGTACTGCCACGTCATCTCGCAGATTACATCCAGGCCGTTCACTCCTCCAACGGATGAGATCAAATTTGGCCGATGAAGCCTTTCATATTCTCTGCCATGTGGCACCACCGTCGGATTCTCCGCGATCGCCGTACACTCTTCCACCGGCTCTCCAACAACCGAGTATGGGCAAGAAATAACAAAAAATATATAGAATGTCAGACCCAAAATCAATCACAGTAAATACATTAAATGAAACTTAAGATTGTAAACAAAGATCAAATAGGAAATATGGATATATATGTTGTAAGAATCAAAGCATTGTACATACAGAGAGAAATTTGGAGTCAATGAAAAAGAGGATTTCAGTGGTAATCTTTTTTCTTCTTTTCTTTGCATGCTTTTGAAATAAAAATGAATAATAATAAAAGAAAAAAGAAAGGGAGTAAGAGTTTACCCTTGACCGTCGCTCTTCCATCGCTGGTGATAAGCCATCAGTCCCCAAAACTGAATATGGTGAATCGGTGATGGGGGCTGTTTTTTGGGGTTTTAGTTTTTAAAAAGAAGTTATTAAAGGGGTATTGGTTTCGATATTTCCTAAGATCTAAGAAAATGGAGTGTTTTTAAAAAAAATCTAAAATTGGATTTGAGTTTGGTTGAAAAGAGGGTTTGTTTTGGGTATTTTTTTAGGTTGCGCCGTCGTCGACTAGAGGGGATCGACGGCGAAGAAGATGGCGGCACGGGCCGATTTTTTGGTTTCATCCCAGACTGGGATGAACACCAAAGGTCTTTTTTCGGTTTGGAGGATTTAAAAGGGGATGAGGGTTTTTAATTTTTAAGGGTGAAAATCAAAATGGCTAAAGGTTTGAAAATGTGGCTGATATGGTCTTTAAATAGTGTTTATAAATTTAAAATTGGGTTAATCACAAAGAGGCCCATCTATGTTTTGATGTTCACACCGGTGGTCCTTCCGCAAATTTTAATTACTTCCGTGCCCCTTTAAACTTTGGGATTTCTTGTAATTTCGTCCTGAAATCTTATTAAATCATATTTTAAAGGGTAAAATTACCCCATAAGTCCCTCCGCCCTATTTTTGTTTTTAAAATCGGCTTGCCGCATGGTTTAATTTCCCAACTAATCCTTTAAAGTTTTAATAGGTTTTCAATTTCATCCTCAATGTCTGATTTCTTTATTTTAAAAGGAAAAATTATAGTTTCAATCCTCTTTTTCTTTTTACAGTTTTCAATTAGGCCCCATTTTCTTTTAATTTTAACTGTTTTTATGGTTTGATTCTATTTTGGTCCCTGTCCTTTTATTTCATTTAATTCCAGCTTTTTATTTTTACAATGAGCCGACAATCACGCGAGGGGCAAAGTTGAAGACTAGCCAAGACTCGGTGCAAGGGTTGAATAAAAGTGAGTCAAATTTAGAGACCAAAGATAAGGGCATCCCAAAAGAGGGGCTTTCGTTTGAGTATAACCAGCTCAGGCAGGAGAGGGATAATTTTAACGAGAAACTGAAGAGTCTGCAGGATGAACATTGAGAGCTTTACTACATGTTCTGAAATGTTGGTTTAGGTAACACTTTTGAAGAGTGGAAGAAAGCAGAAAGGCCAGGCTAGTGAAAATAGATCTTAATTGTTGGCTCAAAAGTTAAAGTCGAGAACCAACACGACGTCCTCAAGAATGAGTTGGAAAGTAATCTAGATATGAGCAAGATTCTGAAATCAAGTCTGCGGCAGAGTGAGAATGAATCTCGTACCTCTCAAACAGAGAATGCGATGCCCAGGGAACAAACATAAAAGCTTAGGAATTCTTTGCGTACAAGGGAGATTCGTGCTGAAGCTTACAAGTAGCATGGTTATGAAAGTGTCGAAAATGTAACTTTCAAGTTGTAAAAGGTCGAGCGAGAAATACAGGAAAGGGATAAAGATATGAAGATTGTTATGACTCAAGCGTGTAAGGTGGCCCAGCAGGTACTAGATTTGGCTGACGCAGCAATGTCGTTAAGTCAGATTTTAGCTCCGGCGTCGGACCGCGAAGAAAAGCTTACTCATTTGTTAGATTAAGTTAAGAAGTTAGGGTTAGGGCCCATCAGTATTTGTAAATATCCACTATCTGATGTAACGAAACCTTTGGTGTTAATGAAAGATGTTTTATGGGGATCACTTTTGGAATCAATACCTTATTGCATTCATATTTACATTTTAGCATCGCATTGAATTGCATTCATCGTATTTTTATCATTATAGTCCTCTTTTGGAAACTAAGATTTTTGGGGTGCGATGGCAAAACCAGTTGAAAAAGAATAGAACGAGTTAAAAAATCGAGACTTGACCAATTAGAGGATAGAGTCAAGAAAGAGTTCAAGAAGAAAGGAAAAATAGATGTGTTCAATACAAGAGAGTTTTGCCTAGTCTTTGATTTGGTCATTCCTCCAGATTTCGAGGTTCCCAGATTCACGCAGTATGATGGCACCAATTGTCCAAAGGTGCATTTGACCATGTTTTGTAGAAAAATGGAAGGCTACATCAAGAATGAAAGTTGTTGATCCACTACTTCTATGATAGCCTGGCGGGACCGGCAGCAGTGTGGTATAACCGGTTGAATAGAAACCAAGTTCGGTCACGGGGCGACCTAGCCAATGCCTTTTTAAGCCAATATAAGTATGCTTCAAACTTAGCACCAAGTCGGAAATTTCTTCAAAACACGAAGATGAGACCAAACGAAAGCTTCAAGAAATATGTGCTAAGATGGCGGTGTTTGGCAGCCCAAGTTCAGCCTCTTGTAGCCGAAGAAAAAATGACGCCCATGTTTCACACGACACTTTTGCTACACTTCTTTGACGTAATACTGGAGAAATCAAAGATTAGATTTGAAGACTTCATAACGGTGGGAGAGAGAATAGACTACGCAATTCAAGAAGGAAAATTAGGGTCTAAGTTTAAAGATCAAACCAACCGAGAGGTAGAAGAAGAAAGATAGATAAATGAGTGTTATTTCCAAAGCACGCGTAATCATAAGAGAAGAGGACAGGCTGATGCCTCCGAGTCATCAAGAAAAGTTCCCCGAACGAAAGCAAACTTAGAGATATTTGGGGTATCTATTGCAGACATATTTCCTCGGTTGGTTGAAGGTCGATATCTCACTCCCGACTGATGAAAATCATACCTGATTCATCTGCTCATAGTTTTGATCCGAATAGAACTTGTGATTTCCATATGGGGGCACCGGGGCATCCTACCAAATTGTGTAGACCATTGTGGGAAGAGATCAAGAAGCTAATTAACAATGGAATTTTGACCCAAGAATTGGTCCAGCAATGGAAGGCGCAAGAATTGGGGCAGGTTTGTACCACGCCGAGAAGGCCAGGATGAGTTCACGCCTGAAGGATAATTTAAAGTCCCATCTTTTATTTTGTCCATGATTTTAGATGTCATCGTGATATGACATCTTTGTATTTAAGAGTGTCTTTTGAAGTAATGCATGGAATTAAATTTGCTACCTCTAGCCCGAATGTAGCAGAGATCTTTTTGTAAAAGGAGCATGTGTCATGTTTGGTGGTTTTCATTCCAATGAAAAACGCATTTTGCTTAACATACAATGGTCTTGAAAGCACGTATATGTATATCTCTTCTTACCTTTGTAGGTCACTGGATATCAATTGCTAGATGTGACATCGATTCTGAGATTAATTGGGCCCCTTTTCTTTTTATAGTTTTCAATTAGGCCTCATTTTCTTTTAATTTTAATTGTTTTTTATGGGTTAATTCTATTTTGGTCCCTGCCCTTTTATTTCATTTAATTCCAGCTCTTTATTTTGTTTATTTTTTTAAAATGTTTTATATTCGATATGTTATTTCCGTTTGTAGATATTAGTTCATTCAATACATGTGCCTCTTCATGTTTTTATTTAATTTATTGCCTTGTATTTATGTATTTATAAGTATATTATATTTTGTGTTATACTTATATGTATATATGTGTTTATATAGGGATATATGTATATATTTAGTAACTTTATATATTATATTATACATATATTTATATTATGTCATTTAAAATTATTTTTAGTAATATATTTTATTTGATGTACATTTTATATATGTATTATATTATAGTATATATGTTACCTTTTTTATACCTAATATGTATATTATATAGTAGTGTTTTTTATTTATATTATGATGAATATTTTATACATATATATGTATATAATGTATTATTTTTATTCCATGTTATATGTTAGCTATATTTTAATATATGTATCATTTTAGTTATGTTGTGTTTATTTTAATTATGATATTATTTGCTCATATTAATGTATACTTGTTTTATGTATTTATTTTGTTTTGTTTTGTTTTGTTTTTATCATGTTTTTATTAAGTTGGCATATCGAAAATATTAACTGTTCAATGCGGTGGTCCCTTTTTCGACGGTAAGCTTGGCTACCAGTCTAAGACGTAGATGTTAGTTTTCGTTTATCCCTCGAACACCGGAGCCCTTAAAATTTACTCGCACATATAACCAAATTTTAATTTAATTGTCACTTTAACCCGTAAAAATTTGATATTAATAAAACAGTAATTATTTGGTACCAATTTTGGACGGTGTGGGGGTGCTAATCCTTTCCCATCCGTAATCAACTCCCGGACCCAATTTTTAAAAAGGAATCTCTGGTTTTTATTTTCGGTATCCGGTCTACCCTTTTTGAATGACCGGTGATGACTCCAAGTTTTTCAAAAAATACGAGTTTTTCTCTAAATTCTCCTTTTAAATAAAATTTTAAATAAAAGCGGGATCCCCTTTTAATATACTTTATATAATTAATTATTTTCGTAGCGATGGATTCCCCCATTTTAATACATAATATATATAATTTATAATTAATTATTTTCGTAGCGGCCCGAAAAAATTAGTTGCTACAGCTGGCCAGAGTTTTTTACTTCGATGACTTCTCCATTGTCCATATCAGCACGATAAACAACCCTAGAACACCCTTTATCTATCACATTGGAGTCTACCAGGCATTTCAGAACTTGCTCTACTGAGAAATTTAACTTCTGGAAGGGAGTGAATTGCCATGGCAATGAGTCAACCAATTCTGAATCATCATCTCCAATGGTTTTTCGAGCCTGTATAATCACAATTGTCCCCATAATAACCATTGCAACCGTTAAGGTGATCAACAAAGCAGCTGCTATTTTAAAAAAAATTAAATAAAGATTAAAAGATTTAGGGTTGAATGTAAAGTTTGGGGATAATACAAAATTGTATCTTATTATTTGAAAATAAATATTAAAAATAGAATATATATGAAAAATAATTTAATTGAAATTTTATTTTAAAAAAAAATTATCAATTGTATGTTGAGTCATTGAAATTTTTAATCTTTATTAATCAATTTAATAGTGTTCAGTGGTGTTATCGTTAATGGTGTTCAGTGGTGTGCGGCGTTTGTTGTAGAATTTTCCTATTTTAATATACTTACTAATTCATAATAAATCCAAAAAGAAACACATGTACAACAACAAAATGTTACACGTATAAAACACGAGATTTTCATTGGATAATGTATTTAATTTGTACAAGCAATTTTCATGCCTCGTGGAGAAATACGAGAGAATTAGAATTGTATTTCATATTTCTTTCAATTTAAGGACCAATATTGTAACTTGAAATTATATTAATGGTTATATTCGACTTTAGTTCAGTAAACTCTTCTCATTGTAACTTTAGACTTAGAGTCCTAATTTTTTTAATTGTTTTGATTACTACATAATATTGTAAACATAAGTTTTGTTGGAATATCTAACTTAAGAAAATTGGAGATAAATAAAATAGTTTTTTATAATTAAACTCGAAAGTTATAAATATTTTGATAAATTCTTTGACCATTTTCTTCGGGGTTATTGGTTTAATATTCTCTTTAGGGATTATAATTGGAAATATACCTTCCTTTGAACAACATTTGAAAAAATACCCCTCTTTCGGTCTGTATAATAAAAACTCGCGGTCTATCAAATGCGTTTTTAGAACTCGCGCTTAGGCAGAGCGAGTTTCAGTCTGATGTGGCGCCACATATCCATCGGCCTATTTTTTTAAACTGTTAAAAGAACTCGCGCTTAGCAGGACACGTGTTTTGCGAGAAGTCGAGACGATACGACGCGAATTTATCGCGATATCCAGATAGAACTCGCGGTTGGTGAGACGCGAGTTCCTAGATAATTAGGTGAACGGTTGAAATATTTATTACCACGTTAAATTTACGTAGTACTCGCGGTTGGTAAGGCTCGAGTTCAGGAACTCACGTTCTACATGATGCGAGTTTCATTGAATACTCGCACCCCAACCGGTGCGATTTCCACTATAAAATGGCCCCCCACCTTTTACCCTACACCAAATTTCACTCTCTCTCAATTTTACTCCCTCTAAATTTCTCGGGTATTTTCTCTTGTTTGATATAATGGCGGGTTTGATGAGATTGGATCACAAGCACGTTTTCGATTATCATCGGAGGAATGTAAGTTTTATCGAATTTAGTTTATTATTTTTATTTTCTTATGTTGTTATTTTTTAAAATTAAAAGTCGTTTTAATCTATATTAGTTAAATTTTTTAGGATGGGGTGGAATGACGTCTGTAGGTTTCATACAATCAGATGTCGAATGGACACCACCCGTCGTTGGAACTATATATCGAGGCCGCTGAATTTCTGCACGCATCCAAAATTGTTGGAGGTGCGAAATTGGACGTTGATTTGATCAACGCTTTTCTAGAGAGGTGGAGGCTGGAGACACACACATTCCACCTTTCGTGCTGCGAGGCGACGATTACTCTAGAGGACGTCTCCCATCTCCTTGATTCCCCTATTGATGGAGAAGTTATCACCGGTCACAGTAGTGGTGATTGGTACAGCCTCTGTTTGGATTTGCTAAGGGTTGCGCTTGAGTCGTTGGACGATGGGCGTGTAAAACTAATGTGGTTGCAGGACACTTTTAAGAATTTACTGGTTGACGCGAACAAAGACGTGAAGAAGGTAAAAATAAAATTTTCAGTTAATTCCAGTAAAATAATTAAATTTACACATGCTAATATATTTTTTCCTATTGTAGGCATATGCTCGCGCTCATATTATACAAATGATCGGCGGGATATTGATGTCTGACAAATCCCGAAACAAAGTTCACACGTTGTGGTTGCGGTATTTGTGGGATTTTAAAGATGTCGGTAAATTGAGCTGGTGATCAGCGTTTTTGGCATCTTTGTTTAGGGAGATGTTCAAGAACACCGATCCTCAGAAGTACAACATTGGAGGTTGTTTGCTGTTGCATCAGTCATGGGTGTGGTGGAGAATGCCATTCTTATGCCATCAGCTTAGCCAGCCTACTCCATATGTTTTTTTGTTGGCCCGGAGGTAAAAAAAGAGTATATTTTTATGATACATTTTTAATATTAAAATTATCTTCTTGTTTTGTAGGTGGAGCGGTCATTTAGTTCATGTTGGTATTTCCAAGGGTTTGAGCACTATCAGACAAGATATTGAGAATGAATCCGAGAATCAGGTAACATTTTCAAGCATATTTGTTATTAGATTTTGTGTATTTATTTAAATTAAATCTGATACGTAGTTATAATTGTATATTATACAGTTTTTATGGACACCGTACGTGAATCTGGAAGTCCATGAGTGCCTCTCAAAATTTTTAGAGGGCACGAGGCTTGTTTGGACAGCCACTGTACCACTTATCTGCTACGCTGTAGTTGAGTGGCATTCGAGCGACCGCGCCCTACTGTAGTTTAGTTGTGTCTAACGAATTCTAGTGTCTCCTCTAAATTTGGACGAGTTACGCAAGTTCACTCGACAAGGGAAGCCTGAGGTAATCTTTTTTTTACTCAATCTTTTAATAATTTAAATGCAATTGATATCTAAAAAGAATGCTAAAATTTTTATATTGTCTGATAGATTGATTGGGCGGTGCAATGTATAGATTATATCGCTCATTGGAGGTACAAGACGGATCGACAACATCAACCCTACGTGACTACCGCATGTTTGAGATGATAGTCAGCCCGGATTACGAGGCGTGGTTTAGGATGAATGGGAAGCCATTTATTCTGACTTCGGAGGAACGAGCCGTCGTCTATCAGCGTACGCAACACAATTGCCCACCGACTCAGCCTACGAGGGGAGCACGGAACACCTCTAGCGATACGTCATCATCTACGAGAAGACACGCTCATGCACTGGGACCATCATCATCTACGGCACCGACCTTCAACCAATCGATGCACCCATCGTTTCATCCACCTCTGAGTCCGACCGAAGGTTTTTTCACGCCTTTTGTGTCGGACCCCTATGGTCCCTTTTCGACGATGATTAGTGGGACGTCAAGCATTCCTCCAGCCTACCTTCCATTGATGCAGTTTCCACCGGTGGCAACCGACTTTGTCCACCAAACGCCGCCGTAGTCACTTTTATTCACCAGTGGGCCCTTTGAAACGAGTGGTACTGTTGGATCTAGAACTGGGGATGAAGATGATGATGATGAGCCACCAGTTGCTCCCCTTCGTGCCCGACACAATCCCGATCGACCTCGGTGGATATAGACATCATTAGTTTTATTTATTTTATATGAAACTATTGATCCCTATTGTAATATATTTCATTAATATATAATATTTTTTCGTAATTACCTTGTATTTAGATAAATTTTTAAGTTGTAGTGATATTTGCTTTTCAAATTCGTAATATATTACAATTTTTGGTAAATTTTAATTCTAAGACCACATAACAATTTAAAATTTTGTTAATTGTTTCAAATTTAAACATGTTAAACCCACACTAACACGTGTCGCAATGTTCGACTGAGCTCTCATCTAGATGAACGCGAGTTCAATTTAATTTCTATCAGAACTCGCGTCTAGATGAATGCGAGTTCAATTAATTTTTTTGCCAGAACTCGCGTCTAGATGAATTTGAATTTACACTTTAAATACAACATTTGTGGACGAAGAAATTCATATGTATGGGTGGATGTTTCGATTCTATTGTAGCTACTCATGGCAACAAATGACGTATCCGGAAAATTATTTTGCAAAGAGATTTCTCGGATATTATGGTTTGTTGGTATATATAGTTGCATTTATATGATGAGGTCATACTTTTGGTGGGATAACAACTTTTGTGAGATTGGTGTTCCATGTGAGATTTAAAAAAATACTATTAATTAAGGTTTCATTTATTACAAAAAGTTTCTAAAGATACAAATTTAGAATTTTGGCATGGAAATTTAAAGTGGAAGGGTTGTACATTTATAGTCTTATTTTTTTCGAATTTCTTTATCATTTTTACCGTAATATTTTATTTTTGGTCTCTTTTAAACTTTTAATTTTTGGCTTTGTATCGATCCTCTCATGGGCGAGAGAGCTGACCAATTAGGGTGTCGTTTGACACCCCTAAAATTTTTGAGAAATTTTTTTAATGTATATTTTATATAAAAAATATATGAAAAAGGTGAATTGACACCATTTTAAAAGATTGACACCAGTTTAAAATATAATTAAGAGTTTTAATATAAATTGACACCCGTCATTGGATTATGCCAATTTTTAATAAGATATAAGTTAACACCCAAAATTTTAACGCCACAAAAAAAATTCTAGCTCTGCCCTTGTACCCTCTAAACCAGGGTTGTACATTTTTCCAACTCTGCTTTTATGAAGGAAATTATGAGTGATGGAGCTAAGTTTTAAACCCAACACTGCATGGTCCGATGTGCATTTAATCCAACCATTGTTGAGTTTATGAGATCATTGGATGCGTCATCTCCAAAACATTAAACTAACACCCTCTTAATTTACTGGAAAACGACAGGGATAAGGAGATTTGTCCACACTTTGATCCCTTCAAAGTATGATTTCATTTCTAGCCCCATAGATAAACCCCTGCCTACAAATTCAATCAAGATTATACCAGTCTTATCTGAACAGATACAGGGGATCAAGTTGCTTACCATTTCCACTTTCGCCATAAATAGGGACAGACACGGTGTTCATTGTCACTACTTGTTAGTACCTGCGAATACTCAGCATCACATGCCAAGGAGTCGCATCCTGCGAACATAAACTGTGGACTACCTCTGTTAACCCGCACATAAGCGAACAAGTAGGAGCAACCCACGATAGGTAAGCTAGTTACGAATGAACCTAGACTAACGATGTTCAGTAATCACGTGCCAGCGTACGTGGTAATGACTAAGCAAACTTAGGATATTAAGTCATAGCCAGTTTAATCACGACGCCACGATTACCCTGTCGTGACACCTTCTGGACAGTATATAAGAGCCCATGCAACAAGGAAAAACACACGATCTTCCACTCTAAGGCACTACCACCCTCACCAGTGATACATGCACAGATTCATGTAAAGTCCGAGGAAAAAAAAGTCAATTGGAGCAAACATCTAAGATGAATGAGGAAGATTTCCATGGTCAAATGCTTAAATTATGAAGTTATCTTATAAATTAAAGTGGATGTTTATTCCATGTAAAGTCTGATCCATGCAGTAGTCCATAATACTGGCCAGATTCATTTTTAATTTATTATTTACATTCCTTAATTTAGACACTTGATTAAAGGAATTATTCCTTAATTTAAGGACTTAATTTAGGAAATTAATCATTTGTATTTAGCATCTCTTACACTACAAAAGGGGGTAACTTCTTCTATTGAAAAAACAATAATAAGATGAATATTTGAAATAAAACATTGTTGGCTATGAGCCATTTTCTTTTCAAGGTTGACGGGTTCACCTCGTTAAATTTCTTTCAAAGTCTTCTTCAACATAAGTTCTTCTAGTTCTTGTGTGGGAGATCATCTTCACACTCTTGTTTGCCTAGATAATTGAGTCTAGGAGGGTGGGGTTAGAGTCGCTTGAGGATGTTTGCCTATTCAATTGCGATTAGGAGGATGCCCGAGTATAACTATCTCGTTTTCTACATCAAGATCATGCTTTCTTGCCAATTTGTTGAACTTGAAATATTGAGGTTTTCTTGGATCATATTAGAGAGTTTACTAGATTAATTGCGATCTAGAGAGTTTCTAGACTTTAAGATTATTCCCAGATTCTGGGTTCCGTATCATTTGGTATCAGAGCTTTGGTTCAGGTGTTTAAAATATTTATTTTTTTTACTTTTTTTATTAGTTCTGTTTGAAAAAAAGAGAGAAAAAAATTGATATTTTATTTTGGTTTCCTTAGTCCAAGTCTGTCAGTTTTGATAATTTCCATTCAAAAGGAAATTATAAGAAAATTAAAGTTGCAGTCCAACAATATCCAAGATTCGAGGACGAATCCTTTTAAACAAGGGGAGAATGATACGTGCACAGATTGAGAAAAAAGTCAATTGGAGCAAACATCTGAGATGAATGAGGAAGATGATTTCCATGATCAAATGCTTCAATTAGGAAATTATCTTAAAAATAAATTGTATGTTTATTCCATGTAAAGTCTGATCTACGCAGTAGTCTACAATGCTGGTCAGTTTCATTTTTAATTTATTATTTACATTCCATAATTTAGGCACTTAATTAAAGGAATTATTCCTTAATTTAAGGACTTAATTTAGGAAATTAATCATTTGTATTTAACATCCCTTACTGATAGGCTCGAATTCTTCAACCGATTTTGTTGCCAAGTGGTGGAGAAGTTGGATGTTGGGTGATTGGTGATAGAAGCAATAAAAAGAAATTGGACACAATGATTTTAGAATGGTTCGAGCTTCTAACCAAGTTCTACATCCACTACCTTAGCTTCCCCACTAAGGATTTTCCAATTCACTAATTGAATTCTTCCCTTTTTCCCGGGATCAAGAGGCAACCCTTACAAATACTAGACTTATACCCCAAAGTCCAACAAACCATCTTTTACAAGAGAAAGAAAGAAATCAAACAAGAAATCCTCTCTAGGATGAATGTTTGCACAATTAAGCTCACTCACCCAATCCTAAAACACTTAAGCAAAAATTACAATTTAAGAAAACAAGAAATAAAGCCGTTGGGGTCTTTATTTCCCGCAATAAATGTAGTTCTAGAGCCGTATCGGTACGTGGGTGGTCGTATCGGTACTTGTTCTTTAGAAACTAACCGTTAGAGCTTTTAAAATGCATAGGGTAGCGGTACACAATACCTCCATATTGGTACGCACCCTAGCGTATCGACACGCCCTTGGCCACATCGATACAGGTTTTGGCTACTGAAATTTTTTTGTAGCACTCGTATCGGTACAGCTTTAACCTTATCGGTACGGAGCTTTAGATTTTGACACTTTGGTTACTTAAATTTGTTTTAAAACAAGTCAAAACCATTTCAAACATATTTTCAAGTTAGTTGGACTTTGAATAAGTTTTACAATATTTCAATCAAGTCCAAAAACATTTTTCAAATTATTATTTCAAAACAAAAATCTCAACACTTACAGTATAAAATAGGGCAACTTCTTATCTTGAAAAAACCACAACAAGATGAATATTTGAAATAAAACATTGTTGGCCATGAGCTATTTTCTTTTCAAGGTTGATGGGTTCACCTTGTTAAATTTCCTTCGAAGTCTTCTTACACATAAGTTCCTCTAGTTCTTGTGTGGGAGATTATCTTCACACTCTTGCTTGCCTAGATAATTGCGTCTAGGAGGGAGGATTAGAGCCACTTGAGGGTGTTTGCTTATTCAATTGTGATATGAGGGTGCCCGAGGATAACTATCTCACTTTCTACATCAAGATAATGCTTTCTTGCATTGAGGTTTTCTCGGATCATATTAGAGAGTTTGCTGGATTAGTTGCGATCTAGGGTTTCTAGATTTTGATATTATTCTTAGATCTTGGGTTTTGTATCAAAATGGCATCTCTAGAAGGCAAAGGGGCTAGAACGAGGCTTAGCAGGGAGAAAGAAATGGTTCGACCAGGAAGCAACGGAGATAGCACAAGTAGAAGAAAATAGGCAGGACCTAGAATATCAGAACCTTTGCATAAATGCTTTTGAAGAACATGAGCCATATTATCCCGTATGAGTCGAAGAGAATAATGCCAATAGAAAGGTGATCTAAGAGCTCATTATAAAACAAGATCGCATAACCATCGGAGGTGCTTCGAAGGGTAGTAGAGCAAATAACGTGGAAGAAAATATTCGAAATCAAGAGCCTTGAGATGTTCGCATAGACGATTCTGGAGGCAAAGGTTGCCACCCTAAATAGACTGCGAGGAAAATAAGTTGTCGAAAATCCCCAGTTATTCTCCAAACATATCATCAGCTAAATAATTCACCATCATAGATTTTAACCAAGTCAGGCATACCGGATTAGTTGAACCACCACTAACTATGAGGTCAAATGTGCGTAGGGAGCACTCTGATAAAAGATGTGAATTTTATAAGCAACAATGACACAATACGAATGTACTTATTTAAGGGATACCATTGAGTTAGCTTTTAGAAGAGGGCAGCTACAAAGATTTGTTCTTCCCTTTCATAGAGCACATCAGGGTTAGAGTAAGAACGACCAGGGAGTATTAGATCCAAGCAGCGATTGTCAGCATACGTGATCACGGGTATCATCAAAGCATCCAAGCAACATCGGCTAACAACAAGTCACAACTATAACTAGAACTTTTATCCCAGCATATTTTTTTATGTAGTAATGAGAGTTATTTATTTTATGGCACAAATTAATGAGTACTAATATAATACTTGGAAAGTCACAGGAATAAAGACAAAGGATTGTCAAAGCGTCTGCCACTTTTAAGAAACGTGCACTAAGGAATCAACTTAACATCGTTGCTTCTGAAGTAAGGAGCTATAAAAGACAAAAAAATCGTCTAAGCGTCTGCCTCTTTTAAGAAGTGTGAATTAAGGAATCAGCTTAAGGATCGTTGCTTCCAAAGTAAGCGAGAAATAAAGACAAAGGATCGTCTAAGCATCTGCCACTTTTAAGAAGTGTGCATTAAAGAATCAGCTTAACGATCGCCGCTTCTGAAGAAAGCGAGCTATAAAAGACAAAGGATCATCTAAGCTTTTGTCACTTTTAGAAGTGTGCATTAAGGAATCAGCTTAACGACCACTGCTTCCGAAGTAACCGAGCTATAAAAGACAAAGGATCGTCTAAGCATCCGCCACTTTTAAGAAGTGTGCATTAAGGAATTTGTAACACCCCCTTCCCGATCGAGTAGAATTCTATGTCAGAAAGTGTTACCGATGAACAATACGATGATCGGTTTGCTAAAATCAATTTCTTAGACTATAAACAATGAATTACTAACATTTATTCGATGCAATGCTTGACTATAATCAATGCAAACTCATTCAAATTATGATTAGTGACCAATTAACAACTTATACAAGTTTAAGGACCTACTTGTAATTCTTGCAAGTTTTAAGGACTTATCAATAATTATGTTTGCCAATGTGGAATTCCATACCTGCTTAGCTTGTATATAAAATTTCACAAGCTTTAGAGTCCATTTACACTTTCAATTATCTCATATTCGTATCAGTGACCATTTTGCAAAATTCTAAACCCAGTTAACTAACTTACCTGTATCGGTACCAGTACTAAAGAGGCCATGGCGGTACTCCCCTTAATTAATTTCTTTTGAACCTAAATCCTGTATCGGTACTCAACGCACAGGTACTGGTACGCGAATTCGGTGCCTTCATATCGGTCCGGAGCCATTACCTCGAGTACCTTTAAATAGATAAATTCGCATCAGTCCTTTATTTAACATAAGCTTCCTTAAAAGAAATAATTTAATACATATGCATGCTCAGGTTCAATGTCAGATTCGAAGGCTTTCAGGTTAGAATTTCGCGAAACATACTTCAAAAATGCACTTGGGACGTTGAAAAACATAAAATGGGGATTTTTGAAAAATAAAGTTGACTTTTTGGTCAAAGTCAACAGTTAGAGTCAATGATCAAAGTCAATTGAGTTGACTCATACGGGTTGACTCGGATAGGTTGACTCGGTGAGTTGACTCGAGCGAGTTGACTCAGCCGGGTTGACTCGGTCAATGGGTCAGACATGTCAAATCGGGCTGGGTCAAGCCTGGTCAGATTGGATCGGGTCGGACTGGGTCGGGTCAAGCTGGGTCGGATTGGGTCGACTCGGACCGGGTCATATTGGTTCGGGTCGGATCAGGTCGGACTGAGTCGGATTGGGTTGGGTCGAATCGGATATCATGGGCTTAGGCTTGAACAAGGTTGGGTTCGGACCGGTTTAATCAAACAGGCCCAATCTGTGATGACCGATCTAGGCCAGTTCAGGCTAGTTCAGCCCACTTACCAGACTCGCCAGTGGTACACCGAATTCTTTGTCGGCGACTCCAGTGGTCCCGTTTCTACAAAAAAAACCAAAGCCCATGAATTACTCGATTTATTCAAGCCAGAAAAACATCGATCCAAGCCGGAATACGATCAGAACTTACCCAAAATGATTCAAAATGGCTAAAAAATGCGTAGCTCCGATGAGGCCTATCCCGATATCGGTTGGATGATTGGTCGGCTGGGTTTTGTTCACCTCAGCCTGAAGATGACGGTGGTGGTGATTTCGTCGCGATCGGACAGTGCGGGTAGCCGAAAAACTCAAAAAACCTAGAGGAAACTAGTGGTTAACGGCGAACCTTTAACCCTTCCTCCACGACGGACGATAGTACAACATGGTGAGTGGCGATATGAGCTAAGATCGTGGCACTACAGCGAACAAGATGACAACGGCGATGATAGCCATGACGCGACGGTGAGGGCGGATCAGAGAGGCGACCGGTGGGGAGGTGAAAGGTTGAGAGAGATAGATATGAATGTTCTGGATTTTTTTTTTGAAATGGCATTGAATAAGGTAGGTGAGGGGTCAGACTAATATATTTAATTTGGGTTAAAACCCCAAATATTTACTTCAAGTTATTTTCCATTCCAATATTTAATAGATATGAGTACTTGGGTCAAACGGTTAAGACACAAGGTAACATGGCCAAGGTCACGGTGTTAACACCCCATGGCCAGCGCAATCATATCTTTTTTTTTTTTCATTAGGGGTGTTACAACAAGAGCTATGTACAGGAATCTGTAAAAGATATCGAGCTCTTTCGCCGTCCGGACAACTTTCATAATCCGAATTGTCGGAAGAAAAATCAAGGGAACAAAGGTTGGAAGCCAAGCAAGCATCAAGATTAGAGCCTTTATATCATCCATGTAGAATGAATGATAGTATTGAGTCATGACTCATGATCGCGCCACTTAAACCAATGAACCCCTTCAAAAGGCCTAAGACACTGCCTCTGTTTTCAGAAGTTCTTAACACATGTGACTAATGCACCGGTATTCGGAAATGACTGTGAATTTGCAGCCTACCCACATATACAAACACACCTGCCATACTCGAGGCTTGGCTAAGCGGCCTGTGACCGATAACCATATCATGAAATAGCCAAAGAAATTCATTGCCGAACCCATGGCAAGAACCACCCATGGTGGCACCACTTCGTAAACGAGCCCCGCCACGATTCCTAGATTACCACCCAAGTCCTTGAAGAAACTGATCAAATTCAGAGTTGTTTGGTCATACCCTAACGTTGATTTAATGTCATTAGAATATAGACCAAACATGTAACCTGAACCATTGACGGACATTATAATCAGCGTCGCGAAAACCATGAACAATCTACTGGAAAGTACATAAGACAAAGCTTTTCATCCCCTTCGAACCGCCGCCGGTATTCGCAGTTAAGACCATTTTCTTTCTTCGGGTTTAAGCAGTCTGTCTACACGAGAGCTTTGGCAGCTTGAAATCACAGTCCACATTTAAAGACATGGAACTAAGTTTGTCGTGGATTGTTTGTTTCATACTGATTGGCGGGACATGGTTGAAGTTTTATGTTGTAAGAGAATCAAAATGGAGGGTCAATGCTATTGAAAACTATGTTTCCATTAAGACGCTATCAAGACAAATCAGATTGTTGTTGTTGTTACAATAAAACTACTCTGAAGAATCTAAAATATTAGATTAAATTAATGATGCACTTGCTGCTTGCTAATATGTAATTAATTTAATTGAATAAACTTAATTATTAAATTGGATTGAATAAGCAGGCCATAACATACACAATTAACAAAGTCAGCCCTGATCTCTATCGAATTGAATCATAAGCAAAAAGAGAAAAAGAATGAGAAGCTAATGTTTTAATTTGATCAGAGTTTATTTTTTAATGCCGGCTTACATTCCGTTTTTCAATAAGCTTTTTTTTATTTAAGCGAACATGTTTAACAAAGAAAATATTGGTTTATATAATTCACTACGTGCTAAGTGCAAACAATATTATGGCGATTGCATAAATCTAAATTGGTTTATATAATTCGTAACATAAAATGGTTCAACATCATACCCATAAGTTGATATTGTCCTCTAATCAATATATCTTATCATATTCGAATTCAAAATCTCTTGTTGCCCTTCCAGTTTTCAAGACTTCGCTCTGATTAATACTGATTGACCCGCGTCGCACACTTGGTTTTATTAGGTGAGCCTCCCAGCGAGGATTTTCTACATACACAACGCCTCGAATTCAAAATATCTTTTTGAAATACATAAGGGTAAAATTTTGATACACAGGCCGTGTAAAATTAATTTACACAAGCCTGCATATTTACACTATAAAATCCAAATCCTAAATTTCTAACTCTAACCCTATAAAACTAAACCCTATACCATATACCCTAAATTTTAGACACTAACCTTAAATTCTAAACCCTACAAACTCCCTAAACTTTAAACCCTAAACTCTAAAATTAAAAGGCTTATACGGCCTGTATATCAAAGTATTTTCCAATACATAAAGGCACAAAAAAGAACAGATGATTTAGGTTCTATATTAAATGGTATCATGACTACCAAAAAAAAAAACTCATGTATAGGAAACTGGTGGTACCTTGCCAATTGATGCATCGTGACAATTTTCCTTTAAATTTAAATAGAAAGATTGATGTTTTGTGATCTCAAAATTAGGAAATAACATATTCTAATGTATATATATATTATCACTATGAGATTAATGTAACCATTACACAATTATCTAAAAACATATTCCCGATGAAAAGCCGGTTCAATCACTCTGTCTGCAAGGTGTATTCATTGTTAAAGAGTTAAGAATATGTATGAACAAGACATGTGTGTCAAAAATTTTCTCACACTGGAATTAGTTTAGTTTTGCTTCACAAGTTTCCGGTAATCTAATTATGAACCCTTTGAAAAAATTGTTGGGCTTGTTACCTCAGTTCTCCACGTTCCGGCCCTTTCCGAGATGATGCTCCTGCGTGGTGCCGTGATAGTTTCGAACCTGAAAGCTGCAGGAGTTGTATTTTCTGGATTCTACATTGTGGTATTGCAAATTGAACCCTACCATTAGTTCTTCATACAATGATGCAAATCTATAGATTCAGGTTGATTTTTGTTTCCTTTTTCTTGCTTATCGTTTTCGGAAAAAACAAACAGATTGATGTTTGGGGATTGAGGACTCCATTCTTATTCCTGGAATGGATAGGAATGAACTCCATGCTGATCTCTGTATTAGAAAGCACAAAGTAAACTTGCTTTACATGGCTGGTGGTACAATAAAATTGATGCAGAAATTGTCAGGATTGCTTTCACTTAACCCAGCAGCAGACCCACCAAAGGGTGTCCATCAATCAAAGATGCTTTACTTAACGAGATATATATGATATCTACATATATATACAACTTTCGAGTATATATCGTTGTAAGAGCTTTACAATTCTTTTATCGCTTGTTATGATGTCATCTCAAAAGCACAAGATTAACCTCATAACAAGCTGAAACTGGTAAGATGGGAAATTTTAATGACATAATGTTAACTCCTAAAAAATTCTACTTTTCTAGTATATATTGTCATGCTATTGCTTGACTTTGGGTACATATTTGTGCATTTTGTCATTAGATTCATGCAATTGCATCTAGGAGTTAAGGAATGTACAGTTTTTCACTGCCAGAGTGAAAGTGTGTTTTCTTGCGGTGGTGGGCAGGTTTGGCAGGTCAGGAGCAGAAGAGAAATGCCGAGCGCAGTTGGAAAAAGCAGGAAGGAAGAATGCCAAGCTCGGTTGGCAAAAGAAGAATGACCGATGCCCAGTCAGATAGCCGTTAGTCAGAGTCAGGTCAGCCTTAATTCAAAGAGATGATAACGCACCTACAATGGTGCATAACAAACTTTTCAAAAATAAACCCTAATTAAGGTTTCCATGAGCGCCTATATAAAGAAGCTCATCGATTGAGTGAAGGAGGCTGCGCTGTGAGGAAGAAGAGAGGGTAGAGGGTAGACCAAGGTTCGGCTAGGCAGTCTAACCGAGAGCTTTGGATTCATTGAAGGGCTACATCGACGGATCTCTTTCTCTTGTCCATTTCTCTTAGTTTTATTTTTGATTTGATGATGATGTTTAAAATGATAATATTTTGTTAGTTTCTTCATCCATGAACTAATCTTTTAAGTTGGCTAGGGGTGTTTTGCGATGAACACTTAGTTTATGTTTTTAATAATTGAATGCCTTGGCATTATTGTTTATTTTGCTTGCGCTTAAATTTATTATATTTTATGTCATACAACAGTTGGCATTGAATGTTCATTATCCCATAAGATCTTAATAAACTTAGGAGATAAGGATTAATTGTCAAATACTAAGGAGAAAAGCTTCGACAAAAGATGTTCAAATAAATGAGCTTACTTCGGAAGTGAATCTACCCCTTAGGAGTAAATATTAAAACTCTGTCAAGTTAATCATTTGAAAACATCACTATAGAAATATAGTTGTTAAATGTAATTAACTTAGAGTATTGCCATCGACGGAGGCAATGCTAATTTAAAATCTGCTCGGCAATAAAACCAAGATTGAACATTATTAATTGTTGTCATTGATAGCATGAAATCCAAACATCTATTGTCAAGTTTATCAATCATCGTGACACAAGTATTTGCCAATTTGCCTGGATATTTACTTTATTTTCCTTTAATCATTTTCTTAATTTAAAATCCGAAATCAATTTCCATCCCATTTGTTTCATTTCACAAGTAACTATCGTGGCATTTAATTCCTGGACAATCCCTATGGATACGATACTTAGCATAATGTTGTATTACTTGCTGAATGTGTATACTTACAGGCAAAAAGACCTATTCTTGACATTATTCACTTACATTATTATATTAAATCATCAATCATTTGCAAGCATTAGTTGATCGAACAAGTTTTTGGCGCTGCTGTCACAGATTGCAACGAGATTAATTGTTTTGATTTTTTACTTGTTTTTGTTTATTTTACTTATTTTGTTCTGTTTAGTGTATGACTAGGAGCCGCACTGCGAATGAAGATTTATTATACGATCCAGAGATTGAAAGAACCTTACGTAGGATAAGAAAAGAATGTCAAAAAATGGCTCATAATGGACATGGTGGAGTAGAAGGTGTCCTGAACAATCAAGAGAATCTGTCAATACATGGGCTATCGTCTGCTCATGTTGTTGCTGTAGAGATACTTGAGGAACGACCTATCAGAGAACACTTCGCGCCAACCATGGATAACTTGATGCCAAGACTGATTGGTCCAGAGGTAAATACAATTAATTTTAAACTTAAATCGATAATGATTCAGACGCTATTGAATGTAGGTCAGTTTGATGGATCACCTATTGGAGATCCAAGGCAACACTTGAAGCAATTCATGGAGGTGTATCAACTATTTCAGCAATCGGGTGTGGCTGAAGAGACAGTGAAGTTGAGACTATTCTCATTCTCTCTGAGAGATAAAGCAAAATTGTGGCTAAGTTCTTTGCCACCTGGTTTAGTTACTTCGTGGGCAGAATTATGCCAGAAGTTTCTTATGAGATTCTAGGCACCTAAACTTAATGCCAAGCTGCGGAGTGAAATCATTACTTTTACGCAGGCCAATGACGAGACTCTGTATGATGTCTGGGAGCATTTTAAGGACTTGTTGAGAAGATGCCCTATGTATGGATTTCCTACATGAACCCAGATGGAAACCTTTATAACGGATTCAATGCTCATGCCAGGACTGTTGTTGATGCTTCAGCAAACGGTTCGTTGCTAGACAAAAACTACACAGAGCCACGATTGATCTTCAGTACCTTACTGTCATATTGGGAACCGGGATGAAAGTAGCTAGAAAATTGGAGCTTGATGCATTATCATCTCTCAATGCTCAAAGTTCCAACCTCACTAATATAGTAAAAAGATGCAAAAGCCTACTGAAGTCCAAGAGTGAAGGCATTAGAACTATTCTACACTATTTGTATAGACGGTCATAATATAGAAGAAATCCCAACAAACCCCGAATTGGTATATTTTGTTGGCAATTACAATCATAACATTAACCCACATTCCATACCTATAATACAGGTTAGAAGCAGCATCTGAGCTTTTCATGGGCGAATCAGGAAGGTAGCCAATATAATGGCCAACGGTAGAACAACAATGCACTGCTAGGTTTCAACAAGAATGATATGCCATAGAGAGCACAAAATAATTTAAATCTAGGGCAGAGATCTAACCAGGGGAATACTTTAACGGAGTATATAGAGTGAAATGATGCAACTGTCCAGAGTTTAGCAACATCAATGCGAAACTTGGAGGTCCAACTAGGACAGATTGCCAATGCACTCAGTAACAGACCCCAAGGAACTTTGCCAAATGATACAGAAGATGCCTGGCAAAAAGGGAGAGAATAGTGCAAAGCTATCACTCTCTGCAGTGGCAAACAAGTCGAGAATAAAACACTTACCAAGCAGTCGATTGTTTGCCAAGAAGAGAAATCAGCACCAGCAGACGAACCCAAGGAAACTGAGAAAGAGGAGGTGAACACTGATAATGACATACCATGATCTGATGCCAGCACCACTTCGGTAAAACCAACTTAGCCAATAATTGCCTACCCACCACCACTTTTTTCACAGAGGCTCCAGAAACACAAGCAATACCGGCAATTTAAGCGCTTCTTGGAAGTCTTGAAACAACTGCAGATCAACATTCCATTAGTGAAAGCTCTCAAACATATGCCCAACTAAGTTAAATTCATAAAAGACATCTTGTCCAAAAAGAGAAAGCTGGGTGATTTCGAGATTGTCGCTCTTACTAAAGGATGCAGTACAATGATAATCAATAGATTGCCACCAAAACTGAAAGATCTGGGAAGTTTCATTATTCCCTGCACGAGATGAATTTATATTTCTAGTTGATTTCATTATTTTAGAATATAAGGTTGAAGTTGATGTCCCAATAATATTGGCAAGACCATTTTTTGCCACGAGTAGGACCTTAATTGATGTTAAAAAGGTGAGCTTACTATGCGTATGAATGACCGACAAGTTACGTTTAACGTATTTCAAGTTCTTAAGTGTGCATATGAACTTGAGGAATGCCAAGCTGTTGAGATGATGGAGTCCATTCTAAATGTTGACATAGCACAGTTTTGTCAAGGCGTAAATGTTGATGCCATTGAGCAGGATGATGAAGATATGATTAGTGAAGAATCTAAAGAGCCAACCATGATGAATAAAGTCATGAGTTATCATGGGAGACCTAAGCCACTTGAGTTGGCTGGCAGAGAAATCAAGGCACCCAAACCATCTATTGAGGAGCCACTAGAAATGAAGCTGAAACCTTTTCCAAACCAAATCAAACATGCTTACCTGGGAGACAACTCCACTTTGCTAGTAATCATTGCTGCTGATTTGACTGAAGACCAAGAGGAATGATTGTTGGAGACATTGGGCAATTACAAGCAAGCACTAGGATGGACTCTAGTTGAAATCCGAGGGATAAGCCCAACAATTTGCATACATAAAATTATTCTAGATGATTACCATGTCAAAACAATCAAGGCCCAGATGAGATTGAATCCCAACATGAAGAAGGTAGTCAAGAAAAAGTCATAAATGGCTGGATGCGGGGATAATTTATCACATTTTTGATAGCTCGTGGGTCAGCCTAGTACAGTGTATGCCAAAAAAGGGTGGAATGACCATGGTACAGAACAACAAGAATAATGAGCTGATCCCCTCAAGGACTGTGACAGGCTGAAGGGTGTACATGGATTACAGGAAGCTAAATAAGACCACCTGAAAGGATCATTTTCCACTGCCCTTCATTGATCAGATGTTGGACAAACTGGTAGGGAAGGCATTGTATTGCTTCCTGGACGACTACTCGGGGGGCTATAATCAAATAGCCATTGCTCTAGAAAATCAAGAAAAGACTACGTTCACTTGTCCATAGGGACATTCACATTTAGAAGAATGCCTTTTGGATTATGTAACACCCCAGCAACATTTCAGCCTTGCATGATGTCGATCTTCTCGGATATGATCCAGAATAACTTAGAAGTCTTTATTGACAACTTCTCTATTTTTGGCAAAAGTTTTAAGGAATGCCTTCAGAGTTTGGATATTGTTCTATAAAGATGCATTGAAACTAACATGGTCTTGAACTGGGAAAAATGCCACTTCATGGTGAATGAGGGCATAGCTCTCGGATATAAGGTGACCAAGAAGAGACTGGAAGTAGAAAAAGAAAAGGTAGAGGTAATTAAACAATTGCCACAACCCACAAGTGTCAAAGGTATTAGAAGTTTCCTGGGACATGCATGTTTTTATTGTTGCTTTATTAAAGACTTCTTGAAAATTTCTTAACCTTTATGCTTACTTTTGGAACGTAATACCACTTTTTCGTTTGATGATTCTTGTGTGAAAGCTTTTCAGGAATTGAAAGACATGTTAATTAATGCCCCCATAGTCGTGGTAACTAGTTGGAATAAGCCATTCGAGCTCATATGTGATGTCATCGACTACGTCGTTAGAGCTATATTAGGACAAATGCGTGGAAAAATTTTTCATACCATCTATTATGACAGCCGTGTATTGAATGAAACCCAGCTTAACTACACAACAACAAAGAATAAGTTCATTGCAGTTGTCTTTGCATTCAACAAGTTCATGTCTTACCTTGTGGGCAGTAAAGTTGTGGTGTACACAGACCACTCGGCAATCAAATACCTCATGGCCAAGAAAGATGCCAAGCTTCGACTGATCCGATGGACAATCTTGTTACAAGAGTTTGATCTCGAGATTCGAGATAAAAAAGGGAGTGAGAACCTGCTGGCTGATCATTTATCTCATTTAGAATACCACCATGCGAATGGCAACACCACAATGATTAGAGATGACTTCCTTGATGAGCAATTGCTTGTGACCACTACCATTCCATAGTATGCTTACATAGTCAACTACCTAGTTAGCAATATTATACCACCGGACTTGTCAAGTAACGCCAGAAAGTGATTTTTGAGAGATATTTGGCAATATTATTGGGATGAGTCATTATTGTTAAAACAATGTGTTGACCCAATCATTTGTCGTTGTATGCCAGAGGATGAACAACAAAACATTCTTCAACTTTGCCATACAACACTATATAGAGGACACTTTATGGGGATAAAGACAACAACCAAAGTGTTGCAGTCAGGATTTTTCTGGCCAACGATATTCAAGGATGCCCATTGTTTTACCAAGCCATATGGAAAGTGCCAATGAACTGGAAACATTCCCAGCAGACATCAATTGCCACTTCAAAATATCATACTCGTGGAGCTGTTTGATGTGTGATGGGTCATTTCCCATATCGTTTGGAAATTTATACGTACTTATGGTAATAGATTATGTCTCGAAGTGGGTTGAAGTTGTTGCCCTCCCAACCAATGATTCTAAGGCCATTTCCAAGTTCTTGCACAAGTATATTTTCACCAGATTCGGTGTCCCCAGAGCTATCATACATGATGAATGTACTCATTTTAAATGACATTTAATCACTAAAGCTCTACTCAGGTACGAAAACCATCAAAGAATTGTCACTGCCTATCACCCTCAAACAAATGGCCAGGCAGAAATTTCAAACAAGGAGATCAAGAATATCTTGGAGAAGACTATGAACCCAACTCGAAAGGACTGGTCTTTGAGGCTAGATGATTCCTTATGGGCATACAGAACAGCTTGCAAAACACCATTAGAGACTTCTCCGTACAAGCTTGTGTTTGAGAAGTCATGCAATCTTTTGGTAGAATTAGAGCACCGAGCTTATTGGGCAACCAAGTAATTGAACATGGAACGGAAAGCCGCATGTGAGAAGCGGTTGTTAGATTTGAATGAGCCGGAGGAGTTTCAAGTACAAGCCTATAAAAATGCCAAGCTGTATAAAGAAAAAATAAAAAAAGGTGGCATAACAACAGAATATTGGCAAAATAGTTTGAAGTTGGGAAAAAATTATGTTGTTCTATTTAAGGCTTAAGTTGTTTCCAAGTAAACTCAAATCCAGGTGGTTAGGACCTTTTGAAGTAGTGAAACCTTATGCTCATGGAGCAGTAGACGTCAAGGACTGAAAAATGGGGACAACGTTCAAAGTGAATGGCCAGAGGTTGAAGCATTATTGGGAAGGAAGTCAGAGTAATGCCAAGGAGATTATTCTCTTGGCGGAGATTTAGTAAATTTTGCCATCATATTATGACATTTGTAAATAGTTAGGATAGTTATTTTCTTCATGGTATTTTGGTTTATTTATCTTAGTTTCTTTTTTTGTTTTGAAAGGTTTTTGTGAGTGTTAGTGCAGGTAATTTTGCCAAGGCAATATACCAGGACAAGCTGGCATTCAGACACCCATCATGACAAGTCTTGATAACACATGGACCATTTTTAGGCTTGGCCCAAGGGAGATACGCTTTTTGCTGAGCGGGAAACCTTAATAGCCGCCACCCCAATAGAATTTTTTATACTATTTTTAGCCATACCTAGATTTTTGCGCCGTCACTCTCCCTCTCGCCCAAAAACATGATTATCACGCTCTCTCATACACGTCGTAATTGCCATAATATCATTACCCCCACTAACTCCACTTTAAGACAACCCAACTGTCCTCATTTAACCCTATTTAACTCTCATTTCCCCTTAATCAAGAACCTTTTCCCTTTTCATTATTTCGAACCGGCAAAAAAAATTAAAAACCCAACTGTTCTTTCATCTTCTTCTCCGATCAACCTTATTTCCTCAAATCTTTAATAGCATATTCAACAGTCCCGCCCTAAATCTTCTTTAACGATGAGACAAAGAAGAAGTATGAGGAGAACTATGATGCATGAACCTTTTGCTATAAAAAAGAATTCGAATTCAAGAATGAACCCAACTTGGGGAATCCACCGGAGGTGGTTGCCATCATCAAGAAACACAATTGGGAGGTCTTTTACCTTCAGTCTGTGGAGGTCCACTCAACCATCGTTCGAGAATTTTATGCCCACCTCACCACCAAGGCCTCACCCTTTGTGTTCGTACGGGGTCATTGTGTTCAGTTTGATGAGGGCTATGTTAATCACATGTTCAGTTTGAATGGTGCAGGGGAGGAGCACTCGGTATTCATCGAATCCATAGATGATGCCAAGAAACAGTTGCTATTGAAGGATTTGTGCGAACCAGACACAAAGTGGAACATCTCCTCTAAAGGCAAGAGGACGGCGAAAAGGCTGACATTAAGACTGCAGCCGAGAGGATGTAACCATTTCTTGAAGGCCAATCTGATGCTGACCACACACAATAACACAGTGTCAGAAGACATTATGGTATTGCTGCACTCGAGCATGACAAGAAGAAAGATTAATATGGGTCTTCTAATCATTGATGAGACCTATAAGTGTGTTGATAAGAATTGTGGTAGTTTGATTTTTCCTTCACTTATCTTTAAAATTTGCATGCAGCATAAGGTGTCAACTCTCGACTCTAACAACGTCCAAAAATGTAAAAGAAGCATCACCTTTGCTCTTTGAGAGCAATTGATTGCTAGGGGGCTAAAGAGAAAGGCAAGGGAAAAACTGCCCAGCCGGTATCTGTTGCCAAGACGCCTAAGGCAGAACCTTCCACACAAATGTCGACTGATGTGATGGCATTGCTTTCCCAGATCTATCAACGCAGGAGCTTATTATGCAAAATTTAGAGAAGGCTGGGGAACAAAACTTGGTGCTCTGGCAATATTTAAAGATAGAGATCGTGCCCTGAAGATGACTCTTGAGGGCATGTCCACCAATCCTTTGCTGTCATATCCAGAGTTCCGAAATGAGATTCATACATCGGAAGGAATGCCAGCTAGTCCCCATTCTGCCCATACTATAACCTAGCAATCTGATGCTACAGTACCAGTATCACATGTCCAAGTAAAACCTACCAGAATCGAGACTCAGCAAGAGTCTGATGATGACGTTCCTCCCAAGACTGACTTGCCACCAGTAGTTTAATATCCCAAATTTTGGCTAGTGACTAAATTGTAAATTTTGAAAGCTTAGGGGGTTAAAGTATAAACCTTGGAAAAGTTTGGGGACTAAAGTGTAAATTTCCCCAACAAGTAATTTTATTCAGTAGAAGAGTGAATCGGATTGAAATAAGTACATTGATATTGCTTTTAAGAATTAAGATGCAGAAAAAGGTACCAAATTTTGATCGAATGAAATTGTTAAGCGTGCTTAGGCCATGGAAATACAAAGATGGGTGACCTTTGGACAGGTCCCATAAAAGTGCTTTTGATCGATATTTTGGACTCAGTAAAAGTAGAAAATATTCGTATAGATTTCAAATAAAGGATTTTTACGAGAAACATTATGTTATGAAGATTTTCAATAATTATCAGAATAATAGACCGAGTTAAGAAAAATCAGCCTAAGTCTTTATGAAAGGAAATTTTTAAGGTTTAAAAGTATCATGTGATAGACAGTGAGTTGTATTGGGTACTTTCAAAGTTGGTAAAAATCTGAGGAAATTTGAAATGGGAATTGAAGTTCAGTGACCAAAATGAAAATTTTGAAAGTTTTGTGGCCAAAGTATAAACTTTGGGAAAGTTCAGGGACCAAAGTGTACTTTCCAAAAGTTATGTAAGTTCACCCTATAAATGAATAGTTCACCCCCAAGAGTGACACTTTCGTGTTACCCGGATTTTTCGTACGAAGCTTATATTAATGGTTATAAAGCTTTAAAGTTCATAAGAAGAAAATTTGGAAATCAAATTGAGTGAAATTCGAATATTTGGATCGAATAAATGCCATAAATAAAAATCTAAGATATTTTGGGACATGGCCAGTTGGATTGGAACCAATTTGGTTCACTTTTAATGGAATGGCAATTTTCAAGACTTGTTGTAAATAAAGACTAGTCAGAGGGCAAATTGGACATTTGCCATGGATGGCATTTTTGAAATATTTTGAAACTTTAAGGGAAATTTTGAAAGGCCAATTACACATGGATTTGATCTTGGCCATTGAGTTTTGATGAGAATAAATCTTGGCCATTCGATAAAAAGGGCATTTTAGTAATTTCACTATTTAAATAAATTTAAAATTCATTTATGCAAGACAAATGGCCAAATTGGATGAAAATAAAAAGATGAAGACCATTCTTCATCTTCAAATTTCGAAATATGAGGGGGAGAAAGAAAGAAAATGGAGAAAAATTTTCCAAGTTCGATTCAAGCCCTGAAACTTGATTTTCAGGTAATCTTTCGAACTACAAAGTTGTTCTACTCATCAAGCTCTATATTTTGTTGTAAATAATTTGTGGAAAACATGATTTATTGATGAGAATTTTGTATGAGAAGAAATTAGGGTTTATGGACTCAATTGGGGGTTTTGAGATTTTATGATTCCATGTTGAAATTCAAGTTGAAATCAAGCTTTTGTGATGTTAAAATCATGTTATTGAGTTGGGATTTAAACTCTATATGTTTTGATTATTATGAAGATGATTAAGGTTTATGGATTCAAGTTTGATTTAGGGTTTGTGATGTTAGATAAATGATCTAGTAAGCTTGATTTGTTGTTTGGAAGCAAAAACCTAATTTAAATGTTTAGGGACCAATTTAGCAAGTTTAAAAAAGGACTAAATCTGATTTTTATGGAATTGGTGTGTATTTATGTTATTAGGGATGTTGAAGATATGAAATTGAAGTTAAAATGCAAAACCGATGTTAAATCGATTTAGTGACCATTTTGACAAATTGTCAAAGTTAAGTGACCAATTTGGAAATGAGGTTTTTAGAGAAGGATTAAATCTGATTTTTAGTTATAATGATGGAATTAAGATAGTAATATTGATTTGAGGACTAAATTGCAAAGTTAAGAAGCTAGAATCCTTATTTTTGCATTTTAGTGGCTATTTCGATTAAGAAGGAAAATTAAGGGAAACTATTGTGAATAATTATTTGATGAAGAAGGTGATAATTTGATGATTTAAAGTAAATAATGAGACTAAATTGACAAATAGCAAAGTCAGGAGAAATTAGTATAAAGTTTGAAGTTATTTATGGAAGTTGTGTAGGAAAACTAGATTTGGCAGTAAGTTTGAAAATTCACCATAAATTCTACAAAAATGTTTAGATGGTGAATTTTATACCGTTGTAAAGATTTGTTCGCCTAGTTTTGCCTCCAACAAACTGAAACTGATTTCGAGTTTCGAGGAAAAATATATGAATTTTTAAGTGGTGAAAGGTCAGAAAATAGTATGACAGTCTGTTCCGAAATCAGCATTAGAAATTGACTTTGAAAATTCGCCATAAATCGTACAAGTTGAATTTGGGATTTTAATTTATATTTGTGAAAATATTATTGAATCTAGTTTCTTTTAGAACAAACGGAATCAAATTCTGAGTTTTAGATTATTTTATAGAAATAAATCTTTGAAGGTAGTGCAGGCTGCCAGAAAATGGAAATTGAGACATTTGGTATCTAATGGTAGTTAGCAAGCTTGGAAGAATTATTTGAAGTTCAAAGTGGTCAATTGGGGACCAAATTGAATTTTTGGATAGTCTAAGGAAGGAAGAAAAAGTTTAGGAAATTTTACATATTCGAATAATTAGATTTGATAGCATATTTAGAATATTGTTTGATTTGAATCTAACAAATGGTATTTATATTTATGTGGTTAATGAAGCCGAACACGAATCAAAGAGGATTCAAGATATTATAAAGGAAAAGATCGAGTAGAATTTAGTGAGGCATACTATTACATGGCACAGGTGAGTGCATTCTACTTACTCTATTTATGAAATGAGAAAGACTGGTGATAAGTTATTCTCGATTATTGAAAGAAAAGGATTTGAATTTTATTAAATGATTTTGAAATGCTATATGAATGATTTTCGGGTATGATTTGCCCAATGCATATTTTTACATATTGAAGTGATTATCTTGATCCATTGATATTATCGAAAATGAATGAAATGTTCATAGTGGGCATGCTATTTGAAAGCCCATTAGGGTAGAAAGGATAATTACTTTGCTAATAAGAATAATCAGTAATAGCGTAAAGATTTTAAAGTCAAGATAGGGCCTAGATAGCAAATCTAATTTTTCACCCTGAATTGAACTATTGATTTTTAATAATTGCCAAATACATTTTAAAATAATTAGTTCAGGGTTGAAACTAGCTAATTGCACATTGGTTGTGTTTTCAAGAAAACCGCGAAAGGGTTAGATTTACAAACTAAAATTTGTAAATACTTGTACAAATAAATTTATAAGTCGAGATTTCTTTAAATGACTCCGTAACATTTTTAATGTATATTCGATTTACGAGTATACGTTAAGGGTGTTACAAGTAGCTCTAGCTTGTTCAGTCGCCCCTGTAGCTCTTACCGCATCTGAGCCAGCAAGGGTAATTGAGAAGGTCGTGCAAGACGTGAAGGCCTCTACTGCTGCCTTGAAGCCACAACTGAAAAGAAAAAAGTTGTTGGCACCACATCGAGAGAGCTTCATAAAAAAAAGACCTGCGTCACTCGTGTCGAGCATTCCGAAGGGGAGTCCTCATCCCCTTAACTCTTTAATTTCATATTTTTTTTTATTTTTAGCATGCATTTCATTTGTATATATGCGTTTTCATGCATTGAGGATAATGCCCACCTTAGGTTTGGGTGTGTGTTGCCTCACATTTATTGTCATGACATTCATTCATTTTTATGTTTCTGTTTGCATCATGTTATTGTGATATAGATTAGGTAGAACCATGCATATCAAACCATTAAAAAAATATTTTGTTTCCATGACTTGATTTTGAACTGATAATTTTGCCAACACATTGCTAGCATAGTTAGAATTTGCACTAGTATGCCCTTGTCCGATGATGAAATTAGAATCTCTAGTTTAGCATAAGCTAGTAGATTTAGTAATGCTAGGTTGCTTGGCAATTGATCTCTGGCTTAGGGAAATTTAGTTTCACTTAAACACGTTGTATGCATCTAGTTCCCAAGACAAACTTAAGATTCTTAAAACTGAATTCAGAATAAAAAAATATGTCAAGGTAAAAGTAAAGAATAAGGCAACAATATTTTGCAAAAGGAAAGAAAAAATTTTAGAACATTCATCTGCCTTAGAGATAATAAGTAACTTGGGGCTTCGTGGTTTGCTCCCTCTTAGTTCTTAGGCCAACAAAAACTTTAGGATATGAGTGTAATGGGTTAGCTTAGTGATGAAGTTTGGATTAACGTGGGGGTTCGTGGTATGCTCCCTCTTACTTCTCATGCCAAACAACATTATGACGCGAGCCTAAAAATATTGTCGAATGAAAAAAAAAACTTGATGAGAAAAAAATAAAACAAAATAAAAATTCTAAGTTTAGGTAGTAAAATTGACTAAGGGAATTGAGGGAATCTTGATGCAAACTACCCGCACTTCATGCACACTTCATGACCCTAGGTTAGAGTTATATTACTGCACTTGAATTTGTTGATCTATTGGCATTACTGCTCTGAGATGGACAGAACTAGGGCCAAATTTTGCATGCTAGCTTGTGTCGCTAATCAGAAAAATTTTGCCGAGGTACTTTACTGTATTTTATAGTTTTTAGTTGCATTACTTGAGGACAAACAATGAGCTAGATTTAGGGAGTGTTAACTCCTCAAAAGTTCTATTTTTCTCGTATATATTGACATGCTATTGCTTGACTTTGGGTACATATTTGTGCATTTCACCAATAGATTCATGCATTTTCATCTAAAAGTTAACGAATGTACAGTTCTTCACTACCAGAGTGAAGGGGTGTTTTCTTGTTGTGGTGGGCAGGTTTGGCAGGTCAAGAGCAGGTGGAGTTGAAGAGAAATGCTGAGCTCAGTTGGTAAAAGCATAAAGGAAAAATGCCAAGCTCGGTTGGCAAAAGAAAAACGATCGATGCCCGGTCAGATAGCCGTTAATTAGAGTTAGGTCAACCCTATTTTAAAGAGAGGATAACGCGCCTATAATGGTGCGTAAAAACTTTTAAAAATAAACCCCTATTAGGGTTTTCACGAGTGCCTATATAAAGAAGCTCATCGATTGAGCGAAGGAGGTTGCGCCGTGAGGAAGAAGAGGGGGTAAAGGGCAGACCAAGGTTCGATCAGGCAGTCTAGCCGAGAGCTCTGGATTCATTGAAGGGCTGTATCGACGAGTCTCCTTCTCTTGTTCAATTCTCTTAGTTTTATTTCTGATTTGATGGTGATGTTTAAAAACGATAATATTTTGTTGGTTTCCTCAACCGTGAACTAATCTTTTAAGTCGGCTAGGGGTGTTTTGCAATGAACGCTTAGTTTATGTTTTTAATAATTGAATGCCTTGACATTATTGTTTATTTTGCTTGCACTTAAATTTATTATATTTTATGTCATACGACAGTTGGCATTGAATGCTTATTATCCCCTAATATCTTAATAAACTTAGGAGATAAGGATTAATTGCCAAATACTAAGGAGAGAAGTTTCGACAAAAGATGTTCAAGTAGATGAGCTTACTTCGGGAGTGAATCTACCCCTTAGGAGTAAAGATTAAACTCTGCCAAGTTAATTATTTGAAAACATCACTATAGCCATACAGGTGTTAAATGTAATTAACTTAAAGTATTGCCATCGACGGAGGCAATGCTAATTTAAAATCTGCTCGGCAATAAAACTAAGGTTGAACATTATTAATTGTTGTCATTGTTAGCGTGAAATCCAAACATCTCTTACCAAGTTCATCAATCATAATGACGTAAGTGTTTGTCAATCTGACTGAATCTTTACTTCATTTTCCTTTATAATCATTTTCTTAATTTAAAATCCGAAATCAATTGTCATCTCATTTGTTCCATTTCACAAGTAACTATCGTGACATTTAATTCCTGGACAATCCCTGTGGATACGACACTCAGCTTACTGCTGTATTACTTGCTGACTGTGTATACTTGCACGCAAAAGACCTATTCTTGACATTATTTACTTACATTATTACATTAAATCATCAAGCATTAGTCGGTCGGCACGACCAATAATTTACCTGGACTGCATGGCGTGGGGGGACAAAGGATACTCTACTGTGCCGGCCACGACCATCGAGGAGCAACAAAGATCATAGCTATTCCCAACCCATCAACAGCTTCCAAACTCCTTCCTCAACTTTTCGTCTTGAAATAGATAAGCTAGCCCCTTCAACTAGTAAAATTCTGTAAACTTCCCACTCGAGATCTCCAATCATGTGTCTCCCAAACTCTGCCTGAAAATATATGCATACTCAACATAGATACACGTACAGCTTACAAAGAAAACCTGATAAACATTAATTGACTCTGCATAAGTTAGTGTGTTGTTCTGGTAAAACAAAATGCAAGAAAGCATAAAAAACTGATAAACATTAATCGACTCTGCATAAGTCCCAATGATGCAAGCTACTCTCCAGTAACATTAAAAATATGCACTTATTGACATGGAAAAACAAAATGCAAGAAAGCATAGAAAAACCTCTATAGAAGCTTATGCAGCAGAGACCGAGTTGAGGAAGTACCGAGAAGATGCAAGTCTTAAGCATCTTTAGAGCAAGGGTAATGTCATGAAAAACAAGAGGACGGCCCTTGCTTGATAACTCTACAGGATTTGCAGCCAGAAGCTCTGTATCAGGACCCCGGCTCACCACAGCTACTCTGAGGGGTTGGAGCAATTCCATCTTCAGACGTGAGGACAATGCACTTTGCTCGCTAGGATCAACTATCTTCTTCCCATCAGCTTGCGTTATAAACAAGTCAATATCGCACTTCCTCCCTTGTTTTAGATAGAAGCGTCCATATGAAATCTAGTTACATTATGAAATTGAGGCATTAAAATGGTGGAACTAGTGCTCAGTTACATGGGGTAAGAATGCTTCTCCCAACTGACAATTAAACCAGTAAAAAGGCGCTTCCATAATTTAAAAGGAATCGTGTCAATTATGTTGACAGATCCACATCCTAATGCTCAACAACTGTTTATAGAAGCATAGCAAGAATTGTAATTCTAGCTACCTGAAGGTTATAATCCTTGAGAATTCTCATGATGTCATATAGAAGGCCTTTATGATCTTGGCAAACAATCTGAACAAGCGTGTGAGCAGGACTGAGAGTGTTGTCCATCATAACAGAAACTTCATTGGAAGTAAGTGATACACTCGGGAGTTCGTCAGAGATCTCTAAGCGGAAAATATCGTCTGTTATCGCAGATGGGAGAAACGGTGATGCCTGAGAACATGCAGTAATTTCAGGTCCAACCTTTTCAATATTACAGGTTATCACAGGATCCTGCATAATATCTTCCAGTGCTTTATAGGTCTCCTCCTGCCTTTTCTTTGTATGTAACAGCTCCCTGGATTTAAGATGCATATATCTTAAAAGGAAGGGCTTTACATTTCGAAAATTAAGAAAAATATAAGCAAATGGATGTTAAACCTCTTTTACATGAAACATAAAGAAAGAATCTGATTTGGAGAGATCATAACAATTATCAAAGAAACAAAACCTGGTATCAGTAACAAAGAAAAGGTCCATCACTGTGCCATCCGGAACGGTTGATACCTTCACTTTCTTAATATTAAGTTCGAGACTACACAGAACTTGTGTCACATCTGCCAACAACAAAAAAGAACACAAAATTCATTCACTGATATAGTTTGGATCAAATGTTAGAGCTCCAATTCTTAAAAAGAATGGTCCTATCATGAAGAAATGTCATAAGTGGGAAAGCAAAAGCAGAAAGCTATTTTTTCATGCCCTCTATATGGTAGCTGAACTAACAGGGAAAGAAAGTGAACTTGGATTCAACATCATGTTAATTTTTCCATAAAAGAAGACAAAAACTTCATAGGAATTGAAACTACAGAAACCTAAGATGTTAACAAAACAAGAAAAAGTGTACCATGTAAAAGGCCTTTCCTATCATAACAACAAAGTTTGAGGAGAAAGACATCTGGAGGCTTAGGTGGATGCAATTCAGAACGGTAATAAAGAAACCCAGAAGCTGAAGAACAAGAAGGGCAAGCCTCAACTAGTCTTTTCTTCAGCAATTCCCATCTCGAAGAATCCCAACTTGTTGTGGGTTTACAAACAACCCAAAACACTATGTAGCACCATTTCCCATCCGTGGATACATCTTCACAACACAAACAAACCAAAAAACTAAATCGGGTTAAGTCTGAAGATAAATAAAAAACATTCCTTTGCTCCAAACAAACCGAAAATAAAAAGTTGAAAAATAAAAATTCAAAGTAAGTTAAACCAAGGCCTGGAGTAGTTCATTCATAGCTTGTTCCACAGAATCAAGTTGATCGAATTTTGAGTTGGCTTCAAAACAGCCAAAAATGAAGATTGGAAAGATAAAAACAAAAAGGTTGATACTTTATAGCTATAAACAAAGACATGCAATCATTTACAATATATATATATATATAGGGATTACCTCCTCTAACAATGCTAAGACCAAACAACAGCAAGATGCGGCATAAATCGCAGCCTAAACCAGTTTTATCAGGGCAGTTAACTGTAACAACACTGGGGTCTCCTTCTTTCTCTGATTGCCTTATGATAACTACGTCGTCGTGTAGAATACCCATATCATATCTTTCTTCCTCTTGTTTTCTTCTTCTACAAAGCATTAAAAATACAGTGGAAGGTTTTTGCTTCTTTTTTTAAAAAAAAAACTTTTGGTTCATTCTTAGCTTTGCTTTTTATGAGTTGTGATGCTCTGTTAGTGTGTGTTTTGCTGCTTTGCCTTTCTCAGTTGTGTTGATGATGAATGTTCTCTTCTTTAGCATGTGTAAGTCAGCCAACCAAAGTTGATTTTGGCTGCTGAATTTCCAATAGTGGAAAGACCTCTCCTATAACACTCATTGAACAAGTGGAAGCAATGCAAGTCTGATTTATATTTGATAAACGGCGGTAGAAAGTTTTCACAAATGTGAGTTTAGGGATTTAATTTAAAATTTAGAGTTTAGTTGTTTAGGTTTAAGTGATTAAAAATTTAGGGTTTAAATATAGAATTTAAGATTTAAAGGTTATAGTTTAGGCATGGGCGAATATGTATATGGGAATTGTAGGGTGTAATTGACTCCACTAAAATTTTTCCAAACCCATTACAAAGTATAAAATGTTAGAATTTTCAAAGATAATATTAGAGTTGACCTCATTTAATTTATTGGGGTAAAAGATCAGCAATACTTATTGTCGTAGTATCATAATTCATCATATCTCATACCCCATGTTCAAAAAAACCATATCTCATACCCCACTATATGAAAACTTTAGCTTTGCCACTTAGTTTAAGTTTTAGGATAGTATGGTTAAAGAATTTAGATTTTAACCTATAAACTATAAATTCTAATCTTATATCTTAAATTCTAACCACAATCCATAAATTGTAAACCCATAAACTCGAAACTAAATTCTTAAACCTTAAAATTAAGATACTTTTCGCCGCTAATGTATAAAATAATAATCCATCGATTGTATGTTTGACAGGGAATCAACAATTGTTCAAAAAAATATTAATTTGTGACCAAAGATTTGGTTCAAAACGGTGGGATATCCATCCACTTGCTTAAAATACATCTCTCCTTTACAATAAATCGAAAATGAAAGGAAAACATGCTTGAATTGGAATTGTCAATTTGTGTTATACAATATATTGTATTAGTGATATTCTCCCACGCATTTATTCAGATCTTCAAGAATTTTATAAATCATACATTAAAATAATTAATTATGAAAAATGAATTATAACAGGAAATGGTGGAACGCTTACAAGGTTATGACGCTAGAATTTGGACTTCTGGGGCGGCTAATTGACCATGCAACAGATTGATTTTTCTGAAATTGGACTGACCTATCGCAATGCATTTCACATCAATAACATATTCCATAACTTCCAAATTCATGTTTCACTAAAATCTTAGATAATCAATACATTCCGTGATGAAAAACAAATCGAGTTTCAGCTTCACATGCTTTGCTCTACTATGTTTATGATAGATGATAAGACTGATTTTTGTCTGATTTTTGTCCCATGGAACACAATCCAAACTTCATTATCAGTCCTGCTTGGAATCTGTCACTTCCACTGGTTTAGAACTAGACACCCGTACAGCAGGTTCAGTTTCTGGCCCAACCTGACAAAATACCCATAAAATCTTTTCCAAATCAAAGAATGTAAAACTTATCTGAACACCTTAACTAGTAGAGAAACTTGGAGATGCCTGAGCCAGGACAGAAGTAACACGAGTAAAAGCAACAACCAGAAATCAAACATAATTATTTTAAGTTTTTAAGCAACTTATTTAATATACAGCATTTTATAGTTGGCAGTTGCTGGATCTTTTGCACGCAACATAAAAGCTTGGAAGCAGACCTACATAAGAAGAAAGCTAAATTGCTAATTGCTACTATAAGAGAATAAGGCAAAACCAACTCCATGAAACTAAGATTAGTTCATACTGGCATCACTTTCCCTTGCATAAAACATAAATATACGATTTGAACCACGGTTGCGTACTCCTTTTGATTCAAATAATTTCTCCTGCAACTGGGACCAGAAAACTTTCCCAAGTTTAACTTGGTTATAGAATCTTATATTTTCCTGCTAGCTACCAGTGAATTTCACTACTAACGTTAAATGTTTCTTATACTAGTAATACAAGATTGGAACCAAAGTAGATAAAGGAGAACAAAAATCAAGTAATAATAATTATTCAAAAAGTTAGTCCCAAGAAGTAAATAACTGCCTGGAACCGATTGTTATAGCATGAGAGATAGAGCTTGCTTATGGAGCAAATTTGTTCATCAAATGGTTAAAATTGAAAGTAATAAGGTGGTTATGAATCTTCACCATTTGATTAACAATTTTTCATCCTTCCTCATTTCCATCCTTCATACCAAGCAAAGCCTAAATACAATGTGAACCAAGGTTACATACTCCTCTTGATTCAAATAATTTCTCCCGCAATTGGGACCAGAAAACTTTCCCAAATTTAACTTGCTTATGGAATCATATATTCCTGCTAGCTACCAGTGAATTTCACTACTTATGTTAAGTGTTTCTTATACTAGTAATACAAAACTGGAACCAAAGTAAATACAGGAGAACAAAAACTCAAGTAATAATTATTGTTCAAAAAGTTTACTCCCAAGAAGTAAATAACTGCCTGGACTCGATATAGCATGAAAGATAGAGCTTGTTTACACTCATAAAAATGAGTGGTCAATCCATCAATCTATTTTAGAAAAAAAGAAAGATGAAATGGTCTAAACTACAACATTTAATGGGCTAAGTCAGATTGTACCTCAACTTTTTTATTCTATTATTAACAAAATTATTAATTAACTTGTCTCTTCTCTCCTTTCCACTAAAATCTACAAGTTCTTTACACTCTTATCTCTTTTCCACTCTACCCCATTTCATCTAACTTTTTCTAAAATAGATTGATGGATTGACCACTCATTTAGGCAGCTCTTGCTTGAATTAAAAGTTATAACACCAAAGGATATTGCTCCAGTCATGGCCAGATTAGGCAATGAACGTTCTGTGTCCATTAGTTTCCTTGTTGGAAATATTTGGAATCAAATGTGGTGTTTATACTTATGTACATCATTTTCCTTCAATTACTTTATTTTCCACCATTATTAACCTATATCTTTTACACGATCAATGTAGGGGAGAGAGTTGTGGGATATGGGTATGCTTCATTTTTTCTGAGTTTTTCCAATCATGTGTCTGAGTATGTATCCAACATTAGTACCTTAGAACAAATGAAGAGTCAGGCTAACATGGCATGTTATAATTGGAATCTTCCAATTGCACATAAGCAAAACCTAAATCAAGCACTAACTACATCAACGACCAGTATTTCCTCCAGTTATTATAATAAATCAGCAAAGATAATGAACCAAAAACAACTTTACAGCAAACTTAGGAGTTAGGACTAATTATTCATAAAAAAAACAAAAAACAAATTAATGTACGCTGGAAATTAGTAACCACTCACTTTGCTAGAGTTTTCCGTTTTCACAGCCGGCTTATACGGACATGCCGGAGGTGCTCTCTCCGGTTTCCGGTATTCCCATCCAAGAAGCCCGTAAATTTTGCCCTAAAACCCCACCAAGGAAAGGAATTCATCAAAACGGAGGTTAGTTGAAGATTGAATAAATTTTCCGCGATGAAATCAAAGAGGAGAGGATTTGAAGATTAAATAAATTTACCATGATGAAATCGAAAAGGAGAGGCAAAATATTAACGATCGGTACGAGGAAGAGCGGCAACAGGCAAGCTATACAAACCTGAAAATTAATAACAATAAAAATGGATTTACAACTTCCGTCGGAGAATTAAAGGGGAAAAAGAATTGAATTTGAAATGGAATTTTTTAAATTCACCATCTTTCGGAAGTTTTTGATCTTCTGCTCCACGAAATTGAGATGCACTTTTCAACTTTCTTCTACAGTTTTGTTATAGGAATTTCAACCGACTTATGAAACGGGCGGGTTTGCTAGGTAGTTAGATCCGGACCAGATATGGCTACCGGATCCGGAACAGAAAGTGGAAATTTTGTTGGTAGGGGATTTGATTTTGCTTGTTATACAAATTGTTATCTAATGTTAACATTTTTTAAATTGGTACCTATATTTTTTTCCAAATTATTAATTTAAAAAATATCTAATTATTTATTGTTTTTAACGTGAAACTTCAACAATCAATCATATTGTGATCTGTGACGATTAGTGATTTTAATATTTTTCACAAGTTTAAATATCAATATAAAACAAAAGTGTTTGTGTATCAATTCGAGAAAGTTATCAACTTCAAATACTAGTTTGTATATTGAGCCGATTGATTTTCGTAAAAATATAATTGTGAATTTTCCCACACCCCTAAATTTTGGCTATGTCTCTGTCTATAACTTTTTAATTTTAGTTTAATATTTTTCAATCTTTGAAATTTTAACGTTGACCCAAAACAATACATAAATAATGACTAATTACGAAAACTTAAAAGTGTCAAATTAAAGAATAAAAACTGAGTCTACAAGTCATGCATATTATAGGAGCCGATAATCGAATTTAACTTAACAGATTCAAGGTATTGTTTTAGTAGAGACAAAATCTCAAAATTTAAAAAATGTAGACTAAAAACGAAAAAATTATAGTATAGAGATTAAATCCATAACTTAAAAAAATCCGATCTTTTTTTCTTTATGCTTATGCTTTAGTCACGTTAAGTTCGAATAGTCTTCAAAACTCGATTTATTATTTAAAAAGAAAATATTTCATGCATTGGCGACGAAAAATTTTGTTTTTTACAATCATGTTTAATTTAAAGTTTAGGGTTTATGATTTAAGTTGTAAGGTTTATAATTTATGGTTAGAATTTAGAGTTTAGGTATTATTTAGGATTTAGAGATAATGATTTAGATTTTAGTTTCTAAGAAAAAAATTAGGCATGTTTACGGAGTACTTTTTTTCTACGGCTAGTGCATGAAATAATATCACTATTTAAATTCATATTATAAATAATTTATATTAATATTTATATATTAATATAAAAAAATTAAAATTTAAAAAATGGAATTGTAGTGAATCATGCTGAATTCATAAAACTTTCATCCAAGCCCCAACCTAAATGGGCAAAACATGTAACTGGATCTTTGGACATTTTGCATTTAAAGAAGACAACAGATAATATACTCATAATGTAACCCAAAGCTTCAACAGATGAATTTGTATCTTAATATTAGTAACCATTTTATTCATGGTAAATCAGGCAAATTGTCCCTCAAAGTGAAAGGGACATTAACCAATTGGGCACAAAGTGTTAAAAGTGAAAACAAGTTTGGTAGAAACCAAATCAGTAACATTATATCTTCATTAAGAAGAGGGATTGTAAATGTTATCAAGTAGATGATATATGATTTTGCTTCCTTATCAGACATAATGGATTCTAATCGATGGCTATGCATTCTCGCCCTTGCAAGGGATGTCAGTGCAGCGACAAACAGGTCGGCCAGAAGCTTCCCAGCCGTTGAAACCGCGCTCCAAAACCAAAATGTTTTTGATTCCAGTATCTTCCTTCAACTCCTCTAGATGATAGGCTAACCTCTGTGCACAAGTTGGGCCGCGAACCTGCAAAAACATCAACACCATATTCAGCGTTTGAACCGATCTAGTTCATCAAAAGGAACCATTATTATGCGAGAATACGATAATAATCTGAATTTATCATGCAGATTGCAGAATATTGTATAAGTTTGCAATATTTACGCTGTCCTACGAATAAATGATGAATCAAAGCAATGGGATCAAAAGTATGCACCTAAGTTCAAAAGAAATTGCAGATTGTCTTCTACGAGTGGTCAACTGTATGCCAGCAGGAGGAAGAATAAAAAAAAACAACAGAGCCAATGAAATCACGACGAGACTTATTACAAACTATGAGAGCTGCCCGAGTTAATCGTGTTTAGGTAGGACTTCAGGCTACTTAACTGTCTGATAAACTAAAGCAGCATTTCTGAAAGACACAAAAATAGAAATAATGAAAAGAAAACCCATGGAATAAGCAAAAACTGCACTCCAGAATCCAGAGAGCAGAATTCTTTTCCAAAGGAACCATGACGAGGAATGCACCGAACCAAATATAAGTCTTTGCAGGGAGTGAGGCTTGAGAATAGATATTTCAGTTCTACCTTGATTCATACATCACTTTTATGGTACACGTAGACCAACCTCCTTTTCACCTATGGGACTTTGCTCAATAGAAAGACATACTTCCCAGAAAGAAGGAACAATGGTTATCTCAATCTAAGCCTAAAACATCAATCTAGACCCGGCACTAGCATCCTGAAGGAGGTAACCACTAATCTTAAATGTGGACTTGTAAGACAAGATGTGAGTCCAAGCTATGGAATCGGCCATCGGGACAGGAAATTTGCATTTGCAATAAACATCTATCTCAATAAGCCAATCCGAATTTCCTAATCTACCAAAGGCATAATCAAACAGTCTTAGCCAGAAAAGGCATAAGCATAGACCATTAAACCACCCTTGCAATCATCCCAAAGCACATCTTTGTGCTGTTAAACCCTTGTAAACTAAGCTAGCTTTCTAATCGTAATCCAGAAATACTTGAAATACCAAACCATAATTAACAAAAAATATTGGCCCGCAAAGCTATCAATCTTAATCAATCAAAGAAAATTTCTACTCTCTCTCTTTCCATCTAAAACAATACATCCAATCAAATAGACAGATCAAAAAGGTAAAAACACAGAAGAAGATGAAGAAGAAAGTACCTGGCTTAAAGCACAATGAAAAACAAGAGTATCTTTGCCTTTGACATCTTGAATAAGATTGGAGATCTTATCGTTGAAAATGCCACTGGCATAGTGCAAAGACCCAGCTATATGCCCATCACAACTCCTTTCATCATCCCTAAGTTAACAAATTCCCACAGCAACAAACAGACCCAGATTAAATACCATCCCAAATAACCAAATAAAACTAGAAATCTACGTAGAAACAAGGGAATTAAACAAGAAAAAGAGAAAAAAGAAGTGAACCTGACATCTATGATGGCGATATTCGGAAGGGAAGGAGTTGAGAGGCAGTTATGTAGGAGATGGTTTGAGCCATTAGCTTTGCCAGTGACAAATTTCTTTGTTGGGTCTCTTACAATCTCTTTGTTCTTGTCCGGAACAGAACCAAAGATATGAGTTTTAGATTTATTTGGAAGTGAAGAATCTCATCTTTTTCTTTAACTATGTGATTTTGGTCGTTGGGTTTGATTTACTAGGCTTTGTTTGGCTCACACTATTTATTTATTTATTTTTGAGCAAATGCTCACTTTATTTATTTATTTATTTTTGAGCAAATTGTCACGGGGCTAAACTTCTGAACCAATCCAACGTGCGGACTTAGTTGATGTTCTTAGACAAACGACTAAGTAAGCCTGAAATCCTTTTCCGGAAGATCGAATACTTCTAATGCTCACAAACACAAGATCGTTCCAAGAGGAACCGAACAAAAGAGAAAGGCAACGAGAACATAAGAAGGAACGCTCAATAACGCGAAGAACACTACAAAGTGTTTTTAGAGTAAATGCCAAGTGCATTACTCAAATGATGGATGAATACAAGTGAGGTGGGGAGGCCTCTATTTATAGTTGAATCCCCATACAATGAACGGACGAGATCGAATCACACTAACGGCCCAGATCGAAAGCCACCTACCAAATCTACACTAACTAAGGAAACTCTATCATTATGAAATTCTTTCCTTAAGTTTGTGTTTACATTGAGAGATATTCTTATCCCTTGGAATATTCCCCGGTAAGATGACATCTATTAATTTACCAGGCTCAATGTATTTGGGCTTTCTCTCAGTCTCCAACGATCGGACCAAGTCTGGTGGTCTTCTTGGCAAGCCTAGAACCTCTTGGGTTGCTTGTTGCGCATCTGTCTCGGACCCAAATGTGCGGGCCGTAACATTCTCCCCCACCAAATCCGGCGATGCCCTCATCGTTGTCTCAGAAAAGACTTCTCTTGGTTGATCTTGGATCTTCCATGGTACCTTGGCTTGCTCCCAACTTAGAATCGGGCAACGATGTTCCCCCATAAGAACGGCTCCCCCCATAAGGAGCGCTCGACTCGGACTGGGTTGTCTTCCCATACAGACTGCTCGCCTTGGTTCCTTCCGCCGTGTAACTTCTCGTTCTGCATCATCGCGCACATCTCGATGAAGTTTGAGATGCACCTCCTTCGTGGCATTCACTCTAACCGGAATCAACCCTTCCCTCGTGAAGTTTGGTGCCTCGTTGCCCATTGGCAACTTTTCCCTCATTGACCCTTCTTCACACTTGAAGTTCAATGCTTCCTCCACCTTGCCCAAAGGTGATTTTTCCACGGGCCTCATGTCGCTGGCTGACTCGGGCAACTCTTGCCCCACTAAAGTAGTTCCTCCAACAGTAGCCCCCAAAGCGATGTCTCCTTGGCTTGGAGCATCATCGGCAAGCTGAATGGCAGTCAGCGTCTTGGTTCCTTTACCCTTGTCTCTGTACGAGGGCACAACGCAACGTTGTTTGCGATCCAAAACACAGACGACGTTGGCACAAGGAACAATAAGAGCATCTATACGGTCAAGGAAGCGTAGTCCCAAAACAAAATCAAAGTCATCTAAATTGATTACCTTGATGTCTTCCTTGCCCTTCCATTCACCAATCTGCAGCTCAACCTTCCGTGTCGTTCCAACAATTGGAACTTCTTTAGCATTCACAGTCTTGATCTTTCCAGTTGAACCCACAACTTTAAGACCAAGTTTGTCGGCAGCCTTCTTGGACATGAATAGATCGGTTGCTCTGGTTTCCACTAGAGTACTCCTCGATCGTCCTGCAATGTTGATGTCGACAAACATCAACCCTTTCTGCTTGCGTACTCTCGCCTTAGCAGAACTCAGTATCATCGAACCAAGTCTCGCAGCCTCGCTCTGTTCGGGTTCGTCCACCCCCTTGGATGGCTTGACTCGATGTGGGCATGCTCGCAACTTGTGTGGCCCCTTACATTGGTAGCACTTTAGTTGCTTTTCTACCCTCGGCTTGATTGCTTTGACACTCGCAATCGCACCAAGTCTCGTCACTTCTTCGTCCGACTCCTCGGACTCATCGTCTTTGACAGCATTAAGACGATCATTCTTGGGGCAATCTTTCATCATGTGCTTCCCTCCGCAGATACATCACACAAGACCTTCCCCATCTTTGACTCCCCCACCATAGCCCTTGCCTCGGGGCTTGAGGGACTTTGCCATCTCGAACTCGGCTATGGATTCAGCTGCGGCCATAGCCTTGGAGATTCCCTCGACTCCCATCCTCTTCAGCTCCATTTTGGCCCATCGCTTAAGCCCGTTCTTGAAGATAAAGAGGCATTCGGCTTCAGCGATGTCCGTGACTTGGAGTTTGAGTTCAGTGAACCGTCTGACATACTCCAGGATGGAACCTTCATGCTTGAGTTCGTGCAGCTTCTCCTGAGCCTCCTGTTGGGCGTTCTTTGGGTAGAACTGTTCCTTGAACTCAGCCTGAAACTCTTCCCAAGTCCCAATGGGAATATCCTTGCTCTTCTCCTCAGAGCATCTGCGTCGCCACCATAAAAGTGCAACGTCAGTTAAGTAAACAGAAGCAATGTTTACCTTATCCGCATCATCCTTGATGCCTGTAGCACAAAAGTATTGTTCCATGCTCCACACAAAGTTCTCCACATCTTGGGCCGATCTAGTTCCGCTAAACTTCTTCGGCTTTGGAACGTCCAACTTTGGTCTGATTGTTGACGTGTTTAACATACCAGTCACGAAAGCCTTGTAAACTTGAAGCTCTCCCTTGAGCCCGTTGATTTCCTCCATCATCTCCGCCTTCAAAGCCTTTAGCTCGGCTTCGAGTGCATCACTCTGTCTATCCGCACTGTCGGCACACTGGTCAAGGTCTCGAACGTTGTTCTTTAGATCCTGCACGTGCTTTCGAGCTCCTCTCCCGAAGAGTCCAGCTCGTCAAGACGTACTCTCACAACGTCAATCTCTTCTCGGGCATCCTTCATGGATCCTTCGAGCTTTCCCAACCTTTCTTCCAGCGTAGGCACAGTGTTGCTCGGACTGTCTCGCTTTCCATCGTCAGCCTGGGTCTCTGCACCCTTTTGTGCTGCAACATTCCCTCATTTCTTTGCCATCTCCAATCAGTGTTTGTGCTCGAACACTCGCTCTGATACCAACTGTCACGGGGCTAGACTTCTGAACCAACCCAACGTGCGGCCTTAGTTGATGTTCTTAGACAAACAACTAAATAAGCCTAAAATCCTTCTCCGGAAGATCGAATACTTCCAATGCTCACAAACACAAGATCGTTCCAAGAGGAACCGAACAAAAGAGAAAGGCAACGAGAACAAAAGAAAGAACGCTCAAGAACGCGAAGAACACTACAGAGTGTTTTTAGAGTAAATGCCAAGTGTATTACTCAAATGATGGATGAATACAAGTGAGGTGGGGAGGCCTCTATTTATAGTTGAATCATCCATCCAATTCCATTCATTCTCTCATTTGAGAAGAGTAATAAGACTCTGAGGCATTTGCTCTATTTCTCCTCTCGTTCCTTTCAATTGTCTTTGTCTCCAAAGCTCTTCGAGCTAGTTGCCTCTCGAGTGGCCAAGAGTAGCCACCATAGTGCTTAAAGCGCTTCCGCATCCATCGAAGCCTGGAGGGCTTGTCCGAGCCGTTGCCGAGCAGGAGTTCTCTCAAGGCTGGTTGAAGGCTTACTTAGGCGCGGGAATCGACCGATCAGCGTTAAGGGCGTCTAAGGCCGCACGGATCACTAGGGTTGAGCCCTAGCCCCGTGACAAAATGCTCACTTTATTTATTTATCATTAATTTGTTGTGATTTTATGTTTTTTTTGTAATATAGAAATTTATTACTGATTTTGTCGGCTTTTGTATTGGAAGTTTGATACTAAAAATTTTATGAAAATATCTGATAGAGAATGATATATTAATTTTTTAAAATAAAATTAGATGTTTGAGTCATAATATTATGAATAGAAAAAAATAATTAAATAGATTATTTGAAAATTATAAAAAAAAATTAGCATTTATTTTTTCATCCAAAAAAGTTATTTACTGTTTATTTAGCCGGAAACTAATAAATTTTGCACTTTTTGTTAGAATTTTAAAAAGGTTAAACTACATTAGTCGTCCATTTTTCAATGTTTTTCTGTTTTGATCCTACATTTTTAAAATTTTTAATTCTATCACTAATTTTTAATAGTTTTTCTAGGTCATTCGATTTTTAAATCTTTAACATCATTTTTTTTGTGAATTTATACAAAAAACCTAAAGTTTTTCTCTCAAACCAATTTTTTTGCCCTCCCTTTGATTCATTGATATCTAAGTATTTTTTTCTAAATCTGAACATTGAGAGGTAAAAAAAGAAAAAAAAAACAATATATATTGATTTCACGATGATCAGACGAAAGATATTTCATCTTAAACTAAGATAATGTCAAAGTTTTGATTTTAAGTTTTGTCAATGAAAATACAAACTAAAAAGAAGAAAAGAAAGAAAGATGAACATTTTGTTATCAATTATGTCCAAATGATGGTCAACGACGATAAAAAATGATGTTGACCATGATGAAGAAGAAGGTCCAAAGTTTAAGTTAATTTCATAAATATAAAAAGCCTAAAATGCAGTTTTGGTACTGTCGTTAAACACTTAATAATTGAGTAATCAAAGCGAACGGAATTTGAAATTAAGTGATAAAATTAAAAATAAAGTAAACTACAGAAATGGTCATTAAACTTTTAAGGCACTTTTATTTTGGTCATTAAACTTTTAAAATTTATAATAAAATCATTAAAATTTCATTTTACTTTCAAAATGGTCACTATCATCATTTACGGTTAAAAACAACCGCCTGGCACGTTAACTTTTTCTTCCTCTTCTCTTTCTCTCTCTATTTCTTCTCCTTCTCAATCATATCCTCTAAAACTTTCTGAACAACAAAAATTTTCCTCTTTTCCTTACCTTCCTCGATCTCTTCTTCCTTCCTTTCTTCATCATCATCTTCATCTGTACTTTTGTGTTTTGCAGTTTTTGGATTTTTTCGAGGCAAAGCATAACAGTTTTTGGATTTTTGTGTATGGATTTTAGCATGCAGAGCCTCCAAAATCATGAATAGATTTTATTTAGTGTTTAGTAATTGAAACATGGGAGTAGGGTTCTGCAAGGATTTAAATCTCGGTCGCAGTCGAATTTTTGGTCGTGTCGCGTTTTTGGTCGCGTCGTGCTTATCGCGTTTTCGGATATAACGGAGGCTATTGCGGGTGTCGCGGTTGTGATTTTTTTTAAATTTTGCACAATTTATTGTAAAACATACTAATTGTAATTGTAATTATAAAACTCAATTTCAATGGTTTTTAGAGTATTTTTTAACACTTATGAACTTTTATTAATATGAATTTGAAAGTGAGTGATATTGTTTAAAGGATTCTAGATTGTAGTGTGATTTTGTTTAGTTTAGTTTGGATAATAAAATCATATGAATATTCTAAATTAACAATTTGTACCAATAAAAAGACTAAACATGTGATAAACCTAAACAAAAAACAAAAAATATTAATATAATAAAAACAATTAATAATATTAATAAATAATAAAAATTAAATAAACATATTATAAACAATTAAATAATTATAATATTATTAATAAACAATTATACCACATTAAATATAAGTCTTTATTCTCATTTATTTGATTTTCTTTTCCAATACTTATATTTAATATATACTCTGATTTTATTATTAAGTAAAAGGGAAATAAAATTAATATAATGTTTAAGGACTAGATTTAATAAAAAACCAAATCTTTAAGGACTTAATTGAGATAAAATATAAATTTAAAGGCTTAATCAAGAAATTTTGAAAGCGTAAGGGATCAATTTGAATATGGATTAAAGTGTTGAGGCCAAATTGAGAACTTTAAAAAGTTCAATGTCCACTCCACGTAATTAACCCATTTTTTTCTAGAATTTTAAACCCGCGTTTCCTTCTTCTTCCTTTCTCTGGCAGCCGCGTTCTTCTTCTTCCTCCTCTTCCGCCAATAACGCAATTGCTCAGAACTCGGGGATTGCGTCCCGTTATAGCCGCTACAAACGCTATCGCGCAAAATCGCGTCCGCGACAGGACGCTATCGGCGTGAATCCGATACCCACCGCGAAATTCTCCAAAAGTGGTTTCGGAGGGTGACCCGACCGCTATTTCGCAGCCGTAATCGCGTTAACGGTCTGCGATTTGAATCTCTAAGGTTCTGATTCAAGCACCTGCACTCACTATTTTTGATCGATAACAGTTTTCCCTTTTATTTTGATTTTTTATGAGATAGTGATAGGGTTTTGGTTTTGTGGATTTTCACATTTTTTTGTACAAGGATTTTCATTGTTGTTATGTATTATTAAAGGTCTGAAACATACTATAAGATGAATTGGAGGGTGATTTTTTCTCTATTAATTTTTTACTATTTACCCGAATAACAATAAGGCTTTCTTTGCTATTGGGGTGGTAAATAGGCGTTGAGGGCCAAATAGCCGTTGCGAAAAGCTAAAAAATTCAGCTACCATCAAACGCTCATTCGAGAACTAAAAATAATAGGTAAATGTCCGTCGACGGCCAAACCGAAAATCTTTTGATGAGAAAATAAAGAGCAAACGAGTGTTAGGGACACTAACAACAGCCAAAAATGCAGCCTAAATCTTAATCTCTATCGTTGATCTTCCTATAAATGCCATACTTCGTGTTTCTATTTTTTATCGTATTTGTTTTTTTGTAATGGAATTCTAATAGTTTAAATATAAAAAGAGAATAACAATATATAACTAAGGTATGTCCTAGCTACGTCGCAGGCATCAGCTTGGAGATAACCATAATACCTTAGGGATAGTATACGGATATAGTTTTGCGGATTCCGCACCACATTCACATCAGTTAGGACGGGGATGGGCATGAATTTGGTGGGTAGTGGGCGGGTGTGAATGTAAAAAGTTATACCTGCCGTGGGTAATGGGTAGGTGATGGATTTGAGACCTTACATGCACCGTATCCACCCGTCCATATGAATTTTGGACCATTATAAATTTAGGAATAAGTTCACCACCTATTCTGTAAACCCTAAGATTTTAAAGGACGTGACTTATAATTTAATCAAATCTTAGGGTTCTTTACAATTGTCTACCGCCGTTAGTTACTTAGATGTAGTTAAGTAAAATTTATATTGGCGTAAATCTGCTTTAGTTAAGTTAGCTATAGTTAGTTAGTTAGCTGTAGTTAAATTTATTCATGTATAAATATATTATATATATATATATTACATAAGTCTATGGTTTGTTTTTACATAGTTCGATATTATTGGTTTCTTGTGATTGAGTGGTGGCAATCCAGTTAGGTAGTGGGTGTGGGGTGGATTTGAGAATGTACCTGCTTGAACGGGTGTGAATTTGTCGTGGATGGTGAATAAGTGGTGGATATAGAAATTTCAAGTGAATATGAGTATGAGAAGGAGTATTTGCACCCGTAATACCCGCCCAGTTTTCATCCCTACAATACCCCAATGAAATAGAAAGGACAAGCAAAAACACCCCTAGAAATATTTCCACCATACTCAACTATGGTTAAACCTATAAAGTGCATAGCGAGCATTATAAACATAATTGAACTTTTTTTTTTATGAATCTTCATGCTTATACTAAAGATACCTTGTCTTATAGTGAAAATCAAATTGAATGGGTGAAACAAATATAACTTGTCTTGCAAGCCCGAATGATCCACTGATAGTTGAGAAGCCAACAAAGTTGCAACATTGGATTTTTACTCCTGGTTTTCAGCTAAGAAAGAGAAACCCAGATTTTGAAAGAAAAAAAAAAGATTTTGAGGCTTCATAAGATACGGTGAAGGAGAAATAAAGAGAGAGAAATAAAGAGAGAGAAAGAAGGGAGCACAACTGAAGAAAAAAGTTTAACATGCCACGTCATTGTTTCTAACGAATGACAGTGACCATTTTGAAAGCAAAATAAAGTGTGCAAGTTTAAAAATACATTGCAGTCGGTTCAGAATCTGAAGAAGAAACTGAACCAGAATCAGAAGAAGATTCCGGAGAAACCGAAGAACAAAATTCCGAATTCGAAGAAGAAGGGTTTATTCTGGTGATGGAGTCGCCTAGGGTTTTGCCCGAAAAAGAAGGCGAGGGAGGAGGAGAAGGTAGGTTTTGTTCGAGTGCGGGAGAGGTTGGGGAAAATTCTCAAGGTAACGAATGGAATCGTGGCGACATCGATGGGTTGTTTTGTCCCATTTGTATGGAAGCTTGGGCTACATCCGGCGACCATCGTGTCTGGTCTGTACATTTTACGATTTGTCTTTGAATTCTAGGGTTTTTATTTGAAATTCGTTTCGGTTTCCCCTGATTGGCGCCAAATTATGAGTTCCTTAGTTTATTAGTATTATTTTATATAATAAAAAATAAAATAAAAACTCTGAAAGTCTTTTGGATGAGAAATATTGCAGTTGAACGTGTATTGCATTTTAGTTTATATAATCAAAGAATGTGTTGCATTCTACTAATAGAGAGGTGTTTCTTTTTCGTAATATGAAAATTTGGTTCACCAGATATGCTTATTAATTCTCTAACTGTTTGGCTGTAGTTGTCTTCCTTGTGGGCATATATTTGGTTTTTCGTGCATCCGAAAATGGTTGCAACAAGGTCGAACTACCAAAAAGGGTTTGTTTTTTCCATCATCAAACCATGTTACAATTTTCAACTCTCTACAGACTGCTCGTATATTTATCTGACATTCTTGTTTTCTTAAGTGCCCTCAATGTAACAGGAAATGCACATTAAAGGATGTAAGGAAATTGTTTGCATCAAGGATTGTTGCTATTGATGGAGAATCACAAAAGGTCATACTAAAATTCTAAAGAATTGATAATATTTTGAAGGAACATTTAAGAGGTGTAATGTTAATGGTATATCCTTATTTTATGCAGAGGATTCAATCTCTTGAATCTAAGTGCGTCTCTCTTGAAAACAAGGTAAGAATTTTTAGTAAAAAAATAATAAAAAATTCAGCTTGGTATTGTTTTGTGGTAATCCACTCTGTGAGTCTTGGAACACTTGTTAGATGTGCGAAGTAGGACATCGGGACATCCACCTTCAATGGGAGGCTATCAAGTACCATCTCTTGGTGGTAATCCTTTTTCTGCCATTCTTTTGAGGAAGAGACATATTCTCATAGGGTTAATGATCTTATCTTCTAATCCTTGACAATGTGATTATTAAATCATCTTCAATAGAAACTTCTATGCATGAAATACAAGGGTTAGTACTTTTTCCATTTTCTTAAAGGCTAGTGAATATGCATACTAATTCTGTTTGACTACTCATCCTTTCCTATAGGCCAAAACCTAGGCTCAGAGTTTAATGGGCTAGGACCTTTCATATTGCAGGTATTATTCTTTCCCTTTTTGCCTCCTTTTTTCTTTTGGAAACTCACTTAAATGTGTGTGACATTGGCTTATGTATAAAATGCCAATTGAAGTTTTCTTGAAGTTGCTAACAGTTCATTTTCATGGTTATGTGAAAACTTGCACTGCATTTAACATTACTTGGATGTTGCTGTTTTTTAATTGTCCATGCTCTCCTCAAAGTTCTCAATCAAAATCTGCTTCATTTAACCGTTTCTAATTCTAATTTGCAACATCTCTTTCACACTCACTTTTGTTAAGGAATTTGATATTAGAAACATTTATCTGAAATAAGATGGTGTTTTGTGGAAATACAAATCTAAAGTCTGCTTGTTCTCTTGAAATGTTTCTTTGTAATATTGTTTGTTGTGGTTATGACATGCACTCTTTTTCATAATACTTGAGACCTTGCTTTGTGCACAGTTGATTCTTTCATAATCCAATTGCAATTTGATTAATTTTTAAAATATTTCAATTTCTTTGATTGTCTGTTCCTTGACTATTTTTTTATCTTGCAGAAGGAGCTTGGAGTGGATGGTGCACGGCTATTTGATATAGATGCTTCAAGCAAAATTATATTAATGGCACGGAGGTTGCAAGGGTTGGGTGGAACACATGTTCTTACCAAAGTAAAGTTTCTGAGCTTCAACATGGAATGGGACTATATTATCACTACCTGCAGTTTCTGCAAAGAATACTCTTATATAGTTTCTAAACATGGGTTTGCAGATGAGCTTGGTAGCTCCATATATGAGAGAGGACATTCCATTGCCTTTTGGCACAAAAGCTGTAAGGGATCTGCACATTTGCCCCTCTGGTAGTAGCTTGGCACTTTTTGCTTCCCTAGGAAAGAAATTATCAGTTCTTAGGTAGGACATTCTCATATTGAAAAGTCATCTGAATTATCCCTAGTATTTCCCCTAGTTGACTTGATCATTCATGTTGTTGCAGCACAAAAATTAACCAAGTTACCCTTGCATATGATCTACCGGTAAAATTTCATCAGTTATAAAATTCTTTTACTAGTTAGGTTGAGAATTTTTGCTTCTTTTATATCCTTCCCCCTAATGGAGATTTTTGTAGTACTGACATTTGACTTTCAGGCTCCTGCATGGTCGTGTTCATGGGATCTCAACGGTTCACATCAAATATATGCTGGGCTGCAGGTTTCAACAGTCAGCTTGATTTCTTGTACAAATGAATCTGGGTTGATTGAGCTATTCTTTTAAAGTTTTATGCAGAATGGCTCTCTCGGGGTGTTCGATATACGCCAAACTGCTGGGCCTCTGGAATTTGTTAACGGGTTGACAAGCAACCCAATTCATACAATATGCTCTACACATAATCCAATGCTTCCTTCAGGTGTTACAACTGTTCTGTCAGGGTAGGATATTGGATGTAAATTAAATGTTGTAATCTTATCTTATCTCATCTAATAGTTTGAATTTAAAAGTCTAAATATAGATAAACTCTATCTCATTAAAGCATAAAAGTTATATCTCTTAGGTAGACTATTCTAGGTTAACTACTTGTAAAGCCTATAAAAGGAGTACTCTTGTACAACTTTTTTGAAATAAGATTTAACAGAGAAACACTCTAAAATGTTCTCTGATTCTAACATGGTATCAGTTTAGGTCGATCCTTTCTTCCAAATTTCAATTTTTTCCTCTCTTCTCTCGACCTTTCTTCCCTATTTAGGAAACATGGTTACTGCAGAACCTGCTGCTTCTGCAATTAGCTCTCCTGTAAGCTCTCTTCCATCTGATTTTACCCTTTCAGATGCGTCTCTTTCTCCCATTATGTCTCAATCTGTGAGACCAGCAGAGTGGAAACCCCAACGGGTCAAAGCCCCGAGAGAAACAATGTTACTGCGCATGACAGTTCTTCCAGTAATTTCAGTAAGCAACAGATTGTGGAGCTCCTACAGATGTGTGGTCAAATATTCTCCAAATTAGATTCTACTGCATTTCCTGCTACAGAAGGTAGAATTTCTTATTTGGCCACAGTCAATCCCTGAAGTTGGATAGTGGATTCTGGTGCTTCTGACCATATGACAGGCAATCGTGACCTTTTTCATGAGTACAAGCCACATTCATTTACATCATCTATCAAAGTTGCCGATGGATCTCTCTCCATTGTATCAGGAAGTGGTTCTATTAAATTAAATGATCATCTAGTACTGTCTGATGTTCTTTATGTACCAAAACTGGCCTGCAATCTTCTGTCTGTTAGCAAAATTGTTAAAGATGAGAATTGTGATGTTAACTTTGGGCTGTCTGGTTGTATTTTTCAGGCATAAGACTCGAGGACGGTGATTGGCAATGCTAGGCGACACAATGGACTCTACGTTCTTGATGGCCTATCCTCTCGAAACAAAACTATTCCTAGTTGTCCTACGTCTACAGTTTTTTCCTCTTCCCTTCTTTCCAATGATGTCATGCTATAGCATTTTCGATTAGGACACCCGAATTTCTACTATCTTGCGAACTTGTTTCCTAAGTTGTTCCTGAATAAACATCCCTCGTCATTCACCTGTGATGCATGTCAACTTGCCAAACATACAAGACAATCATATGTTCCCACTAAATTTAAACCTACCTTTCCTTTCTCTATCATACACAGCGACATTTGTGGTCCTTCTAAAGTTAAAAATGTATCTGGGGCTCGCTGGTTTGTGTCATTTATTGATGATCACTCTCGGGTTACTTGGATCTATCTCATGAAAGAAAAATCAGAGGTTGAAATGATATTTAAAACGTTTTTTCACATGATAGAAAACCAATTTGAACGCAAAATAAAGATAGTTCAAACTGATAATGAGAGTGAGTATCTTACTAAATCCCTTGGTTCCTTTTTTCGAGAGAAAGGTATCTTTCACCTTACTTTTTGTGTCAACACTCCTTAGCAAAATGGGGTTGCTGAAAGAAAAAACCGACATCTACTTGAGGTAACTCGGTCTCTTATGCTTTCTGCTAATGCTCCTCAGTATCTTTGGGGGGAAGCACTTCTTACTGCTACTTTCCTAATTAATAGGATGCCTAGCAAAACTATGGGCTTCAAAACTCCTTTTGACACCCTTTTACATCTTTTTCCATGTTTCAAACCATGGTCATCTGCTATTCCTTTTTGAGTATTTGGCTGCACAGCTTTTGTTCATGTGCATAGCAACAATAGAGTAAGCTTGATCCTAGGTCCTTGCGGTGTGTGTTTATAGGATACTCATCAAGTCAAAAGGGCTACAAATGTTACTCACCTATTACCAAGAAAACCTATGTTTCATTTGATGTTACTTTCTTTGAAAATCAACCTTATTTTGTAGGGACTAAGATTCAGGGGGAGAGATGTGAGGAATCTCAGCCTATTACTCCTACTCATATTCTTCCTTTGTTGTCTCCTTTTCTGACCCTTGAACAAACACAGGACGAACAACCTAGCAACTCTGATGATCCTACAACTTCTCTAGAGCCTACATTTCCTAGCTCTCCTAGTGTTCTAGTAGAAAGATCTTCCCCAGAGCCTACATCTCTCATCTCTTCTAATGTTCCAGTAGGAAGACCTTCTCCATAACCTAGATCTCTCAGGCCTCACACTACTCAAACCCCACAATCTCTAGTCAAACAGCTTACTCCCTATACCAGAAGAAAGAAAATTATCACAGAACTCATTGATCAGCCTAGTACTTGCCAAGAACTGATTTTAAGTCCTGCTGCCATGGAGGAAAGGGTAAGCAATGATGTCTCAAAAAGTCCAGTTCATGAGAATTTAGATGATTTTCTGATTGCAATCAGAAAGGTGGTAAGAAAATGCACTAATCATCCTATTGATAGATTTGTTGCTTATGGAAAACTATTGTCTGGTTTCAAGGCTTTTACAACTAATATTAACAGTCTAAGGATCCCTAGAACAGTGGAAGAGGCATTTGAAAATCCTGATTGGAGGAAAGCTGTTGAAGAAGAGGTCAAAACCCTATAACAAAATAACACATGGAGTTTAACTAAACTGCCAGAAGGAAAAATGTGGTCGGATGCAAGTGGGTTTTCACAGTAAAGCATCATTCTGATGGAAGCATCGAGAGGTTCAAGGCAAGGTTAGTGGCAAAGAGATTTACTCAGTCATATGGAGTAGACTATCATGAGAATTTTGCACCTGTGACAAAACTGAATACAATAAGGGTGCTGCTCTCATTAGCAGTTAATAAAGATTGGAAGTTGCACCAACTGGACATAAAGAATGCTTTTTTGAATGGAAAGCTTGAAGAAGAAGTATATATGCAGATTCACCAGGCTTAGAGGATGACTCAACGAAACAAAAAGTGTGCAAACTAAATAGATCCTTGTATGGGCTGAAGCAATCACCAAGGGCCTGGTTTGACAGATTCGCGAAGGCCATGGTGAAGAACGGGTTCAAGCAAACACATGAAGATCACACCTTGTTTAAGAAGGTAGCTTCAGATGGTAAAAAACTCTCCTTATTGTTTACGTTGATGATATGATCATTACAGGAGATGACACAAAGGAAATTGAGAAACTAAAGACTTTTTGCAACAGAGTTTGAGACTAAAGACTTGGGAAGTCTTAGGTACTTTCTCGGAATGGAGGTGGCTAGATCAAATGGGGGAATAGTCATAAATCAGAGAAAGTACATCTTGGACATGCTCTCGGAAACTGGAATGCTTGGATGTAAACCAGCAGACACTCCAATGGATGCAGGCTTGAAGTTTGGAAAAAATGGCACGAGTACTCCCGTGAACAGATAATCCTACCAAAGGCTGGTTGGGAAACTGATTTATTTATCACTCACCAGACCTGATATAGCTTATCCAGTAAGCATAATCAGCCAACACATGAGCGATCCTAGAGAAGAACATATGGAGGCAGCCAATAGAGTCCTGTGATACTTAAAGTTTACACCAGGATTTGGACTTATTTTCAGGAAAAATCAAGATAGATCTGTGAAGATTTACACAGATTCTAGCTGGGCAGCAGAGTTAACATATAGAAAATCTGTGAGTGGTTATTGTTCGTTTGTGTGGGGAAACTTAGTCACATGGAGGAGTAAAAAGCAAACTGTGGTGTCTCGAAGTAGTGCAGAATCAGAATATAGGGCTATGGCCCTTGGAATTTGCGAAGGCATGTGTCTTAAAAAACTTCTCACCGAGCTGGAGTTGGATGAAAAATAGGAGTTCGAGATACTGAGTGATAGCCAATCAGCAATGAGTATTGCTAAGAATCCAGTACAACATGACCGGACTAAGCATATCGAAATTGACAAACATTTTATTTATGAGAAGGTAAACAGTGGTGTCGTAAAGCTGCACTATGTTCCTACAAAGAGTCAACTGGTGGATATCTTTACAAAGGCACTTCCGAGAGTGACCTTTGACGAGTTCTCATCCAAACTGGGAGTATACAACATATACACACCAGTTTGAGGGGGAGTGTAGGATATTGGATGTAAATTAAATGTTGTAATCTTATTTTATCTCATCTAATAGTTTGAATTTAAAAGTCTAAATCTAGATAAACTCTATCTCATTAAAGGATAAGAGTTATATCTCTTAGGCAGACTACTCTAGGTTAACTACTTGTAAAGCCTATAAAAGGAGTATTCTTGTACAACGTTTTTGAAATAAGATTTAACAGAGAAACACTCTAAAATGTTCTCTGATTCTAATAGTCAGCATCATCTGCTGGCATTTGTCAGTGGAACTTTGGTGGATCTGAGCAAAGGTGAGTTGTGTTATTTGATAAGAAATGTAATTTATGCTTCTTGTGTAAATTATCCAAAACATCAACAAATTGTTAGTTCCTTGTGTTTAGCAATGTCTGGGGCTCAAGTTGGATAACTTCTTTTGTTAGTTGACTATAATTTATAAGGCTGTCTAAGAAACTTTTGGTTGACTCTTGTGAAGGCCATTTTTGGTTTCGGATGCTGGCAATCAAGGAGCATGCATATCTCTTGCTTATTTTCTTAGCAGTGATGACATAGTTGCTTCATTTCGCACAAGAATTGACAATTCTATAGAGATGGCATCTTCTCAACCCTTACTAACTCCTGCTCTTGGGCAAGGGGTTCAAGGTTCCCATGTTTATTTGAAGAGAGTTGGAAGCAACTGCTATCAGAAGTTTGCGGTTACATGTGCCAATGTCAATGATGTTCGATTGCCAAGATCTGCAGTTATGAACATAGAGAATCATGGGTGTTTGTTTGTATCAGGAAATGAACTTACCCGTGAATTGGTCTTGCAAGAGTTGCCATCTTTTACCGTTCTTCAGTGCCTTAAATCACCAAAACAACCTATTTATGATGTAAAGTATGCACATGCCTGCGATGGAGGTTTGTTAGGTTGTTTAAGTGAGGGTATTTTGCTGCTTTGCAGTAATCATGCTCTAAAATAGATTTGATTTCTTACTGGAAATATGTTCGAAAGAATTCCTTTTCTAACGATGATGATCGTCAATATATATATATATATATATATACACCTAGATTTTGAGCCGTCTGATGGTTGAGAGTTATCTCAATGAAGGTTGCAATAACTTTTGTAGATATTGTACGAGTGCCTCGAACATGGTAGCAGTTTTCTGAATGTCCCCAGAGGCGATCGACTGACATGGCTTACTTGTTCCCTGGATAATATGGAGGGGTTTAAGGTCAGTTTTTATGTAGCTTTTTTTTTTAATTTCTTTTAGGATGCTGATATGGAGCATTGTTTTTTGTGAGTTCCACTTTCTTATATTGTATTATAGGGGTATGGTTTGCAATCTATTTAGATGATTTAGTGAAATGTATCCTGCCCAAGACTAAGAGATGTCTGATGTTGTTATATATATGATTGTCTTCCAATGTTGACATCCTCATATGGAGTGCAGACCTTGTGTTGATACTAAAACGAGAGTTTTAAGATTGAAATTCTAGCATGTAATCACTCATTTTTACCTGTAAATACATATTAGTGTCGCATGTATACTTATTATATTATATGTTTATTGTTTGCATGAGTATTACTAATATATAAGGTATGGTGTGCATGTATATTATAAGCTATGTATGTATATGTATTAATGATGTATGTGTGTCGCGTATGTATCTAGAGTACGAGCGTATTTGTTTAATGTATATAGATGTTAATTATGCGTATGATTATATGTACGTATGCCAATATGTTATACTTGTATAAGTATACGTTTGTATTATGTATGTGTATTGCTGCTATAATTATATTATTATTGTTATTGGACTAATGTAAAATAAAACCTAAAATATAAAACCCAAATATTATAATAACAGTCCAAGTCCATATTATTACAAAATATATATGTGTAATTTACAAGGCCCATTTTCGGCCAGCCCAATCCCATCTAATTAACCCTAAAACCCTATATGATATCTAATATCATATTTTTCTTTGCAGTAGTTGAAGGAGGGCCATTGGATCAAATTCAGAACCAACGGCCACGATCAGCCTTGGGAGAGCTGTCCAGCGCGTGAAACACACTTCCAGGCTGTTCGGCTTCTTATTCGCGCGTGCGAGACCGTTCGATATCCTCTGCCACGTGTCGTCATCTCCAGCAAACACCACACATTTCAAGGCTCGATCTAGGCCGCACATTCCCATGTAATCACAGCCGTTGGATCAGATCTGATCCAACGGCCGTGAGTGAATCCAGCCGAAGATGATGCTGCCATACTCTCTCCACGCCAGCACCACTCCGCCGTACCATCAGTCCAACCACCAGACGTGCAAAAGAGGCAAAAGAACAGATTATCAGCAACCAAATCTCAGAAAGATAATCTTTTTTATTATTATTAGATCTACCAAAAGGAAAAAAGAGCATATATGTAATGAGGTCGACCTTCTTTTGTACGAGTTTTTTTTTGGAACCAGATCTAAAAAATACACAAGAAATTCCAGAAAGGTAGTCTCCTTTTTTCTTTTTTGCATGTTCATTCGAACCAAAAACAATACCAAATATAAAAAAAGGGAAGAGTATACCTTTTAGGCTTCAGCCGGTCACCTTGTACGGTGGCCGAGACTAGGATCTCCGATGAAAGGTCCCCACGCATCTATCTCTTTATCTTCTCCCTTATTCTGAACGTCGATCCACCTTCGCATCGGTGATAAGCCCACTCCTAGGGTGAATCGGTCGAGAGGAGAGATGTCGGGGTGGTGAAAAGGAGGTTTTTTTTTTCCAAAAAGGCTTCGGGTTTTTCAGATCTAGGCAGATCAGAGTGTTTTCCCTAAAAACTAAGCGTACACCAGGGTTTTAGAGAGAGGGGAGAGTTTTTCTGAAGCTAGTTTGGGTTCCACCACCGCCGGAGACGACATCGGCCATGAAAGGGGTGAACGGCGATGTCGAGTTGTTGAGAGAAAAAGAGGGGGGGCTGAATAATTTTTTAGGTTTAGGTTTAATATTACCGGTTATAAAACAAATAATAACCTTTATATAGTTGAATGGTTTAATTACACGAAGGGTCCTTTTGTTTTTTCCCGCTTTTGCTTTCGGCCCTGGCACAATTGCGTTTTCAATCCCCGTTCTCTGTTGCCGCACGCTTTTGCATCCCCTTTTTCGTTTCAAATTAGCATCTGCATTTCATTTTCATTCAATTCAACCCCAAAATTAAGTTGGATCAGATTATAAATGGCATAAATACCTTCGCAGTCCTTTCATGTTTCTGTTTCTTGCACTTTGAGCTTGCCGCATGGGTTTATTACTCGATAGGTCCTTTGGAGTTTAATTCAGTTTTTAATCAAGTCCTTAATTATGTCTTTGACTATTTAATTTCTGTTTTTAGGTTTTGTTTCTTTTCCATTTTAGTCATTCTGATGCTTTAAACTTTTATATCTTTTATTCCTTTTATCTATTTTAATGTATTGTGTTGCACATCATATTTACATATGTTTCATTCACGCCTAGTCTATTTATGTTTTATAGTGTATTATATCATTTTTTGTGCTTTAATTTGATCGTTCGTATTACATATGTCTTTTGTTGTTATATTTAACTTAATGTGCATATCATGTTTACATGTTAGCTTATTATGGTCATTTTGTACGGTGTGATTGGTCTCATAAACACCATGTTTTTATGTCCATTTCGCTTCTTTGTAGGTTACTTGATAGTATGCTATTGTTTGTTATATGTAATGTCTTTGTAGTTATTTTTACATACTAATTATGTCATTGATAAGGGTTTTAGTGTATTTTTGTGGTATTGTTGACTTGTTAATTTCGTACCCTTCTTAGGTCTATGCCATGCATGTTATAGTTGTGGTTCATTTTAATGTGTTTAAGCACGTTAAAATTAATTAGTCTAATTTTGGAAGCAAACATTTTCTTGTTCATATTTTGTTTTATTTTGTTTTTATCATCATGAAATGTTATGTTCATGCATTTTAATCATTTTTGTTTTATATTATAGTATTTGGGTTTTAATGCTACGTCGTTATGAATGTTTGTTTATGTTTTTTATGTGTTCTAAGATTGCATAATGATATAAATTGTCAATGCGGTGCCCTTTTATCCGAGCGTAAACGGGGCCAGATGACGGCGTAGTGATAGTGGTTGGGCGTTTATTCTCGGATAACGGGGCCCTTAAAATTTATTCGCAATTATGACCGAATTTTAAAATAATTGTCACTTTAATCCGGAAAATCCAATATTAATAAAGCGGTAATTATTAAAGTACCAATTTTGGGCGGTGTGGGGGTGCTAATCCTTCCCCATTCGTAACCGACTCTCGAACCTAATATTTTTTTGAATCTCTGGTTTTATGGTGTCCGGCCTACCTAAGTGGCCGGTGGCGACTCCATTTTTTTTAATTGCGGTTTCTTTTAAAACCTCACGGAATAAATATTTCATATAAAAAAAAATCACAAACACCTTTCAAACCCTTCGAAAACCCTCGTTTTTTAATGAGATCAGAAAAAAGACATCGCTACACAGCATCTAAGAGACGTTGTATTCTTAGAAGAAACAGTAGCAGATGTGTGATAACGTTAGTAGACCTCCAAAAGAAAAAGAGAAATCATAATGAAATAAAAATAATTACGAAATGCCAAAAAAAAGAAAGACCCAGAGAAAAAGCAGATTTGGACTTTTGCTTGCGTGCTTGATCACATATTTTTGGATTATAATAACAGTTGTAAAGTAATTCTTAACCATTTAGCCATCATGGGATGGGATCTTTGATGTTTGGTTTGAATTATTGTTGTTCAAAGCATCTCTACATTTCATTCACCGCTCCCATCTGTAAACTTGGACAACGAATTCTTTGCTATTATTTAAGTGTTAGTTTCACCGCCTGCCTGTTTTAGATTCTTTGCTAGGTTGCTCCTCACCCACCTCTCTTGATTAGATAGTGACTTGAAAATTATATTAAAACGAATTGTAACTCATTGGGATTCTTTTCCCTTCAATCCCCATCGAGCTTGATCTAAAACAACTGAGCTTTCAACAGCATACTAGTGGGTAAATTACAAAATTTATCACTGAACTTTTAGAAATTTTCAATTTAATCATTAAACTTTTGATTCTTTTCCCTTCAAAACTCCTTATCGTAGATCGAAGTAGTTAGAGGTTTAGTGCATTTTAACTTTGGGTTCAGTTTTGTGAGTTTTAAAGTGATTTTAAAAAAAAGTTAAGGTGAAAAATTGGTAGAAGAAAATGAGACGAATTTGTTGGTGTCTTGAGTAGTTGAAAAAGACACCAAATAATAGTTATTTCAACGCTGACGTGATATAAGGGTGAAACTTAAAATGAATAAACAAAGAATGGCGACAATGATCCATAATCATAATCCTTATCGGCATCGAAGCTGCTGTAATAACAAGGCAAACTATGACGCAGGGAGTTGCAGTTTTCAGAAACAAAGCTCACTACTTTTACGACCCAATGAAGTGGAGAAAAGAAACAGCGAGGTTAATGAACAAAAAGTCCACATGAGATTTGACTTGCTTGGGGTTCCCTGTATCATATGCTCCTGCATTATTACTGCTACTGTTTGTTTTCTGGGAAAAAAATTTCTTGCATAGCCTTCTTGGATACCACAAGACTCGTTGAGTGATTCTTGGCATTTGCGCCCTTATGAATGATGATCATCCATATTTGATATCAAGCATCAAAGACGCAGTGCCCCAACTTTCCTGGCACTCACTCATATCAGACACTGCAGTTCAATCAAATTTCTTTTGATATGAAAAAGAAAAAAACAACAAAAAAATGTACATAAATTCTGCTTTTATTAAGAAATGATTACTGAAACAACACACTCAATAGTCAATACCCCCATGACCTCATATCCATGGCTTCATCATCCCATTCTCCCATTTCTTTTTTCAGTATTTTCCACCATTTGTATTAGAGCAACCAAAACAAAGATACAGATTATTTTTCATCTTTTTCTCTTTTGGAGCCTTGCATCACTATTGTTGGCAAAGTGGGATCCATCTCTTTACACAAAGAAAACAAGTGGACAGATAGTAAAATTCTTTCACATGGAGGAATAAAAAGGAAAAATAAAATTTTCGGATTGAACTGTTATTAAGTTCATTCACTTGGTCCAACACTCTGGGGTTAAGGCATGGTTCCTTTTGGGGTCACTGCAATAGTTATAGACCATATGGTATCTTTGAACCCATCTCATTGCTCTACGTTGCTGCATTGTTAACCCCCCAGATCGGAAAGGCGTGGCCGAGACAGGCCGGCGCATAGGCACTGCAACCGCCTGCTTTGAACTTGGTGTACCTTGCAACAAATGGTTGGTATCTGTAATCAGCTTTGTATTTTCCATCTTCAGTTGCCCATGATGAGGCATCCCATATTGAACCATACAACCACATTGGCCTTAAAGGAAATGTTGCATCACTCTTCCTCGGATACCTCCTTATGGGCACATCATCTACTAAGAATCTGATACAAATATCAAATGAATCGAAAAATAAAATACATTTTATTCAAAAAGAAAATGTGTATACTTCATTGCAAATTAATAGACTTACATGATCTCTCTAGGACTCCAAAGAATAGCATAGTGGTGGAAGTCTTTGGTAGGATCAAACCAAAGATGAAACTTCATTTCCCTGCCAATGATTTTCCCATCACCACTCCCTCTGATATACACATTTGTCTGTAAAGTGTAAGGCTTCCCAAATGTAGTTCCAAGGAACTCTATGTCCACTTCATCATGGAACCCCGGATGAGCTTCGTTGTTCGATAGCTGCCATTTGTTCGATTTCTAATAAGAAACTGTGCATTAAGACAGAATCTGAAGCTAGAAATTACACAAGTTACTTCAATTTCTCACATAGAAAGCTGTTATGACACCTGCAGTATAACCAGGTTGCACTTTTATAGAGGCCCCAAAGTAGCCAGAACGAAAAGGCTTATCTGACTTGAATCCACTCCCTGAAAAACCAAACACAAAGCAATCAAATAAGTAAACAAATACCAGATTGATATAAGATGTCAAATGTTATAAAATAAGGACCTGAAGTTCTATCAAGCCAGATTGTTAATGCATTTTGGTCTACACTTCGATGACCAGGACCCCAAAGGTTTCGAAACCCTTTGTAAAAGCTCGCAGGCCTAAATTTAGAGCTTGGCCAGTAACCAGGAGAAGGTGGCCTGTCAGCATTGGCTGAAGGAAACAATAGAATGAGAAGAAATGAGAGGAAGATAGCCATGGAGAAGAAAGAAAGAAAGTTGCAGGGGGGGAAGGTGGAATGATTGGGAGTGTATAAATGGTGGTGTGTGATTTGTGACTTGTGTGAGAGAGAAATCAATGGGACAAGGTGTAAATGAAGGAAGAGTATGGCAATGACAGTACAGTTTTGTTCAATTAAAAAACAAGTAGTGGGGTCCCACCCATTGGGACAGGGAGGAAGGTGATGAAGAACCAAAGGCTTAATCACACAAAATAAAACAGGCTCAAATTAGTGTTGTTCTAGGCAGTATAGTGTATGGTGTAACAATTACAAAGTATATACAGATTTGTTTGGCTTTACATGGTTGGAAACAAGCTAAGAAAAGAAGATGAGATGCAGAAAGGGTGGATGGGTGTGTCTTAAATGTGTTTTCGTTTCCCCCATCTCCAACAGGATTATCCCTGTGCTATTTTTCGTCTCTCATTGAAACCTACTACTCAAATGGCTTGTGGGCCTTCTGATTTCAAGTCAAGTTTGTGAACCAAAGTTTGAAGAGTAATGGTGTTTATATATATATTGTAACACCCCGATCCCATTGAATCCAAGACACTATATTCGGGTTGCTTCTAACTTGACCCATAACATTTTCGTTTGATTTTCAAATTCCAAGTTTAGCCAAAACAATTGTCAAAACAAATCATTTAGAATAAGTTTCATAATAGTTTCAAATTCAAAATGTAAATTTGAGCTCCGTACGAATAAAACACGTATATCAAAATGAAGTATAAATAAAGTTACAGATTACAATAAGGTCCTATTGATACATAGCCCTACAACTAAAATGAAGGTACTATACTCGAGTTGATTCGGTGCTGGGAAATCCTCGTCGATGTGCTCCTCCAAAGAGTGACCTGTCAACCTACGCACGGGAAAACAACACATCCGCACGCTGAGCTAACAAAGCTCACTGGTACAAGTCTACTCTACAAAACTTCATGATACTCATAAAAGTAAGCATGCAAGATAAGCAATGAGTAATAAGCACGAGTAAGTAAGCAAAAACATACGTTCTCCCCTAGGGAGACAAACATGTTTAGCCCAGAATCACCTAGTCATCAGGCTAGCCTTACGTGTACTCTGGATCACCCAAACACCGAGTACTTACCCTTGTTACATACCCGGAATCACCTAGGCATCATGCATGAACGAGATTATCTATCTGGGATCACCTAGACATCGGATATGGAAAAATAATGAATACTCAGAATCACCTAGCCATCGAGTAGCATGCGTCACTCGGAGTCACCTAGACATTAAGTGCGCGAAGAGAAAGAGATATTACTGCAGTACAATTCCTCGTGTATCTGGATCCTATATCAAACAAGGGCCCAATGGTATACAACATCGTTACATAACCATGCCATTCTACGGTTACTATCAACATGTAAGTCACACAAGGAAAATTACCGAGTTCTTAAGTTTTATGCTCAAGTTTAGGGCAAATTCTTAGTTTCTCAGTTTTACAACTCATTTTCAACCATTAGGGGTCCATTGGATCGAACGGTATAACTTTTCAACCTTTTGGGCGAAAATCAGCATTTTTGGGCAGATTGCCCAGTGGGTATCGATACCCAACAGTGCGTACTGATACGCCTCTCTAAGTACCAATACCCAACCTATGCGTACTGATACTCAAATTCAAGGAGAGGGGTTGACTGTCAACCCTGTACCGGTACACAAGAACTATGTACCTATACTCCCTCGGTATCGATACATCTCCAAGCGTACGGATACGATTTTTAGCTACTAGAATTTCAATGGATTAGGGGTACCGAAATGGCTCAAACCTATACCGATACTGCCTTTAAATTTTGCATGTGTTCATTATTCAGAACACAAGGTATCGATATGACCTCCCGCGTATTGATACCGAAGCCCAGAAATGGCTTCCAAGGCTCGAGAATTCACCTCCCAATCCCCCAAAACAAACCCTTGACTCCTCAAAACAATCCTACAATGTAATGAAGGTTATTAAGAAGGTTCACTACCATTTTTACACCATTTTAACTCCAAATTCGAATTTCACCATTAACAACATATTCAAGCACTTAACACCCAAAAGCTTAAGCAATGCAAGGCAAATCACAATTATAAAAAGCATGAAGCATATGGGAGATAGAGATGTACAAACCTTGCTAAGAACTAGAAACCCACTTTCCAACAAGTCTATATTTACTTTTTCTCCTCCCCTTTGGCATGGAATGGTTCTCCAACTTCCTTAACAAATCAACTGTAACCCCCTTGACCCGGCTTAGACGCCAGACCGAATTGAGCGAGCTACATTGGGTTTACCGAGACAAACCCGAAAGATTTAGATAGAAAATGGTCCATTTTTCATTTTATCTTTTCTAAATGCATATTTAAATCCTAAGGTGATCATGCTAGCAGTGGTGATATTTACAACTCAATCAGGCGTCGAATTGACATTCAATTGGACGAGAACGTACTTTAGGGACCAAATTGCAATTTCTGATAATTATAGGAACTTCTTTAAATCCAAAGTTACCAAACCTCAATTAGTCATGTTTCATACATTCAGGTTAAATTTCAACTTAAAATAATCATCCAAACTCATTTAATTGCATATATAACATTCAGGGACTAGATTGCACATTTCCAAACTTCAACAGACAAATTCACAAGAAACCAGCAATGCGTATCGATACGGGCAAGCCTGTATCGATACAGCTCAATAGATTTAACCGTTGTGCATATCGGTACACTATCAACCGTACCAATACGGTGCATAAAGCAACCCGTACCGATCCCCCCTTTTTCCTTCAAAACCTCAATTTCCAGTAACCACAATGCGTACCGATACGGCACACCGTGTATCGGTATGATACTATAAAAATAAAGGGGTCGTACTGGTACTCAAACCCGTGTACCGATTCTGATGTATAAATTTGAAGGGGTGTACCGATACTCGGCTAATTGTACCGGTACCCCTGGGCATTTTGCCCTCCAAACAGAGCTGTTTCAAACCCTGCGTACCAATCCCTGGATACTTATATCGGTACACGAAGGCCTATAATGATCTCTAGGTCCAACATATGACTCTTTGGCTCACTCTAAACAACTTCAAACATCTCCTAAACACCATATAACATCTCAAGCATCAACCCCACAAACATTTAATAATGATAGAGGATCATTCACAACATAGAATATTCAAACAAAGGTCCTATAGACATGATCTCTACCCAAGCATGCAAAACTTATCTCAACCCCTCAAATCAAGTTATAAAGAATCATACGCGTCTAAAACATCAAATATAACTTGTACAAACAAGGAGTAACCAAAATAACCCTTCCAATTACAACTTGGTCACATTGCCTCTTATTACTACTAAGTATTTGCAAACCATACTTGAAAATACTTCGCCCCTTGGATCTTCTCTTGTCTACTTGTTGTCCGAAAGTGCTTATCTCTCTGCACTGATGAGAAAATAGAGCGTAAGCTTACAGTTTACTGAAGGAATCTCAAAAACACTCATCAATGCATTTAAAACCGTTTTTATTTTATATAAAGTGTATAAAACTCATGCCAAAATCATCTCATGCTTCTATAATCTTTTCAAATATGATCATCTCAAAATAGCAAGCTTAAAGAGCAACACATGTATAAACCACATTATACAAAACATAATCCATTTCTCATGATACATTATATCATATATTGGCATTCAAGTGACTCAAAACCAATTCCATTCTATTCTATCAAAAACACATCGGATACACAGATTTCCCAAGTGGTTCATTTGACCACTTCACATACATCCTCGAACCGGAGCAGCCCTCAATGGTTATGATGTATAAATCCACCAGTGGGATAATTGGCACACTCTTGACCCTTCGACCGCTACGATTCTCATGGTGGAGCATGGTATACTCTTGACCCCTCGACGCACATGAGTCGACTTATTATAGTGCACTTTAAACCCTATGGCTAGCCAACTATATCCGATAACTTTTAATCTCAGCCACTTGCCAACATACTCTATAAAACCACATTACCTTACTGCTTTTCATTTGCATCAAATCAACCAATTTCCAATACATTTAACCATGTATTCATGTATTCTCAAAACTCATTTCATAAACCATTTGCCATACTCAATAATCATCATATATGATCATTTGCAACATTTTTCATTTCTAAAACATGCATATAACAATAAGTAATCAAAACCCTAAACAAGCATGAGATAGTATTTTATAAAACCGAAAATGAGAGCGAGATCAACCAATACTTACTTTTGAGCTTAGATAAGTGTTTTAGACTTAATCTAAACTCCCAAATATCATCTTCAAACCTTTTAAAAGCAGTAAACCACTTTTCCACTCACCAACAGCACAACGCCCTTTTGCCATTGCGAAAATCAAGCCTCCGAAGCCTCCGCAACCTCTCCAAAAGCTAAAGGATCCAACTCCCCTGCTTTACCTAAACAAAAACAGACGATTAATGCACTTGCATGCATCTATAATTTCCAGCAACCATTAAACTCAACTTTGCCTCACTAAAAACCATTAAACGCTTCCTTTAAACAACCGAAAACACAACCAAGCTCCATCTAAACAAAGCCCAACCAAAACCTATTAATTTTAACATCTTCAATTAACATCCAAAAATATCTTTATAACAACCTTATACCTCCAGCAACCCTCCAACACCAAAATCAATTCAAAATCTAACTATTAACAACCTAGAAATATAGCAATTCACTTAGTTTCGGGATTCCTTTTATTAATCTCTTCTCTTAACAATAAAAAAATCTTATAAATGATCTAAATCAATTAGAATCAACACAAATCAGATCCATATCAAGATTTATCAATTTTCTCAACAAAACTCAATTTAAACATTATATTCATGATTTAATCATAAAAACCTAACAAAAATCAGTTGTAAAGGATCAAGAACTTGATAATCTCAATAAATAACCTTTAATTAGATGAGAGAAATGAAAATCACCTCTAATTGCTGATTTCTCCCTTAATTGGCAAGAATCAGATGAAAGCTTCAAGAAATCAAGTAAAATTTGATGTAGAAATCAAAGGAATCAAATAGGAAATCAAAAAGAAATCAAAAGAGATTGACCTGGGAATTTTAGGATGAAATTGATAGTTTGGCTGCTAAGAAAGTTGAGAGCCAAAGTAGTTACGTAAGAAAATAGATTTGGTTATTTAAAATCCTTTTAATCAATTCTATTTTATTTTTATATTAAAACCATTTAAAAGTCTTTTAAAAATAGCCTAAATTAAGGGAAAAATCTAAAGGAAAACTTTGGTAAATTAGCTCCTTAAAGATTCTAAGTTTTGACCCTTTTACGATTTAATCACCAAAACAATTTTGAAAACTTTACATTTTAGTCACCAAACCAAAATGTCCAAAAATCTGATTTTATTCCTTTAAATCGAGTTTACGAAAACCCTTAAAATATTAATTAAATATTTTCTAGCATTTTCCCATATTTTATTTTACCCAAAAACAATTTATTAAGGATTAATTCTCAAAACTAGCTCGAATTGTCTAATTTGATTCTCCCGAACCGTCTAATTGATCTATCTAACATCTAGGCCCAAATTCAGGACATTACATCAAAAAAGGTAAAAACGGATTTGTTACACTCCCAAGAGAGTTGATAAGAGCTTTAGACGAGCTTGAAACATGAAATCTGTCCTAAAACACTCCCAACTAAAACCTCCATTCAAAACCCATTTTCTTCATCTTCCACCAAAACCAAAGATTCATACCTTAAAATGTAGATCATGGTGAGGAGATAAACATATTTAAAACTTTGGCTGAGGATGGAAGAATGGGAAAATAAAGCTTGAATCTTTCACTCTTCAATGGCTATAGTAGTTTAAGGGAGAGAATATGAGTGGTAAGAGGAAGAAGAAGAGAGTTATGAAGGTGATGAAATCACGGGCAGCCTTTCAAACGTGAAACTAAAGGGATTAGCTGCCATTCTTTTACGAATAGGGAAAATTACCCACATGGCCCTCCCTTTCTTCCCCTTTTATACCAAGCCTTAAAACTAGCCCCACAACCTCTCAAAGTCCCAAACGGTTATTACCCACCTCCAACCTAAGGCCCACGGCCCTGGGTCAACACTAACCCTTTAAATTGAAATTTTGGGTCGTTACAACTCTCCCATCCTTAAAGAAAATTTTGCCTTTGAAATTTACCTGATTTGAAAAGGTGCGGGTAAAATAACTCCATGTCGTCTCTAGTCTCCCAAGTGGCATCTTCGACACAATGGTTCCTCCATAGCATCTTGACCAACGGTATACTTTTGTTGCGTAGCTCTTTGACTCCAACATCAAGGACTTTGATCGATTCTTTCCCATAGGATAAATCAGCACTCACCTCAGTTTCCTCAAGAAGGATGATATGGGAAGGGTCAGAGCGGTACCGTCGAAGTATCGAAAGGTGGAACATATTGTGAATCCATTCCAAATCTGGTGGCAAGGCCAATTAATAAGCCGCCTGTCCAATCCTCTCAATGATCTCATAAGGTCCAATGAACCGCAGACTCAACTTCCATTTGCGCCCAAAATGTAAAACCCTTTTCCACTATGACACCTTAAGAAACACTTTGTCACCAACCTCATACTCAATATGTTTACGATGTGAATCCGTATAAGCTTTTTTCCGATCGAAAGCCGCTTGCAATTTATCCTTGATTACCTGAACTTTCACCTCAGTCTGTCTGATCAAAACAGAACCCACAATTCGCCTTTCATTTAACTCGGTCCAACACAAAGGAGTTCTACACTTACGCCCATACAACGCCTTAAAGAGAGCCATTTGGATACTAAATTGAAAGCTGTTGTTGTAAGAGAATTCAACCAGTGGAATGTGCTCCTCTTAACTACCCTCAAAGTCAATGATGCAACATCAGAGCATATCCTCAAGAATTTGTATAACCCTCTCAAACTGACCATTGGTCTGAGGGTGAAAGGCCACACTAAAATACAATATGGTGCCCAACTCCTCGTGCAGCTTCTTCCAAAACCTGGAAGTAAACCTCAGGTGTCTATCGATCTCACAATCTCTCTAATGTACAACTTGGCAACTTTTCTAAGGAGTAATCTATTTGCACCAGCAAAAAATGGGTGGCCTTAGATAATCTTTCTACGATTACCCAAATCATATCATGTTTCATTTTTGTCACAGGTAAACCAATCACAAAATCTATTGTTACTCGATCCCACTTCTATTATAAAATCTGAATTTATTGCAGTATCCCTAAAGGAACTTGGTGTTCAGCCTTAACTTGTTGACAAGCCAAGCATTTGGTCACAAACTCCGAAACGTCCATTTTTATCCTTGGCCACCAATAAAATGGTCGTAGATCTTGATACATCTTACTGATGCCCAGGTGTATAACAAAATGACTACTATGAGCTTCTTTAAGGATTCTTTCCCCCAACTCATCAATGGACGATACACACAAACAATCATATAAAAGTACAAGATTCCATCTTTTACCCTAAATTTTGTCGCCTCTCCACGCTGTGCCATTTTGATCTTGGCCACAAGATCTTCAGATAGTTCTTGAATCCTCTTAATCTCTTGTAATAAAGCTTGTTCCACACGGATTTCATCTAAAAGACCACCATCATCGGTCATCCTCAAACGGGCAAACATGGTCCTCAAATCAACTATTGACTTTCGGCTCAACGCGTTCGCAACTACGTTAGCCTTTTTGGGATAATACTCAATCACACAATCATAATCCTTGAGTAGTTCAATCCATCGTTGTTGCCTTAGATTTAACTCTTTTTGCGTGAGCAGATACTTCAAGCTCTTATGGTCGGTGTAGATGTAACACTTTTCACCATATAGATAATGCCTCCAAATATTTAGGGCAAAGATAAATGCTGCCAATTCCAAGTCATGAGTAGGGTAATTTTGCTCATGAACCTTGAGTTGTCTCAAGGCATAAGCTACAACCTTCCCTCTTGCATAAGGACACAACCAAGTCCATTTAAGGAAGTATTATTGAAAACCACAAAATTTTTTCCCGACTCTGGTTGGGTCAGAACTGGTGCCTCAGTCAAGTAAGCATTTAGCTGATCAAAACTCTGTTGTCTCTTCTTGTTCCACTTGAAAGGAACTCATTTCTAAAGCAATTTGGTTATGGGGGCTGTTATGATAGAGAACCCCTTGGTGAAGCATCGATAATAACCCGCCAAACCAAGGAAACTAAGAACCTTTAAAACATTTCTCGGTGGTTTCCATTTAACCACAACCTAAATCTTTTGAGGGTACAAACGGATCAATTCCGCCGAAATAATATGGCCCAAAAAGGTCGCTTTAGACAACCAAAATTCATACTTGTTGAACCTAGCAAATAATGCCTTTTCTCTAAAGGACTGAAGTACAATGCGAAGATGATAATCATGTTCCTCTTCTGAGCCAAAATACACCAAGATGTCATCGATAAAGACAACTACAAACTGATCTAAAAAGGACTGGAAGATCTTGTTTCATCAAATTCATGAATATCGCTAGGGTATTTTTGGCTAAACAACATCACTAGGAACTTATAGTGGCCATAACGAGTTTGAAAAACAGTCTTGTGAACGTCTTTGTCCTTAACTTTCAGTTGGTAATACCTTAACCTCAAGTCGATCTTAGAAAACACGCGAGAACCCTTCAATTGATCAAACAAGTCATTGATCCTATGAATAGGATAACGATTCTTTATCGTCACTTTGTTGAGCTGGCGATAGTCTATACACAACCTCATAGACCTATCTTTTTTTTCACGAACAGAACAGGATTACCCTAAGGCAAAATGCTCGGTCGGATGAACCCTCGTTCTAGCAACTCCTGAAGTTGATTCTTTAACTCTCTAAGTTTAATTAGTGCCATGCGGTAGGGTGCAATAGACACTGGCGCCACTCCCGACAACACCTCTATCTTGAACTCTAGCTCTCGGTCAAAAGGTAACCTTGACAATTCCTCACGAAAGACATCAAAGAATTCATACACAATCCAAAGACTTTTAGGTCTGTAACAAGGAATCCTCGTGTCTACTATGTGAGCTATGAAGGCCCTACACCCCTATAGCAATATGTCTTGAGCCGACATGGCTGAGATCACATTGGAAGGGCAATGATTTCGTTCACCTTGTACTAGCAACTTTTCTCTACTGGATCTACGAAGTGTCAAGCTCTTCGCTCAGTTCCTCAAGCTGGTATCATGCTCAAATAACCAATCTATACCCAAGATCACATCGAACTTTTGAAAGGGTAACTCCATCAGATAAGTCGGAAACACATGCCCATGTATTTCAACTGGACACCGGTGATACACTTTGTCTACCAAGACATCAAACCCCAAAGGACTAGTCACGCGAACACCAATTTCTAAATCATCGGCTTCAATCCCCCACTCTTGGCAGATCTCACTACAAATGTATGAATGGGTAGATCTAGAGTCCACCAATGTAACAATAGGAAAAGAGAATAGGGTGAAGGTACCTGATATCATATCTGTAGCCTTGTAGTAATCCCTAGCCTTCACAGTATACTGCCTCACCGGAGCCCTAGTAGTGGACCTCTCAGTGCCCCTACTCCTCAGTCCTGATATAGATCCTGACTCTCTTCTGTCGAAACCTTGGCCTCTCTGTCCTGACTGATGAGACCTCTGAGATTAAGCTGGGGCATTATAAGCAGCCTATGCACAATCCCTGATAAAATAATTCAGAGATTCATACCAATAGCAAGTCTTAATCATCTTGTAGCACTCGCATGAGTGGTGTTTTTTGCATCGCTCACAAAACATCGGGCCACTGATCCTGATGAACCTCTCTCACTGGCCATCGACGAAGAAGTTAAGTGTCCCCCACGGTAACCCAATCCAGACCTCTGATGGGACCTCTAAGACCGATTCTTGTTGTTCCTCTTTGAATCATGTAAATCTCTAGATCTCTTACCCAAACTCTATGACGAACCCCTAGTCTCATAAGTCCTGAACTGACCTTGGGACCCTTCAGCATATCCCAAAATCAAACTCCCTACCTGCTCAAGGGATTTAACACTGTTGGCTAACTCCGCAAATGTCTTGTGTGGAACAGCAATCACATACATCTGCAACTCAAGTTTCAGGCCCCAACAAAACCTCTTACATCTCATCTCTTTTGTTGCAACTAACTCGGGAGCAAACTTGCTCAATCGCATGAACTCTTGCTCGTACTCGAACACTGAACGATTCCCTTGTTCTAAGTGAGAGAACTGATCTCTCAAAATATCCATCAGAAATACCCTAACATACTTGTTCTTAAGCTATTTCAAGAAGTACTCATAAGTGGGTAGTGCAGGGTGCAAACCCATCTCAATAGTTTTTCACCATTCTCTGGCATTACCCTTTAGAAAGAAGGTAATACAATCAAGCCTATCATCGGGTATGCACCGCATCTGCATAAAGGCCCACTGAACATCCAACAGCCACTGGTCCGTATCAACTGGGTTACAATTACTCACTTTATAGAAATCCCTAACCCTATATCGACAGATCCTCTCAACAAGGGTTTCTCTCGGTGCATCAGAATGCCCTGACAAAGCCCTAATAAGGTGACGGAGGATGTCCTTCAAATTCTGGTAGTAGGCGGCATAATCCTCTCTAAAATCCTCCCTTTCTGTATCTGGGACGTACTCATCCTCATAGTCATCCCTAGTGGTGCATAACTCTTGTCACGACCATGTTACCACGTTCTGTGCCACCAGGCATAGCGAATTCTAAAAATATAGGGAAAACATAAGAAATTGTAAAACCTATATTTGATTTTGATATAACAAATTATTTAAGGACCAAATTGTAAGATAAAATAAATTTTTAAGTACTCAAAAGTCTCACAAAATGACAAGGAAAAGTTTTTCTAAGTCCAAGACTTAAACCCAAAATTTTTCTAAGTGTTTCAAGGAAAAATTTAACAAATAGCCCAGGCGTATCGATACGAATCTAGGCATATCGATACGAATTTTCATTACTATAATTTGGTTTCGCAAACCGTTTCGATACGGACTTGACCGTTTCGATACGACCTTCAACTGGGCCTATATTTTAAATTATGTGTATCGATACGGCCTCACCCGTTTTGATATGACATTCATCTTGGTTTAAAAAATTTTAAAAAGAGCAACGATACGGTCTCTACCTTATCGATACGATATGTCAAGATCTTTGTATTAAAATTTTCGACCTTTGCCTTGTCAGTTATTGGAATCAACAAACTTTTGATTTTCAGTTACCTGTATCGATACGCCCCCTAGGCGTACCAATGCATTTTTTTCAACTCAGATTCTAGTGAACAAATATCGTACTAATACGACCTTGCCATTTTGATATGCCCCTATTTTTATTCTTTGTCTGTTTCGATACACCTCTTCGCGTATCGATACGCTATTGTACAATGGCTATTTCTTCTTTCTACAAGTATCGATACGAGCTATCGTGTACCAATACGGTAGGTTGGCAGACATCATTTATTGCGGGAAACAAGCTCTCCAACAGATATATTGAATACTCCAACCACCCAAACGAATAGAAATCAATAAGAGGGTATAAATACAAGTCTCCAATGCTGATACAACAACTATTAAACATTCATTGATCAACATTCAAGCAAATCCAACCTCTTTGAGCTTTTAGAGTCAAACCCTTGTAAACCCAACTTGTGTATTTCATTGTAATCCTTTGTTTCAAGTTTGGGGTTGTGAGAAATTGTATTTGGGCAAACAAATTAACCTTTGAGAGGATATTCTTGTGTTTGCAACAAATTTCTTTGTAAAAGAGTGAATCATTCAAAGCTTTGGGTAGAAAGCTTTGAACTTGTAACGCTTGCCTCCTAAGCCTAGAAAAGGGGATGAATTCTTAGTGAATTGTTTGAAATCCTTAGTTGGGAGATAAGGTAGTGGATGTAGAGCTTATTAGAAGCTTGAACCACTATAAATACTCGTGTCTTCAATTTTTCAATTTCCTTTTGCTTTCCTTCAATTTTTAGTTTGCCAATTCACCCCCTCTTGGCCATTTGTCACTAATTGATCATCCTAATAATTGGTATCAAAGCCACACTCAACTGAAGGTCTAACCACTGTTGAGGCGATCCTAGAAGGTGATTCAATCAACCAACACACAAGCCATGGCGTCTACTTCTGGCAACAACATGTATGAGTCTCAATCCATCACTAGACCTCCATTCTTCAATGGAGACAACTATCCATATTAGAAGAACCGAATTAGGTTATTCATCAAATCCAACGATTATCTCCTTTGGGATGTAATCAAAGACGGGCCATCTATCCCAATGAATCAAGAAAGAGAAAGATAAGTTCCCAAGGCCAAGCATGAAATGACCGATAAAGAAAGAAATAAGTTGCAAACAAATGACAAGGCCTTGCACATGCTCTTTTGTGCACTTGGACCGGATGAATACTAGAAGATGTATTCGTGTAAAAGTGCAAAGGAGGTGTGGGACAAGCTCGAGACCACCTATGAAGGCACCAACGATGTGAAGGAGACCAAGATTAGACTCTTCAACTTAAGTTATGAAAATTTTAAGATGGAGCCCGATAAGAGCGTCACCAAGATGTTCGACCGCTTCTCCGTCATCGTCAACGGTCTCAAAGGCTTCAGAGAAATCATCCCCAAAGACAAGCTTGTTCATAAACTCATCTACTCACTTTTTGAGTCTTGGGATGGCAAGAGAACCGCCATCATTGAAGCTAAAGATCTCAAGATGTTAAAACTCGATGCACTCATGGGGTCTCTTCTCACCCATGAAATAATGAAGAAAGAAAGAGAGGAAGAAAAAAAGAAAGAGGAAATGAAGGTCAAAAAGAAGAAAGTAGAGAAGAAGAAGATTGGAATCGCTCTCAAAGCTTCACAATATGAGAGTGATTCAAGCGAGGAAGAAGATGATGAATTGGCTATGCTAGCCAAAAGGTTCACTCGGTTCATGAAATCTAACCAGTTAAGAAAGTTCAATCGAAAAAAGGATTTCAGGAACAAAAAAAAGGAGAAAGAGAAAGATTAACTCATATGCTTTGAGTGCAAGAAGCCAGGGCATATAAGGACCGAGTGTCCTCAACTCAAAAAGAAGAGCTTCGGGATGAAGAAGAAGCTCAAGGCTCACATTGCTACTGGGAGTGATGAGGAATCATCCGATGAAAAGGAGCAAGAAGTGGCTAATCTTTGCCTCATGGCTCTTGAAGAAGATCCTAAGGTAACCTCTAACTCATCCACTTTTGATTTTACTTTTGATGAGCTTCAAGAAGCTTATGATGAGTTGTAAGAGGTATATGACGAATTGGTTGAAAAGTATAAGGAATCAATTTTGAAAAACAAGAAAATTATTCTAGATTTGAAAAACCAAAACAATTCCTTGTCTAAAATCAATTCGGAGCTTGACAAGAAGGGTTGTGATTTACAAGACAATAAAAAATATTTTGAAAAAAATGTTGATTTAAACAACCTTCTTTCCGAGCTTAATGATCATTACCACAAGGAGGTAAATTATCTCAAAGCTTCCTTAAACAATGTTGGGAAATCAAGTTTTAAAAAATGACAATCTTCAAAACCCAACTATGTTAAAACGAACTTTAATAGATACAAACATGGAGGGCCCAATTATGGTAAGAGAGTTAGAAGTGTGTGGACACCTAAAAATATTGTTGCTTCTAATGATCTTAATGCAATTGCTTCTTGGATTCCTAAGGGAACCAAGATCTTGAGAACTGATGTTCATGGACCCAAAAAGATTTGGGTTCCAAAAATCAAAAATTAATTCCATGTTTGTAGGGGGAGCATTGCTATAAGTTCAAAGCTTCAAGTGCAAATTCATAGTTCCTTGACAGTGGATGCTCGAGACACATGACCGGAGACAATAGTAGATTCATGGATTTTGATTTAAAGAGAGGAGGATTAGTGACATTTGGTAACAACTCCAAAGGTCAAATTGAAGGAATGGGTTCCATCGGTAATCACTCTTCCATTCTTATTGAAAATGTCTTATATGTCAGTGGTCTTAGACACAATTTGTTAAGCATAAGCCAACTTTGTGATAAAGGTTTCGTTGTGATTTTTGATAAATATGGTTGCAAACTTATAAACGTCGAAACCCACAAAATTGTGCTTTTTGGTCATTGCATAGGAAACATATACATGGTGCATTTAGATGACATTCATATTTCTAATGCATGTTTTGTTGCAAATGATGAACATGATTCATGGTTAAGGCATAGAAAATTAGGGCATGCAAGCATGAGTGTTTTAGAAAAATTGGTTTCAAAAGATCTAGGAAGAGGTTTGCCTAAAATTAAGTTTTCTCTTGACAAAATTTGTGATGCTTGTGCAAAAGGCAAACATAAAAGAGTTTCTTTCAAACCTATTAATGATGTTTCAACTAGTAGAATTTTATAATTGATCCATATGGATCTTTTTGGTCCTAGCTTGGGTGGAAAATCATATGCATTTGTTTTAGTTGATGATTACTCTAAATATACTTGGGGTTCTATTCTTAAGTACCAAGGATAAGGCTTTATAAAATTTCATCACATTTTCAAAAATGACTCAAAATGATGTTGGTCAAACTATTTCTCATATTAGAAGTGACCATGGTTCTGAATTTCAAAATTTAGGTTTTGAGGATTTTAGTAACTCAAATGGTATAAGCCAAAATTTTTTCACTCCTCGCACTCCCCAACAAAATGGGGTTGTTGAGAGGAAAAATCAAACTTTAGAAGAAATAGCTAGAACCATGCTTTGTGAAAACAATTTGCCAAAATATTTTTGGGCGGAAGCCACTAATACCGCTTGTTACATTATAAACCAAGTAATGATTAGGCCAATTTTAAAGAAAACACCTTATGAGATTTTAAAATCCCAAGAGCCTAACATTAGTTATTTTCATCCATTTGGATGCAAATGTTTTGTTTTGAACAATGGAAAAGATAATTTGGGCAAATTTGATGCTAAAACTGATGAAGCTATTTTATTAGGGTACTCTTTAAACTCTAAAGCCTATCGTGTATTAAATAAAAGAACTTTAGTTGTTGAGGAATCTATACTTGTGATTTTCGATGATAACTTCCTTCCGAGGAAGGATTCTTGTGATGATGATGATGTAAGAATCTTTGAAGCCAATGATGGTGGGCAATCATCAAAGGTGGATGGAGTTCCAACCAACGAAGAAGAAGCACAAGATCCACCTCTAGAAGCCTTGAGGGACATGAATCTAGAGGAAAAGGAAGTGAGCTACCCAAGGGAGTACAACTATGTCAAAGGTGGTGAGATTTTGGGTGAACCATCCAAAGGGGTAACCACTAGACTTTCTCTTAAAAATGCTTGTAATGTTGTATTTATTTCATGCATTGAGCCTAAAAATATCAAAGAAGCATTAAAAGATGATTATTGGATATTGGCCAGGCAAGAAGAATTAAATCAATTTGAGAGAAGTCAAGTATGGACATTAGTTGATAGGACTAGTAATAAGTCTACTATAGGAACTAAATGGGTTTTTAGAAACAAACTAGATGAGAGTGGTAACATAGTGAGGAACAAGGCTAGACTTGTTGCTCAAGGTTACACTCAAGAAGAATGAATCGATTTTGATGAAACCTATACACCTGTAACTAGAATGGAAGCTATTAGGATGCTTCTAGCATTTGCATGTTATCATGAATTTAAGCTTTTTCAAATAGATGTTAAAAGTGCTTTTCTAAATGGTTTTATTAATGAAGAGGTGTATGTAGAACAACTACCCGATTTTGAAGATCCAAATTACCCAAACCATGTTTTTAAACTTTCAAAAGGTTTATATGGTTTGAAACAAGATCCTAGAGCTTGGTATGAAAGATTATCAAGTTTTCTAATTGAAAAAGGTTTTGACAAAGGAAAGGTGGACACTACACTCTTTATTAAAAGAAATGGCAAAGATATTTTAGCAGTTCAAATATATGTTGATGATATAATTTTTGGTTCTACTAATGAATTGTTTTGCCAAGATTTTGCTAAGTTGATGCAAGATGAGTTTGAGATGAGCATGATGTGGGAGTTATCGTTTTTCTTAGGGCTCCAAATTAAACAAAGGAAGGATGGCATATTCATAAATCAAGCTAAGTACATCAAGGACATGCTCAAGAAGTTTGGCTTGGAGAATGTGAAACCTCAAGCCACACCAATGAGTTCTTCCACAAAGCTTAACAAAGATGAAGGAGGTAAGTGTGTTGATTTAAAGCTTTATCGCTCTATGATTGGATCTTTGCTTTTTCTTACCGCAAGTAGACCCGACATTATGTTTAGTGTTTGCTTGTATGCTAGATTTCAAGCTAGTCCTAGAGAATCACACCTTATAGCCGTTAAGAGAATCTTTAGATACCGTAGAGACACTCATTGTTTAGGTCTTTGGTATCCTAGAGAGTATTCCTTTAGTTTTCATGCCTTCTCGGATGCAGATTATGGGGGTTGTAAGATAGATAGAAAAAGTACCTCTGGTATATGTCAATTCCTAAGAAGTATGCTTATATCATGATTTTCTAAGAAGCAAAATAGTGTAGCATTATCTACCACCGAAGCGGAATACATATCCGTAGGAAGTTGTTGTGGTCAAATCTTTTGGATAAAGCAAAAACTTTTAGATTATGGAATTGATGTAGGTACCATCCTCATTAGGTGCGACAATACTAGTGCCATTTGTCTCACTAAGAATCCCATCCAACATTCTAGAACCAAACACATAGAAATAAAGCATCATTTTATTAGAGATTATGTCTTGAAAAATGATATAGTTCTAGAATATGTAGACACCTCAAACCAATTAGCGGACATCTTTACCAAACCATTAGACAAAGAGTGTTTGTGGTCTCATAGGAGAGAGTTAGGTTTAACTAGCCTTTCTTGAGCCTTAGAGCCTTTTTGGTCTTAAAATTTGCTTGAATTTGATTGATTGCATTGCTTATGTGTTTTTGCTCCTATATGCATATATGTTTGTTGCTAGGGGGAGTATGCTTCTATTTATGCTCATTCATGATGATCTTATATCATACACATGCATTTCGATTCGAGTAAAATTGAATTTTTGGGCAACTTGTTGCCAAAAATGACATTTCTGGCACAAGCGTATCGATACGGTGTTTCGCGTATCGATACGAGTTCAAGAAAAAGTTTTGGTACAATTTTTCCTGTACCGGTACGGGGACCCGTATCGAAATGGCTGTTAAGCGTTTTGGTATTGCGTTTCGATACGCCAGGTGGCGTATCGGTACGCGCAGTCGCTGGACAGATTTAAGGGCATTAAAAGGGGTTTCCAACTTTAAATCAAACTCTTACTTTATCTCTCAAACCCTAGGCCGAATTTTGGCTATAAAAACCCCTCAATCTCTTCTATTTTCTCACACAAAACCTAAAATCTTTTGAGGGCTTTTGATTTTCTCTTCAAACCCTAAGCAATATCATCAAGTTGTGCATCATCATCTTCTATTCATCCTAAATCCCTATTCAAGGTATAAATCCTATCTTTTTCTTTTTTAATTTTCGTTTAAATTTATATACTATTTTTGTATTAAAATTTTTTACTTAGTTTGTACATAACATTGTTTTCAATGTTTTTGCAAAAACTTTTTCAAAAAAGAAAATTTTTTGTTCGAATATAAAATTATACCGTATATTTTTCAACACTGTTTTTCAAGTTTTTATTTTACCAAAAAAATTCTTTTTATACTTGTATAAATTTTTAAACTATATTATATAGATTTTTAACAATACCTTGATCATTGGATTAATTATTGGATTGAATGTGTTGATTTATGCATACATTGTGTTTTGGTTTGATTTTGTTTTCAGATAATGGCCCCTAAGGAACGAGCACGAAAAGATATGGCCTCTATCTCAACTCTCTTACTCAATATCCGAACCTAATGGTAATCGACCCGATCTTGCCCATATTTACAAAAATTGTTTTAATGAACCGAGATTTCCAAATGCCATGGATAATTTTAAAAATGACCAAAGTTACAAAATTCGCCGAGAGCGTACTGTTTCTATCCCTTTTCTATCTTCAGAAAGATTTCAATTCAAATATCTTAATTTGTTGCAACAATAGAAATTTATGCAATTTTTGAGTTTACCCGGGATTTTATATCGTAACCTTGTTTTGATTTTCTACTCTAATGCCCGATGTATCTATAATGAAAACAAAACCGAAGTTGTTGCAATTGAATCTTATCTCATGGGTAAGAAATTTAAAATTGATTCATCGGTTTTAGCTCTCCATTTGGGTCTTGAGGATACGTGGATTGATAATGAGGATTCATTGGGCCATGTCCTTAGTGGCTCCGTGACCGTACTAGATGCCTATGATCGCATCCTACACCTCATGATCACTTGGTGGTTCAGTCCATCTGGTGGCAAATTTTCTACGACTCGACAAGTCAATGACTTTTGGATCCGTTGTTTTCTTGAGGGTAAGCGACCAAACCTTGCTCAAATCATGTTCGCGGAAATCGTCTTCCTAGTGCAACATCGCCACACGTCTCTTGTTTCATCATTCACCTATGGCACCGCCTTGAGCTTTATATTTCACAAGTTGGGAAACGATTTCTCTTATGATCTTCCTGAACCGCTCACCGATCCCATTGACGAGCGTTCTCTCCACCGTGCAAAGTTCATATACTACAATGGAGAATGGGTTTGAAATGTCGATCTTTCTGGTGGCGTTCAACCCGAACCAATGGCGGCTCCTCAAGAGGTTCCGGTTCCACAAGCTTCGGAGGCCATCCTAATCACGATGTTCTTATGGCATACCTCAATCAGCAATTTTCATCTTTGGGTACCTCTATTGCCTCTTTGAATATGACCATGAATTCCGGGTTTGCCGCAATTGACACTCGGTTCACTTCTTTAGAGGAGAGAGTGACGGCTATTAAAAATTGCCAAGACTCAATGGATATCAGTCTTACAGCTTTTCATGGCGAGTGGCGTCAATCTCTTGGCACCCACGCAAATGACGAAGATGAAGAGGATGAAGACGATGGGGACGATGGAGAGGCACCTTAGGCATATTGCTCTTCATATCATATTAGGATTAGTTTATGCACCTATGTTTTATGTTTTTGGATTCTTATGCTTTGGTTTTTATTTGGTTTATGTTTTTAGGATTTGAGTTGGATTTTAATTATGTTGCTTGAACTATGCTTTGAATTTTAATGCCTTTACATGCTTGGAGTTTATTGCCTTAATCTTATATTTTTATTGATTTTAATCTAACAAAAAAGGGGAGAAGAAATTGAGCTAATATTTCTTAAAATTTTTCAAAGTCAAGCTTAAAGTAAGAGAGAGTATTTTCAAACTTTTCAAAGATACTTAAAAAATTTTCTTTGGTTTTGTTATATCAAGAAGGGGGAGATTGTAAAACCTATATTTGATTTTTGATATAACAATTGTTTAAGGACCAAATTGTAAAATAAAATAAATCTTTAAGTACTCAAAAGTCTCACAAAGTGACAAGGAAAAGTTTTTCTAAGTCCAAGACTTAAACCCAAAATTTTTCTAAGTGTCTCAAGGCAAAATTTAACAAATACGCCCAGGTGTATTGATACACCTCCAGGCGTATCGATACCAATTTTTGTTACTGGAATTTGGTTTTGTAAACCGTTTCGATACGGCCTTGACTGTTTCGATACGGCCTTGACCGTTTCGATATGACCTTCAACTGGGCCTGCATTTTAAACTATTATGTATCGATACGGCCTCACCTGTTTTAATACGGCATTCATCTGGGTTTAAGAAATTGTTTAAGAGTACCGATACGGTCTCCATCGTATCGATACGGTATGTCGAGATCTTCAAGATCTTTGAATTAAAATTTTCGACCGTTGCTTTGTCGGTTAATGGAATCAACGAACTTTTGATTTTCAGTTACCCGTATCGGTACGCCCCCTAGGCGTACCGATGCATTTTTTCAACTCAGATTCTAGTGAGCAAATATCGTACCGATACAGCCTTGCCATTTGATACGCCCCTATTTTTACTCTTTGTCCGTTTCGATACACCTCTTCGCGTATCGATACGCTATTGTACAACGGCTATTTCTTCTTTCTATAGGTATTAATACGAGCTCTCGTGTACCGATACGGTAGGCTGACAGACATCATTTATTGCGGGAAACAAGCTCTCCAACAGATATATTGAATACTCCAACCACCCAAACGAATAAAAATCAATAAGTGGGTATAAATACAAGTCTCCAATGCTGCTACAACAACTATTGAACATTCATTGATCAACATTCAAGCAAATTCAGCCTCTTTGAGCTTTTAGAGTCAAACCCTTCTAAACCCAACTTGTGTATTTCATTGTAATCCTTTGTTTCAAGTTTGGGGTTGTGAGAAATTTTATTTGGGCAAACAAATTAACCTTTGAGAGGATATTCTTGTGTTTGCAAAAACTTTCTTTATAAAAGAGTGAATCATTTAAAGCTTTGGGTAAAAAGCTTTGAACTTGTAACGGTTGCCTCCTAAGCCTAGAAAAGGGGAAGAATTCTTAGTGAATTGTTTGAAATCCTTAGCGGGGAGCTAAGGTAGTGGATGTAGAGCTTGTTAGAAGCTTTAACCACTATAAATCCTTGTGCCTTCAATTTTTCAATTTCCTTTTGCTTCTCTTCAAATTTTAATTTGCTAGTTCACCCCCTCTTGGCCATTTGTCAACGATTGATCATCCTAACAGAAACACATTAGATTCTCAGTCTTGGAAGAGTACAATCTTAACTTTAGGGTCTTGTATCCACTAGACACCTTATGACAACTCCTAATTACCCTAGGGTATCCTAGAATTAGCTAAACCTAGGCTCTGATATCACTAAATATAACATCCTGATCCCATTGGATCTGAGACACTATATTCGGTTTGCTTTTAACCTGACCCATAACATTTTCGTTTGATTTTCAAATCCCAAGTTTAGCCAAAATAACAGTCAAAACAAATTATTTAGAATAAGTTTTATAATAGTTTCAAATTCAAAATGTAAATTTGAGCTACGTACGAATAAAACACCGTATATCAAAATAAAGTATATATAAAGTTACAGATTACAATAAGGTCCTATGGATACATATGCCTACAACTAAAATCAAGGTACTGTACTCAAGTTGATTCAGTGCTAAGAAATCCTCGTCGATGTGCTCCTCCAAAGGGTGACCTGTCAACCTACGCATGAGAAAACAACACATTTGCACCCTGAGCTAACATAGCTCAAGGGTACAAGTCTACTCTACAAAACTTCATGATACTCATAAAAGTAAGCATGCAAGATAAGCAATGAGTAATAAGCACGAGTAAGTAAGCAAAAACATACGTTCTCCCCTAAAGAGACAAACATGTTTAGCATGGAATCACCTAGTCATCAGGCTAGCCTTACGTGTACTCGAGATTACCCAGACATCGAGTACATACCCTCATTAAATACTCAGAATCACCTACGCACCAGGCATGAACGGGATTATCTATCCGAGATCACCTAGACATCGGATATGGAAAAATAATGCATATTCAGAATCACCTAGCCATCGAGTAGCATGTGTCACTCAGAATCACCTATACATCAAGTGTGCGAATAGAAAGAGATATTATTGTAGTACAATTCCTCGGGTATCCGGATCTTATATCAAACAAAGGCCCCGTGGTATAAAACATTGCTGCATAACCATACCATCATATGGTTACTATCAACATATAAGTCACACAAGGAAAATTATCGAGTTCTTAAGTTTTATGCTCAAGTTTAGGGCAAATTCTTAGTTTCTCAGTTTTACATCTCATTTCCAGCCAGTAGGAGTCTATTGGATCGAACGGTATAATTTTTCAGCCCTCTAGGCAAAAATTAACATTTTTGGGCATATTGCCTTGGGGGCATCGATACCCAATAGTGCATACTGATACGCCTCTCTGAGTACCGATACCTAACCTATACATACCGATACTCAACTTTAAGGAGAGGGATTGACCGTCAACCCCGTACATGTACACAAGGACTGTGTACCGATACTCCATCAGTATCAATATGCCTCCAAGCGTATCGATACAATTTTTAGCTACTAGAATTTCAATGGAATGGGGGTAACGATACGGCTCGAGCCTGTATCGATACTCCCTTTAAATTTTCCATGTTTTCATCCTTTAGAACACAAGGTATCGATACAGCCTTCCCGCATATCGATATCGAAGCCCAGAAATGGCTTCCAAGGCTCGAGAATTCACCTTCCAAGCCCCTAAAACAAACCCTTGACTCCTCAAAATAATCCTACAATCTAGGGAAGGTTATTAAGAAGGTTCACTACCATTTTTACACCATTTTAACCCTAAATTTGAATTTCGCCATTAACAACATATTCAAGCACTTAACACCCAAAAGCTTAAGCAATGCAAGGAAAATCATAATTATGAAAAGCATGAAGCATATGGGAGATAGAGATGTACAAACCTTGCTAAGAACGCAGAACCCACTTACCAACAAGTCTATCATCATTTTTTCTCCTTCCCTTTGGTGCGAGATGATTCTCCAACTTCTTTAACTAATCAGCAAAGGTAAAAATGGATTTGTTACACTCCCAAGAGAGTTGATATGAGCTTTTAACGAAATTAAAACATGAAATTTGTCCTAAAATACTCCCCAACTAAAATCCCTAATCAAAACCCATTTTCTTCATCTTACACCAAAACCAAAGATTCTTACCATAAAATGTAGATCATGGTGAGGAGATAGACATTTTCAAAACTTGGGCTGAGGATGAAAGAATGGGAAGATAAAGCTTGAATCTTTTACTTTTCAATGGCTATAGTTTTTACGGCAGAGAATATGATTTGTAAGAGGAAGAATGAGAGAGTTATGAAGGCGATGAAATCATGGGCAGCCTTTCAAATGTGAAATTATGGGGATTGACTGTCATTCTTTTACCCATAGGGAAAATTACCCACATGGTTCTCCCTTTCATCTCCTTTTAGACCAAGCCTCAAAACTAGCCCCACAACCTCTCAAAGGCCCAAACGGTTATTACCCACCTCCAACCTAAGGCCCACGACCCGGGTCACACTAACCTTTTGACTCAAAATTTTGGGTCGTTACATATATGGGATAATATCTACTTACACAGAATGTAAAACTCATAATTTTACATATTTTGTGGATCGTTGGATGGGTGAAGTAGATGGCTGAGATTAATTCTTTACTTTTTTTCAAGTGATAATCTTCACATAACCCACTATTAATCTCAGTATCCATTTCACTCATCCAACGATCCAAAAAATATGTAAAAATTAAAAACTCTTACACTAGACATATCCATATACATACATACATATATATATATATATTAGCATTTGAAAGTGGTTAAATGGAGTGGGACATCAGCTATCTTTTCTGGGGTCTTGTGTTAGATTTTGATTAAACATGCTATTAATTGATCATCTCGGATGCTATGATTTCTGAAATCTTTTGATTGGCTTCTTCATACTACAAAGCTTTCGGCTAAGTATACTTGTAAAAAAAAAAAACAGAAACTTTATTGCAATAAAAAGAATAAAAATCAGATGGCTACTGCTCATCCTCTCTTGTAGTGTTGTCTTTTTCCAGCAAGTCCTCATGTTATTATACATCTTGGTCAATGAAAAACACAACAATCCTCTGCTTTATTTTCTTAAATTTATTGACAATGACACTGCTTTTTAGTTTTTATAGTCGTCTTAGGCTGTGTTTGTTTCATTGAAACTTTCAGAAAATATTTTCTGTATTTATTATGTTTTTTTCATAGAAAATAACTTGATAAGTGGAAGATGAAATCAGTTTTTTTTAGTAAAATGAATTTTTCTCTTCAAAAGAGTAATTTTCAGTTATATTGAAAATTAGTTTGAATCCATTTAAATGTTTTCCAATATTATTAAATATACACATTTATATTTTTTATTTTAATGATATTTAATATTCTTATTAAATAATAAATTACTAATATAATTATTACTATTTATTATTTTTAATAAAATTATCATTTAATAATATAATAATATATTTAATATTACTAGTTATTTTAAATTTTAAATATTATTTTAATTTTTTTGAAAAATACTTTATATGAATATTATAGAAAAATTATGTCAATATCAGTATAATTATAATATATATAAATCAATATTTTATATATTTAATATTAATATAATATTTTATTAATAAATTATATTACTAAACTATTAGTATTTGAAACAATAATATTGTATTAATAATATTTTAATATTAATAAAAACATTTTTTTCTAAAAGAAGTAGATTTTTTGAAAAATAATCAAACAATAAAAAAACCTTTCACATCTAATGATTCGAACATCATAAAATCTATCTATATACCATACCGAAAAATATTTACTATAAATATTTATTATATGATGGATGGGTTTACTATGTGCGACGAACACCGCTGAACACCGTTGAACACAATTAAATTAATTAATAAAGATTAAAAAATTTAAAGACTCAACATACAATTAATAATTATTTAAAAATATTTAATTAAATTATTTTCTATATATTAAATTTCTAAATCTTTTTCAATAATTAGATCAAATACCAACCATAGCCAATTTAAAAAATAAAAACTCTAAATATTTTTCCTTTGCCATTTCAGCCGCCACAGTTGTTAAACACCGTCCGTCGGTGAGATTGTCGCCGCCACATCACCATCCATGTGTGACTGCATTTTGAGCCTCACAGTCTTTCTCTGCCGTTCGTGCAGCACATTCGATAAGATAAGGTTTCTATTGTTTGTTTTTGATTCGGACTTGGGAGATAATTGTCGTTTCCCGCCGTTTTCTGTTCCCCGACTTTACCGACGTCTATTCCAGTATCCCATAATTCTCAAGCCCTAACCACCACCCTAATCCTAATTTTCAAATTAGGCCAATTTAGAACCCTAATTCCTAAATTGAGAATCTTAATTCTTAAATTAGAACCCTAATTCCCAAATCCAATTCTGAATTCCTAATTTGAAACCCTCGATCCGTACCGGTATTTTATTTCACGAGTACTGGTATGCGGTTAAATGAATACCAGTACTGTATGCTTACCGATACAGAAATAGCTCACTAGAAAATATTTTCAAAGGGGTATACCGATACGTGGGGGAACCGTACCAATACGCTAAGTTGGAATTTTTGAATTCTACTTTCCTGTGAGTATAAAATTTTATTTTTAAATGCATGCATCCTTAGATTTTATCTTTTTTACCGTAGATGATAGATCTAAACTTAACTTCTTCAAAACAAGTTAAGACTCTCAACAGAAAAAGAGTGTGAGTTGCTCGATTGCACGTTTTGATTTTACTGATGATACGAAGTCGAAAGATATATCATCGAAAAAAGAGCTCAAACTTTTAAAGTGAATACAATGGTATGTATAAATCATTCTTTATTAGTTATATTTCATCTTAAACTTTGATATTATTTGTTTGCTTAAAAGTAATTGTTGCCATATGATATGTAGGTACAGGAAAAATTCACAAAATTTCATGATAATGGAGAAACATCGAAGGTTGAAAGTTCTGAAAAAAATGAGGTAGTAACATGATAAAAAATATATTTTTTGTAGTAGGGTGGAAATTTGAAAGAAATATTATACAAATATTTTATTTGAGTTGAATATATGATCAATTACTTTTTTATTGTGTAGGTTGGAAAAGAAAACAAACCTTGTAATTTTGAGATTGAACTATGATTGCAAGATTTATTCGCAAAGCTCAAATCAAATGTAAAATAAGAAAGGTGTAAACTATAAACATATTTTTTTAATATTTACGTTTAATTTTCATGTTATTATCATTTTCAAGAGTTAAATGTTTTTTATGCATGATAAATATGAGGAAAGAGATTTGTTATCAGAAAATTTCAAAGAAACTGGTATGATAACCGATGCATACAAACAATATTTGGAGTACTTAACACCTGGAGAACCCAGAATTTGTACGAATATTGATACTTGGAATAATACATCCAACACTCTTTACATGACCAAAAATAATATTTTTGACGTTGCTAATGCTCGTACTGTTTTTCAAAAAAATGGTTATCTGATTGGGTATTATAGATTAAATTATTAAATCTTTTACATTATCAATATTTTTTTTCTTTTTTCTGTTATTAATACAAGTGTTTTTATTATTTTTAAATATTTAATAGTTTATCGATCTCTATGTGTACAATTTGCACTCAAGATAAGAGTCTATGCCAAAGAAGTTATATCTGTCTCTGTCCTTTCAGGTAAAAAATAATTTATGGGCTAGGGATCACATTATTTTTAGTTTATGATTTCATGACATTTTTAAATTTAATGTTTGCCTTAAAGTATCGTTATCAAATTTTTCACACATGCTCAGAAGGGGAAAATATTAGTATTTTCAAATCTCATTCCCGGTGGACAGAGAACTTTATACTTATTGATAGTAGTAATGTTGAACAAGTATATTTAGAATTTGTTGTTTAATTGTATGTAGTTGACAATAATTTTTAACTCACATGATTTAGCAGGTATATGTGTCTTTACATGATGCAAAAGGCAAACATTGTTTTTATTAGTTGCTGATGTTGTGGAGGGACATAATTATGTTTTGGACTCTCTTGGCGTCAATGAAGTGCGTAAAAACATTGCACAAAATATAGTAAGTTCTTTATTCATTTATGAGAACTAATATAATTAATATAGTTTTTAATTATCAATTTCTTAATTTTATTTTGACTTATTATGACAGTTGAGTGAAGATCCACTTATGTATGAGTGTTGTTCGACTAAGCTAAACCATTACACTCATACCCTTAAAGTTTTTGACCTGAGCACTAACGAGGGATTTCCACCAAGCCCCAGGCTACCTATTATCTCTAAGGCAGAGGAGTGTTCCATTTTTTTCTTGCCTTGGAAAAACATTGTTACCTTATTAATTTCTTTTACCCTGGCATAATAATAATAATAATTTTTTCTGAGCTTAGTTTAAAAAAATTCTAAGTTTGCTTAGGAACTAGATGCATACTACGTGGTAAGTGAAAGTTCAATTCCCTAAACTAGAGATCAATTGCCAAGCAGATCTGACATTACTATTCTGCTGGCATAGGCAAACTAAAGATTAAATTTCTTCATCGGACAGACTATTCTAGAACAATTTCAACTTGCCTAACAAACTGTTAGCATACTTCAAAATTTGTTTGAGGCAAAATTTTCTTTTTCTTTTTTTAGTGGTTCGATATGCATGACATACATAGCATGACATTAGAAATGAATGCAGGCATGGCATAAATGTGAGGCAACGCATACCCCCAAACCAAAAATGTGCATTGTCCTCAATGCATGAAAACAACACATATATGCAAATAACAGAAAAATAAAATGCATGAACATGTGAAATGCAAAGGAGTTTAGGAAGAAGATGACTCCCCTGCGGAGACTTCCTCTCGTGTGACGTGGGTTTTTCTCTTGATAAATGTCTCACGATCAGGTGCCATTCTTTTTCTTCATTTCATGCTTGGCTTTGAGGCAGCAGTGGAAGCTCCAACTCCCTTGATAACCTGCACTGGCTCCTATGCGGTAGGCGTGGCGGCAGACGAGGCTGGGGCAGTAGGTGTTGTGGCAGGCTTCTTCTGAACTTTTTCTTCTGACACTGGTAGCGTTTTTGACTTAATAGATTTAACTTGAACTGGCGAGACTAGGACGGTGGCATCTGAGTGTGTCGGGGTATGAACTGATCGGGTACTGGCTGGCATGGCATCATCGCTGACAAAGATTTCTATAGGAAAATATGAGAAAGGCTGGCATAAAGTCTGGGAGAGTCTTTCAGCGTTTCCCTGATGGCAACATCCCTAGCATGAGGATAATGCCACAGTTTGACATTTTGCTCCTCAGCTCTCTCTAATTTCTGGAGAATTATCTCCTAGCGATGGTGGATCTGGGAGAGCAATGCCACAGAATTAGCTGGCATAGGAGTGTTAGGCTCTGCCTTCAATACTTTGGGCTTTGGCGTTGATTCTTTTTCTTTCCTCTTTCCCTTGTCCTTTGATTTGGTGGTAGTGAGTTGCCTCTATAGGGCCGGCATGATTGTGGTACCCTTAATGTCTTGGCCTTTGTCTGAGTCAATCTTGGGCACACTATGCCTCATGCAAATGTTAGAAATTAACAAAAGAAAGAAGAAATAACCTTTAGGCTTACCAGCACATTTATATGTCTCCTAGATGATGATCCAGCCGACATTGATTTTTTGGTCAATAATGATTGAGTGCAGCAGCGCTAGCCGTTCCTCTAACACCGTTTTTTTGTGGGTGGTTGGCATCATATTTGCCTTCAAAAAGTGGTTATACCCCTTTGGTTGAGATTTTAGTGCCAGTATCTTGATTGTTCGGTGTCCGTTGGTGGACTCAATCTATTTCGTGCCTGGTTCATACAGATCCGCCAGTAATTTCTTCCTCTTGGCAGCAATCATTGATTTGGTATACTCTAGATGTTTCTCTTCGGCATCCCCCAATTTGAACATGTCATTGATATAACCCTTATCAAAATGCAGGCATGTGCCTCGAATCATCAAGAAATGGTTATCTTTGGTGGTCAAGTGGGCATAAAATTCTCAGATAATATTCACAAAGACCTCTCCCTTTTGTTGGCAGATGAGTTCCCACTTGTGCTTGTTTACGACCGCCATGAAGTCCGAAGGAAATCCCAAGGTTGGCTCATCTTTGAAGTCAAAGTACTTCTCATAGCAAAATGATCTTGAAGCAAAGTTCGCTTTATACTTTTTACGAATCTTTTCATTGAAAAAGATTTTGAAGGGCGTGGATGAGGAAGCCATGGAAACAAGTTGAAAGCTTGATCGGTTTGGGAAAGAAAAAGAAGAGAACGAATCTTTGTGTTCTTTTGTGATAAAGAAAAACAAAAGAAAAATGAAGAGTCTTTAACTCTTTGAACGGCTAGGGTAGGTTAAAAACTAAAAAGGTTGAGTGTTTTAATAGGGATATTAAAGTGACTGATTTAAGAGGGAGTAATGATGGATAATTGAGTGTATGAAAAAAAGGGTTTAAGTGATAAGGATGATGTGATAAGGGTTTAAGTGATAGGGTAGGTTTAAAAGAGTGAAGTGATAAGGATTTAGGTGATAAGGGTTTAAGTTGAATTTAAATTTCAACTTATCCAATTTGGGCGGCTAGGGTAAAGGTTCAACAACTATTTTCACTTTCTTATGAGCCGACTTTTCACCAAGTTAGGGTAAATCTTTTTCCTCCAAATTTCCAATCGCTGTATGGCAAACCCCTACCCTGGCATTGTATCTGGCATGCAGAATTCTCCCAATTTGCAATCGCCTCTTTCCAGGTCCCTGTCTCAGCATTATGCCTAGCACACTAAATCTGCACATTCTCAAAGAAAACCTCTCAACGCAGAAAAATCAAAAAGAAAAATTTAAAACTAGTAAGAAAAAAATAAAATTACTAAGAAGAAAAAACATCTAACCTACTATGTACAAAATTTTCAAAACCTGACGATAATGTTACGGTACCTCTGCCAAGAGGATAACCTCTTTAACATTCCTCATATCGCCTTCCAAATAGTGCTTTAATTGTTGACTATTTACCTTGAAAATTTCTCCCAACTTTAAATTTTTAATGACCACAACACCATGGACATATGGCTTTACAACTTCAAAAGGGCCTGACCACCTTGACTTAAGCTTGCCTGGAAACAATTTAAGCCTTGAGTTAAATAACAGAACACGTTGGCCTACCTCAAATTGTCTTGGCATTATCCTACGCCATGCTAGAGTTTAGTCCTCTCCTTGTAGAGTCTAGCATTTTCATAAGCTTGTGTTCTCAACTCTTTCAACTCATTTAGGTCCAATAGTCTTTTTTCTCTAGCAGCTCTTTATGCCATATCAAGTGTTTTGATTGCCCAATATTCATGGTGCTCTGTTTCCATCGGTAGGTGGCATGCTTTTCCAAAAACGAGTCTAAATGGTGAAGTACCCAAGAGAGTTTTAAAAGTTGTACTGTAAGCCTACAAGGAGTTATCCAGTCTCAAGGACTAGTCATTCCTAGATAGATTTATAGTCTATTCAAGGATACTCTTGATCTCCTTGTTTGAAATCTCGGCTTGCCCATTTGTTTGGGGATGATATGCCGTGGCAATCCTTTGTTGAATTCCATATCTGCACAAAGCTTTAGAGATTAGTTTGCATTTAAAATGGGTACCCTCATCATGAATAATCACTCTAGGGGCACCAAATCGAGTAAAAATGTGTTTGTACAAGAACTTGCCAATGGCCTTGGCATCGTTCGTTGGCAATGCAACAGCCTGAACCCATTTTGAAATATAGTCAACATCTATGAGGATGTATAAGTTACCAAATGATAGAGGAAATTGATCCATGAAGTCTATCCCCTACACAAATAAGTCCACAAGCATGATGTTTTAGAGCGGCAATTGGTGTCTGCTAGAGATGTTTCCTGTCCGCTGGCATCGGTCACATGTATTGGCATAGTTATGGGCATCTTCATATAGTGTGGGCTAAAAGAATACTGACTGCATCACCTTGGCCGCAGTCTTCATCCTAGCAAAGTGACCTCTATACGGTGCGGTATGGCATAGTTGAAAAATGTTTTCCTGCTCATCCCCTGGCAAACTGACCACCAGTTTTAGTACTGGTCCCAAGTCTGGAAGTAGGATATTCAAAATCATTGATTGAAATCCTCTCAAGGATGCCAACTGCCTCTGTATAGTTTTTGTCAAGAAGTGAGCCGTTTGTCGACGCATCAACAACTGTTATGCTTTGCGCATTAAGTCCATTGTAGAAGGTCTCTATTTAGGTCTATTTTGGGAATCCATGCATGCGACATCTCTTCAACAGATCTTTATATCTCTCACAGGTATCCTCAACTTGGCTGTGAGTTTAAGTGGCTGGAATCGTAACAAAATCTTTTGGTATAGATCTCCCCATGAGGTGACAGAACCAGGTGGAAAAGAACTTAGCCATGCTTTTGCTCTATCTCTCAGAGAAAATGCAAACTACTTTAGCTTCATTGTATCCTCTAATACTCCAGGCTGCTGAAATAGCTGGCAGACTTCCATGAACTGCTTCAAGTGTTGCCTTGGATCTCCAGTATGTGGTCCATCAAATTGTCCTATATTCAAAAGCATTTATATCATTATCGGTTTGAGTTCAAAATTGGGTATCTCTTCCTCGGGAACAATTAGTTCTGGCATCAAATTGTCAATGTTTGGTGTTGAATGTTCTCTAATAGGTATCTCTTCCTCCACGTTAACAGCTGGGGCAATAGGAGCTGGAGGTATTCCATGGTTATTAGGTGGATTTTTATCATTTCTAACACACCATTTCCTCGATTGCCTTGTTTAAGCCATCTCTCGAATCCTTTTCTTTAACCTTCACAGGGTTCTTTCGATTTTCAGATCGTATAGCCAATCTTCCACCACAGGGCAATTTCTAGTCATAAGCCGATCAACAAAAAGAAATTAAATAAATAAAAAATAAAAAAAGACAAGTAAAAATATAAAAACAACAAACTCCATTGCAATCCCTGGCAACGGCGCCAAAAACTTGTTCGACTGTGTGAGTGCTTGGCAAAATGGCGAAAAAATGTATTAGAAATGTATGAAACCGTTGCCAAGACCAAGTCTTTTGCGTGCAAGTATACACGATATGCAAGTAATACAACAGTAAGCTGATTTATCGATCCCACAATGATTAGCCAATAGTTTAATTGCTTAGCTTGTTTACTTGTCAAGGAAAAAGTATTGGTTGATTTGAAGTGGGTTTTGAAAATAGTTTAAAAGAAAAAGAATGAAAGAAAAATAGATCTGGCACAATGAGAGTTTAAATGAGTGCTGAGCATTGGCATGGGATGCCTGTTTTTCACGCTTTTCATGTCAGCCTTTAATAATTTTCTGCCTTGATATTATTTGCCGTGTAGATTCAAAGTTGGCCTTGCCTCTCTCGATGGCAATGCCCGAAATTAACCATGTAAAAACCCTTATATCTCTATAATGAAGTTTTCCATAAATCAATTTGATTAAGTTCCAATCTATACTCCTAAGGGGTAGACTCACTCCCAAAGTAAGTTTATCTACTTGAACATCTTCTGTCGAAGCATCTCGCCTTAGTATCCGGCAATGGATCGTTGCCCCCTAAGTCTGTTAAGATATTAAGGTGCAATAAGCAAATAATGCCAGCGGTCGCTTGGCAAAGAATTTAAAAAACTGAAGAAAATGCCAGATAGGGGAAACAATACCAAGGCATTTTGGATTATTAGAAACAAAACATAGAAACAACGTTCAACGCAAACATCCCCCACCAACTATTAAATTAGTTCATGGTGAGGGTATCAAACCAAAAACCTTTATCATTTTCTAACAACACCATCATTTAAAAATAAAAATAACTAGACAAAGAGAATGGGCTAGAAGGGGGTCGGTCGATACAACCTTTCAAGGTCCAAGCTCTCGGTCAATCTGGTCGAACCACATCTCCTTGGTGCAGCCTCTCCAAGTCGATCATTGATGATTGGTTAATGTCGATTATGTGCTTGCTTGAGTTCTTTAAATAGGCGTGCAAGGATAACCTAGGATAAGCCTTGAAAATTGAATTTTGAATGCTCAAGTTAAAAGGGATGTGATCATCTTATCCTATATTTGAATCCAAGGGCTGACGCCATCAAGGTCCAATAGCTACTTGGCTGGGCATCAAACTCCTCTTAGCTGCCAACCGGTGCTTCGGTAAGTTTTGGTCCATCGCTGCCAACGACAACTTGGCATTCTCTCTGGCATTCCTTTCTTTCTACGCTGCACTGCTCTGCCATGCCTGCAAAATAATGCCAACAAAGTAACCTTTCACACTGGCATAACAAAATTCCTAACTCCTTATACAAACACATGGATTTTAAGGCTAAATGTACTTAAAGGCAAGCAAAGATAATGAGAAATAAGCATAAGATTTAGTATTTTGAGGATTTAACATGTGTCATGCTCATTTAGGTAGATTATTTGAAGATGTTGCAAAATTTCCAATCTATTTTCTTGAATTACCGAAGCAGCCAAATTCATACGTAATTTAAATTTAAAATAAAAGTTAATTTTAATATGCCTATGAATTTTTTTATTAAATTAATTTATTTTATATTGAATTCAGGGATGATTGTGGCATGTACATATTGAAGTATATAGAAGTCAATAAAAAAACTAATTGGTCGAAGATTATTTTCACGGTAAAGTATATCATATAGTTTCATTTAGCTATTGTGTGATATTGAATAACATGATATATTTATTGTGTAACGCAAAAAATGAGAGTTGAACAAATGAAAATTTTGTTAAAACTTGTTACAAGCAACCACAATAAATTTGATCTTTTCAATAGTCGTGAACTGCCCATACAGGATTCAAAAGTTGAGAAAGGAATGGGGTAAAGAGAGCTAAACTAACAGATGCCAGTTAGCAATAATTGGCTAAAATTTATAGTTAAATCATATTTTTCTCTTTTGTACTTTATAATTGTATCATACCATGATCAAAAGAAATAGAAGATGTTATATATCTGGGGTTTCTTTTTTCTTTTTGTTTTTTCTTTCATTTTTTCTCTTTTTCTTTTCTCTTAGGCGCTTTTTCGTGTTTTCACCTAAGATTTGCTTATCTCAAAACGCCCTTTCGAGTTTTCACTTTGACATCCCTTTGTCCTCACAATCTTCTTGCTTTTCTCCGACAAGCTTGAGTTCTGATGTAGATGACACTCGTCTTCTTACTTCGGCTCACTCTCACAATTTGGCACTTGAGGCCTTTTCTTTGCTTAAACCTTGATATACCTCTTTCAACAAGAAACTTGAATGTCGAGGTCAATTTTAGTCTTTGGCCCATCATACCAAGCCTTTATCTATATCAAACATTAGGGTGATCAAATGCCTCAACTCCCTGAGCTCTTTTCTAAGTTCAATCTTCATTTTTGAACACATCAAAGCATCTTGGAAAATACCAATTGTAGGTCACTATATTTTTCTGACATGCATTGTTGTCATCTCATATGTGGTATTATTGCCCCATTTTCTTCGGCTCGATTGGTTTGTTGGCACTGACCCATCATGTAGAGTCATCCCTCTCCTAAACTATTAGGACAAACAAATGACTCAAGTCCCTAAATTTTTCTTAGGTTCATTCTCCCTTGTAAATCAATTATGGTAAAATCATGCTCTAGATCTTTCGAAGCAATACAAAGAAATCCTTTTGTCTATTAAAAGTGTCACTTTTGGTGATCGTCCTTTCAATATAGGATACCTTTATGAATCAGCTTACATGATCAAGAAAACCTGAATTTTTAATATAAAAAAAGGAAAACAAAATAGGATGCCCTAGATACAAAGTGCAGGAGCGCCTCAAATTTAACCTTCATGTGATCATTTCAAGTATAGCTTGTGTCTATGAAGACTTTGAATGTTGTGGCGATATTTGAAGTTGTGAAATTTCTCTAGATCGCTTGGTTCATCCTCATGATTATCGTATTGCTTGATCCATTCAAAAACTACTCTTTCTAGTTCTCATTATTTTTCTCTATTCATAAATGTGTTCAAGCTTCCCGGACTTGTTTAACCAGTAGAGTGCAAAAATATCATTCTAAGAATAAAATTCTAAGTGCATGTGTGTACTTCTGATTGTAACTAGCCATTATTGTATTTTTATTGTCATACTCTTATCTTTAAAGACTCATTTCTAGCGTTAGGGTATTGAACAAGTAGAGCATAGCTCCTTATTAGGTTTGTCAACCCCATAGCTCCATCAGAGTGCTCCGAGATTTATTCAATCGTTTATTCATTAATTCATTTATTTTTTTTATTCAATTTTTCATCATTTTTTTTAATTTTTTTGCTTTTTATTTTTTGTATTTTGGCCGCTAGTTACAATCCATGTATTCTTATTAGGGCATAGAAGGCTACACTTAGAACTTCAATTTCAAGCAACTCCACTCGGTTAAACTTACCTAGCTCACTTTACTTTTTATGAATTTTAGAGATTCTTTCATCATCGAACATCATTAAAAGATATAGTCTTGCTTATCGTGCTTTGTCAACCAGAGCAATTTGGGAAAGAAATCATGCTTCATCGTTATCACAACATTCGACTGATCTTTGCATCAGAATCAATGTCACAACATGAAAATGAGATCCAGGGGCCTACAAAGGTAAGAAGGGATATATATATTCATGGTTTCAAGATCATTGTATGTTGAGAAAAAATGCATCTTCATTGAAATAAAAATCAACAATCATGACATTTGCCCTTACAAAAAGATCTTTGCTACTTTTGGACCAATAGTAGAGTTGATTTCATGCATTACTTTCTAGATTGAACTTCAACTACTAATTGAACCTGCATGAGGTAGAGACACGGATAAATCAGACTCTTCTTGTATTATACTCTACACAATCTTGGAAGAATTCATCTTGATTCTCTGATTTTTTCACTATCATTTTATTTTCCCCCATCTCTTTTGCTTTCCCTTTTTAATTAACTTTTGCACCAGAACCCCATTGTTAACCAGTTTCTTGATTTTTTTCATCAATGGCCTATACTTTCTGGTGGCATGCCCCGGTGCCCCTAAGTTGAAATCACAAGCACTATTTAAGTCAAAATTGTGAGCAAATGAGCTTGGCATAACCTTTATCGGTCTAGGAGTGAGATAATGTCCTTCAATTAGATGAAAAATAAGTTAGAAATAGGCAGTCCAAATACCTCAGATTTGCACTCACTCAAGGGATTTTCGCGATGATTTAGAAGGATCAGTTGGTCTTCTTCTCTTGCGACCATGAGAACTTTAGAAGTGGCACGCGTTTATCTTCTTTCTTTCTTTTGCTTCTTGATTGTCTTGGTCTCTAAATTTAGGTCCCGGTTTTCTTTTTTGGATCCCATATTCTATCCTCTCTCTAACTGTCATAAGATCCTCAAACTTGCTCATTGATTTCTCGAGCATCATTATATCAAAGAAATGAGGGGGAAGGGTTTCATGAAACATGGGTGATATTTCCTCTTCAGTTGTAGGATGTTGTACCTGGGTTGCTAATCCCCGCCATCTCAAAGCATATTCCTTGAAGCTTTCATTAGTTCTCATCTTCATGCCTTGTAGAAATTGACGACTTTGCGCTAAGTTCATGGCATATTTGTATTGCCCCAAAAAGACTTTGGCTAAGTCAACCCATGACCGAATTTTCTCTTTGCTCAACCGATTATACCATACCACAATGGGTCCTATCAAACTATCATAAAAGTAGTGGATCTACAATTTTTCATCCTCTAGATAGCCTTCCATCTTTCTACATAACATAGTTAAGTATAACTTGGGACAACTAGTACCATCATACTTTCAAAGTTAGGAACCCTGAAATCAAGTGGAATGACCAAATTAGGGACTATACAGAGCTCTCTTGCATCCAAGTTGATGAAATTTTCAACATCTCTTCTGATCTTACTCACTTTCTCAAGTCTATATTCCAACTGCTTGAGTCTTGATTTTTTACTTTACCCAATTCTTTCCAATTTTTTGTCCATGATAAACTTCGACTGATTCTCGGGTTACTGCTATCGAACCCCAAGAATTTTAGATCATGAAAGGTAATGTAATGTCGTTAAATGATAATGTCATGTTAAATATGTAATGAATTTGCAATGCAATGCTAAAGTGTAAACATGTATGCAATAAGGTATTGATTCCAAAAGTGATCCCCATAGAATAACTTTCATTGAGACTAAAAGGTTTCGTTTACATCAGATATTAGATATTTACAAATAATGCCAAGCCCTCAACACATTGTTTCTTCATCTAAGTGTCAAGTCAATTCCTTTTCTTAGCTTCATGTTGGATCGACATTCTGTCTCGATCTGGTTGTCTCCAAGTTAGGTTTGGACTCTTCTTTATCTTTATCGCTTTAGGTGATTTGATGGGTGACTCTTGAAAGAATTGCTTCTTAATTTGATTGGTGTATTTTTTGGAGACTACCCCATACTCATGTCCTTTTTTACCCAATCACGAATACCTTTTTTCATATATGAACGCTTTTTATATTGATGGCCATTTGCGAATCAATACATTATGTGGATGTAATGCAAGTGGATGAACAATTATCACATTATGATGATGTCATGTAACTACAATGCAAATGAACATTCTATGCCAATATGATGCAAATGTCAAAAAAATAAACAAATTAGTATGAAGTAAAATAATCAAAAGGAAATGATAGAAGATTATTGTGCGGAATAAAAACCTACTCGACATGATTTCTACCCAACATACTTTAGCACAAAATAAACCCTATTTGCATGATATTCTAGTTCTCTAGGATGTCCGCATGGCTCTAGAGGGGTGGGCTCTTATATTCGTTGTATGCAGTTTTGGTACTAAAAGGGTACCTAAACTGTCCTCGATATCCCCTACTAAGCGTAGCAAGGCCACCAATCATCACCCATTATAGGCTCCTTTTAATCAAGTTCAATTTGGGGGGACCCATTTTCTATGTATGTACGGAGAAACAATATTCCCACTAAAACATAGGGCACTCGAGCTCCAAAGGTACTTGTTAGGCCCATACGGAAAAACGTATCCTCACGAAAGCACTAGCATTTCCCCCACTTAAACGAACGAGTTTATATGCCAAATTTTAAATGCGTTAAAATAAACTCACATTTATAAATAAATATTAATTTAATTATCACATTAACTTGCAACTTTCGATATTAATAAGAATGGTAATCATCTTTAGGCATGACTCTTTTTTTTTTAAAAAACAAAAAATTGTCCCACTGGAGTCGTCATGCTGTAGTGACTAATTTAAAAATTCATATCGAAGTTTCCCACTATTCTTGAAAAAATTGATTTTGGGGGGATTTCTTGAATAGCTCGTATTTTTGAAAATAAAAATGGAGTCACCACCGGTCACTTGGATTAGGTAGATCGGACACCGAAAAATAAACCATAGATATTCATTATTTTGGGTTCGGGAGTCGATTACGTGTGGGGAAGGGTTCGCACCCCTATTACGCCCAAACTTGGTACCCACAATCAATTACCATTTTATTAATATCAGATTTTGCGAATTAAAGTGACGATTAAATCAAAATTTGGTTATACATGCGAGTTCATTTTAAAAAGTTCTAGTGTTCGAGGAATAAAAGAAATACCACCACCTATTTCTTAGACACTAGCCACGTTTATCCTCAAAAAAAAGAGCGCCGCATTAACAGTTTATATCCCAAATGCAACATAAAATATGACATGACAAAATATACAAAAATAAAAGCATGAATATTAAATAGCAATATACCATCAAGCAATAAATACATATATCTATATCATATAACCATACCATATATTATACACTATGTATATCGAATTAAAAACATACACTATGTAACGCATGAATATGTACATGTATGAAACATTGATGGAGGAGATGTTCAAAAAAAAGAAACATTGCAGGAGGAAACCACCTATATGAACATATGTCAGTTTAAAAAAAACTATATAATACCACTTAATGATATGCAACATATGAAAGGATGCGTACATATATATTAAGATATAGGTAAAACGAAGCAAGCATATAAAACCAACATTAAATGCTTAATTAAATAAATATAACGGAACAGAAATGGAATAAAAAACATAGTAAATAAAGGGAAACAACATAAATCCAAAGAGGGAAACAACGTAAATACGCGTGGTAAACATGGTAAGCAAAAAAAAAAAGACCAACTTCCATTCACTTTCTCGGTTACAGAATCGAAAAGAAAAGAACCCCCACACCAGAAATTCTTCCATCAACCCTTTGAAACCCTAACCCACAGATCCCATTTTTAGACCAGTTCATCGGCGGCCACCCTCGAATTCGAGACGTGCTCGGTGTTGGCCTCTTCCAGTTCACAGAGTAAAGAACGAGGACCAACAAATTTGGTAAAAAAAAAGGGAACCTCAAAAGCAAAAACACAAAGAAACCGGGGTTTGGGCTACCTTTCAAGAACGACAGCCATGAACCGGTTCGGGATTCTTCAGTCACTGCTAAACGCAGGTAAGAAACTCTCTTTTTCTCTCTTTTGTATAAAAATCTCTCTTTTGTTTTAAGAAACCTTAAAAAAACTGACCCCCCATTTTACATATGTTGGTCTTGACAATTTATAGTCAAATCATTCTCCAAGCTGATTTACCCTCCTTTTATTTGTTATTGTATGTGATTTCTGATTCATCATTCCATTTGTTTGCTTGTGAATGATGAGCTCCCGTACGAGAGGGAAGGGGCAGCTGTAAAAGGTCGAATGCATGGACAAGGGACCATTGTTGGTTCTGTATAGCCGTTTAAAGTATGTAGACATGACGCGCGATGAGGGGCTCGGACGGGGAAACAGTAGTCCCGGTTGCTGGCATGATGTCTAGAGGTTACAAACGGGTCATTCGGTTCGGGTTATTTCGATTTGATTCATTTCGGGTATGATTATATTCGGTTTAAATTCGGTTCGGTTTGATTCAGTTCTGGTCTGGTTGAGTTTTAGTTCGGGTCTATGGTGATTTTGGTTCAGGTATTGGGTTGAGACTTCGGTTCAGTTAATTTTTAGTTGGGTTGGTTATTTTCAGATCAGTTGATTTCGGGTCGGGTCAATATTAGGTTAACAGTATATCGATTTTAGTCGGGTTTTAGGCCTAGTTTTCTACCCTATACATGACTTTTATATAGCTTTGTATATTTGGCTTTTTTGTATGTTGTGTGACAATTCACATCTCATCTTTATTTATTTTAATATATTTTTTATTTACCTTCTGTTCGAGTTGTTTTCGGTTTGGGTGAAATCGATGTGGTTCCTTTTTGGTTTGGTTGAAAATCAATTCGGGTCCATTCGGTTCGGTTGAAAATCGGTTCAGGTCTATTTTTTATTCAACTGAAATTTGGTTCGGGTTTAGTTTAGTTCGGTTTATTTCAGGTTTCGGATCAAATTCGAGTCATCATATTCGGGTCAATTTTGAGTATCGATTCAGGTAAATCGATCTGGTTTTCGGGAATCGGGTCAAGTTTGCCATGTCATGGTCAGATAGCGTGATCGACACGTGCGAGTAAGGGAGTCGAACGGTTTTTCCTTGAACCGATATGGATTGTTGGATTGTGAAGAGATCCTATGGATGAAGCTTGACTACACAAAAAACAAAGGATGAAGTTAGAGAGTTAATTTAAACTTATGGTTTAATTAAAATTGGGCTCTTAATGGGCCAATATGTATATATATTGTGAATGGACTAGATTAGTATATTTTTTAATATGGACTGATTATTTGATTTAAAATTGGACTTTTTTAGTTAGCTATATTAGTTATAATATCATAATAAAAATAAAAGAATAAATTAAATAAAATAAACAACTAAATGAAAAAGGAAACTGGTGATTAATTCGGAAAAAATTAGTGATTATAGCTTTGTATCGATTAGTTTGCGTACCAGAAAAATGCCACTTATGAGTAATTATGCAAATGATCTTCATTTGGATAGGAGTAAATTTATTAAGGTGGAGTGTAAAATCGGGGGCTTTCCTTTTCCTGTTGTTTGGCGTCGCTCGACAAGGGATAAAGTCAAACTGCCTGATTTAAAGAAGTTGACGTCCGATGAGTTAAGGGATTCTGAGAAATGTGCGGGGTGCATTGTTTGGAGGGTAAAAGTCCAAATGGTTGGGGTGAATCAAATTTTGACATGTTTTCTAAGGGGTCTCTGGCAAAAGTTCCAATACATACAGAGGCTTGGCCCTTCGGTGGACATGATCGCGTTGTGAGCATTCAGTTGGGTCATGAGGTAGAATCAGAGAACTTCTTTTATCCTTACACTGGCGTTCTTATTCGCCCCTACAAATATTGGACAAAGGCTAGGGCTAGCAAGGGGAAGAAGCGGATATCTTCGCGTTTGTCTATTCTATTTTCTTCTTCAGAAGAAGAGTGTGATTTTGTTAACTTTGAATGCAGGACAAAGAGGCATATGGATACTAGTGGCACCTCGTTGTGTATTTCTAGAGGTAATATAGAACAACTAGCTTTGCGCTTTATCGTGAGATGTGATTACTTTTTGTTGTACGTTCGATTATAACTTGTCAAGCTCGTGTTTTTTGTTGTCAGTAGGGGTGGTAATGCCTCCGTTGCAAGTGGAGAGACAAAGTGTGGCAAACCGGTTGAGAACTTATAGTTCGAGAAAACTTTTGACAACTGGCCTGGATAAGAGTTTGGTAAAATGCTAATGTTAAGTGTGGGAGTTGGAATTCCCGCTTTTGAGGACCCTGCAACCCCTTTGTCTTCGTCCTTGATTCCTTCAAGTTAGTTTCTTAGTTGTGTCATGTTTCTTTTACAAGTTGTTGCTTTAGTGTCAATCGTAAATTTATCGGTTTGTTATTGCTTCATAAAAACTATTGGTGTAGGTTCAACTATTGTGCATTGTTTCGTGGAGTGTACGCCAGTTGTTACTATACCTGTGGACACTACTTTGCCTGCAGACATGCCATTCCTATCTGTGATTGCACCAATTCCTTTGGTGTCTTTGCATTGCGGTCAGCCTTCTGGTGGAGGGTTTGAATCTACTGCTTCATAGAATATGTTATACCCTTGGAGGGGGTTGGGTATGCATTGAGTTGGTTTCACCCTAAGGCCACTTCCCAAAGATTGTCAGGATTGTACGCGAATAGCGTTGCTTCGCTCAGTTCTTGGACTAGCAAGAGAAAGTTTATTAAAGGGGTTGGGGTCTTATCCAGAAATTGGGTTGCGCTTAATATAATGTAGAAATGAATGTTAGGGCACTCATTGTGGAGAATGAAGGATTGTGTCTGCAACTTAATAGGTATGCTGCTGAGTTAAAAGAGTTGAGAGAAACATGAAGCAGAAATATGGGCACAAGTGTCTGAGCTAAATAAGAGACATTCAAAGAGAGTTTCTCAGATGGAAAAAGAAGTTGATCGTGTTGTCAGAAAGAAAAATCTAGTCTGTGATGCTATGGTAGAAAGTCTAAAAACTAAAATTCTAGAACTTAAAGAGAAACTGGAGTGTGCAGAAGATGCGGCCAGCGAGAGTACGGCTAAATTTTTAGGGGAGTTGACTGAATTGAGGAGGAGTCATGAGGATCAAGTAATGGTATTGAAGGCTACTTATGAGGTAGATGTGGCCGAAAAAGTTGAAGGAACTGCGAATGCAACCTCTGCTTTGATGATCATAGGTATGGAAAAGGTGTGGGATGTTGTTGTTCTAGGCTTCCAAGTGGCACACGGTCCTTTTAATGTATCTAACATGGATTTCAACGATCTTTGTGAGGTAGCGGTGGATTTTGACATAAGGAATCCCTTATGGCTTTTCTAGGAAAGTTTTGTTGCGGACTATATAGAGGTCATGGTTCCTCTTGTGGTTGAATCAAGCATGCCAACGCTCGCAGATGACCCAGCTGACATCATTGGTTATTATGTGGCAAGTAATACTGATGGAGCGAGCGGCTCCGGGGGGCTGTATAACTTTTATGTTATGGTTTCGTGTTTGATGTTATTCGTGCTTTAACTAGTAGAAATGTTTTTTTTTTCAGTTGTTTTATTTATCTAAAATTGATATTGTTAAGGCGTATGTATGTTGAGTCTTAATTGTGACATTGTTCCTTTTGAATTTTGTCAAAATGTGCATTATGGATGTTAAGTTTTATAATAAATAAAATTTTAGTGATTACACTTTGTGTGTGCTTGGGTCTCTTGCGCTTGGTTTTGGGAGTGGTAGATGACGTTTATTAATGCCTGTTGCAAAGTTTATATGGTTAGCTTGGCGGTGAACTTTTCTATTTATAGAGAGTTGTATTGTTCTGTGAATGGATAAGTGCTTATCAGCTTGTTGGTGTTTCATATTTTATTGGTCCGCTCGGGCAGCTTTAGCAGTGATTTATCATTTCGTTGTCATTATAATTAGACGACGGATTTTAGATTATGTGTAGAGAGGTTTGGATTGGTTGTAATAGGTACACGCTTGAACTGGTGCATTTATGAATTGGAAGTTTCGAGATAGCAGGATTTGAGGCGTTAGTTTGGGATTTTAAAATCTTAGAATTAATTGCTCATCTCAGCGGTTTTCGAGATTTAAACTATAAACATCTAACCTTGGATTCAAATTTTTGTAACCTAACTTGTGGGTAAGATATTCTTTCTGTTGTAACTTCTCTCTGTATCATTGTATGTGGTGATGGTGTTTGTGTCTTGCGGAGATGAGTAGCGCAAGGAGGCTTTACTCTGTAGATCTGAGTGGAGTGTGAGTCGCTCATTTGGATTGTTTGTGTCAGCAAAAAATGGTATTTGGAAGGCTATGAGTAATCATTTGTAGTAATAAACATTGATAGGCAGAGTATTTGGAAAACCTTTTTCTCAAGATTTTCCAAATACTATTGTTTGTTGTTGTTTGGGGCTGCACCGGGAGGCGGCCAATGTGGAGCTGATTGTCGAAGCTATCAATGTACGTTTGGTTTTGGTTATTTTTCGATAACTTGCTTATGCCTTTCTTTTTGCACAATACGAAAAGTGCAATATCAAATACTAGCAAGACTATACTAAATGAACATTTGTATGTTGCCGCTAATTGTCTGTCAGCTACTGGGAGTTTGTTGGCTTGATACAATCAGAGAGAACATGCTGATCACGAGAGCTAAATCAAAGTATGGGTTTCAATCGAGGGAAAGGTTTGATTTTGAGAAACAAACGAAAATTACAAATTTTTGATATGTTGGCGAAGTGAATGTCTACCATGTATTTGATTCCCATGAAAGATATCTTTGGGATATTTTGCGTTTTGCTTATGTTAATAATGTCGCATTTCCCCATTCGACTTGGCAGTGATGCGCTTCGCAACTGTTTCTTTCCTAAAAATAATATATTAACCTCTATCTTTTGGAAATCTATGAGGTATATATAAACAACAGACACGATTTTAGAATTAACTATGTGTTTTAGCATATTATTCATCATGCGTTTACTTAAAAGCGAAGGATGCCTAGCATTTTTTTTAGATTTTAATAGAATTTGGGGATGGTTTGTGTATTGTTTATTTTTTCCTGTTCTTATGTAAATATGTAGTGTGGCTTCATTATTTTTTTATTCGCGACGTCTCATTGTGATGAAAAAACTCGTGGGGAATAAGCTATACGGTTATACTTATATTCTAGTGCGTGGACCAGTTGACACATAAATATAAACCTTCAATCTTTACAAGCTTGTAAAGCAATTGGATAGTGAACGCTTGTCCTCTTGTAAGCATAGTTCGTTATTGGTCATTTTTTCTCATGTAATTACTTCGATCTCCCAGAGCGGATAGAACTTTTGCATGGCTACCTTAAGTTGGGAAAGTTCTTGCCCCTCGTGTGAAATAATATTTGAATGTTATACGCTTATTAGCACTTTGAATATTATACGCCTATCAGAGTGGATGGTATATTTTCGGTCGCTTTATTATGCACACTCTGCTTGGAAGTGGCTAACGAACCTTTATCTTTGCGGTCGCTTTACTATGCACACCCTGCTTGGGAGTGGCTAACGAACATTTATCTTTGCGGTCGCTTTACTATGCACACCCTGCTTGGGAGTGGCTAACGAACCTTTATTTTTGATGTCGCTTTACTATGCACACTCTGCTTGGAAGTGGCTAGAGAACCTTTATCTTTACAGTCCCATTACTATGCACACTCTGCTTGGAAGTGGCTAGCGAACCTTTATCTTTGCGGTCGTTTTACTATGCACACTTTGCTTGGAAGTGGCTAGAGAACCTTTATCTTTACGGCCGCTTATGCATACTCTACTTGGAAGTGGCTAGCGAACATTTACCTTTGCGGTCGCTTTACTATGCATACTCTGCTTGGAAGTTGCTAGCGAACCTTTATCTTTGCAGTCGCTTTACTATGCACACTCTGCTTGGAAGTGGCTAGCAAACCTTTATCTTTGCGGTCGCTTTACCATGCACACTCTACTTGGAAGTGGCCAGTGAATCTTTATCTTTTCGATTCTCGGGGGCGCTGAGGATCGAAAAATATTAGTAGGAGAAGTGTTTTTCATTAACCAAAACATTCACATTCAATGCACAATAGAATGTTCATAATAATAAAATGTTAAAACAGAATGCATGTTTATCAGTGCAAGTTAGGTCACACATTTGCCTGTTTGGTGCATCATTGCTTCGTGGTGAGTTGTCGTTCTCTCGCACCCTTGCTACAATACTTAGCTGCTAAATGGTCTGCAACTTTGCATCGGATGCCTTCCCCCAACAACTTATCCCTACTACTGAGGGGGTTATAAGGGAGCAACCCTGCTTATCAGGCTTTGTGCTTCGAATTTCATCGGCAGAGATTGCTCATTCTCTTTTAGCAGAGAGACTATAAGGGTTCCTTACATCCCTCACCCGAAATTCTTACTTCTTATGTCCATACTCTCTGCCATGTCACTTGTGGCACTCTCAGTTGTACATCCCTTATCCATACCTCTATATGCTGGTATGTCTTTTTCTTTGCATGGTTTGCCGTTTTCCCTTTCTGCTTGACAGGTTGCGGTTCCAGGATCGATTTTTATTACATGTATATACCTTTCCATTGGCCATTCCAGTCGTCTTTCTCGACAGCTCCATGATCGGTTTTTATTGCATGCATGTACCTTCCATTCGGTCGTTCCAACTGCTTTTCTCGGCGGCTCCATGATTGCCCTTCTATTATGTATGTCGGTTAACCAGTCGTTTTTGGCTTGGGGGAAAAGTTTGATTTTGCTTTTCTCCACCGTTGCTTCTGCAGTTGCTTTCTGGGAATCAGATTGAAGGTCGCGCGTTGGATCCATGCTCACTGCACCAATTGTTGATTACTAAAGTGAGCAACTATTAGGATGATGGCTCTCATAGTTGTCCAGAGGACAGAGATGTGGGGTTCTTTTGTTTATTTTCTGGGGTCTGGACTTAATCCCCCTTGGAACTGTCTCATTTCTGGATGCATGTCTCCTTATAAGGGTCTGGACAGGACGAGGACATGTGTCAATTGAGGAGGACATGTGTGTTAGTGAGTTGGTTTTGCTGTGACTCAGATATTGGCACGAATCACGTGGTTGTGCACGTGATTCGGATGGCATTTGCATGTCAAATCTGCAACAAAATATCTTTGGCCCTGTTGGTATGCTAGTAGAGGGTTTCGGATAGGTATCCCTATTGCCATAGTTTGCCCATACTAACATGTGTAAATTATTTTTTACGCATCTTATGTATGAAAATATAATCATTCTTAGTTATTCTTGAGATTGACATGGTTTTGATCTAAATTAAACCTTAATTTCTTTTCACGAGTTGCTTATTATTCCCACAATTCTATTTCAAAACTTTAAATTCGAATGTTTTTCTATTGTCATTACAATTTCTATTTACAATATATTTTTTTTTGACAAATTCTAATTCTAGTCCTAATCCTACCTAGAGGGGAGGGGAAAGGGAGATTTTAGGGGAAGAATGGGGTGTTCCTAGTGGGTCAAGAACCTATGACCTAAGGGAAAACAAGGGAATAAAGGTGAACAGCTTGACCAACCGGACAAATGTGCACGCTCCATTTACAATGGAATTTTTATTTAACTTTTTTGTATAAAGTTTAATGTTACATTTACCATCACTATAATAATCAAGATAAAATTACAATTACAATCAATACATGCATATGATGACAACCAAAATTTATAATTACAATACACTAGTAAACAAGCTAATAACTAAAATATATCTAATTTTTTTCTCAACCATAGCAGCTTATTTTTCTCTCTTTTTTTGTTTAATTGGCGGCGACACCATTCTTTGTATTGGTTGTTGACTGCCGGTTATTCGTATTTCATTTATTTTCGTTTATTTCTCTTGTTTTTTCTTCTTCACATATTTTATTGCACTTTTCTCTACTTACGTGACACGTTTTTTCTGTCTTTATGGCACATCTTTGCTTTATGGCATGCTTCTATGGCTACTTTTACATGTTTTTGGTGTTTGTTTGGTGACCCTCACATTGCTTGCCTTTGATTCGTGTTTGTCGGTAGCCACGTAAAGTTTGATCCCCTTTTGAGTTATTTGCCGATGTAATCTATAGTGAATCTTTGTTTTTGAGAATAGGCGTGAAATGTTTTTGCCGATTTTGGGGATTTGTTCTAGTTTGTGTTTTGACAACTCCCATGGACCCTTCCTACAATGAACCGTAGAGATTTTCTTTGGTGCAAAAAGAGGAAGTTTCTGATCCGACTGGTGCAACACTTATCTTTTCTTTTTAGATCTATAATTTTCTTTTTTATTGTTCTTTTGGATGTTCTAAAACATCTATTATATTTATGTTATGGTTTTATTTTATTTATCAATAAAGCTGCTTGACTAATGTGTCAAAAAATAACTAATATATCTAAATCTTGATCATAATAAATATTTTACAAGGTCTATAAATAGTAATATTTAAACCAAATAAAATTTAGATCGAAACCATATATAATATTTTACACATGATAAGATTCGAATTCAATCCAAATAGAAAAAAATTATAGATTCGGGTTGACATGAAAAGTCGTATTAATATTTAAAATAATAATAAAATATAAAATACTTTATATTATTTAACTTATAATGGGCGACTATTCTTTAGCTGACATCTTTGAGAATAGTTCACTAATAAGAGATTAGGCAAGATAAATTATAAATGATTGAAAGGTTTATGATATGAACTTTGTGAAGCTTGTCCTCAAGAAAGGCCATAGCCGACACAAATATATTCCCTTTCGGCAACTTTAAAGTAGCTTCCAAGAGACAAGTTGGACTAACTAATAAGATTTTATAATTGTAGACTGAAAGTTAGTTCATATAATTAGATAGGGCTCACTCGGTCCCTTAAATACAATTATCTTTTAGGGTTCGAGTGTCTTTAAGTGGCTATAGTTTCCCCCTTGTGAAAGGGACCCCCTCTTCTGCAGGCTTGAGGTACAGTTTAAGGATGCGTTATGCCATGAACTAGATATGTACATAAACGTATAGATGTCAAAATTCAACCCATTGCAAGGTCTCGTATCGGTTTGTTTTAAATAGGGGTGCATAAAACTCGACTCGATTCAAAAAAATTAAATTATTCAAGTTAATAAAATTGAATCATTCGACTCAACTTGATATGAAAAACTCGACTCGTAATTTCATAAACTCGACTCAACTTGATCAGTATGTTTGTTACAGAACATGGAATGTATTGCAAAATATAGGATAGTGTCCCGGTTTCTGCTTGCAAAATATTGTGTTGTCTCCGAAACACCAAATATATAAATAGTGGTAGATAGAAAAACATGTACATTTAGAGTACCAATTTGATTCAGCAGGTTTTTATTCATAAATTCTAATAATAATATGCTCCGTATTTATACTATTCATATCATTTCTCACTTATAAATCGAAGGATATTGAGTGTGTCGTGTGAGACTTGCAGAAGTTAGACTTCCCTCCCTACAAAGTGCCTATGGGAGATTCTACGGTGAGGCAGCCAAAATTAAGGCTAAAATAAAGCTGACCGGTTCTATCGATATCAGGTTCTTACATAATTTCTTACGAGGCGGTAACATAATTGTTTACAATAACTGTAAAGAAAACGGTAGTTACACAAAGTCTTACCACATAAGAAATTATGTGATAACATAAATGTTAACCCGATAACATTAACGCTTACAAAACTCATAAGCATCAGCGTAGCTACATGAAGTATTAGGAAAAATACATAATTTCTTACATAAAATGTTAGAAAATATGTAACAACACAAATTCTTACTCTATATATCTAAATTCATAAGGAGCTCAACTTATGGTAAGAATTTGTATAATAACACAAAGTGTTACACGATAACATTGTTTCTTACAAATATAACAAGAATTTGTGTAGCTACATCAACTCTTAGGGAATATACATAACTTGTTACTGAAAGTGTAAGGATAAGTGTAATAACATAAATTCTTACCCTAGATTACTCAATCCAAAAATGAGTGTAATAACACAAAGTGTTAAAATATAACCTTTTTTCTTACAAAAATACTCAAAATTTGTGTAGCTACCTAAATTCTTACAGAACAAACATAAAAAGTTCAAAAATATAAGGAAACTTGTAACTACATAAATTCTTACCCGATATCACCCAATCCTAAACGAGCTCAACTTATGGTAAGCATTTGTGTAGTCACATAAAGTGTTACAAGATAACCTTGTTTCTTACAAAAATAATAAGAATTTGCGTAGCTGCAAAAGTTCTTACAACATATACATAATTGGTTATAAGAAATGTAAGGAAAAGTGGAACTACACTAATTCTTACCTTGTATCGCCGAATCCAAAATGAGCTGAAGTTATTTTAAGAATTTGTGTAATAACACAAAGGGATAAAACATAGCCTTGTTTCTTAAAAAACTAATCAAAATTTAGGTAGCTACATAAATTCTTACAGAACATACATAAAATGTTAAAGAAAGTATAAGGAAAAATGTAACTACACAAATTTTTACCCGAGATCACTCAATCCAAAACAAGCTCAACTTATGGTAAGCATTTCTGTAGCCACAAAAAGTGTTACAAGATAAACTTGTATCTTACAAAAATTATGAGAATTTGTGTAGATACATAAATTATTACATAATATACATATTTTGTTATAGAAAATGTAAGGAAAAGTGTAACTACACTAATTCTTACCCTATATCATCCGATCCAAAATTAGCTGAGGTTATTGTAAGAATTTGTGTAATAACACAAAGGGTTAAAAGATAAGCTTGTTTCTTACAAAAAATACTTAGAATTTAGGTAGCTGCATAAATTCTAACATAACATACATAAAATGTTAAAGAAAGCATGAAGAAAAGTGTAACTACACAAATTTTTACCCGAGATAACACAATCCAAAACGAGCTCAACTTATGGTAAGCATTTGTGTACACTACAAGAAATTTCTATTGTTGTGACAATTTTAATTTTGAAAAAATTATTTTTGTCACTATTACTAGCTTTATTGTGACAAAATAAATAAGAATCACTTTAAATTAGAAAAACGTATACAATAGTGACAAAAACTAAAATTTTCGTAATATTTTGATAAAATTAGAAAACTTGTGTAACATATTGTGATAAAATATATTTTGTTACCATTTTGTCACAAAAACTTCCCTCCATTTTTTGGAGCAAAAATAAGTCATATGGTGACAAGTTTTGTAACTATAAGTTTTAATAATTATCACAAAAAATTGTCACAACAAATAATGAGATTCAAGTTTTTTGTGACAAATTATGTTTGTTGTTATATATTTTAATTATAGTGACAAAATATATAGTCACAAATGTTTCCCTCCATTTTTTGGCAGCTTAAAAAAATGTCATATAGTGAGAAGTTTTGTAACTATAAGTTACAATTATTGTTACAGAAAAATTTGTCGCAACAAATAACGAGACTTATGTTTTTGTGAAAAAATTATGTTTGTATTTATATATTTTAATTATAGTGACAAAATATGTAACGACCCGAATTTTGGAATTCAAGAGTCAGTTTAACCTAAATGTGGGCTTCATGTTCGGGACAAGGAGTTGGGCCTTATAAGCTCTTGTGAGCTTTCTTTTCGGGTTGTTGGGCTTGAGATTTAGAGTTAGGTGTTGAGTGGGGAGAGTAAATGAGGGGTAAAAGGGTAAATTCCTCTTTTTGAAGAGGATGGAGGAGAGGGCTTCATTATTTCCCCTGCAGAAAAGTGTTTTGGGTGATCTCACCATGTTTCTTTGTCTTCTCCCTTCACCCAAGATCATTTCCCTCCTATGAGCCAAGTCCAAAGGTGAAATCTTGGTTATTTTAAGTCTGAATCTCGATTTGGTCATTGAGAGAAGAATAATCATCACCCAAGGATCTTTTTAGCAAGGTAAAAATAGTATGTTTTGGTGGAGGTTGGGAAATTAGTGCCTATTGGGGGTTTAAAAGGGAAGAATGGGAATGAAGAGTTTTGACTCCATTTCTAGTTGTAAAATCCTTCCTTTTTACATCTTAAGTTTCCAGCAACGTTGAAACTTATTTTACAACATCTCTTTGTAGTGAAAGAAGTTGGGGGAGCTTCCAAAGATCAAGAGAAGAAGAGGGTTTGAAGCTTGGGTTAGGAGCTTCATTCTCTGCTGAAAAATCAAGGTTAGTACACTACTAACTCTCTTGTATTCTTGGAAATCATAAAGTTAGATTGCTTGTGCTTGGTTTGATGTTTTTTGTTGTATATGAGCTTGAAAACCTCGTTAATGGCTAAATTCGTATTTGGTGTTAAAATGATGAAAAATGGTAAAAAATCACCTAAACTACCATTCATAACTTGTAGGCTTGATTTGGGGTTTTACTATGAAGGTTTGGGGATGTTTAGAGTGAATTACGAACCCTAGAAAGTGAGTTTCAGGTTCGGGTATCGATACAGGTTGAACACGTATCGATACCCTGTGTTAAAGGTGATGAACGCAGGAAAAATTATCGTTATGCCTAAGGAGGGTATCGATACCCACTGTTTCACCTAGATTCCAATAACTAAAATGGGTATCGATACGCTTGTTATGCGTATTGGTACTGAGGGTGTATTGATACATGAGGCCCGTTTATCGGTATGGGTCGTTGGTTAAACTATTGAGGGTGTGAAGCTTGTATCGATATGTATGGGGGTTGTATTGGTACAGAGTGAAGGTGTATCGATACTCGAATGAGGGTATCGATACCCTCTAGACAAAAATACATTTTGGAGCTCAAGGGACCTATAAATTGAGGACTAAGGCCCAATGGGCTTTTAGAGTGGTAAAATGAATGGTAAAATTGGGAAACTAATATTTAAACCCCATACACGAGCTTAATGAGCAATAACTTAATTAAAACCTTGGATGACCTGTTGTATTATATGAATAAAGATCCTTAGTGGATCGATTGTCGAACACATACCACGTAAGGGCAATTTTTAAGGTTGAGTCACCATGTTTAATGGTGGTCTTAGATACCCGTGTGAAAGAGAGAGTTGCAACACTATGGATAAAACATTCGAATATATTAACTCGAGGCTTAGTGGGACCGAGACTCATTCGAAGGTTCGATGGGAGATTCTGAGTATGAGTGTATAAACACAATACTTAGTGGGACCAAGCCTTACTCAGAGTATGTGTACCCGATGCTTAGTGGAACCGGGCATTACTCTAGGTTTGTTGATACTATAGGTATGTTTGTAATGTGAGATTGTCCATATTCTTATTGTTTCTGTATTATTAGACTACTAATGGTAGTACCCTAATGATATGATCATATTGTCATAACATCATCTCTTGTTACATGCTCTTATTTATGATTTGCATGAAGCATGGTTGAGTGGAAGTGTATCTACTGAGCTTCGTTAGCTCAGCATTCAGAATTATTATTTTCGTTCGCAGGTTAGTAGGTTGACGTGCATCGTTGGGGCGCCATCAGAGTAGAACTTCAGTATCAACTTATTGTCCGAGTACAGTACTTAGATTAATTGGGCTATGTATTCGTAGGACCCTATATTGTATTGTAACTCATATTTTGTATTTCAACTTAATGGTCGAATACTTTCAATTATGAATTTCAAATGGAGCTCTCCTTGGAGTTTTTAACTATGGTTGCTACTTGGAATGTTAAACTTAATGGATTTTATGATATGATTATGGTTTGGGATAAACTAGGTTGGAAATTTTGTGATAGTGTTTGGGTTTAAGGCCCAGATGTAACATCCGGGTCGAGGGTGTTACATTTAGTGGTATCAAAGCCTAGATTTAGCCGATTCTAGAAAGCCTCATGCTTATCTAGAATGTTGTATATGTGTCTAGCAAATACGTTGCCCATAAGTCAAAGTTGTACTTGTTAAGACTGAATATCCGATGGTGTAACCTTAATTCTTTGTTTTTGCAGAAAGTAATCTTGCTAAGGAGGACACGAGAGCAAGAGGAGAGTTGGGGCTCCCGGGAAGGGATCTATGATGAGGATTACATCCTCGGGGCGAAAGAGATGTCAGAGGATGATATGGGTCGAGGTATTGATTATTTCTTTCATCTTCACAATACCTTTCCACGTATTGTAAGGGCCATCCTTAGGCCCTCGGCTACCCCTCGAGAGGCACCGATTGAGAGGGTATGTCACCATAGAGCTACAGACTGTCTTGGGTCAGGACAGGATAACCCAGTTAAGGCCGATCAGTGGTTGAGCGATACTCGTTGGATCATGCATCAAATAAGGTTGAGATCTGAGGATAAGTTGAGATGTATTCTTTCCCTGTTGAAAAGAATGCTCAAGAATGGTGGAAGACTATAGAGTTGGGTTGGTATCCTAATAAACCTACTTTGGATGCATTCTTAGAGGAGTTTGAGAAGAAGTATGTGGGAGAGGCCCACATCGATAACTTGAGAGATCGGTTTAACTATTTGGTCTAAGAAAATCGATCAATCTTTGAGTATGAACAAGAATTTCTATAGTTGAGTAGGTACGCCCCTAATTTAATTACTACTGAAAAGATGAGATGAAAGAGGTTCCTAAAGGGCTTGAGGAAGAAAATCCAGACCTATTTGACTACAGCCCCACCGAAAGTGTTTCTTGAGTTAACTGCTAGTGCCAAGTCACTTGAGCAAGTGCAAGGTTTGACTTATAGCCTATCTGGTGGGCAAGGGAGTACGAGTGGAGGAACCCAAAACTTTTCCAACAACTTACAACCTTTTTCCAGGAGGAAAAAAAACTGTTAGAGCCAAGAGGGAGAAACTTTAAACCAGAATTCAAGATTAGACCATAGGTCAAAATTGGCTGGTTGTAAGAGGCATTCATCCTCGTCCATGCTGAGCTCTGAGGGCTCATATAAAGGTGCCTCAATTTGTGATTAGTGTGGACATAAGCACAGATGCGAGTGTTGGATGACATCTAGGGCTTGCTATGGTTGTAGGTCGACAGATTATTTTCAAGGGATTGTCCAGTAGCTGATGACACCAGTCTAATCCAGACTCAAAGGCCCTCTTATCCAGCTCAGAGGGGTGAGGGCTTTGTTAGAAGAAGAGTGAGCCACATGTCTAGACATTAGAGTGGATGCACGATCCAGTCTACCACTAGGGCACCAACGAGACAGTACGCGGTCAAGGCTCATGAGAATTGTGAGTCTACCGATGTTATATTAGGTACGTTCACCTTGTTTTCAATTCTTATAGTTGCTCTTGTGGATTTAGGGTCTACCCATTCCTACATTCGTAGTGGAATATCTCAGCAGTATGGGTATTCTTGCCGAGGATCTTAAGGAAGAAGTTTGTGTAACTAGTCCTTTAGGGAATGATGTATTAGTAGATAAGTGGATTGTAGGTGTCCAATTGAGGTCCAAGGTTCTATATTCCTGGTCGATATGATGGTGTTACTGCTTCAAGAGTTTGATGCCATCTTAGGGATGGACTGGTTATTTGAGCATGATGCGTGTTTGGACTGTAGAGCAAAGAATCTTAAGCTTTGCGGGTTAGATGGGGCGAAGTTGGTAGTGAAGGGTGAGAGAAATCATTACCTTTCTAATATAATATCATTCTTGGAAGTACAAAGGATGGTCCAACAAGGTTGCGAGGCCTTCTTGGCTCGTGTGCTTGACACAAGTGTTGAGATTCCAACGATTGAAAGTCTTTGGACTGTTTGAGAGTTTGTCGATATGTTTTCGAATGAGTTTCTCAGTCTTTCCCCAAATTGTGAGTTAGAGTTTTAGATAGAGGTGATGCCTGGCACGATATTGATTTCTCTATATCGCATGACACCTACAGAGTTGAGAGAGTTAAAGAATCAGATCCAAGAGTTGTTAGAAATGGGTTTCATTCGACCAAGCATATCATCTTGGAGTGTTCTAGTTTTGTTCGTTAAGAAAAAAGGTGGGTCACTGAGGATATGTATTAATTATCGCGGCTCAACAAGGTAACAGTGACGAACAGTTATCCCCTACCCATGATAGATAACCTATTTGACCAATTGAGGGGTGCTCGTGTTTTCTTAAAGATCGATTTGAGATCGGGTTATTACCAGTTGAAGGTAGTAGATGAAGATGTCCAGAAAATCACTTTCAGGACGCGGTATGGGCATTATAAGTTCTTGGTAATGCCTTTTGGGCTTATCAATGCACCTGCTGCTTTTATGGACTTGATGAACTGGATTTTCAGCCCTACCTTGATCAGTTTTTGGTGGTTTTTATAGATGACATCTTGGTTTATTCTAGCTCAGAGGATGAGCATGATTATCATCTTCGTATTGTTCTTCAAACCTTGAAAAAGAGGCAGCTTTTCGCTAAGTTTAGTATGTATGAATTTTGGCTCTCGGAGATAGCATTTTGGGCTATATTGTAGCAGCGAATGAGATCCGAGTTGATCCGCAAAAGATCCAAGTAGTGGTAGAGTGGAAACCCCCTAGGAACATCATGGAAGTCTATAGTTTCCTTGGACTAGCTGAATATTATTGCTGCTTCGTCAAGGGTTTTTCCATTATAGCGGCACCTATGACCAAATTGTTACAAAAATGAGTTCCGTTTGAGTAGAATAAGAAGAGGAAACAAAGCTTCGAGCAGTTGAAGGCTTACTTTACGAAGGCCTTGGTGTTGACACAACCCGAACTAGGAAAGGATTATGTTGTGTTTAGCGACGCTTTATTGAATGTGTTTTGTTGTGTTCTTATGCAAGAGAGTAAAGTGGTTGCTTATACTTCAAAACAACTTAAGCCTCGTGAACGAAATTATCATACGCATAATTTAGAGCTTGCCGCAGTTATCTTTGGGTTAAAAATTTAGAGGCATTATCTGTATAGGGAAAAGTGTTACATCTACACCAATCATATGAGTTTGAAGTACCTCCTCACCCAAAATGAGTTAAATTTACGGCAAAGGCGATGGGTTGATTTGCTAAAAGACTATGATTGCATAATAGAGTATCATCCCGGTAAAGCTAATATGGTGGTCAATGCCTTGAGTATGAAGTCTATGTCAGATTTGAGGGTGATGTTTGCTCGTTTGAGGATGACTGAGAATGGTGGTTTGTTAGCCGAGCTTCGTGTAAAGCCTACCTTCGTGCAAGAAATCAAGAGGGCGCAAGTGTTGGACGAAGAATTGGTGGTAGAGTTAGAGATGGTTCAAAAAAGTGAGGTGTCCGATTTTAAAGTAGGTGGTGATGGAATCTTATACTTTAAAGGTCAATTCTATGTCCCGGCCTTAGAGAATTTAAGGGACCGTATCCTTCGCAATGCGCATCGAGTCTATTTATTGTGTATCCAGGTAGCAACATGATGTATCAAGACTTTCGTCCTTTTTATTAGTGGCCTAATATGAAAAGAGATGTATCTGAGTTTATGACAAGATGCTTAGCTTGTCAGCAAGTTAAGGTCGAGCATCAGGTTTCCTCAGGGTTGCTTCAGCCCATCCAGATTCCACAATGGAAGTGGAATTGTGTGACCATGGATTTTGTGACAAGTTTACTGTTGACGTAAAAAAAGTACGACGCTATATGGGTAATTGTGGATCGTTTGACTAAGTATGCCCATTTCTTGCCCGTGCGTATGGATTTTATACTTGAGAGGTTGGCCCGGTTATACATCCAAGAGATAGTAAGATTACATGGAGTACCATCATCGATCATATCAGAAAGAGATCCGCGTTTCACAGCAAGGTTATGGAAGAAGATACATGAAACTTTGGATACCAAGTTGCATTTTAGTACAACTTTTTACCCTCAAACTGATGGTCAATCTGACTGAGTTATCTAGATCTTAGAAGATATGCTTCGTTATTGCGTCATTGACTTCGAGAGGAGTTGGAAAGAGTAGTTACCACTGGTGGAGTTTGCTTATAGCAACAGCTTTCAGTCGAGTATCAAGATGGCCCCATTCGAGGCCTTGTATGGGCATAAGTGTAGAAACCCTTATGTTAGACCGAGCTTAATGAAAGAATGATCGTGGGGTTGAAATTGATTAGACAACTGAGGAGAATGTTAAAATTATCAAGGAGAGATTGCAAAAGGCCTTTGATCGACAAAAAGTATATGCGGACTAAAAGCGCAAGCACATTGAGTGCGAGGTGGGTGACAAGGTTTTCCTCAAGGTGTCATCATGGAAAAGAGTAATCTGCTTTGGGCGGAGGGGTAAATTGAGCCTGAGGTTTATCGGTCCCTATGAGATTCTTGAGAGTGTTAGACCCGTGGCTTATCGGTTAGCATTGCCTCTAAAATTAGCGCACATCCACCTTGTATTTCACGTCTCTATGCTGAGACGCTGTCGTTTTGATCCTAGCATGTCATCCCGCTTGAAGAGTTTAAGATCGACATTGACTTAACCTATGAGGAAGAACCGATAAGAGTTTTGGAAAAAAGGAGTTAAAGAGCTTCGCAATAAGTGTATACCTCTTGTTAAGATGTTATGGAGGAACAACAGAGTAGGCTACGTAGGAGGTCAAGAAAGATATGAAGTTATTTTATCCGCATTTGTTCCAAAAGGTAAATTTTGAGGACAAAATTTCTTTAAGGGGGAGAGAGTTGTAATGACCCGAGTTTTAGAATTCGATAGTCAGTTTAACCCAAATCGTAGGCTTCATGTTCGGGCCGAGGAGTTGGACTTTATGAGCCCTTGTGAGTTTGTTTTTAGGGTTATTAGCTTGGCCTTTAGTTAGGTGTTGAATGGGGAGAGTAAAAGAGGGGTAAAAGGGTAAATTTCTCTTTTTAAAGAGGATAGATGAGAGGGCTTCATTATTTCCCATGCAGAAAAGTGTTTTGGGTGATCTCACCAAGTTTCTTTGTCTTCTCCCTTCACCCAAGCTTATTTCCCTCATGTGAGCCAAGTCAAAAAATGAAATATTGTTCATTTTAAATCTGAATCTCGGTTTGGTCATTGAGAGAAGAATAATCACCTCACAAGGATCTTTTTAGCGAGGTAAAAATAGTAGGTTTTGGTGGAGGTTGGAAAATTAGTGCCTAATGGGGGTTTAAAAGGGAAGAACGAGAATGGATAGTTTTGACTCTATTTCAAGTTGTAAAATATTTCCTTTTTACATCTTAAGTTTCCAGCAATGCTGTAACTTATTTTACAACATCTTTTTATAGTGAAAGAGGTTGGGGAGTTTCCAAAGCTCTAGAGAAGAAGAAGGTTTGAAGCTGGGGTTAGGAGCTTCATCCTCTGCTAAAAAATCAATCATAGAACACTATTAACTCCCATGTATTCTTGGAAATCATAAAGTTAGATTGCTTATGCTTGGTTTGATGCTTTTTGTTGTGTATGAGCTTGAAAACCTCTAAATTCATATTTGGTGTTAAAATGATGAAAAAATAGTAAAAAATCACCTAAACTACCATTCATAACTTGTAGGCTTGATTTAGGGTTTTACTATGAAGGTTTGGGGATGTTCGGACTGAATTATGAACCCCAGAAAGTGAGTTCTGGTTCAGGTATCGATACGGATTGAACACGTATTGATACCTTGTGTTAAAGGAGATGAACGCAAGCAAAATTTGAAGGGCGTATCGATATACCTAAGGAGGGTATCGATACCCACTGTTTCACCTGGATTCTAGTAGCTAAAATCGGTATCGATACGCTTAGTGTGCGTATCGGTACTGAGGGCGTATCGATACACGAGGCTCGTGTATCGGTACGGGTTGTTGGTTAAACTGCTGAGGGAGTGAGGATTATATCGATATGTATGGGGGTCGTATCGGTACAAAGTGGGGGTGTATCGATACTCGTATGAGGGTATCGATACCTTTTAGGCAATATGCCCGAAAAATACATTTTGAAGTTCAAGGGACCTATAAATTGTTGACTAAGGCCCAATGGGCTTCTAGAGTGGTAAAATGAATGGTAAAATCAAGAAGCTGAGATTTAAACCCCATACACAAGCTTAATGAGCAATAACTTAATTAAAACCTTTGATGACTTGTTGTATTATATGAATAAGGATCCTTGGTGGATCGATTATCGAACACATGCCACGTAAGGGCAATTTTTATGGTTGGGACACTTGTTTAATGAGGGTCTTGGATACCCGTGTGAAAGAGAGTGTTGCAACACCATGGATAAGACTTTCAAATGTATGAACTTGAGGCTTAGTGGGACGGGACTCATTCGGAGGCTCGATGAGAGATTCCAAGCATAAGTGTATGAACCCAATGCATAATGGGACCGGGCCTCACTCAGAGTGTATGTACCCGAAGCTTAGTGGAACCGGGCCTCACTCCAAGTTTGTTGATACTATACATATGTTTGCAATGTGAGATTGTCCATATTATTATTGTTGTTGTATGATTAGACTGCTAATGGTAGTACCCTAATAATATGATCATATTGTCATGACATCATCTCTTGTTACATGCTCTTATGTATGATTTGCATAAAGCACGGTTGAGTGGAAATATATCCACTGAGCTTCGTTATCTCAGTGTTCGAAATTGTTGTTTCCATTCGCAGGTTAGTAGGTTGACATGCATCGTCGGGGCGCCATTGGAGTAGGACTTCAGTATCGACTTATTGTCTGAGTACAGTACTTAGATTAATTGGGCTATGTATTCATAGGACCTTATGTTGTATTGTAACTCATATTTTGTGTTTCAACTTAATGGTCGAATCCTTTCAATTATGAATTTCAAATGGAGCACCCCATGTAACGTTTTAACTATGGTTGCTATTTGGAATGTTAAACTTAATGGATTTTATGATATGATTATGGTTTGGGCTAAACTAGGTTGGAAATTTTATGATAGTGGTTTGGGCTTGAGGCCCAAATGTGACATCCAGGTCGAGCGTGTTACAAAATATATTGCCACATATGTTTTCCTCCATTTTTTGTGTACCAAGAAGGAGTTATATAGTGATAAGTTTTGTAACTATAAGCTATAGTTATTGTTACAGAAAAAATTGTCACAACAAATAATAAGATTCAAGTTTCTTGTGATTAATTATGTATGTAGTTATATATTTTAATTATAGTGACAAATATATTGTCACAAATGTTTCCCTATGTGATGATGATCAAAACGATCCCCACAGTTCCCATTTATTTTGCAATGGACACAATATTAGAAAATCTATCAATATGCACAGTTGAAAAAAATTAAAAGTAATTTCATTTAGAAGTATACAAACAATCACAATTAATTTCAATAAATAAAATATTTTTTAATAAAAACAATTACCTCAATTGAAAATTACTAAGAATCAAATAAATAAGGCTTGATTACTAGTAAATTTAGTGAGAAGGGCCTAATTGAATGAAATTGATCATATGGTCAATTTATTAAACAAACATGCAAAACAATGACCTAAATGAAAAAGAAACTAAATTTTAAGGCTCAAATAACAACTAATTAGCTAATATTTAAGACTTAATTGAAAGAAAATTAAATTTACATGCTGAAAATCAATCAAATTAAAATTAAATATGATTAAATTGTATTAGATCTAAACCTACAAGACTAATTGATGACCTAAATGAAGACTGCTAAAAGGCGGCATGACTTAAACGTCAAATAAACCTAAAACTTAAAAATAATTGTCACAACCCGATTTTAGCCCTAAATTAAAAACCCTAATTTTAAAATTCCCAAATTTTAAAACCCTAACTTAGGTTAAACAATTTGATGAAATTTGGAAATATCTAAATTTATATTTAGAAGTTTATGGTCATTCTATAATTTTTAAAACGTTTAGGGTTACAAACAGAATTTCTACCATCGTTCACTGTAAGTTGAAATTTTATTTATATTTGCTATTTGTAGCTTAGGAATCAAACATTTTGTTGTATTTCTCATGTCACGGTCCTTTATTATTAAAATTGTGGATCATTATTATAAAAAAAAATCATAATTATTCATTTATAATTGCAGACGTTTAGTTACGAGAACAGTCGATTTTGGTATGTGGTTGCAACTGTGGAGTCAATATCCTTCGATATAACAACCATTGTTATTGTTCACGTATCTCTTAAGTGATCACACACATATACAATATCTACCATTTTATGGGTTGTGTAACCGAAATATTTTGTTACTTTTTTGTTTGGAAAGAAATACACATATAAACACATTTTTTATTTGTATTCACACATAAGGGTTAGGCCCTTAAACTTTAGCCGCACCTTAATTGCATTATCCAATGAGTACATAAATGTAGTGTTTTTTAATTTTTTTGATATACTTCAAAAGTCTTCATTGTCATATATAAATCCAAATTATTATGAACTTTTATATTTTGTGATATCCTATCCCAAATTAATTTTAGTTAAAAATTGATAATTGTTACCCATGCATGGTAATATATTACATGTTTCAATGTAGCGAAAAAGAAGCATGCCATTTTAGGAGCATATTAGTTAAATTGAACATATTATGCTTCATGAACGTACAAAAATGTTGACCCTTAAAATGATAATTTGTCCTTGTCATCTTTACGTCCACGTCTGCATTCTCAAATTGATACAATTCATCTATTGCAAGAACGCAATTACTTGACGTCACTAAAATAATTTATTCAACATCTTGACTTCAGCCGAAATTGATTGGAAGAAATGTACCATAAACCCTTAAATTGTAACATTTAAAAAGAAAAAAGGCAATTATTTCATTATAATTATTTCATTATCAATATTTCATTTATCAATATTTCATTTATCAATAATAATGGGGAATGAAAATCGAATTCCAATCTACTCTTTGTACCTTGCAATTCAAGGGCATACACTCAAAGGTGAATATCGAGCATCATAATATTTCTGACATCACCAAGCAATAAAGTTGAGAGTAAAACATGTGTTTCAACCATTGAATGTATAATAGATTGTGGATGAATTAATATCTCAATATCATCATACTTAACGCCAATTAGATAGTGAGCTTCAATGACTTCGAGACCCTGTCAAACAGGAAAATTGCTTAATTAGTAATTTAGACCATGTCAATATCTAAATGATGACATACTATGTTAAAAAGTACAGTGCTTATCATTCAAAAAAAGTGCAATGCTTATAGTTTTGAATGAGACATTTAATAAAACTAGACCTTATTGAGAAAGGTAGCAGAGTCCACGTTAATCTTAATCATTCTAACTTCTTTTAATTTATCAACATGTCAATACCTATGAGAAAAAATGAGCAAATTGTTCAAAATAAAAGTTCATGTTTATTCACACTCAAGCCTAGTTTTAATAATGTCAACTTCTAATTTCTTTTCAATCGAGGAAAGAAAGTGAAGAGATTTCTGTGAGTAAACGGTTCACTATATCAGATATTCAACTTATAAACTTAATCATTCTAACTTACATTACGATTATACACTTGAAAGGCCCACCATATACAGTCAAAATAATACGACGAAGTGCACCCTCGAGTAATCCCTAAATACACTGTAAGAAACACAAGATTCTATGAGCTTGTTCTGTAATTATCAAAAATTAGTTAAAACGGTAAATGACAGGTCAAACAAGTTGGTGCAACAAAAATTAATCCAAGACAAGAGCGAAGACACCCAACTATTGATAAGAAACAAAATAATACAAAAAATTCTGAACTATTAGCAATTTTTATATTCCATACTTTGTTTAGTGAATACAAAGAAAGTTGTACATGGAGAAAGCAGAAATATATTAGCCAATAACAATGCATACATTCAATCCTGCACAACTTACTATCTCTGAAATTACATTAACAACATCAAGATGGTGAGCAATCTAAAATTTTTAAGTTAAATCATGTAAATACTAAAAGTTGCTTTATCTAGATAAGTAAAAGAAACAATTAATTATATGGCAGGCTACCTCTATAACACCTTGTTTCACAGCAAAAATTTCAGGCTTTTGTTCTATATCAGCCAAAGCCTTTTTTAGTTCACTTACCAAAGACTCATTCCTAACATCAACTAATTGAGGTTTGAATGTCATATAATTCGTACAAAAAATTTTAGCCCTCTAAGTTTCTACTCCCTATTCATTTAAGCAAAAAACTCGAATTACATTTTAAATCTTTTTTAACAAAATTTATCAGCCTCTAGTATGCTGAAACCACTTTATATGGGGTTATGACACTAAATTTGTGTTAGTCCATGAATCAAGCTACTCAAATTCGAGTATGACATCTCTAAATGACCGTATGCAAGTTCAAAACAAAATGCTTTACAAATCACTGTAATACAGTAAAACTGAAAGTTACATGATCAGCAAAAAGGATGACATTTAAAGCAACAAGTGCCGCAACTTGAAACTTATCTGGATTCACAGCAACTATGTCCAACATCTACAAAACACCTAATTATGTATGATTCTAAAGAACTTATCAAGTACTAAACAAGACATGCAAGCTTAAAATTGGGGCAAAGATCTGGAAGGGCACATGGCCAAATTAGTTTAATAGTAGTAAGGCCAAACTTTTAGCATGTAATAGGTTAAAAGCTATCATTTTTATTTTATTTTCCCTGTTTCACCTGAGTTCTAACCGAACCGGTTGAACCAACGATGGCCATCCCAAGTCTTGCATCAGAGATCTGAAAAAGTTCGTCCAGATCATATAGGTGGTGGTTGTGGAGCCTGACCCGAACATTGAACTCTACTTCAAAACGTGGTACTACAGTCATTCTTCTTCAAAACAAAATCCCCTTCAAAATTTCACAAAACAACAATCTTTAAAATCCTATCCAAACCCAAAAAGCAAAAAGAGAAGCATTTTCGAGGTTCTAAACAACAACAAAAAAACAATTTTCCATTAACTTAATCCATATAAAGAACCCAAAAAAAAACACTATACAGATAGTTCACAAAGATTTAAATAGTGATGTCAATCAATCCTAAATATCATCAAAGATTATACAAGGGTTCATCATAAACAAAAACAAACCTTAAAATTCTCGCCCATTACTTGAATGCCTTTCTTCGATCCTTATAAACTCCTGCACCTCTTGTGTGAAATAAAATAACACAAAAATCAAGCTTTTTAGGAGAAAAAATCAGCTTTTTTTTGTAACCAATAGATACCCCTCTTATTTTTCACAAACTTTCACTTAGTTATGTTAAAAAGAAAAAAAGACAAGTGAAGACGAACAACAACAATTTAAATAAAAGAATCAACGTAACAAGTAAAGGGAAAATAAAAGACAAATAGAAAAAGAGCAAAACTAATAGCAATTACCTATTGGGGAAGGCTGGCGAAGATGATTATATGTTGGGGAAAATCGACGAAGAGAAGGAAAATGAGAAAATGAGAAAAAGGGCACTGAGCTTTGAGAGAGATTGAAGCTTTGAGAGAAGAAAAAGGGAGAAAGTGGCGAAGAGAGTAAAACTAACGTCGCTTTGCTGTTAGGAAAGACCGACAAAAACGATTATCAGAACCTTAGGCCGATGAAGAGAGAAAAAATGGGAAAATGGCACTGTGTTGAGAGAGATTGAAAACAATGAAACTAGGGAATAGAAGAGGGAACCGGGAGCTCATATTTTTCGGTTTTTCATTTTTCTTTTTCATTTTTTTTACATCTGATGGTTCATATTTTTTTCATTTATTAATTAATCAACCAAACGGCATCAAGATTATTATCTTAAATTAGCCGTATTTTAGACGGTTTCCTTTTAGACTCTCCCGCCTTGAGAAAATATCATGAAAACTATAGGTCCGTTTAATTTTAGAAAATATTTTTTTTATTTTTATTTTAAAAAATTATTTTTATTTTTTAGTTTTTTAAAAATTAGAGAATATATTTGATTAATAGAAATGAAAACTTATTCAAAAATAAAAATAGTACAAATATATTTGGTATCTAATTTTTTAAAATAAAAAAATAAATCTTTACTTAATAAATAATTAAATTAAAATATAATTATTAGAAAAATATTATTATAATAAAAATAAAATATTATTAAATAAGTCAAAATTCTAAAATTGGCATTAAAAAATTCGAACCCGAATTAAACAGAGTTAAAATTTAAAATCTCTTGTTTTCATTTTTCCACTTTTCTAATACATTTTCAATAAAATAGTGAAAATACTTTTTATGTTTTCAAATTTTTATTAATTTTTATTTTCTAAAAATTATTTTTAAATTTTATAATCAAACTTGTTTTTTCAATATTTTTTATTTTCCAAAAAATAAAAATAAAAATATTTTATATTCTCTAGAATCAAATTAGTAATTGAGGAATGGGGATTGGGAGTGATCAACGATCAGTCTGTTTATTATTTGAATATGAAATGTATTGGCACTGGAAATCTAGAACGATATCCCCAGCCCCACTTACTGTTCGCAAAAGAAAACAAATTGTGTTGTCACCGACAAACGAAAACGAAATTACTACTACTAGATGGAAAGCGTGTACAGCTAGTGTACTAATTTTTTTTAACAATTTTTATTTAAAAAAAAAATTCACTCTTATTAAATTTAAAATTTATAATTTAAAAAAAGAAAATATGTCAATTAAGAACTTGTAACTATTTATTTTAAAAAATATTGACATATAAAATAATGCCCGGTAAAATGAGTAGTTCTACCAACAAGGCTACATAAAGGTAAAAAAATGGATATAAATGTTATTGAAAATGTTTAATTTGTTATGATATTTATAACATTTTTTTAATATACTAATATAATTATATGGTAGTATTTATTTATATATTTTTTTAATTTTTTTAGGAAAGTACATACTTTACACACATATCATCCTTATTTCTATCGAAATAACTTGTTGAATTCAATATTTATAACATTTTGGATACATATTTCATATCAGAGATATAGCTATTGTATAGCTCAAGGGGACAACTGGCCCCTTCCATTTTTTGTATTAAAAATATATAGAGATAATTATCTATTTAGACCCCCTACTTTAGTTTATTTAGATTTTGTCTCTCTTATTTTTATGATTATTTATACTTTATCTCTCTAAGTTTGGTTTCTGGATTTATCCTTTTCTTTTGGTAATACAGAAAACGATGGATAGCTAATCAGTTAATGGTTGCTTATTGATCATCATATCATGGAAATCCGCAAGTGGTTCATTGAAGAAGACTTCTCCGATTGTCTTGCCTTTACTCAAAGAAGCTAACTTGCCTGCAAATTTATTTTGTTCTCGTCGAATATGCCGAACTTTGTATTACCAATCCATTTCCAGCAAATCGACTGTTGAAATTACAAGAGCATTACCAGCTTCGACCTCCGATGTGCCATTAAGAATCCTTGCAACGTGAAGGTTATCCGTTTCAAGCTCAAGCCGGCGAAATCCTAGCCTCCAAGCATGAGTGAGTATATCATGAGCCGCCCACAATTCCGCAGCAAGGACTGAGCAGCTGCCGATACTACGTGTAAATCCAAATAACCACGAGCCATAAGCATCCCAAAGAACTCCTCCTGCTGCTGCCATGTTGTCATGGGGTTGTACTGCACTGTCTGAATTTTCTTTAACCCATCCTGTTGGTGGGCATAGCTATGGTAACGGATCGGCCATAAGCAATCGTATAGGAGAATGATGGTCAGCAGCAGCTATAAACTCTGCTGATAGCTGCAAACAATACCCCAAAAAATCAGTCCTCTCTACATAATCAGCATCAAATAACACCGAACACTTATGTTTCCACAATTGCCAACATAATACCGAGAAAGTAATTTCCCAATTGGCCTCATCGAAAGCAAATCCTCCTTGAGAGTGAATGTTCGCAGTGAACTATTACACAAAGGGTACTGATAAGAACGTAGCAATTTTTCCATGTTTTATTACACGCAGCCATAAGGTCCAAGCCAATCGACAAAACCTGAATATATGATCGATATCTTTCTCATTGCCTCGGTAGATTGGACAGGTAGTCGTAGATGATATGTGACTCCTTGTACGTTCTGCATTTGTCAATAAACGTTGCTGCAAAGCTAGCCAAATGAAGACTCGCACTCATTGAGGCACCTTAAGCTTCCAAGTCGTGTTCGTTTCCAACAACAAGTAACTGTCCAAGGTTTTATATGCTGATTTAGTGGTAAACTTGCAATCATCGAACCATCTCCACCCCGAAGTATCATCTCCATATGAATAATGTGGGGGGTTTAACAGCAGCAATGTTACTAAGAATAGGCTCTGGCAGTTTATTTTCAACTATGGACCAGTCCCCAATCTCCTGATTAGGTAACCATATCGCTTACCAACATAGGTGACGGACGTACGAGCATATTGTCGACACTCGACTGAATCTAATCGACCATTTTGATCCAACCATGTGTCCTACCAGAAATTCGTGCTTCTCTCATCTCGGATATTCCAACATATGCAATCACATAGATCATCCCAAATATTGATCAATCCTCTCCACAAGCGAGAGCAATTGCTGCGACGCAAGGAGGATGGCAAAGAACCAACCCACAACTTCCCTGTATTCGAGATTAATTGGAATCCGATTTTCATTAAAAGACCCTGTTCTGCTTATGGAAGTCTTTCATTCTCAGTCCTCCTTCTCCAATGGGTCGTTGGATGTCCTCCCATTTCACCAGAGATATACAAGTCGTTTCATTGCTAAATCCCCAGACAAAACGACGTATCAACTTCTTCATCTCCTCACACAACCCCTTAGGCAGCCATGAAGATTGCATGATATAAGTCGGGAAGGCTTGTAAGTCGGCCTTAGCGAGCATATATAAAAAGTATTATTACAATTATTATAACAAATTAAGCATTTTCGATATTATTTGAAGTATTTTTTATTAATGATCTATCAAGTGGTTTCAATGATAAAAGAAAATGTTATTATTTTTAGGTAATTCGTGTTTGATCAGCTCGACTGCACTGTGTGTGTACATTATTAAAAGGTTGGGATTAATGAACAAATAAGATCTTGTAATCATACATTTGGTCGGTTGGTCCAGCAATTCATATTTGTTCTCTTGTTTTTTTTAGGTTATGGGTCGTAGACCCACTAGGAACACTCTTTTTCCTTCCCCTAAAGTCTCATTTCTCTTTAGTCTAGGTAGGATTAAGATTAGATTCAGAATATGTTAAAAAAAGACTTGTAATCGCACCAAGACGGTTCAAAGAAAAAAATACTATCTTTTGTTAATATTTGTTGGGGGACCTAATACCTACTTTAAATCCCTCTACCTCAGGATACTTTTCACTTTGGTCTTTTTATTATTTTTCGGTTTGTTTAACCTTTCAATTTTCATCCCGTTAGTATCATCCTAGACGTTTTTTTCGTTAAAAAATGTCACGTAATCCAATCAAATTTTGTCATGCGATATTTTTATTTAAAAACTAAAAATTAAACAAAATTATGAAAAAATGTAAAAAAGAAAAGGTAAATTACTTGGATGACCACTCAATTATTGAGTCCGTTCTATTTTGACCATTCAACTAAAAAAATTGAAAATCTGACCACCGATCTAACGGATAGGATGATGTGGCAGTTAATGAAAATTTATATAGCTATACATTTGGTCCTTGTTAGTTACATATTATATCAATTTGATCATAATTTCAATCTAATTAAATTAATTAATTATTCAATTGGTGTCGACACGTATCATCACCTTACTGTAAGAATTTAATTTTTTATTCTTATTTAATACATTTATTTTCTCCTCCAATCAAGTGGTAACATGTATCACATGATTGAATGAGGAAAATAAAAACAAAACCAATCTTACCTTAGTAAAGATTCAAACCCAAGTCCTTTTGGATAAGGGGAGTGATATTACCACTAAACCAACACCCCAATCATGATGTAAAATACATGTATTATATCTCTTATCTTGTTGTTAATACTAGGACAAAGAAAATAAATATGGACTAAGAAGACGAACATGATAAACTTGGGGCGCATAAAAAACATTTAAACCATCGTACAAATATAATAATTAAATTAAACTTGAAAACATTTTATATATATTAAATAATAGTTAATGCATGATTTAAAAAAAAATTAAATTTATATTAAAAATTTATTTAACAAATTCAAACTCATTAATATAACTCTAATGATAGGTTTGGTTTCGTTAAATGAATTTTTAATATAACTTTAATTTTTTATTAAATTAAATTTTGTTAAAAATAAATAATATAATAATTAAATTAAAGTTAATGCCATGAAAAATGAAATAAGTAATATTAACAGCAAAATTAAAGTTGACTCGAATATATTTTTATTTTTAATATAATTTAATATATATAAAATGTTATCAATTTTAATTTAATTATTATATTTCTATAGTGGTTTAAATATTTTTTATACGTCACAAGTTTATCATGTTCGAGTCCTCTTAATCTATATTTATTTTTCCCTTGAAATTAACAACAAACTAGGACATATACTACATGTTGTATTTTATATCATGAATGTGTTGTTGGTTCAATGACAATATCACGCCCCTTATCCTAGGCGGTCTTGGGATTGAATCTTAGCCAAGGCAAGATCGGAATAGAAATAAATAATTAAATTCTTCCAATAAGGCATGCCAACACCTAATTGAGTGATTAATTTATTTAATTAAATTAAAATTAAGATCAAATTAACATAACATGGACTAGATGTATAATTATATAAATTTTTATTTAACGGCTAATGGTTTGATTAGAATCAATTAAATAATTTAATAGTCAAATTTTTAATTTTTTTAGTTGACTTAATAATTGGGTTGTCACCCATATAGTTTATAAAAAAATAGAATTTATGTTGGGGATCCATTTCTCTCCTATACCCAATCATATAATGCCAAGTTCAGTACCTTGGATTTGATCCATTGTGAGCACCAGATCCTAGATCTTCCCGATTTGTTACGAATCCTAATTTATAACCATTTTTGTCCTCCTTTGTTTCATCACAGATTCTCCAATCTCCAAACCAATTCAACAAGATAAAGAAAGGCCAAACCACCATACTCTTCTTCTTTAAAGCTCAACACTGTTCCCAATTGAAAACCACTTTTCAAGGTAAAAGTCGTCTTCTTTTTCTTCATTAATATTCTCTCTATTTTTCCTTGTCTTCAAAACATTGACATTTTGATCTGGGTTTTAGCTTTTTGGCTTACTTTTTTGTGTTTCTTGATCTTTATATCAATTTCCACGCTCGTTTGAACTCCGGGTATTTGTGGGTTTGGTTTGTCATCAATTTCCTCTGTGTTGTGCTAGATTTATTTCTCTTTGGTTGTAGTTGGTTCTGTTGGATTGTTCATGTAACTGTTTCATTTGGATGGAAAACTGTTATTTGAGAATTGAAATAGACAGAAAAGTGATTATAATGAAGTTGTTGCTTGGCTGATTTCATCCATTGTTTCAGTGTATTTTAGGAACTGGTTAGGTTTGTATTGAGATTGTCGGAGTGCAGAAATTCTGAGAAAGTTAATGGTATTTATGTTTGTCTAATTTGATAATTGGTGTGTATTATAGGGTGCATGAAAAGCCCTTTCGGCTGTCTTTCTTTATCGGTATGTCTCGTTGCGCTAGTCTAGACTTCTTTCTTCATTGTGGTGATTTCCTCAAAAGTTACTTACAGTTAAGGTGGTTAGGGCAGAAAGTTTAATCAGGTTCTCGGTGGCCCTGGTGATCATCCGTTAGTAATTGTTTGATCAATTGAGGTGTTTGTTTCTTCTCCTCTTTTCAGTTTTTTGATGCAGCTGTTGCACTGTGGATATAGCCCTGTCTAAAGAGTTTTGGATGTTAGGGTAGAAAAAATATGATGTAATTGCAATGACCATAAATATTGGTCTCTGGCTAGAGATTAGAGATTTTTACAGACTATTGCTTTCTGCATGAGTAGCCCTTTTTCCGGCAACAAAATACTGAAGCAATTGTTTTTTCTCTTATGAAACGCCAGATTGTTTCTTATGCAAAAGACTTTCTGAATTTCTCGTCCTCAATGTGATCAATGCTGGTAGTTTAGAAGGCAATGGTTGCTCAACCTGAAGCAAATGGAAGCCAATGGTAGTAATCTCCATTCCTGTCAAAATCAGCCTTCAACGTGTTCAAATGATGCTAAAAAAGGTCAATCCCCCGAGAAGGAGGTTTTCGTTAACCATGGTAAGTTGCTATTAAAGCCTTACAGGCTATCAATTTTCTCTCATGGAGCCTCTTATCATGATGAAACCTGCCTTCCGTGTAATTCTTTGATAGAACTGCTTTTTTGAAGATCTTACCGGACAAGAAGAAAGTAGTTTAACAGCGAGCGTGGTCAAGCTTCATGCCTTAATGTGATTTCCGTAATTGATTTTTCAAGAACCATAAATCTTTGTTTTAATGTGGTCTGGTTAATTACAGAATCAAGTAGCTGAAGATTTAGCAACAAATGGGATTGGTGTGAAATGCCTACACTGTTGCATACTATCTGTAGTTATGGTTATGGGGGTGAATGAGGTTCCTCAATAAAGGCGTTTACACTAATTTGCATTGTGTGGTGATCGATTTTGGGGACTTTTCTTCTGCAAATTATTGCTTTTGGTGAACTCCAAATATGAGAATTGCTGAAATCCATATTTTTATTCTACTTTTACAAACTTAATGTGATCTACTTCTTTATTAAAAGCAATTTGGAAGAGAGTTGTTCTGGAAATAATGTAAAGAATCTTACTGTGCAGCTGAAATAACTTGGCATGAGGTTAGAAGACAGTGGGTCGGGGATCAGTCTCAAAAATCAAAAAGAATGCGCCGGGAACCAATAATGAGGTATATGCCTGGAGTTTTTCCCCCTGCTCTTTTACAGTCTTCCTGCTCAAATATTGACCATTGGTGATTTATCGTTCAATTAAGCTCTCAAAAACTAGCTTTTATACCTGTGAAACAGTAAGAGTTAAGAAATTGAACTTTTTAAATCTTGGCATCTTTATAGTGCATAATCTACTTTCTCATGCTGTTTTATGTCAACTTTTGGACATTCTCTTCGTTATCTTTTCTCACTGTTTTGTTGGAATCTCTACTTGAAATTAAGGAGTACTATTATTGATATTTTTTATCAGAATTATTGATATTAACTATTCACTAATTACTCTTATTAAAATACTAGCTTTTGAACTCTAAATTGTAAGATGGTTGGTGAATTCTTGAAACCAAGCTATGGATATTTTTCCGATGCTACTTTAAGGCACCTCTTGGACGTGCCCCTTCCCCTTGTTTATGATCCAAAAAGGATGCATGACGTTGGGTGCACCACTCAAATATGTGTAAACTAGTTAATATACTTTCAGATGTATTTAGGAAAACAATAAAAATACTGTATGATGCAAAACTCCCCCTATAGTGCAATTGCATGCTATTGTTAGACCTTAGAGAGAGGTGAGGGCATGAATCCCACATTCGGAAAGAAAGGGAGATCCTAGAGTATAAAAACGGTGGCTATGCACATCTTATTAGACATATATTTTGGGAAGAAGAAAGAGAGCTCAGCTAACACTATCACAGGCGTCCTGTGCCAAAACTTATGAGGAAACCAGTGTCACAATTTGAGTCATTTCATGCAGGAATATTAAGGTCCCTCATGGAGTATAATAACCTTATGCATGTAAAATATATGTGGTATAGACTTTTAGTAGTTCTCATTATTTGACCTCGGAATCTCCTTTTTGCAGCTGGACCACAACTTACGAGGATTTGTTTTGCTCGACTGAACAATTTCAACAGCCAATTCCATTAGCTGTAAGTGTGTCCTAGAACTAGAATATCTTCCTTCAACTTTCAGTCTTGGGCCAACATTTATGTGGCCAGTTGCAATGTGAAAATGCAGGAGATGGTGGATTTTTTAGTTGACACCTGGCATGAGGAAGGCCTCTGTGACTAGAAACTTGGGATTGGGAGAGGGGGGGGGGGATCATTCTGGTTTGCACTGCTTTTTACTGCAGATTGACCGAAATGAAGCAAAACTCAATAGGCTATAATGATTTTCAGTGATGTTAATATGTTGGGTTCTATTAGAATCTATATGATGTGAAAGAGTTGAACAACGCTTTGGGAATTTTTGCCACGTGACACATTATGGGAGAGATTAAATCCTACATTAGTTTTTCAAAGTGCTTAAATATAGTCTTACTAAGAAATTGAAGAGAAGACCCACACATGTTTGAGTTGCTGTTGCTTGGCTTTGTTTGTTATTGTGGAACACATCTTTGACATGTACCATGCATATTTCAATTTTTTTGGACAAAATTTATTTTTTTTCTCCCGTAACTTTTTCATTTTCGTCCTTATCGATGTTGTGGCAACAAAAAAAAAATAACAAAAACGTTTTTCGCAAAAAATGCCTTCCTCGTAATGTGCCGTGTGGCGAAAACGCTTCTCTCAAAAGTGCCTTCCAACTGATTCAATGTCACCTATGCAAAAGCGCTTTATATATATATGAAAAAAAATTTGATACACAGAGTTTACACATGCCTTTTAATTTTAGGGGTTAAGGTTTTAGTTTATGATTTAAGGTTTAGGGGTTTAAGTTGTAGGGTTTAGAATTTAATGTTAGTGTTTAGAATTTAGGGTTTCGGTTTAGAGTGTGGGGTTTAGCTTTTTAGGGTTAGGGTTAGGAATTTAAATTTTGGGTTTTTATAGTATAAATACATGGGCTTGTATAAAATTAATTTTACACTGCCTATGTATCAAAGTTTTACCTATATATATATATAAAGCCTTTGTCCTACGTGGCCATAATGAGTTTTATTTCGAAAATTAATTTTTTGGGTGTCAGTTTGGAAAATAATTTTTTAACTGGCTATATTTAGGTAAAATAGCCGGAGATATTTGAAAATATGTCACTTTTTTAATTGAATGGTTAAATTTAATAAATTAAGAAAAATTAAGAAAAAATTTCTTCAATTGGATGATGACACATGTCATCATTTGATTGAAATATAAAATTTATTAATTAAATTTATATTCGAACCAAATTGATAGAAAGTATAAATAAAAAAGATTAAATGTGTAATTATATAAATTTACTTAAATGATAAGTTAGCAATTTCGTCAAAAAAATTAGCGGTTTTGAAACAATTTTAATAGTTTAGTGATTTTTTTTGAAATAATTTATAGTTTAATGGTCAAAATAGAATCGAAACAATAATTTAGTGGCCTTAGAGTTAGTGCACCCTAAAAATAAAAATTCTAAAATAATTAAAAGAACTCATAAAATAAAAAATCCTAAAATTAAGGATATTTCAGGATTTACATTTGTTGTAAATTATAATTATGTTTAATTATTTTTAAATTCAACAATGTGTCAAATTTATGATATTTATTTAGAATATAATATAAATTTCAAAAAGCAATTAAATAGCTATTTATTTATTTTATAATATTGTATTATTCGATATAAAAATTAAAATAATAAATCTAAGTAATTTAAAACCCTATCATAAATATATATTATAAATTTGATTTTTAGAATGTTTAATATTAATTTAATAAAAAAGAATAAATAATTATTGAATTAGTTTGGGTGATGACAAAGTTTAATTTAATTATTAATTTTGTTTAGAATTAAATAAATCTCTAATTTAGCTCAATGGTTAAGCTTAACTTGCCTAATTTAGTGGCTAAGCATTGGATGCAAGAGTTCAATTTGAGTGACCAAAACATAAACATGAGAATAGGTGAAGCATCAAATAGATATTTTATCCTAATTTTTATATTATAACAAACATAGCATAAATTATATAACCTTACATCTATAAAAAAAAATTACCGGATGTATTAGATAAAACTTGAACTTGTTAAAAGCATTTATAAATATGAACGGCAGTATTTGTTCCTCAACAATGTTCGAATAATAGAATAAAATTTGAATCGAACGAAAATAAAAATCCATGACAAACCAGAGAAGGAAATCAAAAGTAAAGAATGTAAAATGAAACAAATTGACAGATACCTTCCACATGATATTATGGCTACGGTGGTAAGTTAGGCCTTCGGCTTAAGAGGCTTAACGATCTCCCAAGTGAAATCAGGATCATCACGGCCGAAATGACCATAAGCAGCAGTCTTTTGGTACCTAAGCTTTCCTCCTCTCTTCAAGTCAAGATTGATGGAGATCATTCCCGGCCTGAAGTCAAAAGCTTCCTTAATTAATGCCAAAATATCCTTGTCAGGGATCTTGCCTGTCTTGTATGAGTCTACGAAAACTGACAACGGCTCTGGCACACCGATTGCATAGGATACTTGAACGATGCAGCGACGTGCAAGGCCTGAGGCCACCACGCTCTTTGCTGCTTGCCTAACAATGTATGCACCGCTGCGATCCACCTTGGTAGGATCCTTCCCTGAGAATGCACCACCACCATGAGCACCCCAGCCCCCATAGGTATCAATGATAATCTTTCGGCCAGTGAGTCCTGCATCTCCATGTGGTCCACCGATAACAAACCTACTGGATGGGTTGAGGTGGAAAATGGTTTTGTCATCTAGATACTTTGCTGGAATAACAGGCTTAATGACATGTTCTTTCAAGTCCGCTGCAATCTTCTCATTGGTCACGGTCTCGTCATGTTGGGTTGAAATAAGAACCGTATGAACACGAATGGGGACCATGGCTCCACCATCATTTCTATACTCAACAGTCACTTGGGTCTTACCATCAGGCCTCAACCATGGACATGTCTTGTTCTTTCTCACTTCAGTGAGCCTGGCACCAAGCTTAGTTGCAAGCACATGGGTTAGAGGCATTAACTCAGGGGTTTCATCCGTGGCATAACCGAACATGTGACCCTGGTCACCAGCCCCAATTTCCTCCGGTTTCTTGGAGAGGTGGCCATGTACTCCTTGAGCAATATCAGGGCTCTGTTGCTCAATGTTAACTAGAACTTTGCAGTTGTCGGCATCAAGGCCAACATCTGCTGATGTGAACCCAATACCTCTGCAAGTATCCCGGACAATTTTCTCATAGTTAATTTTGGCCTTGGTCGTGATCTCGCCGAAGACCATAACCATGTTAGTCTTGGTGCAAGTCTCACAAGCCACTTTGCTTTCCGGGTCTTGTTCCAGGCAGGCATCAAGGATAGCATCTGAAACCTGGTCACAGATCTTGTCTGGGTGACCTTCATTGACAGATTCGGAAGTAAATAAGAAGGTATCCATATCTGCACTTCACATCATAATGCATTAGATTGACTTAACTACGATGAAAAATCATGTTGACAAACAACAAAAGTGATGCAAAACAAAGCCATAGTAATTAATAATCTCTAAAAGAAAATTTTATCCACATATGCATGGGACCATGATAGAGATATTGAAAAAATTCATACATGCACCTGACATGATAATGCTCTACTTTTTTTTATTCAATAGAGAGATATTTACATTCCCAAGACAAATGCCAAGATTCGAATCCATATAAGATTATGGGTCAACATGAGCCAACTAGTGGATCTCTAATAAGGCTCTATTTCATTGTGGCTACACTTGCTTTTTGTTTCCTTAAGTTTCTGAAAGAAAAAATATACAACATTGAGTTTTTATATTACATTTTTGCACTTTTTAATTACCAAAAATAACAATTCACAAATGAAATTGTTAAATCCCTTGTCTAATACCCATCTCAGGATAGCCAAACGGATAGTCGGGCCTTCAGAGATGTTTAAATTCACATCTACGAACTAAAAGTCACTGTAATTTCAATCAATTAAAATCATGCAATTTTCTTCATCACAATAAAAAAAACTCAAACAAACAATTTGCTTTTGCGTTGAAATCATACTTTTCCGAGAAAAGCCAAAGGTCAAGGAATCATATCACCAAAGAAATCGGAAATCAAGCAATTGATCGAACTAAAAACATATTACCATCAGCATTCCAAAACTACAACATTCACATATTAAGTCAACATCTTCAAATATAACGCAAATCAGATAAAAAAAAAACCCTATATCGATAACAAATCTAAAAACGAAACGTAGAACAAATTCAGATATAAAAATTAAAGAGAAAGAAAACAATACCTTGTTTGAGATCTGAAAGAGGAGAAAATGAGATAAAAACGATTAAGTCAACATTCGATTTGATATTTCGACTCGATTCGGGTTGGGTGCGGATCAGTTTCAGGTCGGGTTTATTTCGGGCCGAGTTTATTTCAGGTCGGGTTCATTTCAGGTCGGGTCAAAACAGTTCGGGTCCGAATCAGTTAATTGACGGGTTAATTTTGGCTCAGGTAGACTTTAGGTCGGGTCCATTTTAAGTCGGGTTCATTTCAAGTCGGGTAATTTCAAGTCGGTTTCATTTCAGGTCGGGTTAATTCGAGTTTCGAATTCGTATTAAGTTTGAATTTGGTACAAATAGTCGATAGACTTTAGGTTGTGTCATTTCGAGTGAATTATTTAGCGTCTTTCACGAGCACGAATCACATTAAAAATAAATATTAAGCACTAGAATGAACAAAAATATCATCGTTATTTAAAATATTAGAGTAAATTACAAAAATTAAAAATAAATAAGGGTCAATTTTGGTGAAAAATAAAATTTTAGAGACTAACATTAAGAAAAATATCACCATATTAAAAATATTGAACTAAATTACAAAAATATAAAATAAATATTGGACTAAAACTTAAAAATGAATATTTGGACTAAAATACAACATTTAAAACACAGAAGAACTTAAAGGGTAATTAATCTTTAACCTAAATAAATTTCCCTCTAAAATTTTGTCATTTCCATTTTTTTTCTAATTATTTCTTTTCTAATTAAAAAGAAATCCCGCGTCATATTAAAAATAATAGGCGGGAGGAAAAGAATTCCCCCGTCATTTGGTAGGTTAGGAAAAATTCTTTTTTAGCACTTTTAACTTTAGATATTTTTCATTTAAGTCTTAAATTTTTAATTTTAGGCTTTAATTTAATTCAATTGAGTCCAAATTTAGATTAATTTAATTGAAATTCCACATTTAGTTTTATAATTCTTTTAATTATGTCTGTGATTTATGCTTCTAGGTTTTAATTTAGCTCAATTAGATCCTGAGTTTAATAAGTTAATTCAATTCGACATTATTATTATTATTATACCATATAAATTTTGATTTAATATAATTATACACAAAATTTTGATTTGGATGTAAAAATTTAATTGTACACATGAAAGTTGAAATTTTAATTTAGTTTAATTTAATTGTACACATGAAGCTTTGATTTCAAATTCAAATGCATAATTAGCAAGTTGAATTAAAATTAATGTCAAAAATCAATAACCCTAAACTAAACCATAAACCATTAATACTAAACCCAAAATCATAAACCTTAAGGAATTAAAATTAATTTCATAAACCAAATAACCATAAGCTAAACCATAAACCATTGATACTAAGCCCTAAACCTTAAGGAATAAAAATTAAATTGTAGGAGCTAGAATAAACAAAAATGTTATTCGACTAAATTACTAAAAACAGAAATATATATGGGTCAATTTTGGCTAAAAATCCCAAACCTCAAACCCTAAATCTTACAATCACTGATAATTAAAGTTCAAGCCAAATCCCTAATACCTAGACTAATCCTATAACCATAAACACTCAACTTGAAACATATATTATACCCCTAAACCCCAAACCTCAACCCCTAAATCTTATAAACACTAATAATTAAAGTGCAATTCTAATCCTCGAATCCCCTAATCCCTAAACTAATCTCATAATCCCAAACACTCAACTTGAAACATGTATTAAACCCCTAAACCCAAAACCTCAACCCCTAAATCATACAATCACTAATAATTGCTACTTGGAAGCCTAATCCCCTAATCCCTAAACTAATCTCATAGCTCCAAACACTCAACTTGAAACATTTACCCCTAAACCACAAACCTCAACCCCTAAATCTTGCAAACACTAATAATTTTAATTAAATACATTATAATTAAAATTCCAGCAATTTGAATATTAAATTAAATATTAATTTAAATATATTAAATTTATAATTTTAATAAAATATTAATTTAAAGTTATAATTTAAATAAATTAAATATACACTAATAATTTAATTAAATACACTAATAATTTAAAATATCATCTTATTAAAAACATTGGACTAAATTACAAAAAAAATGAATATGGGTAAATTTGGAATAAAAATAAAGTTTTAGGAACTAACATGAACAAAAATATCATCATATTAAAAACATTAGACTAAATAAAAAATGAATAGGGGTCAATTTGGAGAAAATTTTAAATTTTAGCTACTAGAATAAAAAAATATTATTAGACTAAATTGCCAAAAATATAAATAAATATGGGGTAATTTTGACTAAAAAATAAATTGTATGGACTAGAATAAATAAAAATATTGTTCGAATAAATTACCATAAATAGAAGTATATATAGGCCAATTTCGGCTAAAAATAAAGTTTTAGGGACTATAATGAACAAAAATATTATCATATTAAAAACATTGGACTATATTAGAAAAATTTAAAATAAATACGGGTCAATTCGAATCCCTCAACCCCTAAATCTTGCAATCACTAATAATTAAAGTACAAACCGAATCCCTAAACTAATCTCATAACTCCTACCAAACACTCAACTTGACACATTTACCCCTAAACCCCTAAATCTTACAATCACTAATAATTAAAGTGCAAGCCTAATCCTTGAATCTCCTTGTCCCTAAACTAATCCTATAACCCCAAACACTCAACTTGAAACATATATTATACCCATAAACCCCAAACCTCAACCCCTAAATATTGCAATCACTAATAATTAAAGTACAAGCATAATCCCCTAATCCCTAAACTAATCCCATAACCCCAAACACTCAACCTAACACATTTACCCTTAAACCCCGAATCTTAACACCTAAATCTTACAATCACTAATAATTAAAGTGCAAGCATAATCCCTTAATCCCTAAACTAATCCCATAACCCCAAACACTCAACTTAACACACTTACACCTAAACCCCAAACTTCAACCCCTAAATCTTGCAATCACTAATAATTAAAGTGAAAAACTAATCCCCTAATCCCTAAACTATTCCCATAACTCCAAACACTAATAATTATAATTTAATACATTATAATTGTCGACGCCGTTTTTCATCATTGGCGAAATAAATTGGACCTTCAAAAGCATGTCAAACGTTTTAATTATTAAACAATTTTATGAAGGAGGATCTAATTAAAAAGGAACATAAACCTAAAGGTCTAAGGAAACTACACTCAAATTGTGACTAAAATGAATCAGAATAAAACTAAAGAATAAAAAAGGACTTAAGTGTAAAGCTCCTAAACTAGTAATGGCCTAATCCACTAATAACCCATTTAAATAAATAAAAATATTATTAGACTAAATTACCAAAAATAGAAATTGCACTAATTCCCTCCAAAATTTTGGCTGGCTTATTCCCGTAATTCCCTCCAAAATTTTGGGTGGCTTTTATCCCTCAAAAATTTTTAGACTAAAAGTAAATTAAGCTCAAACCTAAAAAATGGGTGGCTTATTTTCCTCCAAAATTTTGTCCTTTTCCCTCTTTTTTACCAATTGTCTTTTTCTTTTTCTACCAATTGTTTTAGTTTAATTCAATTGAGTCCCAACTTAAATTAATTTAATTGAAATTCCACATTTAGTTTTAGAATTCTTTTAATTATGTTTTGTGATTTATGCTTGTAGATTTTAGTTTAACTCAATTAGATTCTAAGTTTAATAAGTTAATTCAATTAAGACATTATTATTATTATTATAACATATCATAAACTTTGATTAAATATAATTATACACAAAATTTTGATATGAATGTAAACATGTAATTGTACACATGATAACATCAACATGAAAGTTAAAACTTTAATTTGGTTCAAACTTAGTAGTTCAAACTTGACAAATAATTTATATTGAATGAGTTACTAAGCATATTGAATCAATACTAAGCATTGAATTATTTAATAAAATTTTAAACTTAGTGTAATCACTCATTTTTACTTGTAAATATATTAATATTGCATGTATATTTATTATATGAATGTTACTAATATAAGATGGTGTGTGCATGTATAAGCTATATATACGTATTAGGGGGGTATGTATGTCGCGTATGTATCTAGGGTATAAGCGTATATAGATGTTATGTTAATTATATGTATGATTATACGTACGTATACTAGAATATTATATTAATTAATGATCGTATAATATAAGTATATATTTTCGTATGTATATGTATTGCTGTTATAATTATACTATCATTATTATTGGGCTGACAAAATGAAAAAATTAAATATATTAAACCCAAAAAATTACAAATCAATTACAAATCCAATTACAAGGCCCGTTTGGCCCAAATCAAATCCCATTTAATTACAATGTGCGGGGAATAGCGTGGGCGTTGGATCAAGATCTGATCCAACGGCCACGATGCAATGGAAGTCAAAAATATCGCGGCGCGCGTGCTCCACACGTATGGACCGTTCGAGTGCCACGCGCGCGTGTGGTCCACGCTACGGACGCTTTAATATCCCACGCGCGCGTAAGATCCACGCGCGTTACGACTCCTCGATCGCGGAGCTCCACGTGGCGAAATCTCAAGCCGTCTCATCAGATCGAGGCTTCATCTAGGCCGATCGTTCTTCAAGCCATCTCGACCGTTAGATCAGATCTGATCTAACGGCCGAAAACGCGTCTGGCCTCTGGCAGAATGACCACACCGCCACCGCGCCGATATTCAGTCCCCGCGTTCAGATTATGCCAAAGACAACAAGCAAAATGTCAGATCTGAAAAAGAAGATACAACTTGCAACAAAAACAGAGGCAGTAATATATATGAAACGGGGCTTTTGTAACGGGGATTAGCTAGCAAAAAAAAGATACAGAACGAGCGAAAAAAGATTGGCGAAAAAAAGAGAGAACAAGGGTAGTAACACAAAAAACAGAGATCTTGTAATACAAAAAACCCTGAAAGTTGTAAACATCGAAGATAATCAAAAAGGCAGTCCAGTGGTAAATTTTTGTCTCTTTGTTTTCTTACATGTTTTCTTTACATGCATATGCGAAAGATTAACACAAAAAAAAAACAGAAATAAAAGAGGAGAGTAATCTTACCGAGTCGTTTGTGGGTCTTCCCTTCCTCTGTGACAAGCCTTTCGGCTTCTACAAGCCAGATCTGGTGAACTAAAGGGAGGGGAAGACCCCTTGTGGTTTTATTTTGGTCTAAAAAAATATTTTTGGTTCGTATTTCTTAGATCTAGGGTAAATAAGGGGGTATCCTCTGAATCCAACCACGGATTCATGTTGAGGACGACAAGGGGGATGTTTTGGTATCTTTTGGAGGCTCACCGGCGCCGGTTAGCGGCGGCCGGCGGCAGAGAATACGGTGGCCGGCCGCCGGATTCTGGGTTTTGTAAGAACATATGAGAGAAAAAGATGAACACGGGTTATTTGAAAACTGAAGAATGAAACGAAAATGGAGAAAATTTGGTTTCGGTCTGAAAATAGCCCTTATATAGATATTATTATTTTACTAAATGGGTAAATTACACACTTAATCCCACCGCGTTTTCAATATTTTCATTTTTGTCTTGCCGCATGGTATAATCACAGTCCCAGTCCCCCTAAGTTTTCAAAAAGTCACAATTTAGTCCATAAATTACACCGAATCAGTTTCTGAATGGTAAAATTACGCCTTAACCATCCCGCGTTTTTGAATTTTTCACTTTGGGTCTGCCCCTTGGTATAATTACAATTTTGGTCCTTTTAGGTTTTGTTTGTTTTGCAATTTCATCCCCAAATTACATATTATCGTTCTTTAATTTCCGCCACTGATTTTCGTTTTCCTTTCATTTCAGTCCTGTTTTCTTTGTAAATATTATTGTTCGTATTATAATCGTATATATTGATATTATTTTATTTTATGTCCCTCGTATATGACTCGTATTTCATGTTCTTGTGTATATATGTGTTAAGTATGATATTCATGTTTTTTATCCGGTTATTCATATCAAGCATGTTATGTTTTAGTTAATTCATACATGGCGTATTTTGTATTTTACATGTGTGTGTTTCCTTGTTTTTTAGGGGGTTACATGTTAGTGTATTTACCCTTTTTGTACGACATGTGGACCCGTATATGTTGAAATATGTTTTATTACCAGTATGCATGTCTTTTTGAAATACTTGTTCGTATATATGTACTTATTCCTGCCTTGTTATTTTGATATATGATAGTTGTTTTTATCTATTATTTAGAATAATATGTATATATATACACGTTTTAGTCTAAAATATCATTCATGTTAAATTAGTATTCTGGTATGTCAATCTTTATTATATTTAAATGTTTTGTCATGTTTTACGTTTTTGCCACTAAGATTGCATATCGAGATATAACTTGTTAATGCGGAGTCCTTTTATCCGAGCGTAAACGGGGCCAGTATCAAGCGTAGTGATAGTGGTTGGGCGTTTATTTTCGGATAACGGGACCCTTAAAATATATTCGCAATTATGACCGAAATTTAAAATAATCGTCACTTTAATCCGGAAAATCCAATATTAATAAAGCGGTAATTATTAAAGTACCAATTTTTGGGCGGTATGGGGGTGCTAATCCTTCCCCATCCGTAACCGACTCCCGAACCCCTGTCTTTTTGAATCTCTGGTTTTATGGTGTCCGGCCTACCTAAGTGGCCGGTGGCGACTCCATTTTTATAAGGTCTTTGTAAACCCCACGGAATAAATATTTCATATCCAAACACCTTTCAAAAACATCCTTCGAAAACCCATCGTTTTTATTTTAGCGATATTTGGAAAAAAAGACATTCGCTACACTTAGTAGTGTCAAATGAATATCTAAATCCAATCTTTCTTTTTTGATATTTTTAATTGATTATATATGTATATATAACAAAAAGATTATTTAACACTTTAAATTGATTTAAAAAATTAATAGTTTACATTTACCAACACTTAATAGTTTATATTTATCAACACTTTAAATTCATCAAATTATAGGCTTCTTCAATTACATGTTAGGTAAATCAAGCCATATCAATATTAGTTCAGGTCAACAACAGGTCGGGTTCAAAACAAGTCGGGTCAATTAACAGGTCGGGTTCAAAACAGGTCGGGTAAAATCGGATCTCGGGTCGATTCAGTCGGGTAATATCGGTTATCTGCCAAGTTAGTATCGGGTTCGGGTTCGTTTCAGTCGGGTGCAGGTCGGGTTTCGGGTCCACATTAACAGGTTCAATTCGGGTTCGGGTCGTTCTCGGTCGGACGCAGGTTTGATTGCTACAGTAACAGGTCCAACTCGGGTTCGAGTTAACAACAGTCGATTACAGATCTGTTTTGGGTCATCGCATCCTCGTGTCAAACCAGGTTCTAACTCAAGCAGGTTTCAGTCGAGTTTTTAGGTCGGGTTAGCTTTTTACATCCCTAGGCTTGGAAATGCGATGAGTTAGAGTGCCAGGACTTGAAAAAAAAACATGTTCTTATTTGTTTTTCCATCTCAACAGACAAGCTGCGTGTGCTGGGTCAGAGACATTGGTCTTTGCAAGATCGTTTGCTCATCCTGAAGGAATGGCCATACGAGGTTGCTCTGGAGGAGATTGATTTTTCCATCGACGAGTTCTGGGTCCAAAACCTTCCTATGGCTCTTATCACGAAAGATAACACAGCAAAAATAGGTAACATCTTTCCCAAGTTCTTTTGTTCCAACCTTGGCTCGTATATGAAGGTGAAATGGGACGGGCAACTTACCATCAAGGTTGCTATGAGAGTTGAGGATCCCATCAAAATAGGATTCTTATTGAATAGGAAGAACTTTTAATCTCTTGACGTTTCTTTAAGTATGAGAGAATCCCTGAATTCTGCTATAGTTGTGGGAGGCTTGGGCATGCAGAGAAAGAGTGCTGGTTCGACTCAGGAAAATTTAAGAGGGCTAGTAGGTATGCACCATGGCTGAGGGCTTCCCCAAACGTGGAAGAAATCTTCTGTTGGAAAATTTCCAGTGGCGATCACCGAAAATAAACTCCAGTCGATGGCTGCCGACCAAGCCTTAGAGCTCAAGGGAAACGATAATTATCCCAGAACATTCTCAAGGGGCTCGTCTCCCAACTCTATCATAGTTACCTAGAAGGACTCCTCCTGAGAATACGAGGTTCCGTTAGACATCCTCTAATTTTTTCCTTGTCAACGAGCCACCCGAGAAAGATAAGGTGTCCAAAGTCAACCAAAAACTTAGTAGCTTCCTAGGTTCTGATGGGGTTACATACAATGCCTCGGGCTCCTGTGATCTCGAGCTTATCAATGCTGAACATTGTAGCCTGGTTCCCTACCTTCCATCAACCAAGTCTGTTTCAATCTTTGGAGATCCAGGAAAGTCATTGGGAACTGCTTTAGCCGAATGCTTAGAAACCATGGAGGCTTGTCCGTCCAGAAAAAGGAAGTGGACTGAATATCCACAGGATCCTTTTTCTTGCACTAAAAAACGTGAAATTTTGCAGCTAATCTCGGAAGGGGTTTACCAAGAATCTCCTGGAAATTGGTGTGCGCAAGGTTTTGGAGCGATTGCTAATGAGGATATGCTAAAACTTGCCTTCTTCCCTTCTTCCTTCACAAACTCGTCCCCCCTGATCAGTAAATTTGAAAAATCTAAGAGGGGTCACGCTTTTGGACCTAAACGTTTAACGTTAATTAAACAAGCTGCAAGAAGAAAGCATGTTCGAGAGATCTCTAGAATGGCGATGGATGAAGTTGGAATTTTAGAGCTTGGCCTGGACTCTTACGGTTTTGATGTCACTAAAATTCCATCTTTTGGCGATAAATGATCAACTGATGCTCATTGATGGTAACGGGTTAGATTCTAGCAAGGCCCAAGAAACCAGCTCCTTGAGGGAAGGTAAGTTTGAAAGGCTCTCGAATGAGAGTGACACATCAAAGTCCGCGGATAACCCTCTTCTAGGTTATCTGCCTCGCCTATGAATCTTTACAGCCCTGCTATATTCGAAGGAATGAAGGATCGAAGCATAGCTTTGGGAATGTTTCCTTCCCCTAGGATCATTTGTTCACCCATGCTTATGAATGATCCTAGGTTCTGGTTTCGTGTTTTGGATCGCTATTGCTACGTTCGTTGGGGCGTTTTTTTCATTTAAGAACCATGTTATGGTTTCTTTTATGATCGTCTTTTGCCTTCCCAAGTCTGGTATGTCTCCTACATCGTCTTTGATGACAAGACCCTCTCCCTCTTTTGGAGAGGAAGCATGCCTATGGAGCTGTCGCATAGACGTAGTTCGAGTTGTTCAATCCGGATCCTTGTTTTGGCCTTTGTCTTTCTTATGTTGTGGTTTCGTTTCGGCTACTATGTTTTGTTTTTCTATTCGTGTGCCTCAACCCCTTTGCTTGGTTCTTGTTTGGTTTGCCCTACGTGGGTGTTGCATGGGGGTGTGCATGGCATTGTAAAAGCCTGGTTGGCTTCTGTTGCTTTGTTTGAATGAATTACCCTTTCTTTATTGTCAAAAAAATGGAAATTTTTATTAACACATTATATTCTTTTTATTTTACGATCTTGGTGTCTCCGAGCCTTGAATGGATAGCTGAATTGAAATTTCTGGAAGACAATTTCCAGTCAATCATATGATCGTCTGTTTGTCTCAACCAAGAAATCATGTTATAGGTGTTTTCATTTCATTCATTTAGACCTCTTAGTATGAGTAAGGTCTCTTGCATGTGCAGATGGAACTTCAATGGTGAAAATTGATGCGGAAGTTGCAAGGCCCATACGTTTCAAATCTTTCAAACATAATCATTGAGCAAAAAAGCATAGTAGAAGAAGAAAAAACAGAGGATAAGAAAAAAGAAAACTAATGTGCCACGTCACGTTTTTTAACGGAAATTATCGGGAGGGACCTTACTGGAAACGGATTAAAAGTTCGATGACTATAACACGAATTTTAAAAGTTTGGTGACCAAATTGAAAGCGACCTAAAAATTAGGTGATTATTTAGATAGTTTACCTTTATTTTTTACAATGCTAAAACCATTATAAAAACATCAATTAATTCTTAATAAAATAGATATTGTTTAAGTTTATATAATTATGCAAATGATTTTTTTTCTGTTTGGAGTTTAATTGCAAATACACATAGAAATGAGGTCTGCAAATGGATTTGATACTTTGAAATTTGGAAGAAGAGAGACGAAAAAATCATTATTAATATTATAATATTTTTATTTATTTGTTTATATGTAATATCTGATATAAACTTTTTATTTAATAAAAAATGTTACATAGTTGCTGGTTCACGTTTTGTTTAACATGAGGATAGAAAGGATTTTATTAAATATAATAATTTTATTTGTATTTAATTTAAATTTTTTATTAAACCTTAACCTCTAAATAGAATAGTATTATTAATAATAAATATTATACTTCAATTGGGCAGGGTGGATGCGGAGGGTGCTCTACCCGCGCTCATCCATGCCAAGAATTTTCATATATATTCTCGTCCTACGATCCGTTGCGAGTAACAAACTCAAAATCATTCTTGTCATACAACCCACAAAACTAAAATCATACTTGTTCCACCACTCACGTGGGTCCCGAGACCCTTCTAGTCTTCGATATTAGGGCTGGGTATTCGATCGAGTTGAGTCAAAAAATTTTGAGTTATTCGAGTTTGTAAGTCAAATTTTACAATTCACTTTATTTGAAATTTTTTCGAATCAAGTTGAGTTTTCGAGTTTCTGTACAAATTTAATTGTACATATATATTTCTATATGCATTTACGTAGCGGTGCACATATATATTTTTATATGCATATACTTAGGGCTGGGGAGTGCACATATTGATTCCAATTCTAACAGCTTTCTATATGCATATACGATATACATATATATGTTTTCATATATTCACATGTGATACACATATAAATCATGCAGAATTGACAGACTCGACTCAAATATAAAAATTGATAAACTAATTTCTAAAAATTCGAGTTATTCGAATTTCCATTTCATAACTCAAACTTTATTTAAATTTTTTCGAGTCGAGTTTATGAAATTACGAGTCAAGTCAAAATGAGTCATTTTTCCTCGAATCGTGTCGAATAATTCAGTTTTTGTGAGTCGACTCGAGTTTTGCCCACCCCTACCCGATATACTACCTTTATATACTCCATCTGACCCACTAAAATTGTCACATGCATGTTGACATTTTTGTAGTCAAATCTTTTCAACTTTGAGTTCTTATAATTTAAAACTTATTATTGATAAAAATATGAAAAATATATTTTAAAAACTTTCAATTAAGTAGTTTTTAAATATATATTTTATAAATTTTAATTAATTAAAATATTTAAATAAATTATATTCAAGTTTTAAAAAAAATTGACTAGAAAAATGTCAACATGTGACAGTTTTAGTGGGATGGATGGAATAATATATTTACAAGTATTAGTTAAATAAATATAAACTAATTTTTTATTAAAAGAAATATGAAATACTTGTCCTCTAGACTCATATGTGATATTATTTTAATTGTCACTCAATTGAACAAGATAAAATAAGTATAAAACAAAATTACAATTTGACAAAACAAGAACAAAAAAACAACAACAAACATTCAATTACTATAGAAAATATACCAGATAGATCTGGTATCGATAAATCTCATAAAGAAAGATACTTGAAGGAGAATATAACTGTAGGGGATGAAAAATGTGCTTGTGAGTTTCGACGTGGGATAATGATGAGTAACTTAAGTCCGTTAAAAATTGGGTGGACTGATGAGTAATATTTTAAATATTTATTTTTTTAAATATATTTAGTATGTATATTAGATGGGTGAGGGTGATGCGGGGCGGGTACAAGGTTATACCCATACATGTCCCACCACCTACGACAGGTCTAATTTTTGTCTCCATCTCCATCCACCACTCGTGAAACATGTACCCATCTTCATTCAATTGGGTGTGAAATGAAACAGATCCTCGTGAAACCAGCCTCATTAACATCCCTAATTAGATTAAATTATAAAATTTAGAAATAAATATAGATCAATTTTAAACTTTTCAGGGACTAAAATGAAAAAAATTGAGAAACTTTATTTAATTAAAATTGTTTTTATTTAATTAAAATATCATATTTTTATTGGTTCACGCTTTTTTATGCGGGGAAAGAGAGTTTTACTAAATACAATATTTAAATATAATAATTTAACTTTTATATAATTTATTTTTTGTGAAATATTACTAACATTTAATATTGTCAATAATAATAAATATTGGACAATTATAAAATTTAAAACAAATAAGAATTAATTTTAGACACTGATAGAGTTTTTAAGGACTAAGTAAAAAAAAATTGAGACTTGATATATCGTCTATCGTTTTATTAAAATCAAATAAGTTTGATCTTATCAAAGATATACTGACGTAGTGTGATATTACTAGTAAATTTTTTTAATAAATCTTTTTTTAATAGATCTTAAAGATATTAAATATGAGACACTATCAACAGCAAGTGAAAACGTCAGAGTAAATTATCTGCTCCCTTGTTCTTCCCTCTTCCTAAGAAAACGTAGTGTAATCAAAGAAAGGCGATTCAACTTCTCTCCTTCGTTACAACATAGGTCTTTCCAATTCCTGATGAAATATTCCAAAAAAGAAGTTAAGGAGAAAGTGGAAAAAAAATTATCAGTTAGAAAAACAGGTAACCGTTAAGAAAAAAATTGTGTATTAACCAAAAAAAAATTAAGTGTTAAATTTGAATGATAGACATGTTTTATTTTTTAAAATAAATATTTTATAATTAAATAATGGGTAAACTACATAAATGGTCACCGATTTTTTAGGGTGGATTCATTTTGGCCATCATATTTTTAAAATTTTCAATAAGATCAACCAACTTTTATTTCGTTTTCGATGCAGTTCCTCCTATTATATTCCGTTAATTGATGTTAATGTGGCCTGTTTGTTGTGATTTTTCTCATTAAAATAATACGTTAAATAAATTTCAGATAAATTAAAATAATAGGAGTATTATTCCTAAATTATATCTAAAACCCTAAAATCTAACTTTTTTTTTTATCTCATCTTCTTCTCTTCCTTTCGTTCTCACTCTGAACAAGCGAGAAAGTAAATTTCCCGTCAATTAGGAATAATCAAAGAAAGGAAGCAAACTTGAACTCCTTGTAGCGGTAGAAAGAATCAAGAGCCCAACCTTGATTTTTATCGGCAACTAAAATAGAGAAAGGAATCAAATAGAAAACAAACCTAGAAATTTTAAACCCCAATAAAGTCTTTTTAATCACCTTATCTCTCTTGGTTCTCCTTAATATGGATAAATCAGGCCTCAATCTTTTACCACCGCTAGAAACCAAATTTTGTGTCTGCTCTTTAAACTCAACAATAGTCGCAGTTGACTGATCTCTTGATGTGAGAAAATTGCCACAACAGGTGGTGATGGCTTGGAAGATTGAGATGATGAAGTTGGTGGTAGTGGAGAAAAGCCGTAGCTGAGAGAAGATTTATCAGATGAAAGAGGAGAATCAACATAGGAATGATCGGGAAATTTGCTTCCTTCATTGTTTGTTCATAGTGAGAAGGAAAGGAAAAGAAGAAGATGAGATAAAAAGTTAGATTTTTAGGGTTTTAAATATAATTTAAGAATGGTATTATTTTAATTCATCTGAAATTTATTTAATATATTATTTTAATAAGAAAAATCACAACAAACGGGCCACATCAGTATCAATTAACAGAATATAACAGGAGGGACCGTATTGAAAATGAAATAAAAGTTAAGTGATCTTATCAAAAATTTTAAAAGTATGGTGACCAAAATAAATCAACACTAAAAGTATGGTGACCATTTATGTAGTTTACCCTTAAATAATTTGTTAAATGTAACTTTAAGGAATAATATAGTTTAAAAAAACAAAACTAAAACACAATGTGTTAAAAATATTTAGTATTCCCTTAACCACTATACTAATAAATGGATTGATTCAACCTTTATATCCGTAAAATGAATTCATTTTGTTTGCAAGATATTTTCTTCACAAGGTTAATAGTTACTATTTAAAAAATATCAATTAATACTAAACAAAGTTGATACTAATATAATTTTATACTATTTAAAAAATACCGATTAAACTTTTATAATCATGCAAATAAATTTTTTGATTGGAGTTCAATTGCAAATAAAAAAAATTAATTTTTATGTCATTTAATGTTAACCATGTTAGTATCATTCGGCGACAATCGTCATTTCTGTTTTGTTACCAGGCCTATGGGATGGCCCAATTCTTGTTTTGCTTTACCATTAATCTCTATCTCCATAAACAAATATTTTCCTCTCGTTTTTTCAAGTCATATAGCAAATCCTATAATCACATATCTTGAAAATAAACACATTATTTCAAAGGGGGTCTCATATATCATAACAACTCTACATTCATTGATACGCATGGTTAGAATTTAAATCATGATTTACGTACTTTATCTTATCATATTTATTATGATTGTGAATGTAACAAATGTTATCACAATCAATTACAATAGACATAATGATAGGTTAAAAAGAAGTTAAATCTTAAAATAATAATTATCAGTCTAAAATTTCGCTAGACACAAAGGATCTATGAGTGAACATTACCACAAGTAAATCTGTTCCAAATCAAAAAGCATATTACATTGCCGAAATATATTCATACGAATAATAAATGGGTGTGGCGGTTCGGATGTAAAAACTGACAGTTTGTAGAGGAAAGTTGTGGTGGCCAAGTACGGTTATGATCCGAAGTTTCTTGTCCCAAAGCAAGAGGCGGGTAGGAATATATCTTGGGTATGGAGAAATATCACTAGGCCTCTATCGTGTGCCGAGGATGTGTATACCAAAAATATCACATTAGCATGTGGGGATGGGAGTCATATTGATTTTTTGGAATGACTACTGGACAGAGATTCCATCACTTAGAGTGGCGTTCCCGAGAATTTTTCTATTGCAGTAAAAAATCTGGGAAGGTTTTGGAGTTTGGTACCAAGGTGAATGACACGTGGCTATGGAATATTGATCTCCGCAGAAGCTTGTTCGACTGGGAAACTAATATACGGGATGATTTCTCGGTTATTATCAACAAGGCTGCCAAGAGCATTCACGGAGTGGACACTGTCTGGTGGATAGGTGTATCAAATGGATTCTATACTCCTAAAGAATTCTGCGAGATTGATATTTTGAGTGAAGGTGTAATTGATTCCACATGGAAGAAAATATGGTCAAAGCTAGCCCCTCTGAAAGTTGAAGCTTTCGTGTGGAAGGTTATCCACCAACGAGTCCCAACCTATATAGAACTTGCAGAACGTGGAGTATCCAGATCCGATTCAAACTATTGTGTACTATGTTGCATGGAGTTAGAGGCTGTAAACCACCTATTCCGTCATTGTAATGTTACTGGAGAATTTGGCAATGATGCTGTAGCTTTTGGAACACTTGTTGCACTATGCCGGGGGATGTAAAATCTTTTTTTCAGGTATGGACAAATCTCCAAATCAAACAATCTCCTATGTAGGTCTCGATCATGATCTTTTTTGGTTTTATATGGACTATTTGGTTAGGTCGCAACGAGGTCATTTTTAAGAATAAGGTTTTCGATGAGGAGCAAATTTTTGATCTTGCTCTACTCTGGGTAGGGCATTGGTGTGTAAGTAAGTGACCCAAGTCTATTCCATCTATAAATAATTTCTTAAGATGTCTATATGCTATTTCTATCTGAGAAATACATGTTCAGAGACTAAAAGTGGATTCATGGGTAGCGCCAGAGAGGGACTGTCTAAAATTCAATGTTGATGCTGTTGTGATTAGGAGTTTTGGGGATGCTAGAATCGGTGGGCTACTCAGGGATAAATCCGGTAAGATCCTCATACAATTCTCAAAGTCGATTAGTATCACTGACCCAACTTCTGCTGAGTTGAGAAGTATCATGGAATCATGTGTGCTGTTTTCATCTTCTAGATGGAAAGGTTCACAGTTCTTTTTTATCGAGACTGATAGTTTATTGGAGGAAAAATGGATTGAGAGACCCTCTCTGTCACCTCAATGTTTTGCGGAGATAGTTAATAAGATCTTAGATCATGGATCTGGTTTCAACAAAATTGCCTTCACTTATAAAGAAAGGAATGTTGCTGCTCATCGGCTAGCAAAATAGGGGAGAACCACTGATTTTGTGTGTATGACCTAATTGTGTATCTTGAAGGCTCATGTAATAGGGGATAATTGCCCAAGGTGAAAATATGTCCAAGTGTGTTTACCGATTTAGTTGAGCAATGCAGGTTCTTCTTTTCCAATTCCAGCCTAGAGATTATCTTCGCAGTCAAGGAATCCAATTGTGTTGTTCAGGAGTTGGAAAAACAGGGAGTTGATAGGGAATCTAAGTTTATCTAGGAACCTGATTAATGGTCACCTTGTGCCTGTATGTGGGACATGCAAGTGTTAGTACTGTTAGGTTGGGTTTTATTGTGTTTATGTGTTTACTGTAAAAGCGATTTTGTTGGCGTTTGTATGGTCGAGTGGTTTAATCCTGTCTTGGTTTGTTTGTTGGATCTTGCATGGCTGAGTTGTTTGCTCCGGTCTTATTTTGTATTTCAATTTGGGTTGTTCTAAATCAATAAAATTGGGCACTCTTTTCCCCTATTTAGGATTAGAGAGGGTTTTTTTAATGAGGTCCGTTTTTTTTCAAAAAAAAACCCCCCAAGATCTATATATGCTAAATCATTAAGAACAAAGACTAGATTTGCGGAAGTATACTTGAATCCATTGATGGAGATTTTCCGGAGATGGTTTGATCTTCCAAGATGTTAAGTTATCTCTTGCCACACAGCTCTTTGACGGGGAAGGAGATATATGCAAGTTAACGTATATCTTGGGGACCACTATCCATTATATAAACTAAATTAAAAAATAATTTATTAATATTTACAACTCTGTCCCTCATTGAGTTATAAATATAACTTATGGTATCTACACTTTTAATTTCATGACAATTTAATACCTATAACACGTGTAACATAATTGGTCACTTAATTTCGTGTCATACTTTATAATAGCAACACACATTATACATATGTACCCACAATTGTGGATTTTAATCCAACAATCTCCCACTTGGGCAACATATGTTTCCTGACAAATGTATAACCTTATGAGCTCAAAAATTTGCTATAATACAATAGATATTTTTTAAAAATCTCGTCTGTCAACTATATCCATATAGGATCAAAGTGGTCTTTGCCATATCAATCATGACAGGACCCATCAATGGTGTAACACCCTTAACGTATACTCGTAGTACAAATACACATTAAGGATGCCACAATATTATTTAACAGAATTCTAGACTTATAATTTTTTTTATAAAATTATCCTTTAAAACAACCAATGAATAAATTTATACATGCCCACTAGAGAATATCATGAATTAGAATGTCTTACTGATGTTTGGCAGATTGCAGCTTGATCAGCATGCTTGACTCCTCTTCAGGTAAGTTTCCAACAACCTACGTGTGAAACAACACACACAAAGTAATGACTTAATGAGTCAACTATAATTTAAAATAAATCATTTCAATGTATAAAATCATATAAAACAGACTTATCGATGTCATTCCTCTGTCATATAACAGTGCAATACATTTCCTGCATAATAGCAAGTGAGTCCCATTTGCAGTTTATATCATAACATCAAACCTCTATTTTATAAATCAAGTATACATTAAGCTTTCTAGCTTAACTGCCTGCATAAAATGCATTTTATGTTTTATAGACCAAAGTACAAAATCATTTGATGTCATGGTACGCGAGTCATCACGACACTGTAGTGTCTACGATGCCGTAATGACTACATCGCCGAAGCGACTGATATGAGTACGTACTCGAGGACGCACTTTGCTCCTCATACTCACACATTTTGTGCTATGTAACACCGTAGTGTTTGAACCGAATCTGTAGAGTCTAACTCGACCCCGAAGAGTCTACATTGTTTATCTCGACCCCGAAGAGTCTACATTGTCTATCTCGACCCCGAAGAGTCTACATTGTCCATCTCGACCCCGAAGAGTCTACATTGTTTATCTCGACCCCGAAGAGTCTACATTGTTTATCTCGACCTCGAAGAGTCTACATAGTTTATCTCGACCCCGAAGAGTCTACATTGCTTATCTCGACCCTGAAGAGTCTACATTGTCTATCTCGACCCCGAAGAGTCTACATTGTCCATCTCGACCCCGAAGAGTCTACATTGTTTATCTCGCACCGTAGTGCTATGACGCAGCTGCTAAGACTCTATAGATATCCAATTATACCAAAGACTCTCACACTAGTACTTGGGCATAACAATATAATATTTTCATATTTAATATCCAATCCTTTGATACTATTATCCATAATTCGATAATAGGCAGTTCATATCCAAATATCTAAAATCTGATTTATCTTAGATAAATCATTATGCCATATCACTATATCACATATGCCACTTAATACTTCATGCCATTTACATAACTTTGATCAACATAAGGTCGATTTCTCGCAAGTCTCTCTCTTGTCATATATATAAAATAAATAAAAATGTATTCACTCATATCACATAATTAATAAATAAGTAAAAATGCACTCACCTTGGCCACTTAACATGATGCCTCTCTAGGTCCTAATTCAATCCTTTCTTTCATAGTACCTCGAACCTTCTCTAATTCGGACTCGACTTGATTAATCATATAAATACAATAAAATATTTGTTAGACTCAAATCTAACAATACCTTAAACTTGCTTTTTAACATAATCATTCGAAAATAAAATTTTCAATTATTTTCCTTTCTTCCTTGTACTTTTCGAAAACTCATTGTGGTCCTTAATGACTAATTTGAACTTCCAATAATTCTTCCGAGCTTGCTATCTAACCTTTAAATACACAATGTTTCAAATTTTATTTTTTGACAGCTTGCGCTACCTTTAAAGATTTACTTGTATAGGGCAGAATACATACTGGATCTTAATTTCCTTTACACCGGAGAAACTAGATTTGATAACGGTTCTAACGGTATAAGCCACGTAAATTAATAAAATCTAAAAAAATTATGGAAAATCATTGAATTCTCGTCACAGATTGTTCAGGCAGAAAACTACTCTACAATTTTTCTGACCTTCATTCGAATAAAAATTCATATCTTTTAACTCAGAACTCGAAATCAATTTTCGTTTGTTAGAAACGAAACTAGACCGACATACCTTTATATCGGTATAAAATTCACCATCTAACCATTTTTATAGAATTTATGGTGAATTTCAAAACTTACTGCCATAATTTAAATTCAACCTAGCTTCCCATATTTAGTTTCTAAATTTACCATAACTTCTCCTTGTTTCTTTACTTATCAATTTAGTCCTATCATTTTACTTCAAATAACTAAATAAAACTTGAATTCATAAGTTCTCTTTACATCCTTCATCAAAATAGGCTTAAGCAATTAATTAACCAAAAATCAAAATTAGTCTCCATCAATAGCTACATTGCCGGATTGGACCCTAAACTTTCATACTTGGCCAAATTAGTCCTTTAAGTAATTAAGCTACTATTCCCTTCCTTTATTCAATTCAATTACTTAAATCAATAATCTAAATTAAGTACTCATAAATTTTTAGTATCACAATTCAATCCCTAAACTTCTTCATCCTTGCCATTTTGGTCCTTCTATCATTCAAGAACTTTATTTTGATCCAAACATCAAAATTAAACTTTCTATATTCGATTCAATGAAATATACTCAAGCTATATTTTTCTCATAAATTTCCCCTTCATTTAAGCCAAATCCGAATTGGTCCTTCACTTTTTTCCTACTTGGCCGAAATGGTCACTTAAAGATACAAGCTCCCAACTTTTAAATTTAAGAAATTTAAGCATGCTATTCATCAATTCAATCCAAGTTCAAATCATTTCCAGCCATAACAGATCAGCCCCCCAACTTTACCTAATTTTTGTTTTGGTCACTTAATGCGATTCAACACAATTCTTCATTCCAATCACTAAATCAAGCATGTACATCCTTTAATTTCAATTCCCTAAATAAATCCCCAAAATTTGGGGTTAGGGTTCTTAACTTCATCATGAAATTAAACACAATCCAAGCTTAATTTCATCAAAACAACATTGAATTTATGTAATTCGTCCTAAATTTAACTTAGCACAACAATTCCCTAATTCAAGGCTCAAATTGATTAAATAAATTTTAAATCTTAAATCCAAGTCTCAAATTGATCCTATCATCAATCAATGGCTAGGATTAAATCTTAAGATCAGAAATTACTAAAATGCCCATGCCACTTCCCAAATATTTCAAAATTGCCATTGGAGGCAAATTGACTAACTTGTCCTCAACTATTCACAATTTCATCTAGTTTGTTATTTTGTAAAAATTCAACTAAATCTAGTTGAATTCTAACTAGACATATTAAAATATTTATAATATATTATTTTATGAATTTTCCATAACTTTTGGATCTGCCTTGAAAATTCTAGTTCGATCCGATGTATCGATAATTACCGAGAATTTTATCTGTTACTAAATAAATTCATTAATCAAAATAAATCATAGGATTCATCCTGGATCAAACTAAAAATATTTCCAAAACTTGGGAATGATTTTTATATCCTTCTTCTATCATATAGTAAAATTTTATAGTTTCCAGTTCGACCCGGATACCCGAATTCCACTTAAAATTTGACTGCGATTTTACCTTTACCGAGCTATTGGATTTATTTCAAAAATTTTATATTTCCATATTTAGAAAATTAATATTATTATCTCGTAAAAACTTCCTTTCCTAAGGACTTAGACTGAATTTTTCTAACTCAGCCTATTATTCTGATAATTATCGAAAATCTTCATCGAGTAAAATTTCACTTAGAAATCCTTTATCGAAAATCCATAGAATATTCTCTACTCTTACTGAGTCCAAAATATCGATAAGAAACACTTTTAAGGGACCTTCCCGAAAGTCACTCATCCTAGTGTTTCCCTAGTCTGAGCACGCTTAATAATAGGGTTCGATCAAAATTCGATACCTTATACTGCATTTTTATTCCCGAGACCTATATCAAAATTTACTCACCGATCAAATTTATCCATCTACAGATAAAATTAGTTATAAGCAAATCCTTTATTATGGATTTAAACTTTTCCCTTCTTTATGATTTAGCAACCAACTTTTGAAAATTATCATTTTGGTCACTAAATTTTAACCTTCAATTCCCATTCCAATTTTTATCGAATTTCAACCAAATTTTTGCATGTACCCTATTCTGCTTATCCTCTATCTCATGATACCTTTAAACCGCAGAAATTCCTTTTCTAAAGCTCCTAATTAAAGAAAACCTAACTTTTCCATTTTTGTCATTTTAGTCACTAAGTTAGCTTTTAAGCTACTAACTTAGTACCAAATAACCTTAATACTGTTTAACAAAATTTAGGGTGTTACAATTCTCCCCTCCTTTAAGAAAATTCGTCCTCGAATTTTCAACTCATGCTTGATCCACTATTACAAGTACTACTCCTGTCGGATTTGTCCCAATTTTTCTATTATCTTTCCTTCCTTGAGAAAACTGATACTAATAGAATCTTTTGATTTCTTAAATTTTGGTCTTTATAAACCCATCTTACTATTCATTCAGAGGAGGTTTAATTCACCTTTCCTACTTCAACAACTTAGCTGAGATGTATCTTTTTGATACTTGACTAATCTTAATATCATATGTCAGTTTATCTATTGACAAGTATCTCTTCTAAATTCTTGAAATTTCAATAATACACATTCTAATATGTCTTTCAAGGTTGAACGATCCATTTTGACTATCCACAATCATCCAAATCGAATTCTTTTAGTTTCAATTCACTGGTAATCCATCCTTTTGCCAAAATCCATTGTCCTTTCAACTCCCTTATCAATTATCTCAATAGTATCATTGTTCTTCTTATTCAGTCCTTACTCATAAGTATTAGCAGTATAGATATCTTACAATTAGATACTACTAAATCTTTTTCAATTTTGCCTTGATCCTTCTAATGCAGATAACATAACTTGAATTGAAATTGGCTACAATTCTTATTTTAATTTATTATATTCGTTATGAGTCCTTTCTTGACCTCTGAGATTCATCGATTGAAAAAAATCTGGTAGCATCTTACTTTTCTTATATCAGCCTTATGCCAACTCATACTATTGAGGAGCAACATCAAGTCATGCAATCAACACATCAGTAATATGACATCCTAGGGGCATGTGTTTACTGACAAACTTATAACAAACTTGGTTTAGCATCCATAACTGGCTAAACCTGTAGCTTTGATACCACTAAATGTAACACCCTTACCAGTATTTATTATCCAATACTAGTATAGAGTGTCACATGATGTTTAAACCATATTTTATGCTATCCGAACAAGTCAAAAATGACGATTTAAAATTTCTCCTTTTTAATCGCATAAAATTTATTTCCAATTTTTAATCCATCAGATAGACCTCGATTTCAGTGAAGAAACAGGCAATTTTTAACTATACTATACAATTAACAAAACTGCCTAAAATAAAAATCATTTTGATTACTCTAAAATTTCATTATTATAATCTTACCTGATTTTCGTTACTAGAAATTTCTTGAAACTAGTATCATTTAAATAAAACTCAACATCATATACTAACCACTTATCTAGATATTATTATTACAACTATATCTAGACTAGTTTGAAATGAGCTACTTTTCATTTATACATGCCAACTAGAATATCAAAATACATCAAATATGTAATTACCGATACTGCATTACTCCGAATCGGGTTTTCTACCTACGCGTGAAAAACCATCACATGTTAAGTATATACTTAGTGAGGCATTATAATTATTTAATATAAATCAACACGCTTGAATTATATCAATGATATAATAAACATGCAGTTTGATCACTATTCATTTATTTCCCTTATGTTAATCAAATATTAACATAATATAATCCAGATTCATAAATCCTATTATTATCCTTGCCATTATCCGAGAATTTACCTACTTTCTGAATTATTCACCATTTATTATCATTTTCTGAGAGTTCACTTACTCTCTAACTTATTCACCATTTATTATCATTTTCTGAGAGTTCACTTACTCTCTAATTTATTCACCATTTATTATCATTTTCCGAGAGTTCACTTAATCTCTAATTTATTCACCATTTATTATCATTTTCTGAGAGTTCACTTACTCTCTAATTTTATTCACCATTTATTATCAAATAAATTATTGCCCAACATAGTTTTGAGGACTTGAGTACACGAGTCAAAACCGCACCAAAGTGCTAATAAACCGCACCGAAGTGCTAAGAGACCGCACATAAGTGCTAAAGAACCACACCTAAGTGTTAATAAACCGCACCAAAGTGCTAAACCGCTGGACTCTATGGCATGCCAACTATACTCTATACCTTAAATACTTATTTGGGCATACTTTCCAATTCCATATTCAATTCATCCATGGCAATATAATTAAATATTGGGCAGTTCATACCCTAAATATAACATAACCATACATACCTGGTATATTTAGTGATCAAATGCATCATAGTTCTTCCTTTGACAATTCTCAATATGTCAAATATAAGTTCATGATATAAACATATAATTATCAAGTAATTATTAATAAGGTAGACTTATCACAAGTCTTCCAAATGATAATCATAGTATTATCCATGCATAATAATGCACTCACCTTGACACTTTATGCTTTGTCAATATTCACTAGCCTCACTAAGTTCAACTTTGATCCCGTTCCTTTTCTCAATTGCTAACTCGATCTTGATTTTGTTCACAGTCTACAAGTGTATTCAAATACCATAAGTACATTCCAAATTATATTTTAGTATCTTACTAACACATAAACAATATAGGAATAATTTTCCTATAAACACCCTAATATTTTCCAAATATTAGTTTCATGACATAAGTCATTCCATCCCCAATACTTCGTAATTCTTCCAACCTTTACTCAAAGAATGATTTATAACTCATTCTAATATTTATTCCAGCATAACGCTTCCATAAAAATAAATTTTCACTTAAGTTCTTAATTTTTTTCCCAATTACCGAATTGGTCCCCAATCTTTTCAAAATTTATAAATTGGTCCCTATGTTTTAAAAACTTCCAAAATAGTCCAAATGACATTTTAAAGCTTGTAAAATCATAATTTCAACATTTCCAAATTTATGGAAATTTTCCATAATTTCCCCTAATTCTATCAAAATGCCGAAATCACCCTTATACTTTTCCAAGTTTCCAAATTAGTCCACTTAACACTTAGAGATCATTTCCAAGATTCACAATCATTCCTAACTCAAAATCAATCCAACTTCAACTTTTCTACTAAAACCCTAACTTTGAACAATTTAGGGTTTAGCCATTTCCATGTAGTTTCACTCATCATACAAGCTTTAATATGATTCTACAACATCATATTCATCAAAAACTAACCCTAGTTCATCCTAAAACAACATCCCCTGTATCCATCAAAGTCACAAAACCAAGGTTCTAAGCAAGGAAAGCATGAACAATTGGTACCAAAAGATAGAGAATTTCATGTAGATTAATTTCATGTTTCATGCCTTCATCAAAATTCCAACTAAATAAGCTTGAAAATCAAGAAGAAAAATTTTTCTTCCTTACCTTGGGGTATTCGAAACTTGGCTGAAATTGGGGGAGAAATCTTGAAATTTCTTTTCCTTCCAATTTAGCCACTTGTACTTAATATATAAAAATGAATTAAAAATTCATTTTTAAAGTATAATGACCTTTTTAACCTTGCAATCCAAAGCTCCATATTAAAAAACATGTCTACCTACCAATCCAAGGGCCCAAAACAATCCAAGGAGTTAGTGATTACCAACTTTTCCCTTGCCATCATCAAAAATTACCATCTTGCTATTTTTCATCCAATGGCTAAGATTAAACATGGAAAAGTAACCTTTGATCCAATGGTCCAAATTAATTTTTATTAAAATAAGACATGGAAATGACCATTCTATCCTTGCCTTTTTTTAATAAAATATCTCCTAAAATATCTCAGATTTTTCCCGAACTTCAAAACTTTATAGCTCTTAATACAAACCCCGTATCAAAAATCCGTGTAACACAAAAATGTCACTCTTGAGGGTGAACTATTCATTTACGAGACTAACTTACATAACTTTTGAAAATTACAACTTAGTCCCTAAACTTTTTGAAATTTACACTTTGGCACCAAACTTTCAAATTTTTACGTTTTGGTCACCAACTTTTCATGTCTTACATTTTGGTCACTAACCAAAATTTTGAGGTATTACATAACACCCTTAACGTATACTCGTAGTACAAATACACATTACAGATGTCACAATATTATTTAACACAATTCTAGACTTGTAATTTTTTTGTTTTTGTTTTAATAAAATAATCCTCTAAAACAACCAATGAATATATTGATATATGCCACTAGAGAATATCATGAATTAGAATGTATTACTGATGTTTGGCAGATTGCAGCTTGATCAGCATGCTTGACTCCTCTTCTGGTAAGTTTCCAACAACCTACGTGTGAAACAACACACGCTAAGTAACGACTTAATGAGGCAACTATAATTTAAAATAAATCATTTCAATGTATAAAATCATATAAAACAGACTTATTGAAGACATTCCTTTGTCATATAACAGTGCAATACATTTCCTACATAATAGCAAGTGAGTCCCATTTGCAGTTTATATCATAACATCAAACCTCTATTTTATAAATCAAGCATACGTTAAGCTTTCTAGCTTAACTGCCTGCATAAAATGCATTTTACGTATTATAGCCCAAAGTAAAAAATCATGTGATGTCATGGTACTACGACACCGTAGCGTCTGCATCGCCGAAGCGACTGATATGAGTACGTACTCGAGGACGCCCTTTGCTCCTCATACTCGCACATTTTGTGCTATGTAACACCGTAGTGTTTGAACCGGCTGCGTAGAGTCTAACTTGACCCCGAAGAGTCTATCTCGACCCCGAAGAGTCTACATCGTTTATATCGACCCCGAAGAGTCTACATTGTCCATCTCGACCCTGAAGAGTCTACATTGTTTATCTCGACCCCGAATAGTCTACAATGTCTATCTCGACCCCGAAGAGTCTACATTGTCCATCTCGACCCCGAAGAGTCTATATTGTTTATCTCGACCCTGAAGAGTCTACATTGCTTATCTCGACCCTGAAGAGTCTACATTGTCTATCTCGACCCCGAAGAGTCTACATTGTCCATCTCGACCATGAAGAGTCTACATTGTTTATCTCACACCGTAGTGCTATGACGCAGCTGCTAAGACTATGGATATCCAATTATACCAAAGACTCTCACACTAGTACTTGGGCATAACAATATAATATTTTCATATTTAATACCCAATCCTTCGATACTATTATCCATAATTCGATAATAGGCAATTCTTATCTAAATATCTAAAATTTGATTTATCGTAGATAAATCATTATGCCATATCACTGTATCACATATGCCACTTAATACTTCATGCCATTACATAAATTTGATCAACATAAGGTCGATTTCTCGCAAGTCTCTCTCTTGTCATATATATAAAATAAATAAAAATGCATTCACTCATATCACATAATTAATAAATAAGTAAAAATGCACTCACCTAGGCCACTTAACATGATGCCTCTCTAGGTCCTAGTTCAATCCTTTCTTTCATAGTACCTCGAACCTTATTTGATTCGAACTCGACTTGATTAATCATATAAATACAATAAAATATTTGTTAAATTCAAATCTAACAATACCTTAAACTTGCTTTTTAACATAATCATTCGAAAATAAAATTTTCAATTATTTTCCTTTCTTCCTTGTACTTTTTGAAAACTCATTATGGTCCTTAATGACTAATTTGAACTTCCAGTAATTCTTCCAAGCTTTTAATCTAACCTTTAAATACATAATGTTTCAAATTCTATTTTCTGACAGCTTACGCTACCTTTAAAGATTTACTTGTATAGGGCAGAATATATACTAGATCTTAATTTCCTTTATACTGGAGGAACTAGGTTCGATAACAGTTCTAACGGTATAAGCCACATAGATTAATAAAATCTACAAAAATTATGAAAAATCATTGAATTCTCTTTACAGATTGCTCAGGCAGAAAACTGCTCTATAATTTTTCTGACCTTTATTCGATTAAAAATTCATATATTTTAACTCAGAACTCGAAATCAGTTTTCGTTTGTTGGAAACGAAACTAGACCGACATACCTTTATATCGGTATAAAATTCACCATCTAAACATTTTTATAGAATTTATGGTGAATTTCTAAACTTACTGCCATAATTTAAATTAAACCTGGCTTCCCATATTTAGTTTCTAAATTTACCATAACTTTCCTTGTTTCTTTACTTATCAATTTAGCCCTATCATTTTACTTCAAATAACTAAATGAAACTTGTATTCATAAGTTCTCTTTACATCCTTCATCAAAATAGGCTTAAACAATTATTTAATCAAAAATCAAAATTAGTCTCCATCAATAGCTACATTGCCGGATTGGTCCCTAAACTTTCATACTTGACCGAATTAGTCATTTAAGTAATTAAGCTACTATTCCTTTCCTTTATTCAATTCAAGTACTTAAGTCAATAATCTAAATTAAGTACTCATAAATTTTCAGTATCACAATTCAATCCCTAAACTTCTTCATGCTTGCCATTTTGGTCCTTCTATCATTCAAGAACTTTATTTTGATCCAAACATCAAAATTAAACTTTCTATATTCAATAATGAAATATACTCAAACTATATTTTTCTCATAACTTTCCCCTTCATTTAATCCAAATATGAATTGGTCCTCTACTTTTTCCTACTTGGCCGAAATGGTCACTTAAAGATACAAGCTCCCAACTTTTAAATTAAAGCAATTTAAGCATGCTCTTCAGCAATTCAATCCAAGTTCAAATCATTTCCAGCCATAACAGATCATCCCCCCAACTTTACCTAATTTTAGTTTTGGTCACTTAATGCGATTCAACATAATTCTTCATTCCAATCACTAAATCAAGCATGTACAAGCCTTAATCTTTCATAAACATCCTTTAATTTCAATTCCCTAAATAAATCCCCAAATTCTGGGGTTAGGGTTCTTAACTTCATTATGAAATTAAACACAATCCAATCTTAATTTCATCAAAAACAACATTGAATTTATGTAATTCAAGTCCTAAATTCAACTTAGCACAACAATTCCGTAATTCTTTCACAACAATTCCCTAATTCTTTCTCATCAATAACTCAAGTAGCTCTTCAACACCATGCAATATTAGTACCAAAATGTAGAGAATTGAATGTAGAATAAGTTATTCTAAAGGATCATACCTTGAATCTTGCTTAAAAGCCTTCAAAATTGCCAAAGAAATTTTTTATCCTTTCCCCCAAGCTCTCTTAATCTCACGAAATGGAGAGAAAAAGATGAGAATTTTTTTTGTTCATCTTTGACTTTTTTTTATTGAATTTCATCCATGATTGTAACTTTTAATGAATTAAATAAATTTTAATTTTATTTAATTAATTAATCTTAAATCCAAGGGCTCAAATTGATCCTATCATCAATCAATGGCTAGGATTAAATCTTAAGATAAGAAATTACTAAAATGCCCATGCCACTTCCCAAATATTTCAAAATTACCATTGGAGGCAAATTGACTAACTTGTCCTCAACTATTCACAATTTCATCTAGTTTGCCATTTTTGTAAAAATTCAACTAAATCTAGTTGAATTCGAACTAGACATATTAAAATATTCATAATATAATATTTTATGAATTTTCCATAACTTTTGGATCTGTCTTGAAAATTCTAGTTCGATACAATGTACCGAGAATTTTATCGGTTACTAAATAAATTCTTTAATCAAAAGGATTCATCCTGGATCGAACTAAAAATATTTCCAAAACTTGGGAATGATTTTTATATCCTTCTTCTATCATATAGTAAAATTTCATAGTTTCTAGTTCGATCCGGAAACCCTAATTCTACTTAAACTTTGAATGTGATTTTACCTTTACCGAGCTATAGGATTTATTTCGAAAATTTTATATTTCCATATTCAGAAAATTACTATTATTATCTCATAAAACTTACTTTCCTAAGGACTTAGACTGAATTTTTCTAACTCAGACTATTATTCTGATAATTATCGAAAATCCTCATCGAGTAAAATTTCCCTTAGAAATCCTTTATCAGAAATTCATATGAATATTCTCTACTCTTACTGAGTCCAAAATATCGATCAGAAACAATTTTATGGGACCTTCTCGAAAGTCACTCATCCTAGTGTTTCCCTAGTCTGAGCACGCTTAATAATAGGGTTCGATCAAAATTCGATACCTTATACTGCATTTTTATTCCCAGGACCTATGTCAAATTTTACTCATCGATTGAATTTATCCATCTAAAAGATAAAATTAGTTATTGAGCAAATCATTTATTATGGATTTAAGCTTTTCCTTTCTTTATGATTTAGCAACCAACTTTTGAAAATTATCATTTTGGTCACTAAATTTTAACCTTCAATTCCCATTCACATTTTTATTAGATTTCGACCAAATTTTTTGCATGTACCCTAGTCTGCCTATCCTCTATCTCATGATACCTTTAAACTATAGAAATTCCTTTTCTAAAGCTCATAATTAAAGAAATCCTAACTTTTTCATTTTTGTCATTTTAGTCACTAAGTTAGCTTTTAAGCTACTAACTTAGTATCAAATGACCTTAATACTGTTTAACAAAATTTAGGGTGTTACAAATGGTCACGTATACAAACACAATTAAATGAAATAGATTAATCATGGATGCGTAGCATGGAAATTACATGTAAATATGAACCGAACATGCCTATTTCTAGCTGGCCCTCTTTAAACTTAAGTGAGGTCCTTATCAAAAATAAAAAGAGTAAATAAACTGAATACTTCATTTCTGATCAGAAAAATAACCAAATACATAAATGTCCGAAAACAAACATAAAATAAACAAATAACAAACTCCCACTTGAACAATGATATCTTCAAATGTTGTAACACCCATATGAGCAGTATGCTCATGAAAGACCTTGGGTGGTAAACCTTTTGTGAGCAGATCCGCATCATGGAGTTTGTCCCAATGTGTTCTATGGATATTTTTCCACTTTGTACTCTTTCTTTTACAACTAGGAACTTTATGTCTATGTGCTTTGACTTAGACGATCTCCTATTGTTATTAGAATACAATACTGCCAATTTATTGTCACAAAATAATTTAAGTGGTCTTTCTATATTCTCCAAAATAAGAAGCCTCGTGACAAAGTTTTGCAGCCATATTCCATGATTTGATGCCTCATAGCATGATACAAATTCTGCTGCCATAGTGGAAGAAGCTGCAAGTGTTTGTTTGGCACTTTTCCAAGATATAGCTCCTCCAACTAACAGATAAATATAGCCCAATGTAGATTTTCTACTATCTTGGCACCTAGCAAAATCAGAATTCGAATACCCTACGACCTATAAATGATCTGATTTCCTTTAAGTGAGCATGTAATCTTTTGTTCTCTAAAGATACATCATAACACTCTTGGCTGCTATCTAATGGTCCATACCAGGGTTGCTTGAATATCTACCTAACATCCCAACAATGTATGCAATATCCTGACGCGTACATACCTGAGCATACATTAGACTCCCAATAGCTTATGTGTAGGGAATCTTCTACATTTCTTGAATTTCAAGGTTACTTTTAGGGTATTGGGCAAGACAAAATTTTTCTCCTTTAGCGACAGGGGTGTCCATTGGTTTACTATTTTGCATGCCAAAGCTTTTAAGTACTTTATCGATAAATTTCTTTTGTGACAATCCAAGAATACCCGAGATCGATCTTGATGTATCTGAATTCTTAAAACAAAAGAAGCGTCTCCAAGATCTTTCATTTCAAAATGCTTAGATAGAAATCTTTTGGTTTCGTATAATAAGCCTATATCATTTGTGGCAAGCAAAATGTCATCGGCATATAAAACCAAAAATATATGCTTACTCCCACTAAACTTTTGATACACACAATCATCAACAATATTCATCTCAAAACCTAATGAGACAATTACTTGATGAAATTTGTGGTACCACTGACAAGAAGCTTGCTTGAGTCCATAGATGGATTTTGTTAATTTGCAAACTATATTCTTTGGGTCTCCCTACTTAAAGTTTCTGGTTGCACCATATAAATTGTTTCTTCAATGTCTTATTTGAGAAACGCAGTCTTAACATCCATCTGATGTAACTCAAGATTAAAGTGCGCTACAAGTGCCATGATTGTCCTAAAAGAGTCTTTCGATAAAACCAGAGAGAAAATATATGAAAAGTCAATGCATTCTTTCTGAGTGTATCCTTTAGCTACAAGACATGCTTTATACATCATTTTCTTGGAGAAATACAATATAATCATCCGGAATAGCATTTCTCCTTTCTCTAGTGGATCTCCTTAATGACACTTGTTGTTGAATTTGTTCTTCTAGAACAATTACCTCATCCTAAATAGGAGGAAGTTGTTCAACATTGTCTTGTTGAGGTTTGGGATTCACCTCTTGGTGTGTGACGATTGACAATCGGTTGTACCGTAGAAGGGTGGTCCGACCAACTTGGTCGAGAAGCCTGGAACTTGAAGGGCTGCATCGAGAGACCCCTTCTAGCACATTCTCTCTTTTCAAGTTATTTTATCTTGTTTTTTAGGATGATGTACTTCGAAAACGTTTGTATATTTTTGGTTAAATCCCTCACCATGAACTAATTTAATAGTTGGTGGGGGATGTTTGGATTTTATGATATTTTCATGCTTTAGTTTTTAATAATAAATCTTCCTTGGCAATGATTATTCTATTCGGCATACTTTAATGTTTTCTAAATACTCTGCCAAGCGAGAGCTGGCATTGTTGGCCTATTGCTCTTCAATATCTTAACAGACTTGGAGTGGCAACGATTAAGTTGTTGAATACTAAGGAGAGAAGCTTCGAGAGATGTCGTTCAAGTAGATGAACTTACTTCAGGAGTGAAATCTACCCATTAGGAGTATAGATTGGATCTTAATCAAATTGGTTTATTTAAAAACAAACACTATAGAGATATAGGGGTTTTTACATGATCAATTTAGGGCAATGACCATCGAAAGAGGCTTTTCTAATTTTGAATCTGCTCGGCAAACAATGCCAAGGTAGGTTGTTATTAAAGGCTGGCACGACATGAATAGCGTGAAAACCAGGCATTCCCTGCCAACACTCATCATTCATTAAAACACCTTCCTCGCCAATGTTTTTTCTTTATTTTAATTCCTTTACTTTTTAATTGTTTTAAAACCAATTTCAAATCAAATCAACTTTTTCTTAAGGCAAGTAACAATCAAGGCAATTGAATTCCAAGTCAATCTCTATGAGATCGATACTCAGCTTACCAGCTGTATTACTTGCAGACCATGTATACTTGCACGCAAAAGACTCATTTTGGCACATCTTTATATTTTCCAATACAAATTTTCTGCCCCTTTTTCCAGCATTTCACCTAGAGAGTCTACAAGTTTTTGGCGCCGTTGCCGGGGATTGAACGAAATTGATTGTTTTTAAATTTTTACTTGTCTTCCTTTTATTTTTGTTTTTATTTTTATTTATACCTTTTATTTTTATCGGTGTATGACCAGAAGCCATCATGTGGTGGACGAGTGGCCATACGATCCGAAAATTGAGAAAACCTTGCGGAGGTTAAAAAGAAGATTTCGAGAGATGAACCAAGGTAATGGAGGGAATGGTATGGTGAACAATGGAGGAAATCCACTCAACAATGAGATACCACCACCACATGCTGTCCCAGTTGTTAATGAGAGACCTATTAGAGAACATTCGGCACCAACCATTGACAATTTGATGCCAGGACTTGTTGGCACAGAGGTAAACGCTGTCAATTTCAAACTTAAGCTGATAATGATTCAAACTCTTTTGAATGTAGTTCAGTTTGACGGAGCACTCACTGGAGATCTGAGGCAACATCTAAAACAGTTCATGGAGATTTGCCAACTATTCCAACAAAATAGAGTACCTGAAGATAACGTGAAGCTGAAGTTTTTTTTACTTTTTCTTTGAGAGTCAGAGCTAAGGCTTGGCTTAATTCCTTGCCACCTGGCTCAGTTACTTCATGGGCAGACTTACGCCAAAAGTTCTTGAAAATATTCCAGCCGCCAATACTCAATGCCAAGTTGCGGGGTGAGATCATTACATTCAGGCAGGCTGAGGATGAGACCTTATATGATGCATGAGAAAGGTTCAAAGAGTTATTGAGGAGGTTTCCTATGCATGGATTCTCGAATTGGACCCGGATCCAAACCTTTTACAATAGATTGAATGCACAAACAAGGACTGTTGTTGATGCTTCAGCAGCTGGCTCATTGCTTGACAAGACATATACTGAGGTTGTTGACATTTTAGAGAGAATTGTAATTAACGATTTTGAATATCCTGTTGTGAGACTTGGGACTGGAACTAAAACCAATGGGAAATTTTAGGTTGACGAACTAACGTCTATTCATGCTGAGATTTCCAACCTTACTAGCATGGTAAGAACGTTGCAAAAGAACAACGAGTCCCAAGAAGTCAAAGCATTAGATCATTTATGTACAATCTGTTGATAGAATCATCATGTGGATGAATGTCCTGCCAACCCTAAATCGGTAAATTTGTTGCCAATGTTAATCGTTACTATAATTCTAACTCCAATACTTATAAAGCAGGTTGGAGACAACACCCTAATTTAGCTTAGGGAAATCAAGGAGGTAACCAGTATAATGCCCAACGCCAGAATACTCAGAGGCAGAATAACAATGCCATGCCAACATTCTGTCAGAATGCCATGCCACAGAAAGCCCAAAACAATTTTCAGCAAGGGTAGAGATTCAACCAAGGAGGCACTCTCACAGAGTACATGGAAAGGAATGATGCCACAGTCCAGAGTTTGGCAGCATCAATGAGAAACTTGGAAGCCCAGTTTGGGTAGATTGCCAGTGCACTCAGCAATCAACCCAGGGAGCATTGCCAAGTAACACAGAAGATGCTCGGCACAAAGACAATGAGCAGTGCAAAGCTATAGCTCTTCGGAGTGGTAAGCAGTGTGAAATGGAGAAGGTTTCTAAGCAGCCAATGAATTGCCAAGATGAGAAGCCAGTGCCAGCAGAGATCCCAGGGAAGCAGAGAAAGAGGAAATAAAAGTAGATAATGCTGGAATCGATGCCAGATAGTACACTGATGCCAGCACCGAGGCCAAATAGACTAATGCCAGCACTGCATTGGCAAAGCCAACAGAGCAGGCACATATCTATCTGCCACCACCATTTCTAGAGAGACATCAAAAGCATAAGCAAGACCAGCAGTTCAAGCACTTCTTGGAGGTTCTTAAGCAATTGCAAATCAACATTCTATTGGTAGAAGCCCTTGAACAAATGCCCAACTATGTCAAATTTATAAAAGACATTCTGTCCAAAAAAAGAGAGTTGGGAGATTTTGAAACGGTAGCTCTGACCGAAGGATGCAGTGCCATGATCCTAAATCGGTTGCCACCAAAGTTGAAAGATCTAGGAAGTTTTACTATTCCCTACACCATTGGCAACAAATTTATGGGCAAGGCACTCTGTGACCTAGGAGCCAACATCAACTTGATGCCAATGTTAGTTTTTCAAAAGCTTGGCATAGAAGCAAGACCTACCACGGTGACACTTCAATTGACAGACCGATCATATGCACATCCCAAGGGTAAGATTGATGATGTGTTGGTAAAGGTAGACAAATTTATTTTTCCAGCTGATTTTATCATTTTGGACTATGAGGCTGATATTAATGTCCCGATTATTTTGGTGAGACCTTTTCTTGCTACGGGTAGGGCTTTGATTGATGTTCATAAAGGGGAACTAACAATGCGTATAAATGACCAACATGTTACATTTAATGTGTTTCAAGCTTTGAAATGTGCAGATAAACCTTATGAGTGCCAAGCAGAGGAGATGATGGAGTCCATTTACACTTTGGACACGACACAGTTGTGCCAAGATACAAAATTTGATGCCAGCAATTTAGATGGCATAGTTGATCTGTTTGAGGAACCAGAAGAATCAGTCTTGGAAGCTGAAGAGGCGAGTTATTTTGAGCCGTTATAGTTGGCTGGTAGAGAAATCAAGGCACCTAAACCATCAATTGAGGAGCCACCAGCGTTGGAACTGAAACCACCGCCAGAACACTTGAAGTATGCTTATTTAGGTGAACACTCAACTCTGCCAGTGATCATTGCCACTGGTCTCACTAATGATCAAGAGGAAAGATTGTTGGCAATATTTACGTGACTATAAGCAGGAATTAGGGTGGAATTTGGCAGACATCAGAGGTATTAGCCCAACCATTTGCATGCATAAGATTATCTTGGAGGAGTACCATGGCAAGACCATTGAAGGCCAGAGAAGGCTAAACCCAAGCATGAAAGAGGTAGTGAAAAAAGAGATCATAAAATGGCTTGATACCGGGATTATATATCCCATTTCTGATAGCTTTTGGTTTAGCTCGGTGTAATGCGTGCCAAAGATGGGTGGCATGACCGTGGTACAAAATAGTGAAGCTGAGTTAATCCCCTCCAGAACTATCACAGGGTGGAGAGTGTACATGGACTATAGGAGGTTGAACAATGCCACGAGGAAGAACCACTTCCCATTGCCATTCATCGATCAGATGCTGGACAGGTTGGTAGGCAAAGCTTTCTATTGTTTTTTGGATGGTTATTCAGGTTATAATCAGATTGCCATTGCCCCTGATGATCAAGATAAGACTACGTTCACGTGCCCATATAGGATGTTTGCATTCAGAAGGATGCCGTTCAGCCTATGTAATGCACCGAAAACATTTCAACGTTGCATGATGTTTATTTTTTCCAATATGATCGAGCACAACATGGAAGTGTTCATGGATGATTTCCCAGTGTTTGGCAAAAAAATTGAGGAATGTCTTCAAAGTTTGGAGCAAGTCTTGAAGACATGCATAGAGACAAACCTAGTGTTGAACTGGGAAAAATGCCACTTCATGGTGAATGGGGGCATTGTTCTCGGGCACAAGGTAACTGAGAGAAGGTTAGAAGTGGATCAAGCAAAAGTTGAGGTAATTAAGCAGCTACCGCCTCCAACAAGTGTCAAAGGTATAAGAAGTTTTTTAGGACATGCCAGTTTTTATCGTCGTTTCATTAAAGACTTTTAAAAAATTGCTAAACCTTTATGCTTGTTTTTAGAACACAATGCCACTTTTGCATTTAATGATTCTTTTTTGAGAGAATTTCATGAGCTTAAAGAAAAGTTGATCAACGCCCCTATAGTTGTGGCACCAGACTGGAATGAGCTATTCGAGCTCATGTGTGATGCCAACGACTATACCGTTGGAGAAATCTTGGGACAAAGGCATGGCAAGGTTTTCCATGCCAACTACTATTCCAGCCGAACCTTGAACGAAGCACAACTGAATTACTCTACGACCGAGAAAGAATTTCTTGCGGTTGTATTTGCTTTTGATAAATTTAGATCTTATTTAATTGGTAACAAATTTGTGGTTTTTACAGATCATTCAGCATTGAAATATCTCTTGGAAAAGAAGGATGCCAAGCCCAGACTAATCCGATGGACACTCCTACTTCAAGAATTCGACCTTGAAATCCGAGACAAAAAGGGTAGTGAAAACCTAATAGCTGACCATTTCTCACATTTGGGGTATAATCTTGAAGATGGTAAGACCAATTCGATAAGAGATGAATTTCCCGACGAGTATTTGCTTGCAGTTAATGCCATGCCATGGTATGCTGATATTGTCAACTACGTGGTAAATAACATTCTGCCACCAGACTTGGCATACAATGCCAGGAAAAGGTTCTTGCAGGAAGTCATGCAATACTACTGGGACGAGCCAATATTGTTCAAATAGTGTGCCGACCAAGTGATCCGCCGGTGTATGCCTGAGGATGAACAATGTAACATATTGCATCTATGCCATGCCACACCATATAGAGGTCACTTTGTTGGGGTAAAGACCGCTGCCAAGGTGTTGCAGTCAAGATTCTTTTAGTCCACACTATATAAGGATGCCTATGAGTATGCCAAGGCATGCGATCGATGCCAACGGACAAGAAACATCTCTGGCAGACACCAACTACTGCTCCAAAACATTATGCTTGTAGATTTATTTGATGTATAAGGGATAGACTTTATGGGTCCTTTTCCACCCTCATTTGGTAATGTATACATTCTTGTGGCTATTGACTATGTATCTAAGTGGGTAGAAGCTGTTTCTCTGCCAACGAACGATGCCAAGGCCGTTGCCAAGTTCTTACATAAGCATATCTTTACTAGATTTGGCACCCCTAGAGTGATTATTCATGATGAGGGCACTCATTTTAAATGTAATCTAATTTCTAAAGCCCTGTGCAGGTATGGTATACAGCAGAGAATTGCCACAGCATATCATCCACAAAAAAAACAGGCAAGCTGAGATTTCAAATAAGGAGATTAAAAACATTCTAGAGAAGACTGTTAATCCATTAAGGAAAAACTGGTCCTTGAGGCTAGACGAGTCCTTGTAGGCTTACATGACTGCATTTAAAACTCCTTTGGGTACATCACCATTTAGACTTGTTTTCGAAAAACCATGCCATCTGCCAGTGGAGCTTTAGCATAAAGCTTACTGGGCCATTAGAACACTTGGCATGGCATGGAGAGCTGTTGGAGAAAAGAGGTTACTAGACCTAAATGAGCTAGAGGAATTCAGAACACAAGCCTATGAGAACACCTGGATCTACAAAGAAAAAGTGAAACGTTGGCATGACTGTAGGATAACGTCAAGACAATTTGAGGTAGGCCAACATGTTTTGTTATTTAACTCACAGCTTAAGTTGTTTCAAGGGAAACTCAGATCATGATGGACGGGCCCTTATGAAGTTTTAAAGCCCTATGCTCATGGAGCTGTGGACATTAAGAATTTGAAGACGGGAGAAATCTTTAAGGTGAATGGCCAACGTTTGAAGCACTACATGGAATGTGATCAGAACAATGCCAAAGAGGTGATCCTCTTGGCAGAGGTAACATGAAAACACTATTAGGTTTGAACTTTGTAAATATTAGGTTAGTGTTTTTCTTTGTTTTTAGGTTTTAATTATTTTTCTTTCTTTTTAAGTTTCAAGTTTGTATTCCTTTACTGTGTTGAAAGGTTTCCTTTGAGTTGTGCAGATTAATTATGCCAGGGGCTAACGCGTCAATAGAAACGTCTGCCAGACACAGTGCCAGAGTAGCTTGGCATGCAGCAGTGCAAAAGATAGAAGAAAAAAACCTAGTTTTATCAGCCCAGTAAAAGAAGAGAGAGTTGTTTTTATTTGACTTTAAACCCTAGCCGCCCAAATCTCGGTTGAAATTTAAATTTCAAATCAATTACTTTATCACTCCAATCCTTACCCTATCTTATCACCCATCACCTTATCACTTCAAACTTATCACTCCACCTATTTTTAAATTAATTCTTTTTATTCCCCATCGTTATCCCTAACCACTACTCCCATTAAAACTCAACCAACCCAAAACCTTTTACTTTCTCACATTTGCTAATTAAAGAAGCCAAACATCTCTCACTTTTTAATTCATTTTCGATAAGCAAGTACAAACCCCAATCGTTCTTTGTCTTTATCTTTCAACATCATTTCAAGTTCCTTCAACAAACTTCAATGCTTCATCATCTATTCCCTTCAAGCGATTCTTCAACGAGAAGATTGAGAAAAAGTTTGAAACAAATTTTGCCTCGAAAAGTTTTTTCTATGAGAAGCACTTCAGGTTTAAAATGTAGGCAACAACCGACTTCCCTCCAGAAGTCATGGCTACAATTAACTTGCACAAGTGGAATCTATTCTGCCAGCAAAAATGGGAAATCTATGCTACCATCGTTCAAGAATTCTACGCGCACCTTGTGACCAAGGATTCACCTTTCTTGATGATTAGAGGTAAGTGTGTGCGTTTTGATGAAGGATATATTAATAATATGTTTGAGTTGGATGGTGCATGAGATGAGTATTTTAAGTATGTTGATTCGATGAATGCTGCCAAGAGGAAAAAACTACTGACGGATTTGTGCGAACCTGGCACGACTTGGATAGTCTCATCAACGGGCCATCAGACAGTGAAGAGACTGGCGTTGAAACCACAAGTGAGAGGCTGGAATCACTTTATCAAGGCAAACCTGTTGCCTACATCGTACAATGAGACGGTCTCAGAAGAAAGAGTAATTTTGTTGCACTCTATCATTAAGGGGAACAAGATCAAGATTGGGAAGATTATCATAGAAGAGACTTATAAGTGTGCTTTGAGAGGTAAAGGTAGTTTGTTTTTCCCTTTGCTTATTTCTAATATGTGCATGCGCCATGATGTGCTTAGGCTTGATAAAGAGCAAGGCCAGATAATAAAGGGAACAACAATTACTGTTGCCATATGGAAAAACCTCACTGCGGTCGAGCCAAAAGACAAGGCCAATGGAAAAGTAAAAATGGCCACGCCTAAGCCAAAGATGTCAAAAGCTGTGCCAAACACAATGTCTGAGACTGTGCCAGATGGTTTAGTGGCAATGTTGTCTCAAATTCTACCATCGCCAGGAGATTATACTCAGCAAGATGGAAAATGCTGAGGAGGTTAATGTCAAGCTACGACACTACATACAGGCCAGGGATGGATAATCAGGGAAGCTCTCAAGAAAATACCCCTGATGTTGTACAAGAGTTCCCAGATTTCCCTGTCGAGCCCACTGCCAGTGATGAAGCCATGTCAGCCAGTTCAGCTAGTCCAATTGTGTTAGTCAGTTTAGCTAGTCCAGTTATGCCAGCTAGTCCAGCTCATACCACATCTGATGCCACAGTCCCATTGTCTACAGTTGAAGTCGAGTCAGCCATTTCTGACTTAGAGATTGAATCAAAAGAACCCAAAACCAAGTCTGCCAAAGCAAAGTTTGCCAAGAAGCCTGCCACGCCACCAGTGAAGCCTGCTCAGTCCGATGCCACCGCTACTCCTACAGCATCAGAGCCTGCCAAGGAAAAGGAGGAAGTTGGAGCCCCCACTGCCACTTCAAGACCGAGCCTGAAAAGAAAGAAGCACATGGCCCCTGATCGTGGGCCTTATGTGAGAAGAAAGACCCGTGCCGCACGACAACTAGTCTCTGAAGAGGAGTATTCTTCTTCCTAAACTCCTTTTACATTCTATTGCACTGCATTACATGATATTGCATTTTATTTTACTGTTTTTGTATGTATGTGTTGTTTCATGCATTGAGGGCAATGCACATCTTGGGTTTGGGGGTACACATTTCTTCGCATTATGCCATGCATTTCATGTTTAATTTTTGTTGCCATGCCATCTAGGTCATTTACCGAACCATTAAAAAAAGAAAAAGAAAATCTTGCCTCAGTTTAATTTTGAAAAATGTTAACAATTTTTAGGCAAGCTTAATTTGGTCTAGGTGTCTGTCCAATGAGGAAACTTTAATCTTTGGTTGTCATGCCATGCCAGCAGAGTAGAATGTCAGGTTAGCTTGGCAATTTATCTCTAGCTTAGGGAACTAAAATTTCACTTAACACGTAATATGTATCTAGTTCCCTAACAAACTTAGACTTTTTGAAACTATGCTCAGATATCTAAAAAAAAGAAAAAATGATGATGCCAGGGTAAAAAGAAATAAATAAGGCAGCAATGTTCTGCCAAGGCAAGAAAAAAAATATAGAACTCTCCTCTACCTTAGGGATAATAAGATACTTGGGGCTTCGTGGGTTGCTCCCTCTTAGTTCTCAAGTCCAAAATCTTAGGGTAAGAGTTGAAAAGAAAGCCTAGTGATGTCTAAATTAAGGTGGGGATTCGTGGTATGCTCCCTCTTATCTCTCACTCTAAATAGTGTTACGAAGCAAGCTAAATTAATGCCAGCAGAAACCCTTGGCGAGAAAATTTTTTTTGAGTTTAGGTAGTTAAATTTGTCAAAGGGAGTGAAAGGATACCTGATGCATATTTCCTACACTTATGCACTCTTCATGATCTTAGACTAGAGTTATATTGATGCAATTGAATTACTACCTGCTTGGCATTATTGCACTGAGATACCGAGGACAGAAATAGAGCCAAATTCTGCTTGCCAGCACGTGTTGGCATTCAACCAAAATTTTGTCGAGGTAACTTTTTCATAGTTTTTATTTTTATTTTGATTGCATTACTTGAGGACAAGCAATGAGTTAGGTTTGGGGGTGTGTTACCTCTCCAAAAGTACTTTTTTAATGCCAATCTTACAATGCTTTTGCTTGTTTTTAAGTGCATTTAGTTGCATTAGGATGTTAAAACCATGCATTTGCATAGGGAGTTTAGAATTTTGACTATGCCTGTGTGAAGGGTTGTTTTGTTGGCAATTTTGCAGGTTTGGCATATGATTTGGCCCAGGAAAGTACCTCAGGAAGAAATGCCAGAGAGAGTGCCGAGCGTTGTTGGCGCAGATGGACCAGACAATGCCAAGCACCGGATGGTAGAGAAGTGAACTTGATGCCACGTCAAGAAGTTGTTGGACCCTGAAAAAATAGGACATGATCAGGCTCTAAGAAAATAACAATTGGAACAATCTCCAAAAAAATAGCGGATAAGATGGTGCCAAGACTTGTTGGCAGATTCATGCCAAGCTTGGATGCCAAGGTAGCGTCGGCAGGATGACGTCAGCCTTAGCCTGATCAGCTCTCATTCAAATCTGGATAAGAAGATAACCCCTTATCCTTTGGGCAGTTAAAATGTAAAATTTGAAGAGCTAGTCCTATCTCTTCCTCGCATGCCTATTTAAACACCAACCAAGCTAGACTTGGGGGAGAGGAGAAGAAGATCGAATCGTGAAGAGTTGGTGTGTGACGATTGACAACCGGCTGCACTGTGGAAGGGTGGTCCGACCAACTTGTCCGAGAAGCTTGGAACTTGAAGGGCATCGAGAGACCCCTTCTAGCCCATTCTCTCTTTTCAAGTTATTTTATCCTATTTTTTAGGATGATGTACTTCGAAAACGTTTGTGGATTGTTGGTTAAATCCCTCACCATGAACTAATTTAATAGTTGGCGGAGGATGTTTGGGTTTTATGATATTTTCATGCTTTAGTTTTGAATAATAAATCTGCCTTGGCAATGATTATTCTATTCGGCATGCTTTAATGTTTTCTAACTACTCTACCAAGCGAGAGCTGGCATTGTTGGCCTATTGCTCTTCAATATCTTAACAAACTTGGAGTGGCAATGATTAAGTTGTTGAATACTAAGGAGAGAAGCTTTGAGAGAAGTCGTTCAAGTAGATGAACTTACTTCAGGAGTGAAATCTACCCCTTAGGAGTATAGATTGGATCTTAATCAAATTGGTTTATTTAAAAACAAACACTATAGAGATATAGAGATTTTTACATGATCAATTTAGGGCAATGACCATCGAAAGAGGCTTTCCTAATTTTGAATCTGCTCGGCAAACAATGCCAAGGCAGGTTGTTATTAAAGGCTGGCACGAAATGAATAGCGTAAAAACCAGGCATTCCCTGCCAACGCTCATCATTCATTAAAACACCTTCCTCGCTGTAATCACTCATTTTCACTTGTAAATACATATTAATATTGCATGTATATTTATTATATGAATGTTACTAACATATATATAAGGTGTGGTGTGCATGTATATTATAAGCTATGTATGTATACGTATTAATGATGAATGTGTGTCGCGTATGTGTCTAGAGTATGAGCGTATATGATTAATATATATAGATGTTATGATAATTATGGGCAGGATTATATGTACGTATGCCAATATGTTATACTTGTATAAGTATATGTTTGTATCATGTATATGTATTGCTGTTATAATTATATTATTATTATTAATATTATTGGGCTGATAAAATGAAAAAAATTAAATATATTAAACCCAAATAAAAATTACAGTCCAATTACAAACAAATTACAAGGCCCGGTTGGCCCAAACCCAAATCTTATCTAATTACAATTATGGTGTGCAGATAACTGTGGGCCGTTGGATCAAGATCTGATCCAACGGCCACGATCAAACCAAGAAGTCAAAAATATCTGCCAGCCGCGTGTTCCACACGTATGGACCGTTCGAGTGCCACGCGCGCGTGTGGTCCACGCGCGGACGCTTTGATATCCCACGCGCGCGTAAGATCCACGCGTTCTGACTCCTCGACTGCAGAGCTCCACGTGGCGAGATCTGAAGCCGTTTCATCAAATCGAGGCTTCATCCAGGCCGTTCATTCTTCAAGCTATCTTGACCGTTAGATCAGATCTGATCTAACGGCCAAGAACGCGTCTGGCCGCTGGCAGAACATCCATACCGCCACCACGCCGATATTCAACCCCCGTGTTCAAAACATGCCCAAGACAACAAGCAAAAATTGTCAGTTCAGATCTGAAAAAGCAAGATGCAACTTGCACCAAAACAAAGACAATGATATATATGAAACGGGGACTTTTGTAACAAGAAAAAAAGGGAACGAAAAGGGGTAACAAAAAAAAAAGAGTGATAACAGAGATCTTGTAATACAAAAAAAAAAACAGAAAGTTGTAAACATTCAAGTGAATCGAAAGAAAAGTCCAGTGGTAAATACTCGTTTCTCTTTTATTTTTGCATGCATATACGAAATAAGAAAACAAAAAAAAGAGAGTCGTCTTACCATAGATGTTTGTGGGTCTTCCCTTCCTTAGTGATAAGCCTTTCGGCTTCTCCAAGCCTGATATGGTGAACTAAAGGGAGGGGAAGACCCCTTGTAGTTTTGTTTTGGTCTAAAAAATATTTTTTTTTCGCTTCATATTTTCTAGATCTAGGGCAAATAAGGGTGTATCCTCTGAATCCAACCATAGATTCATGTTGAGGATGAAAAGGGGGTTATTTTGGTGTGTTTTGGAGGCTCGCCGGCGCCGGTTAGCGGCGGCCGGCGGTGGAGAACACGGCGGCCGGCCGCCGCCGCCGGATTCTGGGTTTCATGGGATAGTTGAGAGAGAATGAAGAACAGATGGTTCTTGCAAAATCAGAAAAATGAAACAAATGGCTGAAAATCTGATTTCGGCCTAAAAGGGGGGGCTTTTATAGTTATTATTATTTTGCTAAATGGGTAAATTACGCACTTAATCCCACCGCGTTTTCAATATTTTCATTTTTGTCTTGCCGCATGGTATAATTACAATCCCAGTCCCCCTGATATTTCAAAATCTTGTAATCCAGTCCCTAAATTACACCGAATCAGTTTTTAAATGGTAAAATTACGCCTTTAGTTATCCCGCGTTTTTGAACTTTTCATTTTGGGTCTGCCCCTTGGTCTAATTACAGTTTTGATCCTTTTAAGTTCTGTTTGTTTCGCAATTTCGTCCCTAAATGACATATTATTGTTCTTTAATTTCTGCCACTGACTTTTATTTTTCTTTCATTTCAGTTCTGTATTCTTTGTAAATATTCATGTTCGTATTATAATCATATATGTTGATATTCTATTATTTTATTTTATGTCCCTCGTATATGCCTCGTATTTTATGTTTACATGTATATGTGAGTTAAGCTTATAATAGTCATGTATTTTTTTTATCCGGTTATTCGTATTAAAGCATGTTATGTTCTATTTGACTCGTAAACGGTATGTTCTTGTATTTTTGTACGCATTGTATGTTTTCTTGGCTTTTAGGTTACGTGTTAGTGTGTCTTCTTTTATGTATAATATATTGTTCCATATATGTTGAAATATGTTTTATTACTAGCATGTATGTCTTTTTGAAATATTTGTTCGTCTATATACGTAATTTTTCCTGCATTGTTATTCTGACTTGTTAAAGTTGTTTTTATCTATTATTTAGAATAATATGTATATATGCATGTTTTAGTCTAGTATATCATTTATATTAGATTAATATTCTGTTATGTCAATATTTATTGCATTTAAATATTTTGCCATGTTTTATATTTTTGCCACTAAGATTGCATATGATTTATAACTTGTTAATGCGGTGCCTTTTTATCCGAGCGTAAACGGGGCCAGTATCAGGCGTAGTGATAGTGGTTGGGCGTTTATTCTCGGATAATTGGGCCCTTAAAATTTATTCGCAATTATGACCGAATTTTAAAATAATTGTCACTTTAATCCGGAAAATCCAATATTAATAAAGTGATAATTATTAAAGTACCAATTTTGGGCGGTGTGGGGGTTCTAATCCTTCCCCATCCGTAACCGACTCCCGAACCCAATCTTTTTGAATCTCTGGTTTTATGGTGCCCGGCCTACCTAAGTGGCCGGTGGCGACTCCAATTTTTTTAAAATGCGGTTTCTTCTAAAACCCCATGGAATAAATATTTTATATAAAAGAATCACAAACCCCTTTCAAAAACACCTTCGAAAAAGCCTCGTTTTATTTAGCGATGAGAAAGAAAAGGGATCGCTACAGATGGCGACTCCGCTGGGGACTTTTTTTGTTTTTCAAAAACAAATGAGAGTCAAGCTTTTTAAGTAATTACCGCTTTACTAACATTGGAAGTTCCGGATTAAAGTGGCTATTAAATTAACATTCGGTCATAATTGAGCGTTTATTTTAACGCATTTAAAATATGGCATATAAACCCGTCTTTTCTAAGTGGGGGGAAAACGCTAATGCTTTCGTGGAGATATCGTTCTCCCGTATGGGCCTAGCAAGTACCTTCGGGGCTCGAGTACCTTATGCTTTCGTAAGGATATCATTCCTTCGTACGGGCATAAGCGAATGGGTCCCCCTGAATTGAACTCGGTTGAAAGAAGCCTATAATGGGTGATGATCGGGGGCCTTGCTACTCTTAGTAGAGGACAGCGAGGACAATTCGGGTACCTCCTAGAACCAAAACTGCATGTAGAGAACACATAGAAACCCACCCTATTAGAACCATGTGGATAACCTCGGTGTCTTAGATGGAATGTAAATAGGATTGCCTTATTTGCTTATCGCATTTAATTTGCCCTTTTATTATGTACTTATCATTTTTGTTCGGTACTGACTTGTTTTCTTTTTGCTTTGTTTTTGCATACCATTGCATTCACATTCCAGTGTGTGGGCATTGATTCCCGAGTGATTTCTCCCATAATAGAAGATTGTTCATGATGGACCAAAGGCTCTTTGACCTGAAGGAAGGGGGTCCAATTACAGAGTTCCATCCCAAGACTAGGACAGTGACAGCCGAAGAAGAACCATTCAAGGACACGAATGTATTCGATGGCGAGTGTCAATCCTAGTGATAAACAAGATGAAATACAAGAACTAAAGAAGCAGATGTCCGAGATGATGGACCAGATGAATGCCATGATGAAAGGCAAGCAGCATGTCAAACTCAGAAAAGATTCGGTCGGGGGAGCGTAATGTGGAACAAAATGGTCGAAATGTCAAAATAGACAACACCGTTAAATATGACAAATCAAATCCCTTTGTGATCAATCTCAAGAAGCAGACAAGTAGCACATCTGGGGAAGATACCCAGGGAACAGAGGCAAAACCAGGGGAAGTTCGAGAATCTAATGACATCAGAAGACATTATCCAATACCCATGAGATACACCGAATTACTACATTTGCTTGTCGAAAGGAACCTTATCATACCAGTGAAGTCTGTACCAAGAAAACCTCCTTATCCGAAAGATTACAACAGTCGTGTCCGGTACAGCTACCACATAGGCGATTCGAGTCATCACACTGAAAATTGTGGGGCCCTGAAGGACAGAGTTCGAGATCTTATCAGAACGGGAATTTTGGGTTTCGAAGACGGACAACCCCGATTCTTTGGCCATCCTGCCATTGCCCGAGGGGCAAAGTCGAAGGAAGGTCAATACCGAGCCCAAGTTTCGGATAACACAGAAGTGGGTCACTCAAGCGGGATAAAGTTAGGAGTCAATAATAAAAGCGTCTCAGAAGATGAACTTGCATACAAGCGCGACCAGCTCGAGCATGAGAGGCACAATCTGAGCATGAAATTAAAGAGCGTACAAGACGAGTACCAGAAGCTGCACTTTGAATTCAAGAGTTTCGGTCTGGGTGACACCGCGGAAGAGTGGGTCAATGGTATGATTCAACTGAGGAACGGTTCAGAACGCTGGAAGCAGAAATGCAAGAATAGTAAGAATAAAATCAGATCATTATCAAAGAAGCTGGAAGAAGCTGAGGGCCAACGCGACTTTATCCAAAATGAGTTGGAAAGCAGTCTGGCCATGGAAGATATCCTGAAATCAAGTCTACACCAAGAAAGGAATGAATCACAAGCCTTCCAAATAGAAAACGCAGCACTCAGAGAGCAGATAGTGAGGCTCGAGACTGCTTTACATACCAGTGAGATCCATGTTGGGGCAATGACCGTTAAGCTACAAAAGGCCGAGCAAACAATACGGGAGAAAGACCAGGACATGAAGATGGTTACGACTCAAGCCCGACAAGTAGCTCAACAGGTAGCAGATTTAGCCGATGCAGCAGCACCAATAAGCCAGAATATGGATCCGGCATTGGACCGCGAAGGAAAACTGACGGGACTATTGAATGAGGTCAAGACGTTAGGTGCCAGGGCTCACCGATATCTGTAAAACCCTAATACCGGATGTAATGAAACCTTTTGGTCTGAATGAAAGATGTTCTATAAGGACAAATCACTTGCGGAATCAATGCTTTATTGCATGCATGCATTGCATTTGCATCACATTTTTGCATTGTTTTTTCATCGCATGGCACTTCATCATTTAATACATGGGGTTCGATGGCAGAATTAATCAGAAAATGGAACGAATTGAAGAGTCGAGGCTTGACCAGTTAGAAGAAAAAATCGAGAAAGAGCTTAAGAAGAAAGAGAAGATAAATGTCTTCAATACGAGGGAACTCTGCCTAGTCCCTGATTTGGTCATTCCTCCAGATTTCAAGGTTCCCAGGTTTGCGCAGTATGAAGGAACCATCTGCCCGAAGATTCACTTAACCATGTTTTGTAGAAAAATGGAAGGATACATGAAGAACGAAGAATTGTTGATCCATCATTTCCATGATAGCCTGACGGGGCCAGCAGCAGTGTGGTATAACCGTTTGAACAGAAACCAAGTTAGGTCATGGGGTGACCTCGCTAATGCCTTCTTGGATCAATACAAATATGCTTTAGATTTAGCACCACAATCGACAGTTTCTTGAGAATGAGAAAATGAGGCCAAATGAAAGCTTCAGGGAATATGCATTCGGTGTGGCGATGTCCGGCGACCCAAGTCCAGCCCCTATAGCGGAAAAAGAGTTGACTCCTATTTCATGCAACGCTTCCCTCCCTTCTTCGATGTGATGTTGGAAAAATCGAGAAACGGATTCAAGATTTCATGACGATTGGAGAAAGAATAGAATACGCAATCAAAGAAGGAAAATTGGGGTCTAAGTCTAAGGACCGAAGAGAAGATAAATAAGGATGGAGAGGTAAATGAGTGTCATCTCCGGGTTCGCGTGGCGTAAAGAAGGAGACAGAGACCGACAAATCGGGGTCATCAAGGAAAATTCCTCGACGGCGCAAATTTGGAAGTGTTTGGAATATCTATCTCGGACATTTGGCCTCATCCGGTAGAGGTCACTATCTTGTTCCTAGGCCGATGAAGAGTGCACCTGATCCAGTATGCCCATAGTTTTGACTCGAGTAGCACATGTGAATTCCATATGGGGCACCAGGGGCATCCCACCGTAAAATGTAGACCTTTCTGGATGAAATCAAGAAGCTGGTCAATGATGGAACCACGACACAAGAGCTGATCAAGCGTTGGAAGACCAAGGATGAGAAGCAAATCTACATAAGTCTTTGAAGAAGCGAGAGAGGTCTCTACATTAAATACTTTCCTGAAGTAATACAAGGGATCAACTCTATGTGGCCCCCATGTGGCAAAGATCTTTTGTGATGGGGCATGTTTGTTGATTTTTATTTTCAATAAAGGACACATTTCACTTAACATATAATGTTTTTGAAAGCACATAGATATTTTCTCGCCGTTGCAGGGCACTAGATATCAATTGCAAGATGTGACATTAGATAGATGTCGTGACAACGATGATGTGTGATCTTCCACACCGGACTCTGGTCAGCAAAGCGAGATTATTACTCTTTTGATGATATTCAAGGACGAAAAAGCTCTAAATGTCAACCATGTAGAGTTGCTTGAAATTGAAACTCTAGGCATAATCTTCTAGGTAGTAAAGAAAAAAATAAACAAAAAAAAAGAAGAGACAAAAAAAAGAAAGAAAAAGGAGATGAAAATAAAGAAGGAGAAAATAATAATAAAAAGTACTCCTATGTTCGAAACCTGGTAATAGGCTTATTCGGATAAGAGTATTGAAATTTTGAGGCACTCCGCTGAAGCGATAGGGTGGAGATACATCATCCAATTCAAGAAACCTTAGCTTCATGAGTGATGGTAATATTTTAAAATCGTGACTATGCCGAGTAACTTGGGGCAGTGTTGTTTGCTCCATCGTTGTCCTCAAGACAAAGGACTGTGACGAATTGATTTCCTCAAATAATGATATATAAAAAAAAAAGAAAAAAAAAAAAAAAAATGAAAAAATGATAAAAATGCGATATCATGGGAGAAATTAAGACTCGCACCACCCGAACTCTATTCCTAGAGTAATATTTCTGCGTTCAAGTGGTTATACAAGCCTACCCTTTTGGGGGCGGAGTAGATAATGAGAATTGAGAAAGAGTAGTACTCTGCAAAGAACGCTGTAATTATGAGGATGAACCGAGTCACCAGGGGAAGACTTCACATCTTTGAATTACCAAGTGGTTGAATCTAAGCCACTCTTGCACATGATATCCGAGCTCCTATGCTGTGTTTTTCAAGATCTTGTATGTTAATCTAAATGATACCCTTCAAAGGGAACACCAATCAGCAAATTGACAAGTTAAAGCAACAAAAATTTCCATGTATTACTTCAGGGGTAAGATCTAGAACACAAGGAGGCGGATACTATTGGAGCCCCTAACCGTAAAATGACCTCACAATGCATAGAATGAAGATGATAACAGAGGTGTAGGTGTCGACAGCTCAAGAACAAGAAGCGAATTCGACCATGATGCCTTGTTTGGTTCAAGAAAATGAAGGACGAAACATGGCAAGTATGAGCTTACAAAGTGTGGGAACGGTAAAAAAGTAAACATTGAGTCTCCAAAGAATTAAAGCACAGAAATCGATGAATGGTGTCCGTCAAGAGACAACAAGAAGATTGAGGTTAAGAAGCATTTCGCTCACCCCGATGACGAAATTAACAAATACTCAGAATATTGGGTCAAAAGAACTGGAAGATAGCCGAGCACGATCGAATGGGGCAATACAGAACATAAAGAATAGTAAGAATCTCTGCACACGCATGATATAATGTTTGCTGGTAAAGCAGGCAGAAACCTCGAAGAAGAAAGGTGGGTGCTCATGTAAAAGAACAAGAGTAGATGCCCATTGAGCAAAATTTGACAGAAATGAAGATCAAAATTGAGCATACCGCAAAAGGAAAGGAAATAGAGAAATCGGAAGAATGACTTTTCAGGGACATAAGATTAACAAAAAAAAAAAAGAAAAAGAGGAGAAAGAAAGCATAACATTACATGCATCATATAGATAGGGGCATGTCAATTTTGCTTGTTCCTAAACAGTATTTGAAGAATTATCAAGAATTTACCAAAGTCCATAGAACAACAGCCATGTCGGCGTCGATCTAGATATTAAATCCTTTGGGTCATCGGTAAGTCCTTCGGGCACGATGTTAAGTCCTTCGGGCCATCGATAAAGTCTTTCGAGCGTGGTGTTAAATCCTTGGTCATCGGTAAAGTCCTTCGGGAATGATGTGGCAAAGATATCAGCGAGTCCCCATAAAACAACAACCATGTCGGCGTCGATCCAGATATTAAATCCTTCGGGTCATCGATAAGTCCTTCGGGCACGATGTTAAGTCCTTCGGGCCATCAGTAAGTCTTTCGAAAGTGGTGTTAAATCCTTCGGGTCATCGGTAAGTCCTTCGGGCATGATGTGGCAGCATATCAACGTGAGTCCCCATAAAACAACAGCCATGTCGGCATCAGATCCAGATATTAAATCCTTCGGGTCATCGATAAGTCCTTCGGGCACGATGTTAAGTCCTTCGGGCCATTAGTAAGTCTTTCGAGCGTGGTGTTAAATCCTTCGGTCATCGGTAAGTCCTTCGGGCATGATGTGGCGCATATATCGGCGTGAGTCCCCATAAAACAACAGCCCATGTCGCGTCGGATCCGGATATTAAATTCTCCGGGTCATCGGTAAGTCCTTCCGGGCACGATGTTAAGTCCTTCGGGCCATCGATAAGTCTTTCGGCGTGGTGTTAAATCCTTCGGTCATCGGTAAGTCCTTCGGGCATGATGTGGCAAATATCGGCGTGAGTTCCCATAAAACAACAGCCATGTCGGTGTCGATCCGGATATTAAATCCTTCGGTCATCGATAAGTCCTTCGGGCACGATGTTAAGTCCTTCGGGCCATCGATAAGTCTTTCGAAAGTGGTGTTAAATCCTTCGGTCATCGGTAAGTCCTTCGGGCATGATGTGGCAAAGATATCAGCGTGAGTCCCCATAAAACAACACCATGTCGGCGTCGGATCTAGATATTAAATCCTTTGGGTCATCGGTAAGTCCTTCCGGGCACAATGTTAAGTCCTTCGGGCCATCGGTAAGCCTTTTTCGAGCGTGGTGTTAAATCCTTCGGGTCATCGATAAGTCCTTCGGGCATGATGTGGCAAAGATATCGGCGTGAGTCCCCATAAAACAACACCATGTCGGCGTCGATCCGAGATATTAAATCCTTCGGGTCATCGATAAGTCCTTCGGCACGATGTTAAGTCCTTCGGGCCATCGCAAGTCTTTCAAGCGTGGTGTTAAATCCTTCGGTCATCGGTAAGTCCTTCGGGCATGATGTGGCAGCATATCGGCGTGAGTCCCCATAAAACAACAGCCATGTCGGCGTCGAGATCCGAATATTAAATCCTTCGGTCATCGGTAAGTCCTTCGGCACGATGTTAAGTCCTTCGGGCCATCGATAAGTCTTTCGAGCGTGGTGTTAAATCCTTCGGGTCATCGGTAAGTCCTTCGCATGATGTGGCAAAGATATCGGCGTGAGTCCCCATAAAACAACAACCATGTCGACGTCGATCCGGATATTAAATCCTTCGGGTCATCGGTAAGTCCTTCGAGCCATCGATAAGTCTTTCGAGCGCGGTGTTAAATCCTTCGGGTCATCGGTAAGTCCTTCGGGCATGATGTAGCAAGATATCAGCGTGAGTCCCCATAGAACAACAACCCCATGTCGGCGTCGGATCTAGATATTAAATCCTTTGGGTCATCGGTAAGTCCTTCGGGCACGATGTTAAGTCCTTCGGGCCATCGGTAAGTCTTTCGAGCGTGGTGTTAAATCCTTCGGTCATCGGTAAGTCCTTCGGGCATGATGTGGCGATCTTAGTAGCGTAGGTCCAAAAATGGCAACATCTCGTAAAAAAAAAAAACCTGCATTTTCAAGCCCCAAAGTGAAAGGTTCCATAGAGAGAGAACCCTAAATCTAAAATCTCAAAAAGAACACCCAATCGGAAAAATCCATCAGTAGCGCAAAAGGTTTTATATAGGAGAAACCCAGCGTTGAAGGCGAAGAGTTCTATATAGGAAGGACTCCAAGCTTTACAGTCTCAAGTGAAGGGTTCTATATAGGAAGAGCACAGCTCCAAGATCTGAAGGTGACGAAGCGCTATATAGGAAAAACTTACGAGCCTGAAGATTCAGCCAAGGAAGAGCAGATATATCCAAAAGAACACGTTTTTCCAAAGCTACAAACAGGGAAGTCTGATAAAAAAATGAGTGCTTATGAATCTTTGCTTTGTTTCCCATTCCATGAGAACAAGCAAAGAGGGGCAACTGTAATCACTCATTTTCACTTGTAAATACATATTAATATTGCATGTATATTTATTATATGAATGTTACTAACATATATATACGGTGTGGTGTGCATGTATATTATAGGCTATGTATGTATACGTATTAATGATGAATGTGTGTCGCGTATGTATCTAGAGTATGAGTGTATATGATTAATATATTTAGATGTTATGATAATTATGGGCAGGATTATATGTACGTATGCCAATATGTTATACTTGTATAAGTATATGTTTGTATCATGTATATGTATTGTTTATTATAATTATATTATTATTATTAATATTATTGGGCTGATAAAATGAAAAAAAAATAAATATATTAAACCCAAATAAAAATTACAGTCCAATTACAAACAAATTACAAGGCCCGGTTGGCCCAAGCCCAAATCTTATCTAATTACAATTATGGTGTGCAGGTAACTGTGGGCCGTTGGATCAAGATTTGATCCAACGCCACGATCAAACCAAGAAGTCAAAAATATTCGCCACCGTGTTCCACACGTATGGACCGTTCAAGTGCCACGCGGCGTGAGGTCCACGCTACGGACGCTTTGATATCCCACGCGCGCGTAAGATCCACGCGTTCTGACTCCTCGACTGCGGAGCTCCACGTGGTGAGATCTGAAGCCGTTTCATCAAATCGAGGCTTCATCCAGGCCGTTCGTTCTTCAAGCCATCTCGACCGTTAGATCAGATCTGATCTAACGGCCGAGAACGCGTCTGGCCGCTGGCAGAACATCCATACCGCCACCACGCCGATATTCAACCCCCGTGTTCAGAACATGCCCAAGACAACAAGCAAAAATTGTCAGTTCAGATCTGAAAAAGCAAGATGCAACTTGTACCAAAACAAAGACAATGATATATATGAAACGGGGACTTTTGTAACAAGAAAAAAAAGGGAACGAAAAGGGGTAACAAAAAAAAAGAGTGATAACAGAGATCTTGTAATACAAAAAAAAACAGAAAGTTGTAAACATTCAAGTGAATCGAAAGAAAAGTCCAGTGGTAAATACTCGTTTCTCTTTTATTTTTGCATGCATATACGAAAGAAGAAAACAGAAACAAAAAAAAGAGAGTCGTCTTACCATAGATGTTTGTGGGTCTTCCCTTCCTTAGTGATAAGCCTTTCGGCTTCTCCAAGCCTGATATGGTGAACTAAAGGGAGGGGAAGACCCCTTGTAGTTTTGTTTTGGTCTAAAAAATATTTTTTTTCACTTCGTATTTTCTAGATCTAGGGCAAATAAGGGTGTATCATCTGAATCCAACCACGGATTCATGTTGAGGATGAAAAGGGGGTTATTTTGGTGTGTTTTGGAGGCTCGCCGGCGCCGGTTAGCGGCGGCCGGCGGCGGAGAACACGGCGGCCGGCCGTCGGATTCTGGGTTTCATGGGATAGTTGAGAGAGAATGAAGAACAGATGGTTCTTGCAAAATCAGAAAAATGAAACAAATGGCTGCAAATTTGATTTCGGCCTAAAAGGGGGGCTTTTATAGTTATTATTATTTTGCTAAATGGGTAAATTACGCACTTAATCCCACCGCATTTTCAATATTTTCATTTTTGTCTTGCCGCATGGTATAATTACAATCCCAGTCCCCCTGATATTTCAAAATCTTGTAATCCAGTCCCTAAATTACACCGAATCAGTTTTCAAATGGTAAAATTACGCCTTTAGTCATCCCGCGTTTTTGAACTTTTCATTTTGGGTCCGCCTTGGTCTAATTACGCTTTGATCCTTTTTAGTTCTGTTTGTTTCGCAATTTCGTCCCTAAATGACATATTATTGTTCTTTAATTTCTGCCACTGACTTTTATTTTTCTTTCATTTCAGTCCTGTATTCTTTGTAAATATTAATGTTCGTATTATAATCATATATGTTGATATTCTATTATTTTATTTTATGTCCCTCGTATATGCCTCGTATTTTATGTTTACATGTATATGTGTGTTAAGCTTATAATAGTCATGTATTTTTTATCCGGTTATTCGTATTAAAGCATGTTATGTTCTATTTGACTCGTAAACGGTATGTTCTTGTATTTTTGTACGCATTGTATGTTTTCTTGGCTTTTAGGTTACGTGTTAGTGTGTCTTCTTTTATGTATAATATATTGTTCCATATATGTTGAAATATGTTTTATTACTAGCATGTATGTCTTTTTGAAATATTTGTTCGTCTATATACGTAATTTTTCCTGCATTGTTATTCTGACTTGTTAAAGTTGTTTTTATCTATTATTTAGAATAATATGTATATATGCATGTTTTAGTCTAGTATATCATTTATATTAGATTAATATTCTGTTATGTCAATATTTATTGCATTTAAATATTTTGCCATGTTTTATATTTTTGCCACTAAGATTGCATATGATTTATAACTTGTTAATGCGGTGCCCTTTTATCCGAAAGGTAAACGGGCCGATGTCGAGCGTAGTGATAGTGGTTGGGCGTTTATTCTCGGATAACGGGGCCCTTAAAATTTATTCGCAATTATGACCGAATTTTAAAATAATTGTCACTTTAATCCGGAAAATCCAATATTAATAAAGCGGTAATTATTAAAGTACCAATTTTGGGCGGTGTGGGGGTGCTAATCCTTCCCCATCCGTAAATCGACTCCCGAACCCAATCTTTTGAATCTCTGGTTTTATGGTGTCCGCCTACCTAAGTGGCGGTGGCGACTCAATTTTTTTAAAATGCGGTTTCTTCTAAAACCCCATGGAATAAATAATTTATATAAAAGAATCACAAACCCCTTTCAAAAACACCTTCAAAAAGCCTCGTTTTATTTAGCGATGAGAAAGAAAAGGGATCGCTACACTCGCCAACGTTTTTTCTTTATTTTCATTCATTTACTTTTTAATTGTTTTAAAACCAATTTCAAATT